>CM031955.1:20363150-20613150 GCA_018749465.1 Paracanthobrama guichenoti | reverse complement strand
AATAAGCATTCTGTGAGAATAAATAGATCTGCATGCAGTTAACTGCATAATATACAAGCATTTAAATAATTACAATTGTATTAGACATCATCAGGGTTGTACATTTTTAGCAAGCCAGAACCCAGCTGGACATGCAGAATATATACAAACTCACACTGAAAAAAAAAGGGGGGGGGGAATTACTTCAGTGTGCAAAAGTGCTTATTGAACATTAAAGCACTAAAACAAAAAAAACCTTTTAGTTTTGTATTTAGCAGTACATGCCACTGTACTCAGAAGGTTAGAGTTCATGGCAGTTATTTAGACCCAGAAACCAGCTCCTGCTCCCATACAGATGTTCAAGTGACAGCTTTATCCTCTGAAATCACAATCTAAGCTCCTATGAGCTGCAGGTATAGGTGCCAGACGTGGATGCACCAAATCTCAAATGCCCACTTAAATGCAAATTTCTTATGGCGATCCCTCATTCTTTTCAGAATCAGCTGTACTGAGTGTGGACCCTGTGATGCTGCCCTGTGTTTTGAGTTTGGGTCTATGTGTTTTCAGATTTGAGTCTTCGCTAGATGGGGCCTTTGAAGTCTCTAAAAGCAGTCTGAGAATTTGTCCAACCCTTTCTTCTAAAGTCGTCATCCTTCCATTCAGAGCCTGGATCTCTGTCCGCAGCTCCACCCTGGCCTCCTGTAGCGAGGCCAGGAATGAGCTCTCGCTACTGGGGAAAAAATCACGGGCTGGTCCTTCTCCTCCATCAAGTCCAGGTACAGGGCTCTGTGGTTCCGAAACCCTATCCAGTCTCTGGTCGCTGTAGGTCAGGCCGCTATCCCAAGAGTCCGTTTTGCGGAGTGAATTCTTCCTAGATTCTCCAACCACCTCGACACTCTCTATCTGAACTTTGACTTCTGGTGAAAGGCGCTCCATAGACACAGCCTTAGCTGCATTGTTTAATCCCTCTTTCCTCTCCTCCTCTGGAGGTGAACCTGGTGCAGCCATGTTGTTTTTCAGTCTCATCCAGCCACGGGCGGTTCCAGCGGGTTTGGTCCGCGCTGTGTTATTCACTTTGAATCGGTTTGCGACTTGGTCACCACTGGCCACAGCAGGTTTGAGTTCCATGATTTCGCGGTTGTTCTGCTTGGAGTCACCCAGTTTAGGATAGGCCAGACAGTTCTGGATTGGTGTGATCTGGGAGATTGTGACCACGCTGCTTGTGGACCCGTTCTGAACCGTGTGCAGAGAGTTCTGCATAAGAGAGGTGTGTGGTTTTGGCATGCGTGTGGGCTGCTGTTGATTCTTCTCCAGGTCGAGCTGAGCCGAAGCACCCTGGTTACGGAGCTCCTTCTGCTGTTTAAACTTCTGGAAAAGTTTTCGGACCGGGTGGTCCACAGGAATGGTGAGTGGAACCTCATTCTTTGAGCGCTGCCTCTCCTCTTCCTCCTTCTTCACATCGCTGATTTTACGGAATATAAACTGAATACAGAGACAAGAAAAACAATTAGTTTGATTGGAAGTGGCACCTACAAGAATTTTGGATTTAAAACTTTCACTTGAAGATAAATAAACTATTGGTGCATTTTGACCAAATTCTATGTTTATAAGACTTTTGATGCAAATTGAGATATAATTTCTATCTCTATTATTTAGAAATTATAATCATGAAAAACAGTGTCAGAAAAGATGTATTAATATTTGAATATTGAACATAAAATAGTCATATGCATATTAAAAAAAGAAGCGCTCCAGTATAAAAATTAAACATTTAACGTACAGTAACAACAGGAATTTCAGCATAAAGGGTATTATCAATAATGTGTGCTGTGATGAAAGAGAAAGATTTAAATTATACATGTTCTATCTTCCTCTACAGCCATCACGCTAAAGCTTCTTTTTGTGTCTTGCCATGTCCACAGATTACCTATGCTTAGAGATTGTCTTTAATTATATATTTTGGTCTCCTCACCCCCCGCTGTCTCACTCATATCCCACTTTTTCTCCACATGAAAATCATCACGTTCCATTTTGAAACTGATTTACGGTGCTTGATTCATTTAGCTCAGCTGATTATATTCATTTAATTGTGTGTCTCTCACAGTGGTGGCGTTTCACAAAAACCTGGGGTATGGCATGAGCCCTTCTGGCCATACAATAACGACATTCCCAAATAATCACATTATATCTAAACAAAATGTGGACAAAAATCCACTAAAAGAACTTAACAACAGACTTAACAACAATACAAAATCAATGCAAATACTGAAACAGCCCTATAATTCACTGTGTCCTAACCACGTGAGAAAAAATGATCTTGCATGTTAATCAGAGTTTTTTGTACTAACAGCCGCAACAGCGATTCACGTCGAGGCTTTGTGGCTGGAACAACATACAAATTATGACAAATGTAAAAAGAATTTCAAGTGAGTTTGAATATAATTTTTGTGACCTTTTATAGACGTAGCCTTACTGAAAGCAACAATGGATAATTCAGCTCAGATCTTGAAAATAAATTAAACGAAACAACTATGTTTAAAATGTCAACTCAAGGTGAGCAAACAAGAGTATTCTGATAAAGTCACGCAGTATGTATTTTTAATCATGCTAAAAGGGTGTAAGATTTAGGAATTTGATATTGTACATATTCATTTTGTTGCAAATGCAGTCAGTGCCCTTGTAGAGAGAGCCCACACACACGCTCGTCTGATTGGCTGGGATTTTTGATTGATTGATCGATCTCGGGTTGAGCCTGGTTTGCCGCTGAAACCTTGTCACATTGGACATCGCGCCTGGTTAGGACCATAGGATAGGACACGGCGTTCGGCTCAGGCTGTTTAAATGTGCTTTTATAACTAACAAGCGGCATCATGAGCTGTTTATTTCCCCTGCTTGTCTGAATGCAAGGGTATGGCAACTGCCATACGTAAATGCCGCCCCGTTCTCTCAAGATACTGTAAAAGACAAGAACAATGTCAGACTGAAGGTGAAACAGTTCAACACAATAGCTTCTGATAACCCATTTAAGTACATACTATAAACAGGTTTTTACACTAAAAAAAAAAATAAGCTGACTTAAGACTTAATTCAATTAAGGAAAACTTTTCCACGAAATTGAATTACATTTTTTCCAACAAAATCTAACTGGTTTGAAATGATTTGTTGTAATCTTGTTGTATGAACTTAAAAAATCATGTCATTCCAACTAGATAAAGTAGGATAAAGAGGGGTAGAACTGATGACTATGACTTGATGACTGTGGGAATTGTGTCAAATGAATTTATTTTCTTTATTTCTATAAAAACTAAAAGTCAACACAACACTTGATCGCATGCTAATTGTAATATTTGTAGCACGCAAGTAATGATCAAGTAAAACATTTCTCATCACTGGCATTAGGACAGTTACAGCTCATTGAGAACAGCACAGCCTAACCACAAGGTCTACACGATAATGGTAACCTCAAAAATCGACACAACATAACACAACTTTTAAATGTCAAATATAACTGTCAAATATAACTGTCAAATATAACATCAAACTTAAACAGGACTTTACCTTTACTAAAAAAAAAACATTTCAACATTTAC
Source organism: Paracanthobrama guichenoti (assembly GCA_018749465.1). Lineage (NCBI taxonomy): Eukaryota > Metazoa > Chordata > Actinopteri > Cypriniformes > Gobionidae > Paracanthobrama > Paracanthobrama guichenoti. The sequence continues at coordinate 20,609,581 of CM031955.1, read as the reverse complement.
TCTCCTGATCCATCCGTATGCAAAGCATGCTGGGAACTAGAAATGCACTGCCCAGTTCAGTCAGAGCAACATAACTGATTCATGTAGTCCCAACACAAATGGTTTAGGTTAACTTAACATTTTACAAATTTTATTTCATTTAACATAATAAAATTGAGTAAAATGGCAATTAAGTAAAAAAACTAAAGATTTGTGTTGTTTCAGCTTATTTAATTTAAATAAACTGAGCAAACAGCTAGAATCTTTTTTTGTGTATTCTGTTTATTATTCATTTAAATAGACCTTAATAGTGCAGAAATAACACACTTTAAAATTGTTATATAGCTTGAACATAGACATGTAAAATGCATCATGAGCCAAGTTGATCGTAGAGACCATTGGTGGCATTTGTTCACGATCTACTCAGGCTTATGCCGTTTTTGGGAAACACAGCCCAAATCGGTAACACTTTAGAATGATGGACATTAGTTAACTACAACTATGAACTGCACTTATAAAGCATTTATTAATCTTTGTTAATGTTAATTTCAACATTTACTAATACATTGTTAAAATCTTGTTAACATTAGTTAATGCACTGTGAACTAACATGAACAAACCATGAACAGCTGTATTTTTATTAACTAACGTTAACAAAGATGAACAAATACAGTAACAAATGAACTGCTCATGGTTAGTTCATGTTAGTTAATACACTAACTAATGTTAACTAATGACCATTATTCTAAAGTGTTACCCCCAGATCATTTAGAATTGCCTATGATAAAATATTCTTAATGGTTTTTTTATTAAATTAATAGAGTAATGTTTTGATAGTTACACCTTTCGGTGGAAATCAATAAACATTTTAAGATCAGCAGAATCGCACACATTACCTTTTTTCCCCTGTATGTCTTAAGAATCTGTATAATCTTAAAGAACACTGAGCGCATTCAGCTCTCAGATCTGAACACAAAAATGATGGATTTGTTCAGACACTGGAGCTTACAGACAGAGAAAATCTGTCATTCTCTTTTGCCCTCTTTCTGAAAGTCAGCAAAAAAAGAAACACTGCACTGAAACATTCTCTGTTTGAACAGTACAACATTTTCCGTCCCACTGAGGCTTCGTTTGAGATCACACATCTTCCTCTGACACACACATTTCCTGGTACAGCTTAGAGTTATTCACACAAAACCAACAGAATTTATTTAATGAGTTCCAATCATGGAGGGAACTGCCGGCATTTGTGTTGTTTTTTAATAACGTTGAGCGATGAAAGCTCATTAGAAGCTCATTCTTCTGACCCCTTTCAAGGCAATAATTGCTTGTTCGCCTTTTCAGCACATCTGCAAACAAAGTTTTATGAAGAATTAACACTTTAAATTTGATTCCACTAACTGCAGTAAAGCCAGGGATGAACTGGCCATAGGACGCACAGGGATGCTGGGACCATCGTCTTGTAGGCTGTCTGTCAAACTTCACACATACAAAGCAAAAAGAAAGATTTAAAGGGAGAACATTTTCCTCTGGCTGGTCCATTGAAGCCGATGTTGTGGATTTGGGCACAGGAACATAGAAAACTGTCCAAGGCTCCAAGGTTGTCCCCTAGGGCAACATGAGAGACAAAGCTCAGACACACACTCCAGTCTTGCAAATTGCAAACTACAAATCCTTTCGAATTTAAATGAGACAAATAGAACAAATGTCTTCTGACCATATATATTCAAATTATTTTATATACACTGAGCCAAAACATTAACCAGTCACAAGTGAAGCGAATTTCACTGATCATCTCCTAACAAGGCCACATATTAAGATTTGGGTAGATTAGATGGTAAGCAAACATCAGTTCTCGTAATAAACGTGTTGGATGCAGGATAAATGGGCAGGCATAAAGATCTGAGCGACTTTGACAAGGGCCAAATTGTTATGACAAGGCGACAGCAGAGTATCTATGAAACGGCAAGGCTTGTGGGTTGCTCCTGGACAGCAGGAGGAGGGACAAAACACAAACTGGCGACAGGGTGTTGGGCGCCCAAGGCTTATCGATGCACAAAGAAAACGAGAGCTATCCCGTCTTGTCCCAGCCAACAGAAAGCCTACTGTGGCACAAGTCGTGTAACATTTTAAATGATGGTTATAGGAAGAATGTGCCATAACACACAGACTCTGCTGCATATGGGGCTGCGTAGCAGCAGATTAAACAGAGTGCCTATGGTGACCCCTGTCCACTGTCGAAAGCATCTACAGTTGGCATGCGAGCATCAAATTGCACCTTGGAGCAGTGGAAAAAGGTTCCCTGGTCCTATGGGTTCCATTTTCTTTTACATCACGTGGACGTATATGTGCATGCTTCACCTGGGAAAGTGATGGCACCAGGATGCCCTGTGGGATGATGACAAGCTGGTGGAGGGAGTGTGACGCTCCAGACAATGTTCTGCTGGGAAACCCTGGGTCCGTCCATTCATGTGGATGTAAATTTGTCACCTGCCACCAACCTAAACATTGTTGAAGACCAGTGTAAAGAAGTTCTTCGTTCAGGGAAGGAGGCGGCGGGAACCGAAGACTTTAATTAATAAAACAAACAAAATGAAAGTAACGCGGGCAGCCCCTCACGGACGACTGCCACGCACACACATAATAAAACAAACAAAATACAACGTAACTTCCAGGCCTGGTCCTCTCTCGCCCTTCACTGGTGTCGCTCGTCCTTATATGCCTCCGAGCTCCCTCATGAGAGGTAGCTCCTCCCACGTCTCTCGCTTGTCAACCTCGTCACAACCAGCTACACCCCTTCATGACAACGGTGTTCCCTGGTGTAAGTGGTCTTTCACACTGCACATATTGTTTAGGAATTGTTTAAAGAACATGATGAAGAGTTTAAGGTGTTTCTCTGGCCTCCAAATTCCCCAGATCTCAATTCAATTGAGCATCTGTGGGATATGCTGCACAAACAAGTTTGATCCAAGGCGGATCCACCTCGCAACCTACTGGAGGATCTGCCGCTTGAAGGATCTGCTGCTAACGTCTTGATGCCAGATACCACAGGGGGGATCTTGTAGAGACTATGTCTTGGTGTGTCGGCGCTGTTTTGGCAGGACCAACAGCATAATAGGCATTAGCTTATTCGATTTTCTGCTTGTGGGTTCGATTGGTTTTTCTGTCTGTCTTCTCCACTGACCTTCATTGCTCCCAGTGCTGTGACAAGAGTCCTCAGAGAAAGGTTAAAATTAAGGCAGAATCTCTTTCATAATGTTGTAAGAGGACATAACCAAAGCAATTAGTGCATGAAGAGCATGTGAGTGATTAGAAGAGAGAAACTCTACTCAAATAAACCTAAAAAACATGAACCCAATTAATACTGTGGTGGTCCAAAAGTAAATGCAACCAACAGAAATGGAGATTTACTCCCAAATCTGTAATTATCAATAAGAAAATGACAATGAATGCTGCATAAGATGAGATCATGAATAATGACATTGTAATTGTGAACCCTCTTGCGGAAAGGACACAATGCAAATTTGTACTATGCATATTCAGGAATGCATATGGTAATATCAGAGAAATTAACATTGCCAGAAGGCATATTGTATAAACAATTACCACATAAAGAGGTGCAAGGCTGAAATATTTACATGAAAAACTGCAAATATTTTTGTGTCAGAAGAAAGAGGCAGAAGAAGAGAACTGCAGACTCAGTCGAGGGCAGAGCCATTATCACATTCTTTGCGGATCCTAAGCAATGATACAGTTCAAAATGTTAAAATGAACTGATTCACATTCACCTCAAAGGACTTTAGCATCTCACTTTTTCTAAACAAGAGACAGCTGACCTGACTGTCCTTCCCTGAAGGAATACCACACAATGCACATAGCAATACGCATCACATTTTCATGCTTTTTCTTGGAGTATTAAAGCACTCCGTTTCATACTGTAATGGCTATTTTAAGATTCCACTTCTGATCTCAGAGCGACAGAGTGAAGGCTTTGTGCACTGTTGTGTAGTCACCTGCAACTGCCAACAGAAAAAGAGATTTAAAAAAAAAACAAAAAAACTTGTGGTTGCTAAGAAGAAACAACTGTCATGATGCATGTGAGTGCTGAGGTTTTAGGTCAGTCAGTGGATCAAAATACTCCATTTGCAGTGCTCTGTAGATTACTTACCAAATGTAATCAGATTACTTATTTTAGGTAATGCATTCAGACTACTTTCTGATTACTTTTGGCTAACTCGTTTATCACATTGATGTATATATATATATATATATATATATATATATATATATATATATATATATATATATATATATATATATATATATATATATATATATATATATATATATATATATATATATATATATATATATATATATATATATATATATATATATATATATATATATATATATATATATATATATATATATATATATATATATATATATATATATATATATATATATATATATATATATATATATATATATATATATATATATATATATATATATATAATATATATATATATATATATATATATATATATATATATATATATATATATATATATATATATATATATATATATATATATATATATATATATATATATATACATACATATACACACACACACACACACACACACACCTAAAGGATTATTAGGAACACCTGTTCACTTTCTCATTAATGCAATTATCTAATCAACCAATCACATGGCAGTTGCTTCAATGCATTTAGGGGTGTGGTCCTGGTCAAGACAATCTCCCGAACTCCAAACTGAATGTCAGAATGGGAAAGAAAGGTGATTTAAGCAATTTTGAGCGTGGCATGGTTGTTGGTGCCAGACGGGCCGGTCTGAGTATTTCACAATCTGCTCAGTTACTGGGATTTTCACGCACAAACATTTCTAGGGTTTACAAAGAATGGTGTGAAAAGGGAAAAACATCCAGTATGCGTCAGTCCTGTGGGCGAAAATGCCTTGTTGATGCTAGAGGTCAGAGGAGAATGGGCCGACTGATTCAAGCTGATAGAAGAGCAACTTTGACTGAAATAACCACTCGTTACAACCGAGGTATGCAGCAAAGCATTTGTGAAGCCACAACACGCACAACCTTGAGGCGGATGGGCTACAACAGCAGAAGACACCACCAGGTACCACTCATCTCCACTACAAATAGGAAAAAGAGGCTACAATTTGCACAAGCTCACCAAAATTGGACAGTTGAAGACTGGAAAAATGTTGCCTAGTCTGATGAGTCTCGATTTCTGTTGAGACATTCAGATGGTAGAGTCAGAATTTGGCGTAAACAGAATGAAAACATGGATCCATCATGCCTTGTTACCACTGTGCAGGCTGGTGGAGGTGGTGTAATGGTGTGGGGAATGTTTTCTTGGCACACTTTAGGCCCCTTAGTGCCAATTGGGCATTGTTTAAATGCCACGGCCTACCTGAGCATTGTTTCTGACCATGTCCATCCCTTTATGACCACCATGTACCCATTCTCTGATGGCTACTTCCAGCAGGATAATGCACCATGTCACAAAGCTCGAATCATTTCAAATTGGTTTCTTGAACATGACAATGAGTTCACTGTACTTAAATGGCCCCCAGTCACCAGATCTCAACCCAATAGAGCATCTTTGGGATGTGGTGGAACGGGAGCTTCGTGCCCTGGATGTGCATCCCAAAAATCTCCATCAACTGCAAGATGCTATCCTATCAATATGGGCCAACATTTCTAAAGAATGCTTTCAGCACCTTGTTGAATCAATGCCACGTAGAATTAAGGCAGTTCTGAAGGTGAAAGGGGGTCAAACACAGTATTAGTATGGTGTTCCTAATAATCCTTTAGGTGAGTGTATATATATATATCTCATTCTAATATGCTGAAATGTTGGAAACAGTTGTGCTGCTTAATAATTTTTAATAACCTGTGATACTTTTTTTCAGGATTCATTGATGAATAAAAAGTTAAAAACCTTTTATTCACAATAGAAATCTTTTCTAACAATATAAATCTTTACTAATCACTTTTTATCCATTTAACACATCCTTGCTGAATAAGTATTAATTTCTTTCAAATAAAAAAATAAATAAATACTGATCCCAAACTTTTGAACAGTAGTGTATATTGCTACAAAAGATTTCTATTTTAAATAAATGCTGTTCTTTTTTAAAAAGAAAACTTTTTATTCAAAGAATCCTGAAAAAAGCATCACAGGTTATTAAAAATTATTAAGCAGCACAACTGTTTCCAACATTGATAATAAATCAGCATATTAGAATGATTTCTGAAGGATCATGTGACTAAAGAAAAATTATATTTGAAAGTACAAACCCGATTCCAAAAAAGTTGGGACACTACAAATTGTGAATAAAAAGGAATGCAATAATTTACAAATCTCATAAACTTATATTTTATTCACAGTAGAATATAGATAACATATCAAATGTTGAAAGTGAGACATTTCAAGATTCAAGAGTTTTATTTGTCACATACACAGTTATATACAGAATATACAACCGGCAGTGAAATGTAAACAGGTCCGCTCCATGGACAGTGCAAAATTCACAGTTAAAAACACAAGGAGGAAATTATAATAGAAATAGGATAAAAAAGTATATATATATATATATATATATATATATCTGTAGAATTATAAATAATCAAGTCAAGTAGAAGAAAAAGTAAAAAAATAAAAATAAAGAAGTGGAATAAAATAAGTGAGAGGTAAACTGTGCAGTGAGTAAACTGTAGACTTATAAATATGTGGTTAACAAATGTATAAAGAGTATAATGTGCAAACAGGTTTATAACAGGTTGTTACACAGTAACAACGAGAACAGAAAGTGCAGTGCAATGTCAGTATATCGATGTTTATCCTGAAGTGAAGTCACGTGATGTTAAGTTCAGGAGTCTGATGGCCTGGGGGAAGAAGCTCCTCCTGAGTCTCTCAATTTTGACCATCAGGCTTTGGAAGCGCTTACCAGATGGCAGCAGCGTGAAATGAGGGTTTGCAGGGTTATTAGAGTCCTTGATGATCTTAGTAGGTCTACCTTTGCAGCGTTTGGTGTAGATGTCCTGCAGAGACGGGAGAGCTGACCCTGAGATACGCTCGGATAAGCGCACGACTCTTTGCAGGGCTTTGCAGTCATGACTGGTGCTGTTCCCATACCACGCTGTGATGTGAGTTAATACACTTTCTATCACCCCTAAATAGAACGTTTTCAGAATAGCTGGTGAAACCCTGAATTTCCTCAGCTGGCGCAGGTGGTACAGTCTTTGCCTGGCTTTTTTCACCTGTGTCTGAATGTGAGCAGTCCAGGTCAGGTCCTCGGAGATGTTTACTCCCAGGTACTTGAAGCTGCTCACTCTCTCTACTGGTGACCCGCTGATCATGAGGGGGGAGTATGTCCGTTGCTGTCTCTTCCTGAAGTCCACAATCATTTCTTTGGTCTTGCCAACATTCAGAGAGAGACAGTTGTCCTGGCACCATGATGTTAGATGCTCCACCTCGTCCAAGTATGCCGTCTCAATGTTGTTGGAAATGAGGCCCAGGACAACAGTATCATCAGCAAATTTGATGATAGAGGTGGAGCTGTGTGTGGACAAACAGTCATGCGTGTAGAGAGAGTAGAGCAGGGGACTCAGGACACAGCCCTGTGGAGCTCCCACACTCAGGGTGATGGAGGAGGAGGTGGACTGGCCTATTCTCACCACCTGAGGCCAGCCAGTGAGGAAGTCCTCAATCCAGTGGCAGAGAGAAGGATTCAGGCCGAGATCCAGGAGTTTGGCAGTTAGCTTAATGGGAACTATGGTGTTAAAGGCTGAGCTATAGTCAATAAATAGGAGCCTTACGTAGTTCCCACTTTTGCTGTCAATGTGAGTGAGGAGGAGTGGAGGACATGAGAGATGGCATCTTCAGTCGATCTATTGGGACGATAGGCAAACTGAAGAGGGTCCAAAGTGTCAGGAATGAAGGCGCAAATGGTGTTTTTAATGAGTCTCTCAAAGACCTTCATGACTATAGACGTGAGAGCCACTGGACGATAGTCATTTAGGCAAGAGGGTTTACTGTTCTTAGGGACAGGGATGATGGTGGATTTTTTTGAAGGAGGTGGGGACCACAGATGTAGCGAGGGACTCATTAAAGATAGATGTAAACAACCCGGCGAGCTGATCAGCACAGGACCGCAGAACACGGCCTGAAATACCATCTGGCCCAGCAGCTTTCCTGACGTCCACACGCTTGAGTGCCCTCCGAACTTCATCCTCCGAGACAGAGATCACGTGGTTGTTGCTGTTCTGAGTAATTCCCTCTGACGTGCCACTTGGCGGAGTCGCGTTGCCGCGGTTACAGTCAAAGCGAGCGTAGAAAGACGCTGTTTGCGTGGCTTGCTCTGTAAGCGTGTTGATGAAGCAAAGCGCCAAATCCGTGAACTCGCTGACGTCAGCTGAACTCGCTCGGAACATGTCCCAATCCACATCATCCACAGCTGCCTGTAGCGTGGTCTCTGAATGGGGCGACCAGCGCTTAACTTCCCACCTCACCGGGGGTTCCTGAACGAGCCTTTGTTTGTATTCAGGTGTGAGGAAAATGGCGGCATGATCCGATTTGCCAAAAGCTGGAAGTGACCGCGCTTTATAGGCATTCTTAAACGGAGTGTAGCAATGATCCAGTGTGTTTGCTCCTCGTGTAGGACAGGAGACGTGCTGGTGAAAGTTTGGCAAGACTTTCTTTAGGTTTGCTTTGTTAAAATCGCCCACGACAATGTACGCCGCGTCGGGGTGTTTATGACGACGCTGGCAACATCATGAAGGCCAGATAAAGCCAGCCCTGTGTCTGCCTGTGGTGGAATGTAAACAGCGGTCGCGACGACCGCAGAAAACTCCCTCGGCAGATAGAATGGGCGGCAAATGAGGAAGATGCGACAAAGAAGACCTAAGACAGTTGAGCAACTAGAAGCCTGTATTAGACAAGAATGGGACAACATTCCTATTCCTAAACTTGAGCAACTTGTCTCCTCAGACCCCAGACATTTGCAGACTGTTATAAAAAGAAGAGGGGATGCCACACAGTGGGAAACATGGCCTTGTCCCAACTTTTTTGAGATGTGTTGATGCCATGAAATTTAAAATCAACTTATTTTTCCCTTAAAATGATACATTTTCTCAATTTAATCATTTGATATGTCATCCATGTTGTATTCTGAATAAAATATTGAAATTTGAAACTTCCACATCATTGCATTCTGTTTGTATTCACAATTTGTACAGTGTCCCAACTTTTTTGGAATCGGGTTTGTATATTAAAAGAGAAAACCATTTTAAATTGTAATAATATTTCACAATAATCGTTTTACTGATAAGAAAAACAAAGAAATACTGACTCTAAATAACTAAAATATAAAAAATAACAAATTACATTTTTGGTCATTCTGAATGTCAATTGTCAGTCCTTTTCCAGTTTGAATGTTGATTTTGTGTGTGTGTGTGTGTGTGTGTGTGTGTGTGTGTGTGTGTGTAGCATTGAGGCTTGAGTGACTTAAAACGACACACAGGCCCGTTAGCAACACAATTACATAACACATCTTGCACACGCACGCACACGCACGCACACACACACACACACACACACACCCCGCAGTGGGGAAGCGTCTTTTCTCTGACGAGAGGTAATTGGCTCAAAATGTGTCCAGAGCGTTTACTGCTGAGAATCACTGACAAATGCTTCAGACCCTCTTACTGTCACATTACAGTTAGAAGGAAACCATGTGTGCTCGCTCACACTCTCACTCTCACACACAACTCCTCCTCATCATATACTAATAGACAATGTAACCCCATCTTAAAATGTAAGAATCCCCACACAGGTGGAGAAAAAAAATTTATCTGACATTACAAACACAAGCTTTCAGATTTACAGCTGCCACATCACTTTCACGCATTATTGCATTATTAAAAAAAAAAAAAGAAGAAAATTCAGGGCTGCTCCTCTCCTCCATCATTCTCTCACCCTCTAGAATGTTCTGGAAGCACTCAAGAGAGAAGCCATTATTACAAAGAGGAAATCGGCAGGGGAGTCGCAGCTTCTTTGCCAAGGTGTCGCTGTGTGTATTCATGATTAAATGACTTTTTTTTCTTGGTAAGAGCTCTTGGGGATCTGCCTGAAGCAAGCGAATGGAAACATTCCATCTTTATTCAACTGTTTGTTTAATTTGTTGTTAATTTATTAATTGTAAAATTAATTTTTTGTAACTTCTTTCTTTTCCCATATATTTATCATGTAGGGTGCCTGAACTTGAATTCGTGTATCTCTGTACTCTCCTGAGCCCCGGCACTACAGAGAATAAACTTAAAAACATCACTAATTAGACCACTAAACAGACCATGGAGATGAAGACGGATGATGGGGAGAGAGAGAGAGAGAGAGAGAGAGAGAGAGAGAGAGAGAGAGAGAGAGAGAGAGAGAGAGAGAGAGAGAGAGAGAGAGAGAGAGAGAGAGAGAGAGAGAGAGAGAGAGAGAGAGAGAGAGAGAGAGAGAGAGAGAGAGAGAGAGAGAGAGAGAGAGAGAGAGAGAGAGAGAGAGAGAGAGAGAGAGAGAGAGAGAGTCAGTCTTGGGGGGAATTCACTACGAATGAATGGCACCAGTTGCGTAGTGTATGTGCTTATGTTGTTCATGGTAAGCGCCTGATTCACTAAAGAAACTGCAATCAGGTAATAGTTCAAACGCTAAAACTTGAAAATACATATTATATTAATTATTATTATACATTAAAAATAACTGAATATAAACATATTAAATATAAATTTAAATAAAAATATATTTTAAAAAAAATCTCAATGTAAAAAAAAAAAAAAAGATTTAAAAAAAGTCTTTGTCTCTCTAAATATTTGTTCTCTCCTCTCTTTCTTTCAGTCAAACCCTGGTGCCATCACTGTACCGTACCTAAACCTCCCTCCTCGCTCTCCCTCTCACTAATTGCGCGCACACACACACACACCGAGGGAGAGTGTGTCAGTCTCAGTGGGTGATTAGGTGACACATTAGGGCTGTTCATGTAATCCACACACACGTCTAATGCAGCCATGCAGTGAACACACACACTGAAAACTGTTCTAATTCAATGACACAGACTGATGAGATATGAGATTTAGTCTTCGGTAAAGAAAATAATTCTAAACCTGTCCGCATCTGCAAACATATGACTCCTGAGGAAATAACACAGCCAGTACGGAAATCTGACATTGCTGCCTAGTGCCCGGAGTTCTACAATAAGAAAGAATACATAAAGCATCACCTCCAGAAAAACACTTGATCTTTGAGACTATGTAGACACAGTCAGGACTGCTTTTGGCAATTTTATTACATTATTATTATTATTTAATTATTTTTCAAACATAAAAATGTAATTATTAATGCATATAAATACCCTTATTAAATATTATTATTATTATTACAATTATTAACAACAACAACAACAGCATAATAATTATATTATTGTTAATTATTAATATTATTAATACCAATAGAAATAATAATAACAATAAAGTGAGAGTATTAGATTAGAGTATATATTATTATTATTAAGAGTAATATTACACAAGCTAATCTGCTTTGGTAATTTTATTAACAATATATATATATATATATATATATATATATATATATATATATATATATATATATATATATATATATATATATATATATATATATATAAAAATAATAATATAATAATTATTATATATATATACACATATATACATATATATATACACTATATATATATATATATATATATATATATATATATATATATATATATATATATATATATATATATATACACACACTCACCTAAAGGATTATTAGGAACACCATACTAATACTATGTTTGACCCCCTTTCGCCTTCAGAACTGCCTTAATTCTACATGCCATTGATTCAACAAGGTGCTGAAAGCATTCTTTAGAAATGTTGGCCCATATTGATAGGATAGCATCTTGCAGTTGATGGAGATTTGTGGGATGCACATCCAGGGCACGAAGCTCCCGTTCCACCACATCCCAAAGATGCTCTATTGGGTTGAGATCTGGTGACTGTGGGGGCCATTTTAGTACAGTGAACTCATTGTCATGTTCAAGAAACCAATTTGAAATGATTCAAGCTTTGTGACATGGTGCATTATCCTGCTGGAAGTAGCCATCAGAGAATGGGTACATGGTGGTCATAAAGGGATGGACATGGTCAGAAACAATGCTCAGGTAGGCCGTGGCATTTAAACAATGCCCAACTGACACTAAGGGGCCTAAAGTGTGCCAAGAAAACATCCCCCATACCATTACACCACCACCACCAGCCTGCACAGTGGTAACAAGACATGATGGATCCATGTTCTCATTCTGTTTACGCCAAATTCTGACTCTACCATCTGAATATCTCAACAGAAATCGAGACTCATCAGACCAGGCAACATTTTTCCAGTCTTTAACTGTCCAATTTTGGTGAGCTTGTGCAAATTGTAGCCTCTTTTTCCTATTTATAGTGGAGATGAGTGGTACCCGGTGGGGTCTTCTGCTGTTGTAGCCCATCCGCCTCAAGGTTGTGCGTGTTGTGGCTTCACAAATGCTTTGCTGCATACCTCGGTTGTAATGAATGGTTATTTCAGTCAAAGTTGCTCTTCTATCAGCTTGAATCAGTCGGCCCATTCTCCTCTGACCTCTAGCATCAACAAGGCATTTTCGCCCACAGGACTGCCGCATACTGGATGTTTTTCCCTTTTCACACCATTCTTTGTAAACCCTAGAAATGGTTGTGCGTGAAAATCCCAGTAACTGAGCAGATGGTGAAATACTCAGACCGGCCCGTCTGGCACCAACAACCATGCCACGATCAAAATTGCTTAAATCACCTTTCTTTCCCATTCTGACATTCAGTTTGGAGTTCGGGAGATTGTCTTGACCAGGACCACACCCCTAAATGCATTGAAGCAACTGCCATGTGATTGGTTGATTAGATAATTGCATTAATGAGAAATTGAACAGGTGTTCCTAATAATCCTTTAGGTGAGTGTATATATATATATATAAAATTTCATAAAAAGTGAATACTAGAATATTATTGCAAAATTATATTTCGGTCCTTTTTTTCTATTTCACGAGGCAATGCAAGGTGGTCTGTTTAACTAATACATGTATGATTCTCATCATCATCATTATTAGACATGTAATTGAAAAGATAAAATTAACTTCCTCCAATGATGTTACTGTTTGCTTATAATGCTAAGACAGCCATAGAACTTGTGAAAATTTTATGTGGTTTGACAGTAGTACTGCTGTAGTTTAGGCAAAAACCAGTCTCAGAATTTGAAAGTTATTGCCAGACAGTCTTATTCTGGGTCACATCATTAATGCAAAAGCCTTCTGGAAGAAGTGTGTCTGTGTGTTGTGTGTCTGCCTGAAGGCCCACAAGCTGTCTTATAGACCCTGACTGATTAACTAAAACACACACACACACACACACACACACACACACACACACACACACACACACACACACACACACACAGGTCAGCCATCAAACTCAACACATATGTGAGAATATTAGACAAACCTTCTTAAAATACCATGAAATAATCATCACACACACCTCTGCCCTACACACACAATCAAAAACACCAGCAAGTCTCTTTTTGCTCTATTTTTCTCCAGTGTGATGCCATCTGATTTCTTACCCCTCTCTCTGACTTGTTTTAAATGGCAGATACATGCTTGAAATCTAAATCTTTAATTCTGTTGAAATCCTCAGGCTCCCTCGATAAATACACCAAACAAGACTGGTCTTTCATTTGACCACAGAAGAAATCTGCATTCACTACCCTGCCATTTTGTTTCTATATACTATAAGGATTAATTGCTGTTAAATTAAAATAATTGTTACTTTTTGTCCATTAACAATTAAAAACTTTTTTGGCCTAGCTGTTGAGTCATGGTGATCATGAACTCAAGCTTGCATGAATGATCCTGATGCGTCAATGAAAGAATAAAGCTTGCATGAATGATCCTGATCCTATTCCAATTCCACTAATTTCCCTACTCCCTTTATTTTCAGTCCTCTATTCACTATTATTTATACAGTAGAGAAAAGACTAAGGGCCCTATCATACACCCGGCGAAATGCGACGCCAGGTGCGAAACAAGTGTTTTTTGCTAGTTTCAGCTCGCCGCAGTTATCATTTTTCAAGTGCAGCACCACGTTGTTTAAATAGCAAATGCACTCGAGCCCATCTCTTCACCCATGGGCGTGATTTGCTTATTACACACATAGGGACGTGCAGCAGCACACAAACATTTTTAAATATTAAAAATAAAATAATTCCTCTCTGGAGAAGCGTTCAGTCTTTCCACTCAAAATTCCACCATGTAAATAGCGAATCCACCATGTTGCAAGCGTCTTTTAAAGAGAATGGGAGATGAGACTCAGATTGGTTAATTGCACGTTACACCCAAAAACACACCCATGACTCATTAACAGACTAGGTACAACCCTTTTGGACCATGCGCCTGGCGCACTGACCACTTGTGACCACACGCCCTAAGTGCGCTTCAGACCATGCACTTAGATTGTTAAAATAGAGCCCTAAGAATAACATTAAATATATTGAAACTGTTCAAAAGCTGCTGTGAATTTTTGTTTTGCTTCAACATAGATGTAAGACTCTTTGACAGGGTAAAAGCAGGTTGGGAACAATCAGGGTGGAAAAAAAGGAATAACATTAGGGAAAGAGGGAGAGAGAGAAAGTGATGTAGTATGAGAAAGGGGAAGTATGTATGAGAAGAGCTTTTGCTGTGTGTTTTGATTTATTCATATCTGACCATTAGCCTAAAAACACTATGTTGTTTGTAGGTTTAAATGGATGGTGTTGTTTTGTGTGTGTGTGTGTGTGTGTGTGTGTGTGTGTGTGTGTGTGTGTGTGTGTGTGAGAGAGAGAGAGAGAGAGAGAGAGAGAGAGAGAGGAGGGAGGGGAGGAGGGAGGGAGAGAGAGAGAGAGAGAGAGAGAGAGAGAGAGAGAGAGAGAGAGAGAGAGAGAGAGAGAGAGAGGGAGAGAGAGAGAGAGAGAGAGTGTGTGTGTGTGTGTGTGTGTGTGTGTGTGAGAGAGAGAGAGAGAGAGTGTGTGTGTGTGTGTGTGTGTGTGTGTGTGTGTGTGTGTGTGTGTGTGTGTGTGTGTGTGTGTAGCTTATTAATTGTTTAGGAAAGAAAAGAGAGAAATATTGAGGGAAGCAGCAAACAATGAGCTTTAGTCAAATCCAAGGCTGGTGATAAAGGGCACAAAAGTGGAAATGAAGAATGAGTACCAACGAGAAGAAAACAAAAACGATAATAGTTGAACAGTCGAGGGAAAAGGACTGAACATGAGAAAGAAAAAGGAAGGAAGAGAGAGTTAAAATCTTAGCTCAAGGGTAAGCCCCAACATACTGAACCTTTTTTTCCCAATGGGTTTCCCCCTCTTTGACACTACTGACCCAGTTCTACCCATAATCCCCCTGATGGCTATGACACATCTTTATACTTTGTACTGTATCCAATAAGATTAGGGGAATTGATGGCAATTGTGGCTTATATCCAATCAGAGCTCTGACAGCTTAAAGGGTTAGTTAACCTATTTCTATACCCTCTATAATTTCTTTTCTTTACACATGAAGATTTTTTCAATAAATTCAAGTTCGATTTGCAGAAATAAAAACTAAAAAAAACAAAAACAAATTCTAAGTCTTCTAAAAATCATACAGTAGCTTTCTGTGAGGAACAGATCAAAACTGAACTTCCCCCTCCGCACAGCTCTCAAATCACTTATAAAATCGACTTGTACACTACTTTGATGTTAACCTTTATATTGCTTTTTTTCCCCAGTAAAAATAACCATCCACCTTCATAGTATAAAAATAATAGCTCACACACACACAAAACAAAGAAGTCATACATGTTTGGAATGACATGAGGGTCAAATAATAGAATTCTCATTTTTTGTCACGGGTTGGCTGTGTAGTATGATACAAAGATGATGATGCGTGAATGAAAGAATAAAGATATACTTTAATGAACGGCAAGAGATAAACGCATACAACTCCACTAACATAACTTCAACACTCGCAGAACTGAAGGCATAAATACACAGAGGATGATGATTAACAGAATGGAGAACAGGTGAGGACTAATCAGAAACCATAGTAACAAACAAGAAGTCAGGCAATGACTAATTGGAGGAGGGCAAGGAGCAGGCAGAGGAAAACACCATTAAGATGACAACCAGGGAGGAAATGAAGGTGGGCGGAGTCAGGGCAGAGACAGAAGGGACCAGAGCATAGACCGGAGGAGCAGGAGGATGACCTAGAGCCATAACATAAAGGACCATGGTGGAGACAATGGAGGGAGGAGCCATGGTGGAGTCAGGCAGAACCAGGGAGATGACTAAGGTGAAGACTGTGGATGTGGAGACAAAGGAGGAACCGAAGAAGTGGAGTTGAGTTGGAGGCGTGGGCTTGACAGACCCGGGCAGAGTGAGTGAGTAAGGACAATGGTGAAACCGGAGGGAAGGAAGAGCCTGGTGTAGCCAGAGGGGCGGAGGGTCGAGGCCAATGGTATGTAAAGCACTTTGGACTTCAGGAAGAGACAGCAACGGACATACTCCCCCCTCATGATCAGCGGGTCACCAGTAGAGAGAGTGAGCAGCTTCAAGTACCTGGGAGTAAACATCTCCGAGGACCTGACCTGGACTGCTCACATTCAGACACAGGTGAAAAAAGCCAGGCAAAGACTGTACCACCTGCGCCAGCTGAGGAAATTCAGGGTTTCACCAGCTATCCTGAAAACTTTCTATTTAGGGGCGATAGAAAGTGTTTTAACTCAGTGCATCACAGCGTGGTATGGGAACAGCACCAGTCATGACCGCAATGCCCTGCAAAGAGTCGATGCGCTTATCCGGCGTATCTCAGGGGTCAGCTCTCCCGTCTCTGCAGGACGTCTACACCAAACGCTGCAAAGGTAGAGCTACTAAAATCATCAAGGATTCTAATCACCCTGCAAACCCTCATTTCACGCTGCTACCATCTGGTAGCGCTTCCGAAGCCTGATGGCCAAAACTGAGAGACTCAGGAGGAGCTTCTTCCCCAGGCCATCAGACTCCTGAACTTAACGTCACGTGACTTCACTTCAGGATAAACATCGATACACTGTCATTGCACTGCACTTTCTGTTCTCGTTGTTACTGTGTAACAACCTGTTATAAACCTGTTTGCACATTATACTCTTTATACATTTGTTAACCACATATTTATAAGTCTACAGTTTACTCACTGCACAGTCTACTTCAATTATTTTATTCCACTTTATCCTTATTTTTTACCTTTTTTTCTCTTGACTTGATTATTTATAATTCTACAGATATAGACATTATATATATATATATATATATATATATATATATATATATATATATATATATATATATATATATGAGAGATAGATAGATAGATAGATAGATAGATAGATATAGATAGATAGATAGATAGATAGATAGATAGATAGATAGATAGATAGATAGATAGATAGATAGATAGATAGATAGATAGATAGATAGATAGATAGATAGATAGATAGTATTTTTTATCCTATTTCTATATAATTTCCTCCTTGTGTTTTTAACTGTGAATTTGCACTGTCCATGGAGCGGACCTGTTTACATTTCACTGCCGGTTGTATATTCTGTATATAACTGTGTATGTGACAAATAAAACTCTTGAATCTTGACCAACATGTGTTGTTTTTAAATGTCCTATAGAAATAAATGTGATTGATTGAAAATATGACTGAAGCTGCTGACTCAGAAGTCCAAGGTGGAACCAGAGCGACCATGGACCAAGGTGGAGCCAGAGAGAGCCTGATGGGACCTGAGGGATGGCAGTCCATGGTGGAGCCAAGGGAGCGTTAAAACATGAAGGACGAAACTGATGGGTCGAAGGGCCGAGATGGAGTCTGAAGCTTGGAGGCTTGAGGTGGAGCTGAGGAATCCACGAAACAAGGTGGAGCTGATGACTGCGAAGCCTCTGGTGGATCTGTGAAGCATAGCGGAACCTCTGGAAGGGAGAAGCGGAGATGGGGCAGAGTGGATGGTTTTGGCAGTGGAGGAGGGAGAAGGACAAACACGACAAAGGAAATTTGGCACTGGGCATAACTAGTGACAACTTGGAAATATCCAGTGATGGCTGAGAAAATATGGTACTGGCTGGGATCGGCGGTGACTGAAGTGCAGCAAAAACCTCATCCAGCTCATCATATAACATATCCAGTGATGACTGAGATGATATGGAACTGGATGAGAACAATGATGACTGAAGTGCAGCAAAAGCCTCCTCCATTCAGCTCATCACTCATTGTATTTACACAGCTTTGTTTATCTTCATCAGCCATGGGAAAGTGGGCGCGTTTCCAAACCATTTCCATGAATTCCTCAAAAATGCCCTCGACGGCTTTCGTTGTTGCCAGCTCAAACACTTGGACTAACTCTGTATTGGGCTCGTGATCCGGGATGAAGACAGCCTATGGCAATCACCCCGGCTTGATCTTCGTGGCAGGCTCTGGCTCATCTGCTATGGGCATGGTTGACAACTGGCTGGGGGCTGGGTCTGGAGTGGGACTGGCGATGTCCTCAACAGCGATGCAGATGGTAAACAGAGTCGTTTTGGACAAGCACCCAATCCACAAACTCAGCCAATGAACCTCAAGGACCATCTCTGAGCATGCATGCCTTGGTACACTTATTCAAGCTGGCTTGAGAAAAAAAAAAAAAAAAAAAAACACACAGAGGGAGCACCCCAGGGAGCGGGTAAGGCAAACCAGGTCTGAAAAGTCTCTTGTGTGGTCCTCCAAGCAGGCATATGGACAGCAGGTAAATCCATTAAATATTTGCCGATCGAAATCTTATGGTCTCGTGTTCTGTGACGGAATGGTTCTGTAGTATGATCCAAAGACAACGATATGTGTATAATACTCAGAATAAATAAAAATATACTTTAATGAACACCAAGAGATGAATGCATACAACACCACTAACATAATTTCGACAATGAACCAAGGATAACTGAAGGCATAAATACACAGAGGAATAAGGAACAGGTGAGGACTAATCAGAAACCATAGTACAAACAAGAACTCAGGCAATGACCATGAAACCAAATAAGACAATAAGTGAAACTAATCAACCGTGAAAACAAGCCTGGGATTCATATTTTTAATTTTAAACTCCATTCTTAGTATGTCTCAATATATCCATGGTAAAATGGCATATGCCAGGATCTTCTAATCATGGTAATTCCTCTCTGGATAATTCTGTTCTTTAAACACTCTAGCAGATTTGATTAGTATCAAAGAATATCTTAAAAGAATGTAATAATCTAGGTTAAAATATTTAATAACTATTAAATACAGTTAATGTTGTAATAAATGAACAAAGAACAGGGCTCAGAAATGGACTGGTCAAACAATAAAGGACCTGCTGACTGACACGGGCACAAGATTTCAGCACAAACAAAAAAATAGAATAGAAATAGAGTCATTTGACTGAATAAAGCTGAGCTGGTCTATGGAAACACTGACAGCCCTATCAGAAACAATGAGAGAAGTGTACTGGCTAATGTTTCTCACCCTTTTGCGTAGGTTGCAGGTGAGAATGAGGTTTCGGGAGAAGGAGTTGGCAAACGCGGTGTAAAAATCCAACACCTTCAAAAGGGCTTCTCTCTTTATGATGTGAAGATCACAGTATGTCAACGCTCGAACGTTAGCACATGAGTGGGCCAAAGTCGTCTCCTTCCAAAACACATCACCAAACACGTCCCCTTTACCTGAGAGAGCAAAAGGACAAAAGGATCAGATTATAAAAGGGAAGATTAAAAAGATATTTAACAGAGCAGAGAGTTAGTGTGAGATCAGGCTGCATTAATTGCCGTCAATCCAAATGTATCATCTCTCAGCAGGGTTAAGCAGCAGAATGATCAAATCTGACATTTCAATTAATATTATCTTCACAGATCTAGAGACAGGCACCAACCTGAGCAGGAGAATTATTTAACTGTACTGGAAAAAGTTTAGCTTACTCTACTTAAAATGGGTAATTAACCTAAAAATTATAATTGTGGATTACTCACTTTCCTTTCATTCTGAACTCATATGAATTTATTTATTGAGTGGAGCCGAATAAAGCCAAATAATAGCTTTGTGTGATGAACAGAAAGTTAAATTAAAAAATTCTCTCAAAAATGAAAATTCTGTTATCGTTTAAACACCCTAATGTCGAAACGTTCCCCTGGCTCTGGTCTGTTCCTTATACGATGCTCTCATATGGCTTCAGAAGAATTAGAACAGTGCATGAGTCATATGAACTTTTGGGTGTGTTTTTTTATCCCATATAGTAAAAATTACTATCAACTTTTGTTATATGAAAAAGACATTCTTCAAAACATCTTTTGTGTTCCATAGAAGAAAGAAAATGAGGGTGAGTAAACTCTTCTGTTTTCTGGTCAAAGGTATGCAGTGGAATTAGTGACAGATCATTTCATCCATTTTGTGACGTAGGGGAGCGCGGAGCACAACCTAACAACGCGGGGTTAGTTGTAACACGCATGTTTTAACACTTTCCACATATGCTGCCATATCAACAAATTGCGCCAAAATTAAGAAATCTTTGGACGATATCACTGAACATTCATTTAACCATAGCAAAAATACATTTCTTACTTAAGATTATTTTTCATCTCTGTTTTTTGTGTTTATGTAAAATAAGACAAATCTGATATTATTTTAATCTTATATCTGTTATTTAACAGTTGAGATGGTTCTTTAATGCAGATCTAACAGCAGAAGACACAAGCCAGGGTTAAATCCCAGTTGAGCAGGTGGGGTGTGTTTTCACACTGCGTTACAATGAGCCCCTATTAGAACGACGCTATTATATTCTGTACTTTTATGAATTCTTTTGAGAAACCACGAGAAAAGGGTGAATAATAACAGAGTGAATGTTCTGAAATTATTCATTATTATTATGTGTTGAACTATGCTGTATAGCTGTATTTAGCGATGTGTTTGTTGTCAAAATCAAAAATTAGTTTATTTTTCATTATTAAAAAATTGCATTATTTTATTTAAAAAAAAATGTATAATTGTATTTTATTGACAAAATATTTTAGTTTGTCATGGATATTTTTTTTATTATATCAGGTAACATTTTAAGCTGTCATTTGGTCATGTTACATTGTGCCCCTTCACATGTTACAATGTACCCCACCTATGGGGCATGTTGTCACATTTCACTTCCATTCTTTCGGGGTAAATTAAGAAAAAAGTATACACTGTATTAATGAAACAAAACCACATAATTGTACTAGACGTGTGTGAAATTAATGTGGGAAAAAATAAATACCACAAGTGGATTTACACAAACTGAGACAGTCAAAAACCGTTAGGTTGTGCCCCGCTCTCCCCTAAATCCTAATGAAACATATCAATAAAAAAGAAAGTAGGATGGGGACTTGGTTAAATTCAACAGTTGTTGATTGGATGTTTGCAGTCGATTGTAAAAAAAGGGGCAAGGTTTATGTACAGTAGACTAAATGATTGGAGAAGTCCAGCATGTGTCACCAGAAAGAAATCTGACGATTCACTGGAAAGTTGAGTTACAAAATTACAAGCTCGAAAAAAGAAAAGATTGGATGAATTGTTCACAATAAGATCAATGCCATGCATTTAGAAAAAAGATAGGGAGGATTACCATTTCATGCCAACCTTAAGGCCAAAAGGAACTCAAAACTCTTCAGAAATGCAATAAGTGTAAAGCACAAAAGACAATAAACTTAAAGCTCAAGTATCATTATTTAATTATCTCTTATTTTCAGAACTGAGTGAAAGAGCCAAGAAACATTGAGAGACAGTAAAAAAGCAGGATAATTGCTGCATTAGATAAATGTGGTATTATCAGAGAGGAATGTAGCTGTCTCTACTCGTTTGAGATGCCGAAGATCAATGGCACACTGATCTCTCCCATCACTTTCCACAGATCCTTGGCGCCAGAGACCCAAAATAGACCTTCAACCTTCAAGTGCCAACCCTGCACTGATTCCATAGGATGCAGCAGTGCTGAACATGCAGTTACCACAAGAAATATGGGCAAATCAAAAAACCTTTTGGCTGGTTCAAAAAGAAGTTTCTTTTTTTTTCAGGCTAATATTTGGGATGCTGAGCTTAGCATCATCTCACCACAGAGATCGTCTGTCACAGGTGTTTGTCCAGCCAATTAAAGACTTATTTCTAGTAGCAAAACATATTTAATTGCCAGACCAATTAAACCACCATTAGCAGCTGCTTGGAATGCATGCACACATGCGCTCTAATCAACCTTTCTAAGCAAAACTGAAAAATCCATGGTGGTAATACACCATAAGTTGACTTGTCAACTGCCATTAAACCGTACAAGAAGAACTGAAAAATCCACTTTTCCTGAATATCATTGTTCTGGTGTCATCTTTGTAACAAAGCAAACCTCTCTCGTGTCAACCCTAATAACAGGTTGTAGACTGCATGCACAAGAGCTGGTAAGTTGATTTAGTACAATATAAACTTAATTTCTACTATTCATTTTAACTTAATACCAGTTCAAAATGGATTTCCAAGATTCATGTAAGCAATATTATGGTACAAAAAAATAAGTTGCGTTTCACACGTTCTGGATGTTTATTTTGATTCAAACATACTGTGTGCAGCAGATCTGGTCTGCAGAGACTTTGTCAAGGGCTCTACTGAGAATTGAAAAGCAGTCGTATCCCCGAAGAGGCTATGGGGATTTACAGTTGATCTCAGACAGAAGTCACCAAACATGGTCTCCAAGGAGTCATGTGTTACCATGGCACTCTGTTACAGCGTGGGTACAGTTGAACCCATGCCTTCAGGATCTGTACTGTAATATTTTATAGTGTGTGTAGAAGTAGAGAACGTTAGGTGGAATATGCAAATATACAGCAGAAAATGAGGCTCTGAGATCAAACTAAATTTAAAGGGATAGTTCACCCAAAAATGAAATGTATCATTTACGTAATGTTGTTTCTGTATGAAAAAAAATGTGGGTGGGTCCTCTACCAGAAATTTTTTTTTACTGGAGTAGATGATATTTACTATTAAGTACAAATATATTGCGTTGTTTACCAAACGTCTGGTTGGGCCGGACAAGATTACGGAACACACAAAATCTTTAACAGCAACAATAGTGTAGAGGTAAGAACTCGCTCTACTCCCTTTTCCCATTACATATCAGATCAGAAAGGCATTTATTTAAAATAAAAATTAAGAAAATATTAGAAAAGTGGAAATAAAGCGTCTAACGTGTTTAATAAGTGTTTATCAGGTAGGTAAAAAGACATTTGCTGAATTAGAGACGATAAAAGTGAGTGAGCCTAATATCATTGGTCTTAAAAAGTGGGTGGGTCTTGTCCCACCTACATACAATGGTTCCGACGCTCATGACTATAAGTCATTTTGTAACTAACTCTCATTAGATTATTAATAGACTGTTAGGGGTTAGGGTTAGTAGAATAAGTTGACATGTACTTTCAAAGTTACTTATGCTGCCTTCACATGCTATCGGAATTATCGTAAATACTAGTTTCCAAGTTAAAAAATTTAACAAAAATGCCCTCGAAGTCAAAATTTGAATGCGATGAGCTCAATCACGACTTCAGAAGTGGGTAGGAAATTTACGATAGCATGTGAAGGCAGCATTACTGAACATGTTGATTGGTTGAGTTCAACGCAGCATTTTGATTGGTTGACTCCACGCAGCATTTTATTTCAACCACCATTTTTAAAAGTCTGTTGCGAATGTGTGCAGTTTAATTATTTGCTATTCAAACCAACAATGGAGTTTAAAATATACGACCAATGACGAGGTTCAGGCTTTATTAAGCTTATATGTGGAGGACGAAATCCAGCGGGAACTGGAAAGTCCTGCGCAGTCCTAAGTGACCGGACTAATTTGCCTAATCTTCACGGTACTTTAGACCGTGATGGAAATGCAGACAGCAACAGGTCTGGGGGAAAAAACCTTCCTAGGAAAAAAGCTCCTGGGACAAATTGTTCCAGTAATTTCAGTGGAAACGAGGCTTTATAATCAGTAGATGTCTATTGGGAACCATCAAAATAAAGTGTTAGCAGATATTAAGCTCTACTCTAATGACTGATAGTTACAAAGTACATCATCTACAATAATATAATATATAATATATAATATATTTGAAAACACACCTTTTTTCTACATTTTGGTCTTCTGTCCACACTGAGACAGTGTTTTTGTTCTGCAAAAGCAGAGCCACTTGAAGAGGCTCTCTGGATTAATTAGTGCATACAAAAAGCCTGTTTTTACAATGTAGTCAACTGAAAATGACAACATGTTTAGTCATGTGACATATATTGTACCCATAGGCATCTATGGTTATACATTGTTGTGCCTGCTATTAATTTTCATAATGTTGTTAGAAATAACTGTTACTTTTTGCAATCTTGATACTACATTCCAGAAAATTGCTGTCCTGCCCTGAAATTGCATTTTAGACCATCAATGAAATAGTGATTTTGAGTGTGACCTGGACCCACCAGTACAGTAAGTTGTGGGATATTTTTCTAATAAAATGGTCATCCCAGCGTGATGAATAGCGTGAGATCTTTATTATGTCTGGTCTCTTAGCATCATCTCGGTGATCTTTTATTACAATTACGCATATGCAAGATGATTTAAATGTTATCTGATGTTTCAGTGTGGAAGAGCAACTGTGTAGACGGTTTGCAACGAAAACACTGGATTACACTTTATTTTAAGGTGTTGGTTTTACAGTGTAATTATGTATGTAAGTACTGAGTGATATTAAGTAACTACATGTACTTACTATAGGGTTAGGAATAGGGGTTGGTTTAGAGTTAATTGCATGTAATTATGCATTTATAGTTATTACTACAGTAACTACATGTAATGTGTAATAAGGACACTGTAAAATAAAGTGTTACCAAACACTGTTTTCAAATGTATCCAGATTAATGTAGACAGATACTTTTTGAAATATACACTTTTGTGTTCCACAGAAAAAAGGAAATCATACAGGTTTGGAACTGCATGATGGTGAGTAAATGATGACAGAATTTCCATTTTGGGAGAACGATCCCTTTAAGTAAACAAGTGACACTTGGGTATTTTTTTTCCTTACGCACATTTACAGCAGTTCTGTTGAAGATGGTCCAGCGAAAATTGTTTTGGGTAAATGTGAGCCATATGGATAGATGTGACTAATGACACAATTTCTTCTCATACATCTCCTGTAGAGCAGCACAGCTCTACACCTCGCTAACTCAGCTCCCCAGGAGCCCATCTTCCTCTGCCCAGACACCCACCACCCTCCTGGGTACAGAGAGACACTGTGGGTCCAGGTTTCCTGCTGAGCTGGAGGAGAGACAAGGCCTCAACTTAGCAGCTCTTAGAAATTAATGATTAATGGCGCTGTATGGTTCCATTCCTATGGCGACTAAAGGGAGAATGATAATCTAATGCGATTTCAGTGAAGCAGCTGATTGAAAGTTTAAAAGTGAAATGGCGTTTGTAATGGAAGTCAAAATCAAATTAATGATGTCAAAAATAAATCATTTAATCTCTGAGAAGCATATGCTGGTTATGTTCTGTTGTGTTACAAATCTCAGGAACTGCTTTTTAAAATAGTTTTATCACCATGACAACCAAAATGCATTTCTATTCTACAAGTCAAACTCTGACAGAAAGACAGCAGATATTGAGAGATACTAATAGATGGACAAAAAGTCCAGAGCATGTATTAAGCTGGGTGCACACTGTGTGATTTATAATAGTCCTTTCTGATTGTTGCTTGTCAGGCTGTATGAATATGATCCCCGCTGTAAGCCATGTCACACTGTAGGATCTCAGTTGTCATAAATGTCAGACTGCATGACAGTCAAGACACGTAAAAAAAAAAAAATGGATGCACGCAAGAATCATCAATCTGTGACACGTTTGGTGATTGAGAGCTGCGGGATAGAAATTGCGGCTAGCAAATAAAAGCAATCTCTAACATTAATTTGGATCATGGCTTTCATTAAAAAAGGAAATTAGGAAAAAAATTAAGCGATCAAAGAATCTTTTCGGATTCACCAAATTTGTCTCAGACGGCCAAAATCGTAGTGTAAACCAGGCTTAAATCAGTGCTTTTAAAAACAGTTACCAAACGAACCCAGTATAGCGATGACCTCATCATCCTGGATGACCTCTAGTGATCCTGACACCACAAAGCAGAGCAGGTCCACACTTTCACCTGCATGGAAGATGAGGTCACCGGGGGCGGAGTGTATCATTTGGAACTCAACAGCCAATGAGCGCAAACATCCGTCACTGGCCAATCGGAAAGCTGGGTGCTCGTTGAACACGTTCCTGTTCAGATGCACGCAGATATCCGCCCGCATGTCCTTTGGGCAGATGGAGAGCACCTGTGCACAGATGAATTTCCAATGTAGAATTTTCCAAAAATAATAATAATAAAAACTTTAATCATGCAACTGTCCCATCTGTTTCAGTCTCACCTTCTCTGTGTCGATGCCTTTGGACATGGACCACGTGGAGACGATGTAGTCCATCACTCTCTCACTGAGGCCTTTGGGCACCTGGTAGAGCTTGAGGAAATCCCGCACATTATTCAGCATTTCGTGATAACGGTTGGTGTTTGCATACATCTGCTGGAAAATGGTTGTCACATTACCAAAGATGGTAGCGTAAAGGAGAGCTATAGAACAAGAGAGAGAGAAGAAAATGGATATTTTAAACGTGTATATAGTGTTTCTAAATGTCACTTTTAATAAAAATTCATTTCTAAATGATGCCCACTCGACAAATAACGTATATAACATATATACATATATATATATATATATATATATATATATATATATATATATATATATATATATATATATATATATATATATATATATATATATATACACATACACATATACATTTTATTTTTATGTTTGAGTACTTTAATATTCAGTTTTAGAGTGGGATGTCTTTTAAAGGAAAATTGAAGAAAAACAGTCAGACATTACTCTGAATGTACACAATGTAAACTTCTGCTCCTGTTTTTATTGCCTCTCTCATGTGTTACCACAGTATCTCCACTCCTTATCTCTATGGCAACCTTCCCTGAAATAGCTTTCCAAATACCAATAAGAGAAGAGCGGGAACAGAGAAGAAAGTGAAATGAATGGAATATGATAAGATAAAAATGGATAATGAAACGCCAAATAAAATGACCAAGTTAGAGGAGAAGACAGATAGAAAGAAACAGGGAAAACAAGAGGAGTCAGAAGGCTGAAGACATCGAGTTAGGGGAATTTCTTCTGTGTCTTTCTGATTTAGCCATCTGACTCACCTGTACTGAAAGTAATTGAGGGGAGGGAAGGAAGGAAGGAAGGAAGGAAGGAAGGAAGAAGGAAGGAAGGAAGGAAGGAAGGAAGGAAGGAAGGAAGGAAGGAAGGAAGGAAGGAAAGGAAGGAAAGGAAGGAAGGAAGGAAGGAAGGAAGGAAGGAAGGAAGGAAGGAAGGAAGGAAGGAAGGAAGGAAGGAAGGAAGGAAGGAAGGAAGGAAGGAAGGAAGGAAGGAAGGAAGGAAGGAAGGAAGGAAGGAAGGAAAGTATTCACAGCGCTTCATTTTTTTCACATTTTGTTATGTTTCAGCCTTATTCCATAATGGATTAAATTCATTATTTTTTCCTCAATTTTACAAACAATACCCCACAATGACAACGTGAAATTAGTTTGAATTAATAAAAAAAATAAAAAAATCACATGTACATAAAATTCAATATTGTTATCTTGGCTGAGTGCTTAGGGTCGTTGTTCTGTTGGAAAATGAACCTTCACCCCAGTCTGAGGTCCAGAGCGCTCTGGAGCAGGTTTTCATCAAGGATGTCTCTGTACATTGCTGCACTCATCTTTTCCTCGATCCTGACTAGTCTCCCAGTAACTGCCACCACCATGCTTTACTCTAGGGATGGTATTGGCCAGGTGATGAGCGGTGCCTGGTTTCCTTCAGATATGACGCTTGCCATTCAGGCCAAAGAGTTCAATCTTTGTTTCGTCAGACCAGAGAATTTTGTTTCTCATGGCCTGGGAGTCCTTCAGGGGCCTTTTGGCAAACTCCAGGCAAGCTGTCATGTGCCGTCTGGCTTATCTACCATACAGACCTGATTGTTGGAGTGCTGCAGATATAGTTGTTCTTCTGGAAGGTTCTCCTCTCTCTACAGAGAAACACTGGAGCTCTGTCAGAGTGACCATCAGGTTCTTGGTCACCTCCCTGACTAAGGCCCTTCTCCCCCAGTCGCTCAGTTTGGCCGGGTGGCCAGCTCTGGGAAGAGTCCTGCTGGTTCCAAACTTCTGATGGAGGCCACTGTGGAGATCTTCAATGCTGCAGAAAATTGTCTGTACCCTTCCCCAGATCTGTGCCTCAATACAATCTGTCTCGAAGGTCTACAGACAATTCCTTGAACTGTGGGACCTTATATAGACAGACGTGTGCCTTTCTAAATCATGTCCAATCAACTGAATTTACCAGAGGTGGACTCCAATCAAGAAACATCAAGGATGATCAGAGGAAACAAGATGCACCTGAGCTCAATTTTGAGTGTCATGGCAAAGGCTGTGAATACTTATGTACATGTGATAAATTTGCAAAGATTTCAAACAAACTTATTTCACATTATCATTATGGGGTATTGTTAGTAGAATTGAGAAAAAATTTAATGAATTTGGAATAAGGCTGTAACATAACAAAATGTGGAAAAAGTAAAGCCTAACTTCCGGATGCACTGTACCTGAATCAATATGATTTGAGAAACGTTTTTTAGCTGATGCATTAAAGTTGTGAACTGACTCACAGAAATGAACTGAACTTAGCAACTCTAATGCCATTTTTGCTATTAGAGATGCTATTAGTACATCTTAAAGGGGTCATGAACTGAGAAATCAAATTTTCCTTGACCTTTTGACATACTGTATAAGAGGTCACCATACTATAAGAATATCCTGCAAGTTTCAGAACTCAAAACTTACTTGTTAGTCCAAAAACAGCTTTTATTACTACCAAGCCCAGCGAACGACGCATTGTGGAATGTGCATATCTATGCTTACATCACTGCAACTTTGGCACCGCCCACTGACGTGTTAGTGGAATGACGAGGCGAGAAGAACAATACAGGATGGACTACAAATAACATTACCTTCCAAAGGATCCTAATGCTAGAAATGTGGTCATTTAATTTTCAACAATGTGAACATCTCAGTTGAGCACTATTTATTTGTATTCGGTACATTTCACTGTGGATTCTTTGGTAAATCATTCGCAATTTCGGTTTTTGACAGAAATGCAATATAACATACATGACTATGTTTTCAGTGGTGTATAAAGACCTTACATAATGAACCGTTACGGGTTTTTTTTCCTTTGCCATTTTGCGCATCATGTTTCTACAGTAGCCCTAAACGGACAAACTGCTCTACAGAACACTAGTCACTCTCTGCTCTCTCCGACGACAACATTTTTGCCCTGTGTCGGCAATTCACAACCTCACCACAAGATGCCTCTAAAATTTACACACTGCACCTTTAACCTTGAGAACTGTAATAGTAAAAAGGTGCTAAAAGTTTTAGAGAGTTCCAAATGTAATACCAAGCTATTTCATATATAAAAATTGTTAGCAAATCACAGCAGTGGGTGTTTACACTGAAGTCTCACAGCAGACACGGCCCTTTAAACAGTGTTCAAATCAGAGGGCTAAAATCAGGGTAGAAAAAGTCGTTAATGGCCAATATGATGTGCATTAAAATCATCTCCTTAACTTGCCTGCAAGATATCATGAATATTTGATATATTTTTCAGCCCTAACTGGATGTGACAGTTCCTCACAGTGACTTCAGCATCAGTCAGAGATGAGGACTGAGAACTTGTGATCATCAAAATCAACTTGTTTTGAACAGTTTGGCATAAATAAAAACATATCATGAGGGATTTATCTGACATTTTTGAGTACAATACAACCATATTCCACCCCACATATCACCCAGTGAGATTTTTAACTTTTTATCGAGGTGTAACTTTGGGGCAGAAATAGAGAAAGTTGTAGAACATATGGCGCAGATGGTGCATGAGGGAGAGTCTCAGGGGAGCCTGTAAAATACTACCACACAGAATGAGGTCTTAAATGACCTCACTACCACACAGACAGACAGAGATGTGGGCAAGACATGAATAAAGAAAGACAGCGCAAGACAGGAGATTAGGATCTTTAGCGAAACATGGAAACAAAAGAGAAAAGATCTTGACTGAAGGATCTGGAGATGAGAACAATGTGTTCAGATAATTACAGACAGAGAAAGAGAGAATGGGGCTCTGCGCTGTGTATGAGCCTCATCAAAGAGTCATCAGAACAGCTAACTACAATTATTCTCTCCATTAATTATGTACTGCTGTTCTTATTGGGCGTGTGTGATCATCTCCCCTTGATTAAACCAAAGTGTTCTGAAGACCTCACAACATCATGAGTAGATATGCTTTGAGTAGAGTATGCCTTAGGCCCAAAACATACTCGTTTCTGGCCTTCTATGGTGTTAATAGTCATTACAGGAGAAATCCCTCTTTCTAACATTATTCTGACATCAAGTAACATGTATTTGCCACATGCACGTCACACTGACAGCTGTATCTCGCTGTTCCTACATTTCACCAAAACAGCATCAACAGAGCTCATTCGACTATCCTCTTAAAGCTTCACAATGACCCATTAGTGTAATGAGTTTTAAAATGACTCCACCTGAGTGATGTTATTAGAGAATATCACAGGTCAGGGAAACCACTGTCTAGGTCAAAAGCAAGAAAACACCTTATCTAATGGGGATTTTTCACAAAAAGGCAGAGGAAATGAAGACGATGAGTGGAGCAGAGATGGGAGGCAAGTCATGAGTCAACTCAAACAGGCAAAAATGGATTGTAAGCCACAAGTCATATTTCTGCACATATAATATAATTAATATAATGTAATATAATTTATATAAATATAATATAAAAGTAATATAAAATGAATATAATAGCATTTAAAAGTTTGGGTTTGTTAAGATTTTTTTGTTTTTAAAAGAAGTCTCTTCTGCTCACCAAGGCTGCATTTTTTTTTTAAATAAAAAAATGCAGTAAAACAAAATATTGTGAAATATTATTACAATTTAAAATAACTTCTATTTGTTATATATTTTAAAATGTAATGTATTGCTTTGATGGCAAAGCTGAATTTTCAGCATCAATATGCCAGTATTCAGTGTCACATGATCCTTCAGAAATACAGATCCTTCATTCTAATATGCTGATTTGCTGCTCAAGAATAACTTTATCATTTTTGAAAACAGTTGTGCTTAATATTTTGTGAAAGTTATGATATATTATTTTCTTTGATGTTTAGAATAGCATTTACTTATATAAATGTTAAAGATTTTGATCAATTTAATGTCTCCTTGCTGAATAAAAGCATTAACTCATTATAATAAGTCTAATTGTAAAAATAAAATCAATAAAAATAAATAAACTGTTTTAAATAAAAGAATAATATACTGTCTGAATACTCAAGTTTGATTGGCTGGAAAATGTGCAAAAAATTTTTCATATTGAAGCACATGCGCACACGCATGGAGATTGGAGATCGCACTGTGCGTTAAAGGTGCAGTATGTAACATTAACAGCTAGTGGTTGAAATGGGTACTGCAGGCCAAATTCTAAATATTGGAGAGAGTTGCTTCTCCCGCCCCCTTCTCCTCAGACTCGACATTCAAGCTGGTTGCCAGTTTGAGAACACGCAACAGGAACAAGCGTAATTAACGACGGAAAGTGTCGAGCCTTACTCTAAGTTGATGAGTTGATTTATCCGTGGTTTAATATGCCTCTGGATATAGAGCTATTTAGATGGATGCTGAGACTTTTTAGGTCGGGTAGAATCTGCGATCTCTGACCCAGTTCATTTGCTGGCTTCCTGTGGCTACAATATGCTGTGTTTTCCACCAAATGGCAACCTGGGGTGTCGAAATACTATTGGTTGAATTGGCAGTGGGCGGAATCACACAAACCAAAACAAAAACAGACATTCCGATACAGAACGGACATTTCAAAGTGGAATAACTGGCTGTAGCTTTGTTTCTCTCGGAAAAACAAGTATGTGAATTTAGCATGTTTCCTAAATCTCTGCAAACATATGGTATTTTTGTACTTTAGTACAGTCAAAAAATTACATACAGGACAATATGAATGTCGGATGTTTTTTTGCATCCATGGAGTGCATTCAAATCATTTAATCGTTTAAGCTAGCCATGGATTATCCCTTACATATGTATGCACATATGAGTGCGATTTGAATGCACTCCATGGAGGCAACCACCCGCTTCGAGTTGGGTGATTACGTGTTTGTGTGTTTTTGACATTTGAACCTAGGTTTTCTTGAATGATACAGAAAAACTGTAAACTTAAAAAGCCTCCTGAAAACATCAAAAGTCATGCAGGATCAGTTCTATATGTGTGTTTGTGCGGTTCAGCACTCACACATGCTGATAATTATTACTGCATATTTGTTTAGTCTCCAGAGTGACTCTGCACACACAGATCTGGAGAAGGCATTAACAACGACTGGCCTCGTTCCTTCACTCTGGCCAGTTATATGCCCTTCTCTCCACCCATCTCTCTCTATTACTGTCTCTGAGTTATTTCTGAAGGAGATGCACTAGAAGCAAAGCACTGCTGTCTGGAGGATAGAGGGGCCAGATGAGATTAGTCTGAGTAACTCTGACAGAGGAGAAAATAAACAGAAAAAGAGTAAAGAAGCAAGAGAAGAAAAGAGACCCCGTTTAACCTAATATTAATATTTAGGTTGTTGACGTGACATGGCATTGACGTTGACGTGACATGTCACACAAAATAAAAATGAATATAATTAGTATCGTCACCATTTAAAATGCAGTAAAGGGTTAATCACTTTTGTCTTACATGGACCTGTTGATATAAAACTGCTTTGTCTTTAGAATTTTTTTATTTTTGATTCAAATCTCAAAATTGTCCTATGGTGTGACTGTCTCAAGCAAGGTTCAATAAATTACAACTTTTATTAATTAAAACAAAAAGCATACAAATGTTAATAAATACCTCAGTCATAATTTTGCAAGTGTCTATTTTAGTATCCATACATTTCTAAAAGCGTAGGAACTTGAAACATTTTGTCATTGAAAACCATGTCCTCCGGTGTGACACCATTTCCAGATTTTAAATCGGGCAAGTCCACTGACAAGTTTAATTAGTTGAAGGACCCCATTTAAGGTCATGTTACTGTGAAGCCCATGCCGTGCACATGGTAAGATTTTGACTCAGAGTTTTTCACCAGTTGGAACCACTATAAAAGTGTTTAAAAAGTTTTGTTGTCCTTTGTTGGGACACCCCTATATTCTTAAAGCTACAATATGTATTTTTTCGCCACTAGGGGTCGCTAACCTCTTTAAAACAAAAACAAATGAGCGTGGAATCATGGAACCTTTTGTCATACCGATGGATCTAATAATGTTTATGGGGAAATGATGTTTATGGATGAGTGCATTCATGTTTTTTATAATGACTGTGGTATGAAGAGACAGATTATTACTAATAAGAGACAGATATCAGCGCCACATGTGCGAGTCCCGGCCGGGGGATATAAAGAAATGAGGACATTTCATTCTACCGAACTACCCACAAGTGCTGAATTACTATTCATACAGGTCAGTTTATTTGACAAATTAAAATTGTGAGTAAAAGCAATGCTGTTTCACTTGGTCTACACTATCTAAACTGCATTTGAGTGTTGAATATTATGTTATTCTGTGTGTTAGTTTGTTGGCTGTATGAGACCAGCAGACTCCACACTACATAACAATATGCATTTTTTCTTCAAAAGTGATGCTTTACAAAAAAAGCTTTTTTACTGCTTATTTGTCAACTACCCATTTACCTTGGGTGATCTATTTCACCTGATCATTTTGTTCTAAAAAAGAAGACCATCACTCACATCCGACCATCATCATGGCCACAGAGAAGATCTTCTCTCCGTCTGTAGTTGGGGCAATATTTCCAAAGCCAATGGTAGTCAGGCTGGTCATGGTGAAATATAGTGACGTTATATACAGAGAATCTTTCCCAGGGCCGCCCTCCCATTGGCCAGTCCCACTGGCATTGTACCGGTACGGGGATCCAATGCTGGAGGCTAATTGGTAGAGCCAGCTGTCAGTCTTGATGGTGTTGGTTTGTTCGTCGATGACCTCATAATCTCCAATGCTGTACCATATGCAGGCAAGCCAGTGGGCCACCAATCCAAACACGCAAACCAGTAATACAAGCACAGCTGCGCCGTACTCCAGATAGTGGTCCAGTTTACGTGCAACACGACCCAATCGAAGCAGTCGAACTACCTTCAGAGAACTGAACAAGCTGCTGATGCCCTGGAAAAAAAGCAAAATAAAGATAGTTTACTATATAATATGGTTACACTTTTTCGATAGTCCACTTTACACATTCTGAATCTATACTGAATATGGGTGTCACACATATATGGGTGTGAGTGTGTGCAGTTTACATTGCAGAACAAAATGTCAAAGTATCGTCAAGTTATGTGTACACACAGTGTGTGTGAGTGCCTCTAGGACACTGACAGCACCGCATGGGGTTTTTTGGCTACAGAAATTTTTCCCAAATGGCAGCTCTGTTACCCTTTCTTAAATACCCAGACCAGAACAAAAGGGTTGTAAATATTTTCAACACAAACACCTGGTTTTGGGGGAGATGATCAGATATCTTGAAGAGGCCACTCAAAAAGGAGAACAGAATTCTCATAAGTTTCAATCTTTCTCATCCTACCCGTGACTGCAGTGAAGTTGAGACCATTTTACCAATCGCACTGAGACCTTTAAAAAGATACCAAACATGAAAGGGAAAAAACAACAGATTCACAAGATACATCATATGTGATATATAGACATTCTGTGACTTGAATCAGGGGGAAGGGAAGGGAGGAGGGAGAGGGGGAGAAGTTTGGGCAGGGCGATGCCCCACAGTCTTTCTCTGAGAGCTTCTCTCCAGATTAGTGCATTGTATTGTTTTATTGGAAGGTGTTGGATCTCAGCTTTTTGTTTTAGCAGTAAAAACAATTCTTACACCACAGGCTTTATTTTACTCATAAAATGAAAAACCCCATTATCAGAATCAGAATCAGAAAGAGCTTTATTGCCAAGTGTGCTTGCACACACAAGGAATTTGTCTTGGTGCTGAAGCTTCCAGTGCACATATACAATACAACACTAAATTAAATAGGATTGGGGTTTCATAACAGTTTTGTAGTAGGCTATATCTTTACATATTTTGGATTAGCTTTACAGTGACAGTTTCAACTGAGCAGTTTCAACTGTTCAAGAGGGAAATGGCCTGTGGGAAGAAATGGTTCCTGTGCCTAGATGTTCTAGTGGCCAGTGATCAGAGTCGCCGTCCTGACGGTAACAGTTCAAACAGGAAGTGTCCAGGGTGAGCGGAGTCTGTGATGATTTTACCTGCCCTCTTCCTCACTCTGGAAGAGTACAGGTCCTGGAGGGCTGGCAAGGGGGCACCAATAATCCTCTCTGCAGTCTGGATTGTACGATGATACGATGTCCGGATTATAAACCCCCATAGAAAAAACCTCAAAGGAACCAGTGGCGAATTAGTCTTCTGGGTTTTGACTATTAAGCAGACAGTCTACTAATACTCTAATGACTGATAGTTGACATGTAGTTGCAAAATTACTTGGCAAAATGTCTAAAGTGGATTGTCGAAATAAAGTGTTATGTTTGATATTGATACTGTATTTTACTACTTGCATATTTGTCATGTACAAATGTTAAATAATTTTTATATATATGTATATGCCTCTTAAACAGACCACTGAGTAATTTTATACTACTTGGCACACAGCATTGTTAATTGGACACTACATTCGGAAACAATGAGTGCTATTCAAATTTTTCAGTTCACTGAACAAACTCTTCACAGTCCTAATTGCACAAAATATAATTCTGCAAACAGTTTGTTCTAAATCTGGAGTAGGTGAGCTGAGCCAATACGACAGAAAAAAGGTGCGAAAGTGGTTGGACATCAGAATCACTTTGCAAGGAGAAAGCTCTGTTCTCTCACATGGTCGTCCAACATTAAAAGGCCTCTGAAAATTTGATGTCAGGCAGCACTTTAGTCCTGCGTTAAAAACATTGCAATTCAGTCCAGCCTGACCTGATGTGACCATCTGAAGCTTATCCCTTCTTTTAAAGTGCAAGTAAAAGATTCAAGCAACTCTGTGTGCAGAAATTACCAACAATGCAGCTCAGTTGAAACTGTCACTGTAAAGCTAATCCAAAATATGTAAAGATATAGCCTACTACAAAACTGTTATGAAACCCCAATCCTATTTAATAAATAAAATAAAAATATTAAAAAAAAAAAGAAAAAACTATAATTACAGGGAATGACAAATACCAGCAAAGTGACACTAAAACTATAAACATTTGTTATCATAAACATTATTACAAAAAATGCAGATTTTACATAAATGGATATGAATAATGGAGATACTGAAGCCTGAAGTTATGTGTGCTCCTCATGTTTATTTCTCTGATGCTGGCTTGCCTGAGAATAAACTTCATGAGAATAACAGAGCATTACATAATGTTTACAGCAAAATCTTAAATATAAAATTCTCTTTCATGTGATAAGATATCCACATGAAAGATAACATGGAGAATTTGCGCTATGGGATCTTACTGAAAGCTTGTCCTGAAATAACTGTGTATTTTACTTAAGATGTTTATCAGAGCTGTTTATCAGAGACAACATGCAATACTGTGTTCAATTCAGACACAGAATTGAGTTCTATTATCAAGGAAAATGGTGACGAGTGGACCTGAACTCAAGATGCACAATGCAGCTGTGAGGTGTTTCAAACCCTCATTCTGATACACATTACACTCTTAAATTGGAATCAATCGTTCCATGCAGACCCTTTAACATCTATGGAACTTTAGGTTCTTTATAGTGTAAAAAGGTTTGGGTTTGGTTTATGGAACCAAAAAGGCAGCGGCACTAAGTATAAACATTATAAATAGCATTTTTTTTAATAGCAACTACTATTTACACACATTGCAAAGAAAATACTGCTATTTTTACATAGTATGTGTACACTGTACACTGTCACTAAGTGTAAATAGCAACAGATTCTATTTGCACTAGGCCTATGTAAAAAATAGCAGTATTTTCTTTGCAATAAGTGTAAATTGAAGTTAAATGCTATTTATTATTTACTTATAAATAGTCGCAGACACTATTTGCACCTCAGTGTTGTTGTACATTAAACCGTATGCAATAATAACAGAGTGTAAATTATGGTTGGGCCGATAGACAATGCCATCGTCCATCGCCGCTGGCTGATTCCCTTTTCGAATATATTCTTCATGTTTATTGAAAAAAAAAATGCCTTTACGATCTGATATGCGATTGGAAAAGAGCGAGTTTGGCAAAAGGCAGATTTGAACGGATCTTTCTGCCACAAGCCTTACCCTATTGCTGTTGACAATCCAGCGTCTTCCGTAATTGTGTCTGGCCCAGCCAGACGTCAGTGGGCGGAGTTAGTGGAAATATCCTCTGCCAACAAGCCATATTGAATTTGTTGTCAGAAATGAAAAATGCAATAACAAATAAACAGGGCAGTCATACAGAATTAAGGGAAAGGGTCAAGATAATCAATCACCCATGGTGGTTTGAATGTAACATCATAGAGCATCACCCTTGAGTAAAATGGGTTTTATAGATGTATTCACTGCAGTGGACTGGATGCATCAGGGGGCTAATTACGACAATTAGCCTATGTTAAGCACATTTTTGGCATAAGAAACCTTGATTAAGTGGACTTGAGGAAGAAAAATAAAATACTCCAAAAGTGGACAAAATTAAATTCTGTGTGCCTGGCCCACATTAATTCTCCAGCTTCTGAAATACATTAAATGCTTCCAATTCTACTGGGGCAGGACAATTCTACTGCTACCACTGTTCTTTCTCAGTGCAGAGGACTTCTCCTTACCTCACCTCCACAGAAACAGTAGATTACAGGGTCCACACTGAGGCATCATGGGATCTCATTTACATCATGATTTAAAGGCTTTCTCAGTAGGTTTCTGGTACAGTGAGCAGCTCTCTTAAGTAAAACATTAAAATGTATACAGTGGGTTGTGGGCTGGTAAGAGCACACACCAACTTTAAAGGGCCATTAACACTTATGTATTGTGCATGATGGAAGACAATGCCAGCATACATTTAAAAAAAAATTGAATTGAAGACACATTTTTTGGTCTGTTTTTTTGAATAGTAGTCTCAAAAATATCCACAAACAACGCATTAATATGAGCATTAAATTAAAGATATATAATGATCTGTGTGTGATTGTGGATTGTGCTTATGAAACATACAGGCATGATCAGAATTATTGGCACCCTTGGTAAATATGAGCAAAGCATTGTTTATCCTTTTGATATTTCATTTTAAACGATAATAAATAAAAAAATAAATCACAAAATCAAACCATTCATTGAAGTTGAAAGTGTGTGTGTGTGTGTGTGTGTCTATGTATGTATGTATGTATGTATGTATTGTAGAGTATGGACGGTGCTCATAAATGATCGAACAGACCCATACTTTGATTATGCAAAATGAGTCAACAGGCCTGGCGCCGTGAAGTCTCCGGACTGACAGGTTAACGGCTCTAAAGAACACAAACCACTCTCAGCTGCATTCCACGGGACACCATAAAACACCCAAAGGGGGCTATATGACTTTTAACTTAGTTATTTTTCATTTTAGATGTGCTGTGTTCCCTGTATGTATCCATGCTTTAGATGTGTTTGATAGGTTAGACATAGCCAGTGAATGCTTAATGAAGAACGACGCCGATCCTCACCTTTCCTTTAATTCATAAGTTAAACTCCCCATGCTTGGTCTCGAAATCTTTGTCTCTCAATTTGTAGACCGGCTATGTGCGTTTTGTGGTACTATGACGCATCAAACTCTTTCTTTTATGCCAAAACTCCAAAGTCTGCAAACTTAAGAAAGCCATAAACATGTTAATGGGACGAGACCCGAAGACAAAGGGAGATTTCCCGCTTCTTAGTTCCTTCGCCCTGATTGGCTGTTCCAACAAAAGAGGCGTGCCCCGTGATGGCCCTTTAAGAAGGGCCTGCAAGCTCTCCTCTCTCTCTCTTGCTTTTCCTCTCTCTTGCTTTTCCGCTCTCTTGCTTTTCACCCTTTTGCCTACTCGGCGCGGATTCTCGGACTGCCAGCGCGCCATCTTCCAAAGGACATTACCACACAAAGGAACCAAAGTTGAATTTCCTGCGGACTACAACGGACCCACCCTGCAAGATTCAAAATACGGACCGGATCGCGGAATTCCCCACATGCACGAATCCGCGATCAGCCACGAAGTAAACCTATGCAAGTATCCCTTACCAGTCGTTATTGAGTTTTGAGCTTATACCAATAAGTTGGACTGATTTCTTGCTTGTTCTCAATAGGTTGTTGTCGGTAATACCACCTTTGTCTCTCTCTCTCTCTCTCTCTCTCTCTCTCCTTCCTGCTTTCAGTTAATTTGTGTATGTTTGTTTATTGTTTGTTGATTTATTAAAATATATATATTCACACGTGATTGTGCCTGAGTTGCTCATCCATAGGTCCCTTTTACGGTGAACCGACCCAGTTACAAATTAAAAGAAAGATACTTCTTGTGGCCACAGAAGTCTTGTCTAAGAGTTTTTATAAGGGAGATAGTTGGTGGACAATTATCCGTCCTTTGAACTCAATTCTAGAATTAAAGAAAATTCTACAAGCTGAATCAAGCCATAGATATTAATAATTGTTATAATCCGTTATAATCAACTGTTAATATTCAAATTCCCCTCTGTGCCGATTTATGTATGTTTGATCGTCACACGATTAAACGCATGCATAAATCCCGCACCATTTCCCCTGGGGCTAGATTTCGCTACAGTATGTATGTATGTATGTATATGTGCGTGTGTGGGGGGATACAGGTGTATAAGTATGAACACAAAGGCCAAACTCCATGAATCATTCATCACAATGGTTAAAACCCAAGAATATAGTTGAATATAGTTCTGATGTGCAGCAAAAGATTGTTGAGCTTCACAAAACAGAAAGTGGCTGTAAGAAAATAGCTAAAGCATTGACAATTCCCATTTTCACCATCAGGGAATTAAGAAGTTCCAATCAACTAAAGATGTTACAAATCTGCCTGGAAGAGGACGTGTGTCTATATCGTCCTAATGCACAGCGAAGAGGAGAGGAGAATTTGAGTTGACAAAGAGTCTCCAAGGATCACAGCTGGACAATTGCAGAGTCTTGGGGTCAGAAAGCCTAAAAACTATCAAACAGCACCTACATCACCACAGGTGTTCTCCTCACTCATCCAAAAACATCACAGCATATTCAGTTATCAGACACAACTGGAACTTTAACAAGATGGGCCTTTGTGATCAGATGAAACTAAAAGAAGAGCTTTTTAGCAGCAAACCCACAAGATGGGTTTGGTGCAAACAGGGGAAAAAAATACCCCATGCCCATGGTTAAATATACTGCTGGACCTTTGGATCCTATTTTTCTGCCAGAGGATCTAGACATCTTGTTCAGATACATGGTATCATGGATTCTATCAGATACCAACAGATTAAAAAAAATCCAAACCTGATGGCCTCTGCTAGAAATTTTATAATGGGCCGTGGTTGGATCTCATATCAGGACAATGATCCAGAACTAACATCAAAATCAACACAAAAATGGGTCACTGAGCACAAAATTGCCATGACGATCCCAGTTCACTGAGCATATCCCTACAGAAAATGAGTGGGGCGAATTGAAAATAAGCACCAACATGGACCTTGGAATTTGGAGGGATTCTGAATTAATTCTGTACTGAAAAATAAAAAAAACTTTTTATGTAAATTCTAAGAGTCAAAGAGAAGGAAAATAAAAAACTGAAAAATATATGAATGAAAGCATGCCTGGGGTTCAGCTCACTGCACTGGCTTCCTGTGTGAAAGAGAGAAAATGATCCACTCTGCACCAATCAATATCTATCCTAAGGCACATAACCTGGAGAGACTCCATGGATATATATATAACAAACCAGGAGAGGATGCAAAGGACAAAACAACTTTCTAAATGGTTCAGTTTCCAAGAGGAAGAACTTTACAAATCATCACATGAGTATACAGTCTGTATTAGTATATACCATCTCAGAAGACACACCGACAGACTGCACACAGTTCATTGTCATAAAACTGACAAGAGCTGCAAGAATACTTCAATTTCTTTGAGTAGGTGGAAGTAAAATAGGGTTTTCGGATACAGATTTGATAAAATGAGAGCTTCTGAGGAAAAACTAATTTGTCAGAACTTAATTTGGTAACACTTTAGAATAATGGTCCATCATTAGTAAATGCAGGAAGTAATGAAGGTCAAATGAGTAAAAAGACAATTGCTTACATCTCAGACACACGTTAATGTTGTGATTAGTAATTAATTGACAATTCTTTATAATTTGTAGTTGATAGTTCTTAATGAGGCTAATCTCATTCAGTAATTACTGCTCACCTAATAGGGCAGTCCTAAATTTGATATTACTCAATGATTAGTTAAGCTTGTTTCCATATTAGTAGCTGAAGTGTTAATGTAGTACTATTCATTTGTCCTGCATTACTACCAGCATAGTTACCTATTATTGACAGAGCATTATTCTAAAGTATTACCCTTATTTTCACAATGTAAAAGCGCTTAATAGCACAAACACTTAAAATCCATGAGAATGATGTTTTTTTGGCCAAACTAAACTGCAAAACGGACAAGACTTTATGTGGTCAATAAAAAACGATGTCTATGTGACACTACCTGAGGTTTCTTTCTGGCAAAACTCATACATTTTCTCAGAGGGAAAAAATATTGCTGCCAGTTCAGCTTTTCTGCCCCAAAACTATCAAGCTCTTCAAAGGTTTAAATGAATTTGAACAATAACCCTAAAGCATTATTCTCAGAAGAGTACCTGTGAGAAGCCCTGCCATAGGAAATAAATGTTCAATCTTTCATCTTTGAGGGGTTGACAGGTTAAAAAAAAACAAGTGTTTGAAGCACTGCTGAGTTTTACTTGAAAAAGCCAACTACAGCTTCTCTTATAACAATAAAGTGTCAAACATTCTCAGAATATAAGAACAACTAAAATTACATTTTACTATTAACCCTTTTTCCAAGTGTGTTGTCAATTTCACGGGGCCACAAACAAAGTACCCATTTCCTTACTCTGTGTCCTAACCAGGAGCAAAGCGATGGTTATACGGTTTCTCACCTCATCCACGTTTTCAAAAGCATTGATGATGTCATAGGGCAGACAGGACAGCAGGTCTATGACGAACCAGGTCTTCAGGTAATTCATCCTGATCAGCTTCGGATCCGAGATCACCTCTCCTCCAGGCCCGACAAACGTGGTGTGGAAGTTGAGCACGATGTCCACAAGGAAGATGACGTCCACAACGCTGTCCAGAACCAGCCAGGTGACATTATTCTGTTTGGTCTTGAAGGAGACATTGTAAGGAACCATGATGGCAGTGTAGAATGTCAAGATGAGGATGACCCAGTCCCAGGTGGTCTTAAAGGTGCAGTAGTGTAAGATGATGTGAGGCGGGGTCTTAGGGGCTTCCTGCTTATACTGAGGAAGGATGTCAGAACCCAGCTGGAGTACCTGAGAAAGATGAATAAGGCAAAAAATGATAAAGGGATTGAAGG
Source organism: Paracanthobrama guichenoti (assembly GCA_018749465.1). Classification (NCBI taxonomy): domain Eukaryota; kingdom Metazoa; phylum Chordata; class Actinopteri; order Cypriniformes; family Gobionidae; genus Paracanthobrama; species Paracanthobrama guichenoti. Next base: position 20,566,534 of record CM031955.1, on the reverse strand, counting down.
ATCTGAGACAAAGAGGAAAAGAAAAATACTAAAATTGCAGAAGTTAAAAACCAATGTCAATAGCATTTCACATTTTTGACATTATTTGTTTTGAATTTAATTGTTGGGAAATGTATGATCAAGTTGGTTTTATTTATATATATATATATATATATATATATATATATATATATATATATATATATATATATATATATATATATATATATATATATCAAATCAAAATCAAATCACCTTTATTTATATAGCGCTTTTAACAAGTCCAATTGTTTCAAAGCAGCTTCACATTGTTAAAAGTAAAATAATGCAACAGAATTTGTACAGCCGCTCTGGTGAAACGGTGATGTTATCCAGCTAATTTCAAGTATCATATAGCGTCAATGCGGGCAGATCGGTAATATAGAAGAAATTTAGGTGTCCCCAACTGAACAAGCCAAAAGCCAGAGGCAACGGTGGCAAGGAACCAAAACTCCTTCAGGGTCAGAATGGAGAAAAAAACCTTGGGAGAAACCAGGCTCAGTCGGGTGCCAGTTCTCCTCTGGCCGACGAACAAACAGTGTATGATTATAATTCTGGCAACATAGCAGGTCTTAATTCATATTAGGCAAATTGATATTTGTTAGATTATTCGAGAGATTGGAGTCGTCACGCAAGAATGAGGGGTTTAATGAGGATGTCGTGTCGATGCAGCATTTATACATATTTTAAATTGTTCTACTTTGAAGGAATTTTCACTCAGAAATTGCTAGTAAATTTCACAAGTAATTACAATGAAATGTAACATTGCAAGTAACACACTGAATTAAATGTGAATGTTTTTAAGTAAAAATACTGAAATAGTATTTTCTTGTAAAACATACTCCAATAATCTTTTATTTACAATTCAACAAATAATCACCTATAAATCACCTAATAAGGAGGGGATTATCTTCAGGGACAAAAGAGAGAGTGAAAATGAAATGAAAATGAAATTTCCCTCAGGAAAGTGTGTTTGTTTCAACATTAATTTTAGCTCTGATTAATTTCTGCTCTTCCCCGGACAATACACTGTTTGCTGTATATTATGCATGTTTGTATTAACAGAACATGAAGTTTATTCAGAGATTTAACAGAAGAGACAATAAAGAACAGAAGTCGATGGAGGGAGAAAGACTATTTCAGATCATACAGTATATCAATCAAGACAAATTTTAAATTGTTTAATTGATTGTAAAATATGCAAGAAAAGAAGATCAGAATTCAAATGCAAAAATGGTCACATTTCGGTTACCTTTTGAATGCTAAGAATTCTGTCAGTGTAAGTCATGAGGAAACCCTTTATCTTAAATTTAAGCAAGAAAAAACATGTATACAAAGTATAATGTTTTACAAAAAGAAAAAATGTAAAGAATTCAATGCAAATCAAAGGTTCAATACAAGAAGGTTCAATCAACAGCATCTATGGCACATTTGTGGCAAAATTGACTAGTCCCTTATTTTCTTTAAAATTAAGGTCACATTGAGGCACTTGCCGCACAAGGGACGACAGACCTTTGGGGGCAATTTGGGGGATTTCAAAGCAGAAATGTGCAGCATATTTTTTAAATAGCATTTACATGAATTGTTCTGCAAAAACTTGTGCATTATTTGAGCTGTAAATGTGTACCTATAATTGTTTACAGTTGTTTAGGGTTTTAGGCATTTTGATCTTTAAAAGTTAGTTAGCACTAAAATCATATTAACATGTAATTTTACTTTTGAAACTGTATTTTATCATTTACAGATTGGCCCCATTCACTTTCATAATAGTGCCTCACTGTAACCCAGATATAAAAAAAAATAAAAAAAAAAAAAAAAAAAAAAGACAAGTGTCAAAATTCATTTGTGTGTTAATCAACATTAAACTGTTTCAACAATACTGTCGATTGAGTTTAACTTTTACTGAACCCAGAATATTCCTTTAATTAGATTCAGGCTGAATTAATTTCAGAAGTTTAATACTTAAGAGTTAATGAATAAGAACAAACCTTAACCAGTGTAATGCTGCCTTGCGAACACTGTAACAACACACATTCAGCATGGATCAGAGACATGAAACCATGATAAAAGCAACCAGCCTCGCAAAACTATCCCATCTTTTAATGTTCCCCCTCATCAAAAACTTTTCAGAGTGTCGAAGTTTCAGACAAAATACAAACTATCTAGTAAGATTGTTCCTTCCTGACACAAAAAATAACACATTTCCCTCCTCTTTAACACCATCACAAAACTGTGACAGAGCAGTAAATGACAGATGAGAAAAGCAGAAAAATGAACAGGGGTTATGACACACACACACTCCTCATCAGTGTTAATTATTAATAGCAGCTTCTGGCACTCAACTGTAGACTTCTGCTGTCCAACAGACACGTGTGAGATTGTGTTACAGCAGCGTCCTGTGTGTGTGTGTGTGTGATTCTATTACAAGTTTGTCCTCCGTGAGATGAAGTTTTGTATAACCTTGTACTGTGTAGTCAAGGATGTAAGCAAATGCTGCCTGTGCCTCTGTCTGTCTGTCTGTCTCTCTCTCTGTGTGTGTGTGTGTGTGTGTGTGTGTGTGTGTGTGTGTGTGTGTGTGTGTGTGTGTGTGTGTGTGTGTGTGTGTGTGTGTGTGTGTGTGTGTGTGTGTGTGTGTGTGTGTGTGTGTTCGTTCACCTCTGCGAGTCTGGACTGTTTGTGCGAAGTGACGTCGGTTCTGCTCACGGGCGTGATTTGCTGAATGGTGCTTTTACTGTTCGTCAACGCTCGAGTCAAACGTGCAAACTTGGTCCAGCCTAAAAGACACATTTAATATGTTTAATGAAAAGCATTACACATCTGAATGAATGTTCTGCATAAATTAACTGAATTTAAATATTTTCAAAGAGCATGTTGTGCTTCATTGTGAGCAAGAATCTGACATTTTGTACAAAAAGGTTTGACAAGCTCATTCTATATAAGTTTGTTGATTTGATTAAACACCAAAAAGTGGAGAATTAATATATATATATATATATATATATAAATATATATATATATATATATATATATATATATATATATATATATATTTATTTATTTATAGTCTCTGTAACACTTTATTTTAGGGTTCAATTCTTATTTATAGTATTAACTAATTGCTTATTAATTGCTTATTAGCATGCATATTACTAGGATATTGGCTGTTTATTAGTACTAAAGCATATATTAATGTCTTATTCTGCATGACCATACTCTACATCCTTGATCCTACCCAATACCAAAACTTAACAACTACCTTACTAAGCATTAATAAGCAGTAAATTAGGAGTCTGAGGCAAAATTAAGTAGTTGATAGTGAATGCGTGTTCCCCATACTAAAGTGTTACCATAGTCACCAAAGCTGCATAAATACAGTAATATTGTGAAATATTATTACAATTTAAAATAACACTTTTCTACTTTAATGTATTTTACAATGTAATTTATTCCTGCGATCAAAGCTGAATTGTCATCATCATTACTCCAGTCTATGCTGATTTGGTGCTAAAAGCATTATATATTATATATATATATATATATATATATATATATATATATATATATATATATATATATATATATATATATATATATATATCCCAAACATAAGTCCTCTGTGGCCCCAGATATGACTCTGACTCAGCAAAGTTCTTTATGTTGAGTAAAAGTGGAACAAATGTTAGCTGCCGCTCCTGTAATGATCCTGCAATGAAATATAACTGTTGGATCACTGTCTGGACTCTGGAGCAGTTTCAAATCTCTCTCTCTCTCTCTCTCTCTCTCTCTCTCTGATTCTTGTGTGATTAACGTTCATCTCACACACACTGGTGAATCTGATACAAACATGCTCAAGTCACACTTCACCCTAAAAATTTTTTGTATAAAACAAAACTAAGCCTATTTTTAGGACCATTAAAAAAATTGCACTATAACATTTTCATGACAGTTAAGCACATTTTACAACAAAATTCTCATTACTGTAACAATTCCCTTTATTTTCAAAGTGATTCTCAATACTATAACAGTAATTGTCTTATTGTAAAGAATAATTGTCATAAAAATACAGGCTTCAGTAGTTTCTACAGAAAAAATAAATAAATAAAAAATAAATTATATATATATATATATATATATATATATATATATATATATATATATATATATATATATATATATATATTTTTTTTTTTTTTTTTTTTTTTTTTTTTTGGGGTGAAAATTGAGCTGGACTTAATGTTTGCAACTGGTTTTGTAAAATTCACCCACACACACACACACACCAAAGCAGAATGACTATGCCTGCACTATGGAAGTTTTGGAAACAGACTCTATTTAATATTTTCAGCTCAAACAAGCACCCAGCAGACACACACAGACACAGTGTGTACGTGCTTGAAATAGCACTTGAGAGTGAGAGCCAGAGGAAAAAACAAGCAGTACTTGCCAATCATAAACAAATATTTATTTATATGACATACAGTACATAAGCACATCTGAGGAAGTGTTTATCTGTCAGAACAAACTCAAGGCCAGCAAGCACTGTGGGCACATCTGTATGCATCAAAATCAACCATGGTTTTACTGCAAATAAATCCAAAAAAACATGGTTATAATAGTTAAACCATGGTAACCACAAATTAACCATGGTTTTGCTACTTTACCCATAGTTTAACCATGGTATGTGTGGTAAAACTGTGGTTATACAAATGGTACACTTTACTAAAATAAAACCACCGTTAATTTTCATTACATACATACTGTCTGTGTGTGTGTGTGTGTGTGTGTGTGTGTGTGTGTGTGTGTGTGTGTGTGTGTGTGTGTGTGTGCATGGGCGCGGGGATGGAAGTGTAAAACTCACCTCTGGTGCTTTCGTCTTCAATGGGCTGTTTAAAGACAGTGATGTCCTTAAATGTACACAGGAACAGAACCACTTTGTCATTTTCATTTCGGATTGGAGCAATCTGCATGTAGAACCACACTGGAGATCCTGTACAAGGTCAGAGGTCAAAGTCAGCATCAACACACACGGTTTCTGACAACACCATCTGAAATTTGAAATCTTTAGTGCAGAGTCTTTTCATATTGAGTCTTCAAACCAATTTTGATGAAAATATTTCTTAATAGGAAAAATTAAGCATGAATTTTTAGCATTACTACTCCAGTCTTCAGTGTCACATGATCCTTCAGGAATCATTCTAATATGCTATTTTAGAGCTCAAGAAACATTTATTATTAATAATAATGTTTTGACTTGAGTGGAAATAAATACATTTGTGTTATAAACTACCATTCAAAAGGTTAGGGTGTGATTTCTGTAAAATTCAGCTTTACCATCACAGGAATAAATGACATTTCACAATATATTACAATAGAAAACAGTTATTTTAAATTGTAATATTTTACAGAATTACTATTTTACTGTATTTTAATCAAATAAAGGCAGCCTTGGTGAGAACAAGAAACTTGAAAAAAAAAAAAACATGAAAAAATCTTAATTATTCCAAACTTGACTGAATGCTGTTTGTTCAGATATTCCATTCTGAGTAATATCCAGTAGTTCTTTTAATTGTAGTACTAATTATTTTAGTCATTCTAGGAAACTTTAGAGACGTTATTATCCGTGCATATATTTGTTTGAAGTCTCACTTACTGTTCTTTCTGTAGAGCAGCACTTCAAAGCAGTTGGACTCATAGTTGTCAAAGGCTTGTCTCACCTTTTCTATCGTCTTCTTGTCTGTCAGCTCCCCATACATAAAACTACAGAGAGGGGGATTATTCACACAGCAGGTGGATTTTAAGTAATTATCCCTCCTGAATTCATTAGAATCTACATAAATCTAAAGATTCATGGAAGTAGTGCTCAGATGATGTCCAGGATTCAGATTTTCTCAAAATGAGTGGCCATAACTAATAACAAAGATTAAGAGATTACAGAGATTTTCTGAAATGTATGTGCACCTCAGCCTTGAAGCAAAGTGTGACCAATTATGTCATCTTAACCTGTTTGTTTCTGTTGCAGTCACAGATAAAAGCTTATTGATAAAAAAAAAAAAAAAAGATCATGGCAGGAAATATGCTCCAAGTGTGGAAGACAGTATATCTGTGGCCACTTACTGAGATATATATATATATATATATATATATATATATATATATATATATATATATATATATATATATATATATATATATATATATATATATATATATATATATATATATATATATATATATATATATATATATATATATATATATATATATATATATATATATATATATATATATATATATATACACACATACACACACACACACACACACACATATATACATATATATATATATATATTACACACACATATATATATACACACACATATATACACACATATACATATACATATATATACACATACATACATACACACACACACACACACACACACACAAACACACAAACACACACACTTATAACACTACACTTTAGGCAGAGGCAAAGTGATGTAAAACCCAAGATTATGACATTATCATTTCTTAGAACAAATAATTTAAAGCTTCAGTCTTAAATGTTTCTATTCAATAGGCCCCTTAAGGTACTGCAACTCCAGAGATATCTTCAATACAGCATGAACTGTGTAACATTTCTGTTACCACGTGTACATCCCCTCACCTGCACGTGCTGCTTTTCTGCATGACCTCTGCTCTGTGGTATCCAGACAGCTTGCAGAAGCCGTCATTACTGTAAACTACAGGCCAGTCCACAATCTGAGCGTTCCCCAGCAAGAAACTCGTCTCTGAATGTTCAGAGAAGATGATAAAGTATAAAAGAGAGAACAGGAATCAGTGACCTGACAACAGTATATTACTGTCACTTACCTAGCCCTACTGTAACATCTGGTGTACTCTCTTGTAAAATGTATGATGTAAAATGTAAAAAACCTCATAAAACAAAACTACAAACTACATTTCTTCTCACTTTAACCATCATATACACTAAATACACTATCACCCGGTTTCACAGACTATGCTTAAGCTAGTCCCAGACTAAAATGCATATTTAAGCTGTTTTAACAGAGCGCAACTTGCACTGACGTATCTTAAAATATGTCAGTGCCATTGTTTTCTCTCAAAGATGCACACCAGTAATGGGTTTTTTTCCCCTAAACCACGTTTATAAATGCTACTTAAATTCCCTAATTGAACTAAGACCTAATCCTGGCTTAATCTAAATCATGTCTGTTAAACCAGGCCTATAATTATCAGACTCGCATTGTTTGTGATGCAGACGGCAAACCACAAACCAGACACAAACAGCATTACTGTGACAGGAACTAAGAGATGTTGCGCCCTCTAGTGGTCACAAACGCAACGGTTCTCTCAAAACCATCAGGCCAACTTCACGCGAGTCCTGGTGTGCTGGTGACGCAGAGATGTGGAGAATTACTGTATATTGAGTGTGTTTTTAATCAACTGAAGGAGAAATAAAATGGCATGCGTAATTATATTAAATTAGATACAGGTAGCACTACACGATGATTTAGTCAATTGCGGCTGCGTAACGTTTTATTGTCTAATTAAACCATTTCTCTGTGTGCTCTTTTTTTATAAAGCAAAGAAAAAACACATTTGAATAAATATATAGGATAAATAAACAGACTAAATAAATAGCCTACTGTCTGTAAATATAAATTCTGCAGCGCAGTAAGAAATTACTAAATCAATTTTCAATTTTCTAGTCAATTTGCAATGAAGACGCACTATGTAAGAGATCCTAATGCATGGGTACTGACGAATTAAGTTTCTTTATTGTACGTATTTTAAGTTAATTTATTGCAAAACGCATCTATAACTCAAGAACATATACCATTGTGCAAATTATGCGTTTAAAAAAATATCACAATGTGATAGTGACTCAGAGAACTGCAGTCGCTAAAATATAGCCTAATGAAAATTAATGATAAAAGACAAAATAACATCTTAAATGTAATGTGAACAGCCAATTACAATACAAATAACTGCATAAAAGCAACTCCACATTAATGACATGTTCTTAGTTTGAAATACTGGTAACTCCGTATATAAATGCAGAGTAACATTGGCACTGTAACAATAAGTGACATAAGGCATTTCAGAAAGCAAGTGCTCCTCACCACTCGAGCGTCTGACGATATTCTCCAGGAAAGTGTTTTGCGGTGCCACCAGCCCTCTCTTTCCCCCGGGCATCGTGCGGCTGTGTGTGTCGCGCTGCTCTCGTTAGGTGGGCACTCTCTGTGCGTGGAGTCTCTGCCGGCGGAGCGGGGAAGCTCATGGTAACGTCGCGCGCTGGCTGGCCGGGAGCTTCTGTGTGCCACCCGCGCGCGCTCTGGGCTCAAAGCGACAAGTCTGTGGGCACGGGGAGCTCCCCGCGCATGCGTAGCTGCACCGAAGCGCACAGGCAGAAGCTGGGGATCTCCAACTCCAACGCTGGGCGCGTGCCCAACATCTCCACTGCAGAGGAAAAACAAAGCGTTATCAAATCTCTTAAGCGTTATACGCTCTCGTTATACTATAATTGATTAATTATATAGGCCTACCTCGTACGTTCGGAGCTTTAATAAGCACTAAGTTCCCGTTCAAACTGAACGGACCAATTAATTGCAGAATAAGACTGAAGAACAATTGTTTAATTTTGCATGAGCGGCGCGAATCACAGGCGCGTTCACCAGCGCGCTTCAGAAGTGTGATAAGATTTGCGCGAGCTGTTCCTATCGCGACGCGGTATAAAAAATAAAAATTGTGCAAACCATTTGAATTCTATTGAGATTTTACTACGCCTATACTTTAAAACCCTATGAAAAAAGTCAAATATGTTCTAAACCAGTCACACAATAGACTAAAAAGATTGGTGAAAACTAAGAGGAGAAAGCACCATCCTGCACCAACATAAATTATATTTTTATCATTTTTACTCATGACCTTTACTACAATTTATTCACTCAAACATGATTCTAGCTATTTGCTCAGTTTATTCAAATAAAATAAGCTGAAACAAATCTTTAGTTTTTTTTTTTTTTTTTTTTGTAAAAAAAAAAAAAAAAAAAACTAATTTAGGCCTACTTAATTGCCATTTGCACTCAATTATATTATGTTAAATGAAATTAAATGTGTAAAATGTTAAGTTAACCTAAAATTTGTGTTAGGTCTACATGAATCAGTTATGTTGCTCTGACTGAACTGGGCAGTGTATCTCTAGTTCCCAGCATGCTTTGCATAGGGATAGATAAGGTGAGTAAATGTTGAAATTGAGTGCTGTTTAATGAAGGAAAGATCTGTTAAAGTTTGGTGTTCAGTTCAATATTTAACATTTAAAAGAGTTTGTGTTATGTTGTTATGTAGGTTACCATTGTTGTGAAGTGTAGACCTTGTGGTTAGCCTGTGGGTGGCTACATAAATTAAGTCTGTTCTCAATGAACTTTAACTTTGCTTACGCCAGAGGACAAGTGTTTTACTTGATCATTACTTTCATGCTACAAAATTACACTTCACTTAACATGTGAACAAGGTTTGTATTGTTTTTGTTGTTGTTGTTTGTTTGTTTTTAAATGAAATAAAATAAATTTGTTTGATTCAGTTCCGCAGTCTACATCTGGTCATCAGTTCTACCCATCTTAAACAATCTTGGAACATGTATGTGTGTGCGGCAGCTACTCACAACCTATGTACAAGCTCACCTCTTCACCACAATGGTAAACCAAAAATAAATAATAAATTGTCTATTAGACAAAACTTTATCTAGTTGGAATGACACCTTTTTTTTTTTTTTTTTTTGTAGTCTTGACTAAATTAAGTTCATACAACAAGATTACTACAAATCATTTCAAACAAATTAGATTATGTTGAAAAAATGTAATTTTGTGGAAAAGTTTTCCTTAATTTAAGTTAATTGAGTGTATGTTCAACATTCTTTTAATAAGTTATACAAGATTAAACTAATTTCTTAAGTCAGTTTAATTGAATTTAAGTTTAAATTACTTAAACATACAAGTTGAATTAAAGAGAGCAACTTTTTACAGTGAGATAATTTGTTAAGGGAATAGATTTTTCACTAAAGATTTATATTAGCTACAAGTGTGGCATGTTGTTGCTATAGTTTCTAAATGTGTACACTGCAAACCCTAACGCTCAATAATTAATTGGCTTGAGTCAAGCCAACTCAAATTAAACAAATTAGTTAAATCAAATTAACTTTTATAAGTAAACGTTCACAAAACTGACACATTTTAAGTAACCTGAATTGTTTCATTGTTTTGAGGTTTATGAACTTTAGACAAACTTAAATTTGACTAAAAATGGGCTGGGATTTATACCGTATATACCTGAATATAAGACTAGGTTTGTGTCCTAAAAATAGGCTGAAAATAGGGTCGTCTTATATTCGCGATATAGACAAAATCACGGGGGGAAAGGGAGAAAGCAGTGGAAAACAGTTGAGGGCGCCAACACGAAAGGCTACGTAATTAGTAACAGTGTTATGAATTAAATAAACAGTAAAGTGCCGCCATGGAGAAGTCAAGAGATCATTTTGAGAAAAGAGCTTCAAAAGTTGGTCAAATAAACAAACACGCTCGAAACAGTTATGACACCAACTTTAAACTTATGGTCGTGAATGAGGCAGAATCATCTAATAATTGCAAAGCTGCCAAAAAATTTGGAGTCACAGAATGCTATGTTCGGAGGTGGCGAGCACCTTTTTCCCCAAAAATAAGTCTGGAAAATTGGGGGGTCGTCTTATATTCAGGGTCATCTTATATTCGGGTATATACGGTATTTCCCCGCATGCTTTTGCCATGACACTCAAAAGGAAGAGTAAAATGCTAAAATTAAGTGCATGCACTTAGTTTGTGAACAGATATGTGTTAAATGTTCTATATTGCTTTACTCATTCAGCAAGTGCTATGCTATGCTAATGCCATCAAAGCATCGTGCTACCAAATAGCAATAGACCCCTTGGACATCTCTGTGCCCCCCTCCAGACTGAGGGAGATGGACTTGATAACAGAATGTAATTTTCTTACTCAAACACTGCTGCCTGCTACTTCTGCTTCTGATTGCTTTTAGAGGGAACATCTGCCCTTTTAAGATCTGTTTTCTTCTTAATAATAACATATTAGCTAAAAAGATCCAGAGCGTATCTGTATTTGTGCTCGTCAAATGATTCAATTTCCAACGCGTTTTTGCTTTGGTGAGTAATGTAGCCAATCACAGATGTTTGTTGATTTCTTGAACGCAACGGCCAATCACAGGTGTTGAAATTAGAATCCACTCACTGCTCGAGTTTTTCAATTAGCTAGTTAAAGCCAAGTTTCCACTACTAAAAATAATAATAATTTAAATGAATTGGCTTACTTAAATATCTGAAGTTAAGAGCAATTAAAATGAGTACAAAATAAAAATCTGCAAGTTCTGCTTACTTAAACTTAAAATTTCTTAACTTAAAAAAAAAAAAAAAAAAAAAAAAGATGTAACTGTTTACCTACATTTGCCAACTTATTTGGATTTACAGTGTAGGTTGCTATTTTTCATAAATGCTTTAGATAAAAAAGAAACAAAATAGTTAACATTGGCCTAAGCACGGTCTTATCTTTAATTACATCCTTATTGTAACAAATGCTATAGTTAAACAGTTAAAAGAACTGTTACTTTTTGTACAAATTGTAGACTTATGCTGTGTTCCACTCCACTTTTAGACACGCACATGCAAACTTCCCTAAGCACTTCCCCTCAGAGGAATCCCTGCCGCCATTTTGAAGGGCGTTCCACTTTCTGAAGTGGACGAGGGAAGTTTATATGGACAGACCCTCGCTCCCTTGATTAAGTCTATACTTCATATGTACACTTCAGGCAGCTCCATACCACAATGCAACACGATTGTGACATCACCACATATAGAGTTTAATTTACCCCAATAATTTTTATTATTTTTTAAAACATTTAAAACTACCCAAACACACATATATACATATAGAATGCTGTTAATTTCATCAACTCCACAGTGGATTCCAAGTGATCAAGGGCTTAGGATGTTCCAATTCAGCCCATTGCAAAGGTTCCGCCAATAGTGGGCAGTCATGCAATGTAAGCAATGACGCACATCCGAGTGAACGAGACGGAGGGAAGTTAGCGAGTGAAAGGCATAATAAAAACAAACTGGAACACAGCCCCAGACTTTATTGTCATTGTAACAGAGTTGTAACGAAATTCTCAATGACAGAGTCAATGCATTTCAACAAAAATGTGTTTTCTTTAGCAGTGATATAAAGTGTGACATCCATGGTCTCCTCTGAATAGAAAAACTGCATTTAGAAACATTACAAATTAAATATAAAAGTGATGGAACTATGCATAGCATGTTCAAAATTAAATTAAATGACAGTGCATTTGATTAAGGTAAATATTACTACTGTCTGAAATATGAAAATATTGTGTGATGTACAATGAATGAATTAGAAAAAGAATTGCAATAATCAAGACAAATACAAAATAAAACTCATGGCCATCACTTACAGTCACAGTCTCAGACAGAGCAGGTTATACAAATGAAGATATAGTTGACACCTATAGACATACACTTGAAGTTTACTTGATCTGTTTCTGTTGTGCTGTTTGAAGTTACATGAACAAATTATATTTGTTTAACTTAATTGATTCATGTGGACCGATGTACACAATTAAATCACGTAAATCCAACACTTTTTTTTCCCAGTGTATAGTCATGTGAAAATGTTAGGACACCCTATTCAATTCCATGGTTTTCTGTATCAGGACATTGGCAGGTCTTAATTTGATAAATAAAACCTCAGATGAACAACAACACATGACATATCACACCGTGTCATTGTTTATTTACAAAGTTAGGACACTCTTACTGTTACGGTCAGGCACTGCTAATCAAATGCCTTTGATTAACTGATCACCAAGCAAGTGTGATCACCTCTATAAAAGCAGAAGTTCTGGCAGTTTGCTGGTCTGGAGCATTCAGGTGCGTGTTAACAACAATGCCAAGGAGGAAAGACATCAGCAACGATCTTAGAGAAGCAAGTGTTGCTGCCATCAATCTGTGAAGGGTTACAAGGCTATTTCCAAACAATTTGAAGTCCATCATCCTACAGTGAGGAAGATTATTCACAAGTGGAAGACATTCAAAACAGAGACATCTTCCCATGAGTGGATGTTCCAGCAAATTCACTCTATGATCAGACTGTGTAATGCTCTGAAAATTTGCAGACAACCTAAAAACTGCACCTCACACTCTACAGGCCTCAGTTAACATGTTAAATTTTAAAGTTCATGACAGTACAATTAGAAAAAGATGGGTCAAGTATGGCATTTTTGGATGGGTTAACAGGAGAATGGACAGGAGAAAAAAAAAAAACATGGCAGCACGGTTTAGGTTTGCAAAGTTGCATCTGAACAAACCATAAGACTTCTAGAACAACGTTCTTTGGACAGACGAGACCAAAGTGGAGATGTTTGGCCATAATGCAAGTTAAGCCAAGTTTGGTGAAAACCAAAAGAGCATATCAGCACAAACACCTCATACCAAAAGTCAAGCATGCTGGTGGAGGGGTGATGATTTTGGGCTTGTTTTGTAGCCACAGGACCTGGGCACCTCACAGTCATTGATCTTGACCATGAACTCCTCTGTGTACCAAAGTATTCTAGAGTCAAATGTGAGAACATCTGTTCGACAGCTAAAGCTTGGCTAAAATTGGGTCATGCAGCCGGACAATGATCTGAAGATCACCAGCAAATCTACAACAGAAAAAGAAAAGAATGAAGGTGTTGCAAAGGCCCAGTCGAAGTCCAGACCTCATCCTGACTGAAATCCTGTCACAGGGCCCAGGACAATGTTTCCAGTTGTCCTTTCCTAAAACAGTGCTGTCAAGACCCATTTGTACACCGGCTTACGCAACAGATGACATCAAGCACAAAAATCAACCAAACTCTGTGTATAGTTGCTTCTTTAAGACCCCATATATCCGCTTCAGTGCTGTCAGCTCGTGCCCATTAATTTATATTAAGCTTTAATCACTGAAGACATCCTAAAACACCCGTTCTGCCCTCAGCCACCTGCTAACATGAGACATGATGAATGTGATGACAGAGTAGAGGTTCATCGAGTGAGTTTACATAAACATATTCCATCAGTTTTTTTTTTAAACAAAGCAATCTGTTAAAAGCAGTCAGTTTTGAGGAACATAATACTAATAACTCACATACAAGACTGATCAAAGGAGGTGACAGTGTAGTTTTAGAGCCAGGCATTACGTAATCCACACTTTGGCACTACAGTGGTATAACTGCAGTCCATTCCCGTTTTTAACTCTCAAAGATGTTTAGCGCAATTACCAAACCTCAGGCAGTCATGCCGGCTTGCAGAAGCACCATAAAACCTTTTCTAGCATACTGGTGAATAGTGTACTTGTATGCATAGGCGGAGTTGTGGGGGTGGGGCCCCCCAGACAAGAGCCAATAATTTTGTCTGAGCTATGAATAACAAATAAAAATGTATATTTTCAAGTGTCTTAACGTTGCCAGTTCTTCTGGATTTAGCCCGTCTCAGTTTTTTCGGTTTCTTCATGTAATCCCAAATGGACTTGAGGATGATAAAGGGAATGTTTGGGAAATGTAAACTGGTATTTCCTACTGACACTACAGCAAAAGATATAAATAACTGGCTTAAAAAAACACAAATATATATATATATTATATTATATTATATTATATTATATTATATATATATATATATATATATATATATATATATATATATATATATATATATATATATATATATATATATATATATATATAATATAATATATAAAGGAGAGTGGTAAACACAAGGAGGAGAGATACAAATCGCCCCAGCTGGGAACTTTAAAGGAGGCCAAAACTCATTCCTTAAGACATGATCTGATTATTACAGCTCTGTTGGTTCTTTAATGAGCAACACAGTTTAGGCTTGACAGCATGAACCTCAAGTGATCGATATATTCCCAGATGTTTAATAATTTAAGTTTCACTGTAAATGTCAGAGACAGAACACAGCGGGGTTGTGACCTCATTCTACCTCCAGAGACGGTGACCTGCTGTGTAACTGCAGATGTACACTCATTTATTAACACTAATTCATACACACACACTCTCTACTGTATTCACCAATACAAATCTCGCTCACGCACACATACACACCACAATAAACCTGGCATGTCTCCATTTCTCTACATCGATTGTGACTGTTAATTAGCCTGTGAGCATATCTGTTTGTTTTTTTTGTCTCCATTTTTCTCTCTCTGTGATGCCCATATAAAAATAAATAAAAAAACAAAAATTCTTCCTAACTAGAATCTGTTTGAACATCACTAAAAATACCACTAAAGTCAATAGCCTCTGAATCTGAAAGCAGAGAGGTTTCCCTAAGCAACTGTGACAGGGTCAGAGGACAAATGATAACTTCACAGACATGATAGATTTTCCTTTGTGGTTAGACCATTAGCGGTCTCTGTAGCACTGCCAGATTTCCTATAGAGGGCTGAATTACAGTAATGGCCTTTCCATTAAATGAGCAAGATAAAGTCAACATTTTACTTCTGAATTGAGAAATATTTCAGAACAAAATCTGATATATATAAAAAAAAAAAAAAAAAAAAAAGATAAAAAGAAAATGAAAAGTAGGCGTCCCATGCCAGATTGAAACTAGACCTGAATGTCAATTGCAAAGAACTACCAGAGGCATACACTTTCGAACCACAATGTAGTCAAGTTCATATCATAATGGTAACACCTCTTCTTCTAATATATTGTTATTTGCTTTATTTCCGCAACCTTTATTACATTGATGTTAATAAAGTGGTGCAGGTTTGTAGACAAAACGGGGACGCGAGTTAGCATTTTAGTACTTCCGCTTCCCTCGTACCGAAGTCAATGGATTTTTTTGAATGGGATTTTGGTTAAACGGCTGAAATAAGTTCTGTGGTGAACACAAGCAAGACACTTTCACGTTTTATTCTACAACATAAAATACATCAGTATTACCCCACTTGTGATTTTTTGAAGCTGTTACGTGTCTTTAAAAAGGCTGCTGCTAACAAGTGGCTGAATGGGATTACAGAGGCTGTCGAGGAGATTAAACGTCATAAACTCAGTCAGCTTTTACAGCCTCATTATGCTTATAATTGTGCTCTTATAAAGTAGTCTAACTCAAAAGTTCTGGGAAAAAGTTTTGAGATAAAAACTGAGTTGTCGAGGCTTAGTGATGGTGATGTTGAAATTGCGGGACCATGGTGTAGTCCATTTATATCTTACCTTTAGCTTTTTACTTCTGGCGTCTCCATTTAGGCTTCAAAATTATTAAAAGTTGTGTTCATCTGTGATAATTACCTTGATGGACAAAACGTGTAAGGATCATAAACTTGTGTTGATCACAGAGCTCGTTTTTAGCATTAATCCAAAAGCCTATGGGAAAATCCTATTGGATTTTTCTCGAGGGAACCAGAGCGATGCTAACTGCCGGTTGGCCTACAAAGTGACATCATACCTGCACCACTCTATTGGGATAAGTTTACTACGGTATTAGTGAAATTTGTAATTATATATGCCACTAGTGGTACCAAACTACTGTTTGGCCAGAACCAATAGTGTGAGTTTGGGACATCACTACCGTTTCTGAATAATGGAAGATGAGAGAGAGTTTGAAACTCACTGGCATTAATTTTGCAGACATGTTTGCTGCTGCCAGCAGTACAGAAATTACTTACTTAACTTTTAAATATTGCACGAAATTTTTTAGAAAAGTTGCATTTCTCACAACGGAAGCTTTCACTGTTGGTTAACATTAACCAATAACCCATGAAAAGGAGATTTAAGAGGTGGAGAATCATAGTTATATTTTGATGTACATTTATAAGAATTAATTGATTAATGAATTAATCATGTACAATAAGAGCAGGAACATTAATAAAGTGAAATAGGTCAGATTTGACAATGTTGAGTTTACTTTTAGAAGATTTGCAGATTAAATACACTGATGCAAATGAAAACTGAGTGCTAATACAAATGGACATCTCTGGAAAAAATGTAAGAGCATCTCAGCATCTCAGCATCTCTACATGTATGGCAGCCATTCCATTCCAGTGTCTGTTGAATTTCAACACAGACACACCTCATTATGCTTAATGAAGTACTGATTGGGTGATCACTGAACCAAATCTTATTAAAAACACTGCTGTTGTCATCATTATTCTCTTGCAATAGGACCAGCTGGATGGCAAGCGGTACCTCAAAAGTAATTGGAATCAAATAACTACAGAACCAAAAGAGTTAAAAAGAAAAAGCTTGAGTGAGGAAAATAAGGGTTCAACTCTGGCTTTACTGGCAGAGGGATACAGCGAGTGTCAGGTTGCTTCTAGCCTCAGATGTCACTCCCACGGACCGTTGGCTGAATGTCTGACGCATACGGCACACTTATCTGGAAACACTTCAGGAGTTTAGAAGTTGTCATCTGATTGGTTGAATTCTACAGGATGTCCACGAAACGTGTTGCGTTCTTTAACGGTCCGACTAGAAACAAATGCAGAGACTCCAAACCTTTTTTTTTTTTTTTTTTTTTTGCAGTCTATGCTCCAAACTCCCTCGTGGAAAAAGAACGCTGTCGTGTTTACAATTGTGACAATAAACACTTACCAGGATCAACTAAATGCTGGATTTTCAAAAGTACGTGAAGTCAACTTGAACAACGTTCATGAATGAATAATTTGTAGATGCACGCATTATTACACGTTATTGCAGGGACATTGACTTTACATTTTCACGCCCCTAAATGTGACGCGGAACAAAATGAACTGTGACTGGTTGCGTTACATGTCAGTCAAACGTCCTCTTGGGTGGTCCTTGACTGATGAAAGCTGTGCTGGAGTCCAGACCTTCTGCCATCAGTCTGAAGGTCTGGCTACACGAGACTAGGTTGTTTCCATCCTTAAAATTTCAAAGACAGTGGTTCATAAGAACAAGGTCAAACTGCAGACATTGGAGCGACCGACCGGCAAAGCTACAACGACTTTTCACTGACCGAGATGACCGCCAACTCATTCGAAAATCACTCAATAACTCTAGAAAAAGCCCTTTATCAATGAGAAGCAAAGAAGAGCCAGGCTGAGGTCTGCAAAAGACTATACAGATTGGACCGTAGAAGACTGGAGTAAGGTCATCTGAGGAGTCCAATTTTCAGCTTTGCCCAACACCTAGAGAGGCCTACAAACCAGTGTCTCACACCCACTATGAAATTTGGGGGAGGATTGGTGATGATCTGGGGGTGCTTCAGGAGGCTGGAATCAGACACATTCGTCTTTGTGAAGAGCGCATAAATCAAGACTATGTGAAAGACTATTGGACAGAGCATGCCAAGACGCATGAAAGCGGTGATTGAAAATCTGGGTTATTCCACCAAATATTGATTTCTCAACTCTTCAGTTAAAACATTAGTTGTTTAAAAATGAATATAAACTTGTTTTATTTGCATTATTTGAGGTCTGAAAACACTGCATCTTTTTTTATATTTTTACCTGTTCCTTTAAATGACAATATGTTTATTTGGAATTTGGGAGTAATGTTGTCAGTAGTTTATAGAATAAAACAAAAATTTTTCATTTTACTCAAACACATACCTAAATAGTAAAACTGATAAGTTTGCAGTGGTCTCTATTTATTTTTTTACCAGAGCTGTAATTGTCCCTCTTTCTGAGGCGTATCAGAGCGGTCAGGTAAGAAGTCTGTGGTCAATCTCACAGAATACTGCTCGACTGAATCACAGCAGGGCTCCAGCATCTGACACTGACACACTGGCCTAGGGAGGGAACGAAATGAGAAATAACAGGCAACAATCAAAGAGCAGAAGTGAAGATTTCTAAATGCATGTAGCATGATTTTTTTTTTTTTTTCACAGCACGATAGACATTTGTCTTGATGCAAGTTAAACATAAAATTCAGGCATCAGGCTGCCTCTATTTTTAAGCCCATCATCAGTAGCAGTATGTCCCACAACTGGCCTAAGTGCTGTCACTCAAAGGTATAGTCTTCCTGGAACCAATACGATTAGATGCCATCCTCTTACTAAGCTGTAGTATTTGTTCCCTGAAGTCAGAGAGTACATGAATCTGTTTAAACTCAGCCTGATAAAAACACATCGTGCTGCCTGTGATGTCGAGCGTGAACCGTCCTGATCTCTTTTGTCTCCATGCTTGGGCTAATTACAGCTCTGCCCACGATTACTGTCAGATTCAAAGCTACATAAACATTTAAGAAAAGGAAGTCCCGTTTGCTCCTAGAATAAAAAAAAAAAAAAACATTTGTTCCCATACATTAGCACCATAAGCAGAACGAATATGCACCGCATCGATGACCGGAACCACTGAATGATATGCACCAGTGTTGAAGAGCAGTAGCTTGTGAATTTACAAGCTTTTTTTCTAAATTAAAGTAGTTCAACAAGACCTCAGAATTGAATGGACTTTTTAAAAAAAGTAGTTAGCTACATAGGCTACTACCATTCAAAAGTTTGGGGCTGGTAAGATTTTTTTAAATGGTATTTATTCTCGTGATGGCAAGCTCAATTTTACTACTTTCAGAAATCATATGCTGATTTGGTGTTGCTCAAGTAACATTTCCTAATATTATTCATGTTGAAAACAGATATATATAATAATATTTTGTTGTTCGCCATTTAAAAAGGTACGCAGAGATATTTTTAAAACAGGATTGTTTTCATCCTTCCCTCGCAACCTGCAACAAATCTTTCCATTGCGGGTCAAAATGACCCAAAGCCCTAAAATGATAAAAAAAAAAAAAAAAAAATTATCCAGAAAGCTTATATCATTTTAATTATATTTTTCTATTTTTAATGCATTTTTATATTTTGTATAATTGTATTATTTTATTTACCTTTTAAATTACTAGATTTTAATCAACAGATAATATTCACATTCTTTTAACTTTAATTCAAAATAATTCTCCAATACATTCATAACCCAGCACAAATCAGCTCAAAACCTCTCACATTGGGTCAATTTGGGTGTCTCTGCCGACCTCTTGTGGGGGAAAAGAATTATATATAACATGATATTTCATGATTCTTGCCACTAGATGAGCTGTTCCGCTGAGTCCTAAAGTCAGATCTTGAGTTTATCTCTTCAGTATCCATTAATATATACATGTAGACATTATAAAATAATTTTCTGGTAAAGTTTTAGCATTTTTAAGCATTTGTATATAGACAATATAGATGAGTGAGGAGTGAGTGAGTGAGAGTGACAGAGAGAGAGAGAGAGAGAGAGAGAGAGAGAGTGAGGAGAGTGAGTGAGTGAGTGAGTGAGTGAGTGAGTGAGTGAGTGAGTGAGTGAGTGAGTGAGTGAGTGAGTGAGTGAGTGAGTGAGTGAGAGAGAGAGAGAGAGAGAGAGAGAGATACTTTCATCATGCTACTGCATACCGCTATTCACTAGAAGAAGAAAAAAAAAGTGTTTTTCCAGAAAATCAACGCCGTTTTGAAAAAGTTGAGCTAATGTCACGCTAATGAAAAATATATTTAGTATCGTTTAGCTAGTTGCTCCCCAACACTCATATAGCCTACATTAATTCACCACAGTTGCAAAAAGACAGGGACAGAGAGTGTGAGGGAGAAAAAGAGCTCATGAGAGAAAGGGATCCTGAAGTGATATGACTCACTGACATTCAGTCAGGCCCTCATTAAATTAGTTAAAACACTTCTGCATTATCCAGGGCTGAAATGTGTTTAATAGTCTCAAATGCTCCCTAATTACAATGAGACAGCCTCACAGGCACAGAAGTTCAGCAGTTCAAACCATTTTTTTACTGCTATTCCGCTCATTATAGTCCGAGTGTAAGGAAGAGAAGATATCTACTTCCTCCACAGACAGCCACAATGCACAGGTGATGATAATACTGCAGAAGCTGCCTATAATGATGCCACAGGAAACAGAGAATAAACAGTTCATATTTAACATCGCCATGCCAAGCCACAGTCTATCACAGTTTGTGTTCATGCAGGGTTATTAAAGAGAACTTTTGTTTACTCATTTACTCACCCCCATGTTGTCCCATCCTGTATTGTCTTTCATCTGTGGAAAAAGAACAGGATACGTTAGGCATCATAAAACAACTAGTTTTACTTATGTTGAGCATCTTAGCACAACTGGAAAGCTGTGTCAACTAGACATCCAGAACCAGAACTATCCATTTAATAATTGGGATTTTGTTTCTTTCTAAAGTCCTGTCACTTCTTCAACAATTATAGTTACAGTAAAAAGAAAAGTCCTCTTAATCAGTATAATCCATTCGATCTCAAAATGTCTGATGGCACTACGCTGATGCATTTTAACTGCACTGAAACACTTTGATATGTCAGATAGTTTTAGATCCGGCTAACTAAACATCTTCAGAAGAACATTAAGACTGATTAAATATTCAAAGGCGAATGGGGGAGAGAGAGAGAGAGAGAGAGAGAGAGAGAGAGAGAGAGAGAGAGAGAGAGAGAGAGAGAGTGAGAGAGAGAGAGAGAGGGAGAGGGGGAGGGGAGAGAGAGAGAGAATGGAATTTATATGGGAGATGACGGCAATCTCGTTAATTCAAACACATTAATAATGCATATAATAAAATAATATAAGCACGTCTAATAACCCACCATATTTCAGCAATAAGGTCTGAGGATGATGTAACGATGTGTTATTTAGTTAACAAATCTTGTGTGCTGTTTGAGTGACAGGCATTTGGAATGGACTTTGACACAAAAACAACATGGGACCTACAGATGCAGATATAATTTAATATAATTTTAATGTTTTTGAAAGAAGTCAGTCTCTATTCTATCTATCTATCTATCTATCTATCTATCTATCTATCTATCTATCTATCTATCTATCTATCTATCTATCTATCTATCTATCTATCTATCTATCTATCTCTCTATACACACACACACACACACACACACACACACACACACACCTAAAGCATTATTAGGAACGCCTGTTCAATTTCTCATTAATGCAATTATCTAATCAACCAATCACATGGCAGTTGCTTCAATGCATTTAGGGGTGTGGTCCTGGTCAAGACAATCTCCCGAACTCCAAACTGAATGTCAGAATGGGAAAGAAAGGGGATTTAAGCAATTTTGAGCGTGGCATGGTTGTTGGTGCCAGACGAGCCGGTCTGAGTATTTCACAATCTGCTCAGTTACTGGGATTTTCACGCACAACCATTTCTAGGGTTTACAAAGAATGGTGTGAAAAGGGAAAAACATCCAGTATGCGTCAGTCCTGTGGGCGAAAATGCCTTGTTGATGCTAGAGGTCAGAGGAGAATGGACCGACTGATTCAAGCTGATAGAAGAGCAACTTTGACTGAAATAACCACTCGTTACAACCGAGGTATGCAGCAAAGCATTTGTGAAGCCACAACACGCACAACCTTGAGGCGGATGGGCTACAACAGAAGAAGACCCCACCGGGTACCACTCATCTCCACTACAAATAGGAAAGAGAGGCTACAATTTGCACAAGCTCACCAAAATTGGACAGTTGAAGACTGGAAAAATGTTGCCTGGTCTGATGAGTCTCGATTTCTGTTGAGACATTCAGATGGTAGAGTCAGAATTTGGCGTAAACAGAATGAGAACATGGATCCATCATGCCTTGTTACCACTGTGCAGGTTGGTGGTGGTGGTGTAATGGTGTGGGGGATGTTTTCTTGGCACACTTTAGGCCCCTTAGTGCCAATTGGGCATTGTTTAAATGCTACGGCCTACCTGAGCATTGTTTCTGACCATGTCCATCTCTTTATGACCACCATGTACCCATTCTCTGATGGCTACTTCCAGCAGGATAATGCACCATGTCACAAACCTCGAATCATTTCAAATTGGTTTCTTGAACATGACAATGAGTTCACTGTACTAAAATGGCCCCCACAGTCACCAGATCTCAACCCAATAGAGCATTTTTGGGATGTGGTGGAACGGGAGCTTCGTGCCCTGGATGTGCATCCCACAAATCTTCATCAACTGCAAGATGCTATCCTATCAATATGGGCCAACATTTCTAAAGAATGCTTTCAGCACCTTGTTGAATCAATGCCTCGTAGAATTAAGGCAGTTCTGAAGGTGAAAGGCGGTCAAACACAGTATTAGTATGGTGTTCCTAATAATCCTTTAGGTGAGTGTATATATATATATATATATATATATATATATATATATATATATATATATATATATATATATATATATATATATATATATATATATATATATATATATATATATATATATATATATATATATAAAAATAAAGGAATTTATACCTGCGATGGCAAAGCTGAATTTACAGCAGGCATACTCTAGTCTACAGCCATAGCCCAATACAGGTTACCCACTGAAGCGAAGCCTGGTCAGTGGATGGGAGACCTCCTGGGAAAACTAGGTTGCAACTGGAAGAGGTGTTAGTGAGGCCAGCAGGGGCTGTTCACCCTGTAGTCTGTGTGGGTCCTAACACCCCAGTATAGTGATGGGAACACTATACTGTCAAAAAGCACCGTCCTTTGGATGAGATGTTAAACAGAGCTCCTGACTCTTCCCGTAAAGAGTAGGGGTAGCCTATAACCCAGATGTCCTCCATTAGCCCTTAACAATCACACCCTAATAATCCCCATCCAGATTGGCTCTATCACTATAAATGCCATTCCATCCATCTAGATTCAGTGCTCAGTTATCATCAATTATTACTGTTATTACCGGCACAGCCTCAAGCCGGACACTCATTTGTCCTCCTTCTTGAAGTCGCACTGAATCGGCCTAAAAAACCCCGTTCTAGAGTCTTTATTGGGACGCAGCAGAATAGCGTCTAATGCCGTAAGATCTCTGATCAAACAAATAATTGGCTGGAAGCGGTGTCAATTAAATAAATATCTGATATATCATTGGTTAAAACCATAAACAAGCCTCCACGACGTGCTGGCTACGTCATATCGTTAACATGCCAAAACGTCAGACCTCATTTAATCCGGAATGGACAAAAGAGCACAAATTTATATCAAAAAGCACACTGTGTCGCCCAACATGTCGCCCAACCGACATGCCAGCACGGAAAAACATAAAAGTAAACGGCGAGCCGCAGGTCTTCCCTTAGGTCATTGTAACAAAGTTTGTAGAATAAGGAGGAAGACAGGGTCGGTGTTTATTCAGAACTCTCGTGGTACAAACAAAATAAACTTGCACTATCAACAACTTCAATATAACTTGTATAAAGTTCAATATAAGTTGTTCACAGCAATCTTTCTCCAACTCTCGTCTTCGTGCAGACCTCGCTAAACCACGCCTCCTCTGCCACAGTCATTTTTTCGAGAAGCAACATCTCCTCAGGATGACAAAATCTCCACTGCAGAGCTTTGTAAAGTTTATCATGCAGTCAAGCATCACCAGTCATACTTTATAACAGAAGTACATAAACAAATAATAAATGCGAAAAATAATAAATATACATTTCACTTCTTAAAGAGCTGCCTGAGCTGCTGCAGAGGGTGTAGCCTACTTTTTTTAAGAACTGAAATGTGTATTTACTTATTTTTCACATTCATTATTTGTTTATTTATGTGTTTCTGTTATTTCCAAAAGCCCAGAAAGTTTTCAGGCACTGTGCACTTTGCAAGACAAGTTCATCTCAGTGGTCAGTTTTTGAAACCGACATCACAATGTCTTGAATAAATACAAATACTGTGAACAAACACTTTTTTTAGGTCTACATCAAGATATATCGTAGATCAAATTGTCTGGCAATGAACAGAGTAGTCTATTTCAGAATCATGATAGCATCGATATGATGGACAAAATTGTATTGTAGTTGTGAATACACCAGATAAGAGTCCCATGCAGTTATTCTTGCCTCACTAAATGCCACAAAGTGTCCTCTTTTTTGGTGTTATGGAAATGGCCACCCTAGGTGTCATTGTTACAGTGTAATTATATATTTAAGTACTGCGTAATATTAATTAACAACATTTACCATGTGTAGGATTAGGGTTTGGTTGAGGGTTAGTTGCATGTAATTATGCATTATTTACTGTTATTACTATGGTAAGTAATAACATGTAATATATGAAACAATGACACTGCAAAATAAAGTGTTACTGAATTCTGTCATCTCGTTTGAATACCTATCAACTGCCAAAGCTAAACACATTAGCGTTGTCCAATAATCTATAAGAAATGATGTTTTAACTGGATTCTTCCGGGGAGAAATCACAACCCCACACACACACCAGGAAGATTACGTAAGTCTAATAAAGGGGTGATGAGCTCAGGAGAGAGTAGGAAGACTGGTTTTGTTATCGGCCAATAACAAGACAGATAATTAGGGATTGTCGACAGGATGCGCATTCAGAAGTTTCGCCCAAGACTAGTCATGCAATGTTTCATCATGCTAATAAGAGTGTTATTTCACGACATGACATCACAACGGTGTTGTGCATCAATTGACTGAAGGTTTTGTTCTGCCTGTGATCACAACAGAAAGCGAGCCATGCAGGGATAAAAGAAAGAAAAAAATAATAATAATAAAAAACATACAAAAAATAGAGTCAGTCTCTGAAAAAAAGAAAAGAAAAAGAGACGGAGACAGAACGGAGTGTGAATGTGTGTGTGGGCCAGCGTTGTATTTTATTTTAGAAACAGGAGTGGGTGGATCTCTCATGTTGTACATTACCATATTTCATTCAAAAACAAACATTTTAAAATAGCAGACCCTCAGAAAAAGACAAGATGAAAAAGGGCTTGATCAGACATTTTTTCATTAAAAATGCCCTATATATTTTTTTTTATATTGCACATAAAAGTTCAGTACTTCCTGACACCTATAAGTGAGGTGTCCTGATATATCTCATCCCTTAAGGGTTTAGTTCACCCAAAAAAATGTAAATTCTGTCATCATTTATTCACCCTCATGTCATTCCAAACACGTACGTATTTTCAAATCAAGTCAAGTCAAGTTGAGCTTTATTGTTATTCCGCTACACGTGGGGACATACAGTGGAACGAAATGTCGTGCCTCACCGGACCACGGTGCTACATAAGTACAGACATACAACCATGAAGTAAAACACTATCAACCTATACATAACTAACCTACTGACAGATTTGACTATAAATATACTATATATAAATATAAATGTTAACCTATACATGTCTGGGGAACAGTGCAAGATTATTGCAGTGCAAGAGCATGTAAACATACATATATTATAGAGTCTTTTGTGGGCTTATGTACACACAGCAGTGTGTGAAAGTGACTAGTGCGCATAGGGGAGAGTGTGTTACTACAGGTGTTTTTTTCGGCCCACTCACCTGTGTGTAGCACACTTCAAATTGCACATTTTTTTTGAGGAAGGGGGTTTGTATGGGGTCTCAGGGAGGGGCGGGGGTTTTGAGTTCAGGTTTTTCTTTTCTCTCCTGCAGAACACAAAAGATGATGTTTTGAACAATGTCGGGAACCAAACAATTTCGGTGCCCATTGGCTTTGTGGAAGTCAATGGAAGACAAAAGGAACTGAAACCATTTGGTTACCAAGATTCTTCAAAATATCATCTTTTGTGTTCTGCAGAAGAAAAAGAGAAAGAAAAAAAAAATGCATACAGGTTTGGACACGTAGGCGAGTAACAGAATTTTCATTTAGGGGTGGGCTATCTCTTTAAAGGATTAGTTCACTTCAAAATAAACATTTCCTGATAATTAACTCACCCCCATGCCATAAGATGTTCATGTCTGTCTTTCTTCAGTGGAAAAGAAATTAAGTTTTTTGAGGAAAACATTTCAGGATTTTTCTCCTGTAAGGCCCGCCCAATCGTCCCAATGAAGGCTTACGATCGGTGGGTGAAGGTTTCTTGCGCGTTCGGTCTTTTCAGTGGTGCAAAATGATTTAATTCCAATTTATCTTTATCTGACTCCATTTTATCATGACCTCGAATTTAGGTTAGAATGCTGATTGGTTATTAGGTCATTTATTTAACAATTTAACTACACATTTGATTAATCTGTTTAACTCTTTACTCTTATTGAAATTATTCATTCAGTTCTCAGAGTCGCACAGGGTCCTCGCACCGGCCGTTCATTATGCGGGCCCATGATCACAAACTGGCCAGTCTTGGTCACTAAACAGAGGTAACTGTCTATACGGTTTTAGAGTGCCGCCCTCATGCTTGCTTTCTCTAAAAGTATTTTATTTAGTCCACATAGATCTGTAGAGGTCATGACCACTATTATAGATACAAGTTGACCAACATTACTCTTCTGCTAGACCTTCACAGTTTAAGTACACTTGAACTAATGCCAAGAGTTAGCCGGAACTCTGAAATCTCA
Organism: Paracanthobrama guichenoti; assembly: GCA_018749465.1. Lineage (NCBI taxonomy): Eukaryota > Metazoa > Chordata > Actinopteri > Cypriniformes > Gobionidae > Paracanthobrama > Paracanthobrama guichenoti. Next base: position 20,539,057 of record CM031955.1, on the reverse strand, counting down.
GTTGGTGTGCCGTATGCCCCACTCAAAACTGGACTTTAGTCCGTTACTAACCTGACACAGATCTGCGGTAACACAGGATACATCATAATGCACTAAAATCAATAATTTCAGAGTAAGTCAGAATAAATCCAAATGTACCAATTTATTAACAGTCAGGTAAATGTATAACGCCAATTACATAGATCAGTACATAACATCAAATGCTCTGAAGTAAAGAGTCAAAGATGCAAACCTGATCTGAAAATACATGGGCTGATTTAAGCTACAAATCTCCCTGAACCTCCTGTAACATCTCCTTAAATACTAGACCAGGGCTATTCAATTACAAATTCATTGGGCCAGATTTTCAAACCAAGAAGGTTAGCTGGGCCAGTCATTTCAGCAGCGAAGCAGCTCGTAAATGACAAATTTTAAAACCAACACAAACAAATTTATTGAAAAACATAAGGAAAAATATAAGTTTCTCTTTTAACTTTGGTCAGTTTGCACAGCAAAAGGTGCATAAAGGTTTTTTTTTTAAAAGAGCTAAAAGAACAGAATCTGAGGTAGCCCCTATTTTTTCCACTTACAAAAGAAAAAAAAAACTGACCTAACATTAGGCATATTGTAATCTTTAACTACTGCAGCGTAGCCTACTCATTACAAATTAAACGCATCGGTTTGGCGTTTGGATGTGGATGTAAAATAAACAAGTATTTGTCAGTCCAGGCAGGGTTAAACTTACGGTTTTCGTTGGCAATTTTACATTTCAGTGTTGAGAAAGACATATTGATAGTAAACTACCGGCAAGCTCTGCTTTGTTTGCGTGTTGCTAGGCTACATGGTCTGTGAATGAATTTACGTAGGAATGCGCGTTTTTGGCAGGACCATAGACATAATAAATACTTTATAAGATATAAAGCTCATTATGTCTATGGGCCGGACCAAAGGATGGGCCACTCGGAGGTTGCTTCCGGGGCCGCATGTGGCCCGAGGGTGCCAATTGAATAGCCCTATACTAGACCAAGACGGAAAACACTTTCAAATGTAAACATGAGTTCACAATGGGAATTGGCATTAATCAAGTTCTATAGACCTGTATTGACAACAGGAGGTAAAGACTGTATAGTACTTGTTCATTTTAAGCCATATAGATTTTGGGTAAATTTCAGGTGATCTCAGCATGAGCGAGAGTAAGAGTGGGGGGAGAGGGGGTCAATAGAGATACTGAGGTGAGACTTGGATCTCGAATGGTGATGCTAATTTCGTAAGAGACAGTTCAGATGTTAATTTCCAGAAAGTGTTCTCAGGGAGTAATCGTTCCTCAATCAGACAGTCCGGCATTTGATAGTTTTTTCCAGCCTTACACTCCATATAATGGACTTCAATTGCAACCAAAATGTTGAAGGTCCAAATCAATGCAGTTTCAAATGGCTTCAAAGGCTCTGCACAATCCCAGATGAGCAATAGGGTCTTATCTAGCGAAACCACCTGTCATTTTCTAAAAAATTAAATTAAAAAATGTATATACTTTTTAACCTAAATTGCTCATCTTGCGCTGCTCTGCGACATCACGGATTGCGCAATCATGTCAGAAAGGTCACGCTAGACGTAGGCAGAAGTACAGCCCACATGTTTACAAAGCGCTCATGCGAAGACTAGTACAAACGTCCTTTAGCAAAAAAAGGTAAAACAACGATGTTGACGATTTTGAAGTTGGAGATGGAGTTTTTTTTTTTTTTGTAAAGAGTGTTTTGTAAAGACACGAACATCTTTGATGAGATGGGGTGAGTAAATAAGGAAATTTTCAGTTTAAAGTGAACTAATCCTTTAAGCTCTGTAAAACAGCAATACGAGTGTCATGTAATTAGCCAATCAGAAACACTGTCTTAGAAGGTGTTTATTTGAGAAAGGACATGTGGTTGATGAGATGGGGTGGTCTGTGTCTACAGTCAGTGTATCAACATTCATCAGACTAATTCTAACCCTACCTCTTAATACACATTTAATACATATATAAATATCGTTAAGCATTTTTTTCCCAGTTCACGTCACCAAATGAAGGTTGTCATTCCAAAAGCTTTTATTGAAACCAAGATCCCAAAACTACTCGTTTTGGATTTTGTCACATTAATGACTTCATAGAGTGTACCCAAAAAAGCACCCCCTGCCCTTCTCCGTGAATATACTGAAGCCTTATGAAATCTCTTGGGGGGGCGAGAATTCACCCGCCAATGTGGCCGAATAATGCAAGCGTTGGCCACGCCGGCACTATCGCATAATGTTGCAACAAGTGGCAAGCCTGCCTGTGCTGTGTGGTTAATGGTGGAGGTCGTGACAACATACCAACGTTGGAGCGAAGAAGAGCAATAACTGGAGCATGTGTACAGTATATGAGCAGTAGAATAAGATCATTGCAGGGCTAATGGCATGCAGATGAAACACGAAGGTAGCAGCATCGCTCGTGCAAATCACCAGTCAGTCATCTACACGACTTAGTCTAGCACCACCATCTCGGTGGGGCTGCAACAGGCTGAAGATTGGTTTCAGCTAGCTTGATTCCTCACACAGAGACAATCCTTAATACAAATAAGGAACATTAGAACACGTATATAACAATATGCATAAGTGCCTCACAGCCAGTGTTGGGACTAACGCGGTACAATGTATTACTTTTTGCTGTAACGCAGTAATGTAAAGCCCAATTTATACTTCTGTGTCGAGTGTACGCGGTAGCTACGTCACAGGCTGTGTGTTGCATATCTCCAAAAATTTAACAACGCGTCGATTCTACGCGGATCGCAAGCGCTGTGATTGGTCTGCCAGAACCCCTCACTCAAGGACGCATAAGTATGAAAATCGGCGTGTAGCCCACAGCGTAGAGGCTATGGCGCAGGTCCGGCGCAGAAGTATAAATCAGCTTTAAGGCATTACTAATAAATTTTCAGTAACGCTTGCGTTATAACACACCTTTAGCCCAAAATTTAATTGATCGAGAAAGAAAAAAAAAAAACAACAACAGCAAGATCGCGAGACATTAACGAATGAAAAATGCAAGCAAGTTATTACCTGTTCGTGGTCAGTCAATAGCCACGTGTGGTGTCCAGGTTTGTAAATAAAGACTAAATGACAGCTTCTGATATATTTGTATAGCGATTTATTTCATTCATCTACCTCTTGCTGGTATACCTTTGTATTGTGTGACAGTCCAGTGAAGGCGTGTTTAGGGCGGGTTTTACAGGAGTGCTGCTCGCACTGGCCAGTAGAAACGCGGCTAAAGAAGGCTTAAAGGCTCTGTCATTTTAAAGAATAGCACAACAGCGAGCGTGTCGAGTATAAACACCTCACCAAACGGACGAGGCGCGCGTGCAGTCAGCGGAACTCGCGCTGCGGAGCCAAACGAAAGAAAAAACAAGGCTTAATGGGTGAAGATGGCAGTCTTGGCAGAAGAACGCATGCGCATTACTTCGAGTTTGTCAGAGATAAAGCCAAGAACGTAATAGTCAAATGCAAATGCAGTCAGATACAACCTTTGTCTAAAACCGAAAGAACTATCGACGTCGAGAAATAGCACTGGCAATTAAAAACAAACAAAAAAAAAATATCTTGCTCTTTTTGCACTTGCAATGACGTTGTGTTGTGAACCTCTTGAAATCAAAGAGAATAAAATAATGACAACAATAAGAAAAGAACAAATGTGCATCTTGTCATGGCATTAGAGTTTACATACAGTTCTGTTGTGTCTAATATGAACAGACCCAAGCTATTCCCAGATAATAACTTTACCTCTACCATCAAGTAATCTATAATGTATTACAGTTTGAAAGTAACTTGCACAACACTGCTCACAGCACACCTGGTATAGGTTTTTATGCAAAGGTTACTAGCTGTTTGGGAAAAACCAAGAAAGCAATGATGGATTCCCAGTGGTGCTTATTACACAGTGAATGTGTACAATAGCAGTGTACACAGATAAAACCTACAAGGGCGATTATTTGTGCAGAGCGACAGAAGAGTCTGCGTCTGTAACAACAGACTGTCAACGAGCTATACGACCTAGTTGAACACCACTTTGCAGGGGTAACAAATGTTGTAATAGTCCACATTACCTATTTGAACACCACCCACAAATTCCTTTCATCAAGTTATGAAGCAGGTCGATACACTGATCAGGCATAACAGTATGACCACTGACAGGTGAAGTTAATAACACTGATTATCTCTTCATCACTGAGTGGGATATATTAGGCAGTAAATGGTTAGTATCTATCAAAAGGGGTCCAAGGAAGGAACAGTCGTGACCTGGCGACAGGGTCATGGACGGCCAAGGCACATTGATGCACATGGGGAGCGAAGGCTGGCCCGTGTGGTCCGATCAAACAGACGAGCTACTGTAGCTCATATTGTTCAAGAAGTTAAAGCTGGTTCTGATAGAAAGGTGTCAGAATACACAGTGCGTCGCAGTTTGTTGTGTATGGGGCTGCATAGCCGCAGACCATTCAGGGTGTCCATGCTGACCCCTGTCTACCACCAAAAGTGCCATCAGTGGGCACGTGAGCATCAAAACGGGACCACGGAACAATGGAAGAAGGTGGCCTGGTCTGATGAATCACATTTTCTTTTACATCACGTGGATGGTCGGGTGCGTGTGCGTCGCTTACCTGGGGAACACATAGCACCAGGATACACTATGGGAAGAAGGCAAGCTGGTGGAGGCAGTGTGATGCTTTGGGCAATGTTCTGCTGGGAAACCTTGGGTCCTGCCATCCATGTGGATGTTACTTTGACACATACCACCTACCTAAGCATTGTTGCAGACCATGTACACCCTTTCATGGAAACGGTATTCCCTAGTGGCTGTGGCCTCTTCCAGCAGGATAATGCACCCTGCCACAAAGCAAAAATGGTTCAGGAATGGTTTGAGGAGCACAACGAGTTTGAGGTGTTGACTTGGCCTCCAAATTCCCCAGATCTCAACCCAACAGAGTATCTGTGGGATGTGCTGAATAAAACAATCCGCTCCATGGAGGCCCCACCTCACAACTTACAGGACTTAAAGGATCTGCTGCTAACATCTTGGTGCCAGACACCACAGCACACCTTCAGGGGTCTAGTGGAGTCCATCCCCCGACGGGTCAGGGCTGTTTTGCTAGCAAAATGGGGAACAATACAAAATTAGTCAAAATATGCCTGGTATGCCTGTGTATAATCCTCTTGCAAAGCCAAACTCACAATGCGAGTGAAGATACATACAAATCAGAACTGACAAGAGTACTCAGCACGAGTTGGTCATGTAGCGGTGAGCATATGAACAACAGTGACACAGCTGGTGCTTATCATAGATGCAATGAACGGTGGCCGTGGTGGCATACATAGTGGTTAGTGTAAGCAACAATACACACCCATATGAAAAATAGCAGCAGAGATGTTTTTGATTATAGAAGGCAAGGAATGAGTGAGTGGCTGGACTATTGTGTGCTTTATACAGGACAGACAACCACTCTGAGATGGGGGAGTTGCTTATATTGCACGAGTAAGTGTCTTTGTACTCTATGACAGGTTGTCGCCGAGGCAGAGAGCTGCGTATTTGAGAGTGAGTGAGTGGCAGAAGCACATCGAGCTTTATTGAGGCAGACCGCCGCTCTGAGGCGGGGGGCTGCTTATACTGCTTATGAGTGAGTGATCAAATGAAGTGCTTTGTCCTCTATGCCTAACAGGTTACCACACTGAAGCAAAAGGCTGTATTTTTTATGTTTGAGTAAGCAGCCGGAGCTTTTTGTGCTTTTTACATAGCAGAACACTGCTCTGGGGCAGGGCTTATATCATGAGAATGAGTGAGCGACTGGAACTTTTCTGTGCTCTGTATACAGCAGAACGCTGTTGTAAGGTGGAGGGTCTGCTTATATCAAGTGAATGAGGGAGGAGCTGGAACGATTTGTGCGGTGTACACAGCTGATCGCCACACTGAGGCAGGGAGCTGCACGTTAGAGAGAGGGGGCCATGCAGGATCTGTGCCGACATAAGAACCCTCCACTCTCAGCTCGCAGCGCCACAATGGAGGGGGGAGCATGAATGCGAACACTTGGCATGAGCTCATCACCGGAGTCCTTAATGTCCACCGCGAAAAGAGGGCAGACGGACTCATGCAGTGCTGCTTCTGAGTAGGCATCATCCAGGCAGAAATACCGGGGTCCAGAAGCCATCTGAAAGAAAAATGTCATATTCACCAGAACGCTGCAAGGGAGTGGCAATCCAGGCACCATCCCCTGAGGCAATGGTATTCAGCATCGCCTTATAGAGCGGAGGTGCCCACCTATATTTTGCGTGCTTTGGCAGGTGAATTCTCGTCTGTGAGATTTCATAAGGCTTCAGTAATATTCTTGGAGAAGGGTGTTCCCCATAGCTACTGACGCAATGTCGAGTGAACCGAACTCAAAAGGAACGATAGAAATGCCTCTGAGGATTACAAGACATTTTGCAGCAAAATAGGGGTGGAAAAACCCAGTCTTTGCATTGCCTTCATTGTGATCCTAGCATTGAGAAAGCTTGGACGAACTTAATTTTTAATGAAGATCCAGATTGTGTCAGTTAGACACTGTTCGTTTGTTCGCTTCATTTTACTGCAGATTCGTTTTTAAACAAGACAGTTCGATGCAAGCTTTTCAAAGACTAAAAATAAGTGATGCAGTGCCAACTGTATTGAATCTGACTATATTGTCGCAACACACAAGTGTGAGTAACAGTGTTTTTACCATGTGTAACTACTGCTTTGTGCTACAGATCGTTTGATAGGTTCTCACTTTACATTCACTACTATAAATGATGAACGATAAATATATAAATGACTGTGCGACGAACAATGGTACATTCATTCATAATTAGTTTACAGGAAACACCTGTTATCTTGTCAATTATAACTGTGGTAATTTAAAGTAGGGCCTACTTCAACTTTATTTGCCTTTATCCGAATCAGACTCTGGCTCAAATGTGTGGCGGAATTTCACCGGTTGCCATTTTTCAACATTGGAAGTTTTCAAAACTACTCCGCAAGTGTTATGGCAGGACATTGAAAATTATTTTAATATCCAAAACTGTCACCCAATTATAGCAGTGGGTGTTTACTTCCAAGTCTTGAATGCGGCATGCCCCTCAAAACGGTGTGTTTGAAAGAGAGGGTCAAAAACAAGATAGAAAATATTACTTTTAAATTAGGAATTAGGAAAATGGACCTCAAAGAACATGATACAATTTTTAAAAATTGCAATTCGTGACCCCTTTAAAGATGGGATCAGCTGAGAAATAAGAATTTAATGAACACACAAAAAAAAAAGAACACCTTGACTCACCTGTTAAGGGACACGTTCTGTTGTGATTTTACCTCTCTAAGTGCAAGTCTCCATGAGGCATAAACTGTGGAGGACCTTACATAATCACTGGCTTAAAACCTAACAAAACAGACTGTGTAAATGGGTGAATTATAGAAAATACAGCAATTTAACACTCAAGATACAAGAACTGAGACATTTGTGACCTGAAAATTCTACAGTTATATAACAGGCCTACATTTTAAAATGCACATTAGACCAGCCTCAAATTTAAAAGTGCATGTTTAAAGTACCAAAGTAAAGATTTGATACCACATTAAATGTGAGGAACAAATGAGCAAAAAATGAAGAAACATCAGGGAAAAAAAACCCAAACATTTAATTTGGAATAGCCTGAATACAAATTAAGCATAAATATTCTGACAGAATTTGCTAACCTGCACATTATGCTTTGTATCGATTTCCATTTCCATTCAAGTTGTCGCTTGAACTTATGTTCTATGGATGGCCATCCCTCCCAGGGTTAATACATATTTTAGGGGACCTTAATCAACCCCCGAGATAACTTATGATGTTGCCATAAAGACCTAATGCACTCATGGCCCAAGGGTACATCACTAGCAAGTAAATCATAAAAATGCTCTGTGTTACACTTTATTTCGATGGTCTACTTTAGATATTCTAACTATAACTGTAACTTGTCAACTACCTTAGAGTAGTAGTAGACTGTAAGGTTAGGGTTAGGTATTAGGGTTCAGTTAGTAGAATAATTCCTCACTCTTAACCTCAACCTGGCTCATAACAACACGCACTCCTCCACGTCATTTTTTCGGCATAACCGCTAACCCTCCCACCTATCCTCTTTGGTCTCATCTGCACTTCCTCCCCCTAATCAGCTCTCATCACTAGATAATAACAGGGCTACTATTGCTCTTTTCTCAACTCTAACATCTTGTTTAGACAACTTTTGCCCCGTTTCATCCAGGCCAGCCCGCACCACCCCCTCTGTCCCCTGGGTATCTGATGTTCTCCGCAAGAATTGTTCTAAACTCAGGGCTGCAGAGAGGCAGTGGCACAAATCTAAAGATCCCACTGACCTAGGTTTGTATCAATCACTCCTCTCTCCCTTCTCTGCTAATGTCTCTACTGCTAAAACAACATATTACCACAAACAAATTATTCTGATTCTTGCACGCTTTTCAAAACCTTCTCCTCTCTTCTTAATCCTCCTCCTCCCCCTCCTTCATCAACCCTAACAGCTGATGACTTTTCCACATTCTTCACACACAAAAGTCAGAAGTCTCCAAACTCATCCTTTCCAATCACCCCACTACCTGTCCCCTTGATCCAATCCCCACTCATCTCCTTTAAGCCATTTTCGTCTTCAGTTGTACCCACACTCACTCACATTATCCACACCTCTCTTCACACCAGTACCTTTCCCACAGCATTTAAGCAGGTTTGGATAACCCCATGCTTAAGAAACCCACTCTAAATTCAGCACTTTTAGAAAATTACAGACCAGTATCCCTACTTCCATTCATTGCTAAAACACTTTTTTTCAGTCATGTTCAACCAAGTCTTTACCTTTCTTACACAGAATAACTGAATGGCCACTCATCTGAGACTGCCCTGCTCTCGGTTAGTGAAGCTCTGAGAATGGCAAGAGCAGCTTCCACATCCTCAGTACACATCTTGCTGGATCGGTCTGTTGCTTTTGACACAGTTGACCACCAGATCAATCCTGTCAACCCTCATGACAAAGGGCATCTCAGGAACCACACTCCAATGGTTCAAGTCTTAACTCTCAGGAAGGTCCTTGTGGAGGGTACAAAGTCGCAACATCTAGCTACTGGGATGCCTATGGGCTCAGTGCTTGGACCACTTCTCTTCTCCATCTACATGTCATCACTAGGATCTGTCATTCAGAAACATGTTTTTTCCTATCACTGCTACGCTGATGACAACTCTACCTCTCATTCCAGCCAGATGATCCGGCGGTAGCTGCTTACTTCTTTGCCCGCCTTACAGACATTTATTGCTAAATGAAGGACCACCACCTTCAACTCAACCTTGCGAAGACAGAACTGCTTGTGGTATCAGCCAACCCAACACTTCATCACAACTTCTCCAATCAGCTAGGTTTGTTAACCATAACTCCATCAAAGACAGCCAGGAACCTTGGAGCTGTGATTGATGATCAGTTAGACTTCACTGACCACATTGCTAGAACTGCCCGTTCCTACAGATTTGCCTTATACAACATGAGGAGGACAGGAGGATCAGGCCCTTCCTATCGGAGCATGCTACACAACTCCTTGTCCAAGCTCTTGTTCTATTGTAATGTTCTCTTGGTAGGCCTACCAGCATGCACTGCCAAACCTCTGCAAACTTATCCAGAATGCGGTGGCAAGAGTGGTCTTTAACGAGCCGAAGAAAGCGCATGTGACACCTCTCCATATTAAATTGCATTGGTTGCCTATTTCCACTTGTGTCAAATTCAAGGCACCGTTGCTTGCCTAAACCACCGGCTCTGCACTACTTTAGACCTATGTGACCTCCAGAAGCTTGCACCTTGTAGTGCCATCCCAAAGAGGCACAAAATCACTTTCACAGCTGGTGGAATGACCAGCTTAACTCGACCCGAGCTGCTGAGTTTTTTTTAGCTATTTTCAAGAAAAGGCTTAAGATGTATTTTTTCATCAACACTTGGCCCATAAATATTGAAACATACTATTGTATTCATATATATTCATATATATATATATATACACACACACACACACACACACACACACACACACACACACACATATAATTATGTACTGTGCTAGACTAACTGGGACTAGTCACAGCACTTGTTGCCCTGTTGGTGGCCTGATTGTTTTTATTGCTCTCCTCATTTGTAAGTCACTTTGGATAAAAGTGTCTGCTAAATGATTAAATGTAAATAAGTAGACATGTAGTTGCAAAGTTACTTACAGTCAGAAGAATGTCTGTTGAGGGACCATCAAAAATAAAGAGTTAGCAGAGTCAACTAATACTCAGAGTTAGTTTACATGTAGTTGCTAAAGGTTAGTTACTTAAAATTAATACAACATCTAAAGTGGACCATCAAAACAGTGTTACCCTAAAATTAACTAGTTTATACAATGACATCTAAAATCAGGGTTCCTACAGGTTTTCAATTTCAAAATTCCATAATTTTCCAGACTTAACTTTCTAAACGTCTTTAGATTTTTCAGACCATATTTAACAACTGGCTCTTCAGCATTATATTTGATATATAATATGGTCATCCCTAAATATTTTTTTGTTTTCATTGATTTTATTAAAGTGATAACATGCGCTTAAAGAAATGTTAAATGCTTTAAAACCTGCATATATTCACCTCTGACACATCGGTTTGATGTTGCATGATCACTAAACAGCAAAGTACAGTCTGATTTAGATGATTGTTTGCTCCTTTATCTGTAGCCGGTTTGAGTGGCACATGCACATTCGTTCAAGAAATGTGCTTATAGTAAAGACAAACAGTTTTGCATAATGAAAATGAATTCATTCAGACAATCACTAAACTTTTGTCATGAAAACACTCTGCTTGTATGATACATTTATTTTTAATAAATTCTTAATTGTATATTGTAGAAAAATGAATTGGAGCTAAAGTCTTGAAACTTTTTTCCCATACTTATCCAGACCTAGAAATTACTCAAATCAAATTCCATAATTTTCCAAACTGTGTATAGGAACCCTGTGAATTATGATAATAGATTTTGCTCATACATCATATTCAATGTGGCCAAATGCAAGTAAAGAAAGACTCTTTGTCCAAGTTAGCGAAGACTAATCAGAATCTTGCTGGGGGGGAAAACTAAGCTGGTCTCAGCTGGTTTAAACTGGTTTCCCAGCCAGTCAAGAGATGTAGTGGAGCTGTAATGAATGGAAAAAGAGTCACATGTAAAGGTTAGTTATTGTGGAAGATCCTCTTCTCCAATTAAAAAAAAAAGAAGAGATTTTGCCGCTTTGTGAACTGGTTCACTAAAGCATCAAAAAGAGGAGTCCATTAGTGTCAGTGGCATTCTGTGTTTGGTCCATTCACCATTAAATGTATATTATAAATCAAAGGATTTTTATAGGAGAATGAGAGATAAACAACAACAACCCTTCATTTTTGGGTGAACCATATCTTCAAGAACATTTAGCTTTTTTTTTTCTTCAAAATGTCCTATGCTCGTTTCCAGGGGTGATGTTAATTAAAGCAAGCAGTCACCCAAATATGCCCTTCCTTCCCATCCTTTCCTCTCCCTCCAAGCATCTGACATGTTAATGCTCAAAATGAAAGAATAAAGCCAGCATATGTCTTAAGTACATATATACCTGCCAATTTCAGAGCAGCGCCTAAATCCTTTAACCCCTCCGGAAAAAACCTGTAAAATCCTACAAGCTCACACTTTAGCATGCAAACCATTAGGAAAAACCAGACCGACCAGCATCAAAAGACTACATGCACAAAGGTTGAAAAGAGTTTATGATCCACATCCAAAGTTTTCCACAAAAGCAAACGTTTCATTAGCTGGTTTGCAAAGTTTTAATGTTAAGCTCTGTTGCACTCTTGTGGATGAACTTGGTACTGGTGGGTAGAGGGCTGGAAAGAGAATCATACCGATTTTATAAACAAAAAAAAAATACACATTTGTCAAAGAATAAAAATGTCAATAGTAATGGGTCACCAAAAAATGAAAATGCTCTTATTTATTCACCCTCTAGTAGTCATTCTAAATCCCCAAAGAAAACAAAAGGAGAAATAATCTATTTTATGGAATAAAACTATATTCACAGTGTCCAGGTGTTTCAAAAAAGGTGAGTAATAACCATTCGATTTTTTCCTGTTCTTACAAGTGATCAGTAGCAGTTTCAAGTTGACAAAATAACTGACTTGTGGTTGATTGTGTAGAGAATCGTTCTGGGGTGCTTTTCCCTAAAGCTTGTTAGCCAACTACAATACCTTAAGTTCAGTTGAATTGTGTTGGTAACGACGGAACTTGTGACCATAGTTGGCTTTGGAAAAAGCAACCTGACTGTTTTAAACCCATAACACACAAGTCACCAATGATACTGTTCATTTTGATCAATTCATTAGAAGAACCAGCTCAAAAGAGTCATTCGTTTGACAATTAGTGAAGGGACGCATGACTCACTGCAGCAATGGCCAAACAGAAGCAGCTTCTAGCTGACTCAAGTATTAAGTAGCATTCTGACTGATTTGACTCGATAACACAAATTCAGCAATAATGATTCTTGAGTCTTTTTGATCAGTTCATGAGTCATTTGTGCGACAATAGTTGCGTTTCCGTTACCCTTCAAATTGCGCATATTGAAAATATGCCCAATGGAACATGGCAATTTCGCAAAAACTCCTATATAATTGCTAAAAACTTTTTTGCGTTCGCACGAGGTGGTTTTTCGGGCAATTCAAAAAAGGAATATTTCACAAAACTGCAATGGAAACAGTTTTTCCGCATTTACAGGTCACCTGGCGTACATAAATTCGATTATTCTTTAAAGATGGCGTGGTATGTTTGGACAGAAGACGAGACCGTTCTTATATAACTAATAAAAGACAAGTTACGGGAATACTGGATTCTACGGAGCCCGTGCACGACATGCAGGAAAAAAACGAGTAGGCTAAATCGCGCGCACGATTTACTAATTCGTTCACGCGATTTATAAACCGTGCGCACATTTATAAACCAAGGGAACAAATAGTAATTCGTGTGGACGATTTACCAACTCGAGGGAACTAAATAGTAAATTGTAAATCTAAATAGTAAATCTTTGCACGTCATGTGCGGGGCTCCTTAGGATTCTAAACAACAAAGAAAAGACACAATATAACAAGACCACGAAGCAGATATGAGGGAGAAACACACAAACACCTAATTCGTGGCGCTCCCAAGCATAAACGGATTTCTTTGCCATTAATGCTTGGATAATACGCCTACGTCTCCTTCCGATTAAAATAATGACTAGTGCGGTGACTACGATATATGTAAACATACCCGATGCCATGATTTCAAAATTACGTTTTAGTCGCATAACTTCGCTTAATCGAAACGCTGTCTTTCGCAATAGCTTTTTTTTTTTTTTTTTTTAAATCACCATTTAGAAAATATCGCAAAAGTTTTCCGCAAATCTGTAATGGAAACCCAGCTAGTGAGTGAGAGAAGTACGATTCATCGCGAACATTGCAATTCTGATTCAGTTCGGTTTGTAAACTCAACGTTCAGGGGAGCGTTTCACAAAGCCAACCATCATCACAAGTTCCTCGTTACCAACACTGTTCAACGGAACTTGCAACCACATTTGGCTTATGATTATTTTGGGAAATGTACCACAGACAGGTTTTTTAACTGATTCATCATCTAGATACTCAAAAACAACTCGAAAGTATGCAAGTTAACACAAGCAAAGATCGTGAAAATGTGGTAACCCAAATAATGCCCAATGTAGAAAGTGTTTTTTCTTTCATCCGCTCACACGTGCCACAAATAAAACAAATGTGCATTTCATCTTTATCACAAAACAGGTTTAATTTAATATCTCTTTATTTTTTTAAAATAATTAAACATTTGTATTTCTCCGACCCTTTTTAACTTTTGTAATCGTTTGATGTCTGGGGCTTTCTAAAGCACAGGTTCAATTCTGACAATGCTCACCACAGCATCAGTCCTCCTCAATCCCCCTCTCACTCCCCCCCCAATCAGCAACTAAGTAAAAAAAGGAAGAGAGAACAAATTCCACTTGGTCAAAAGAAAAAAAGAAAACAAAACCAATTCCAAAACTAAACCCAAAACAAATTAGAAGTGAAACCCAAGAAAGAAAGAAACGATAAATCCCAAGAGGCCGTGTTCAATCTTTCCTCATCATATACTGGATTCTCCTAAAGAAAAATACGCTAAAGGTTCTACTAGATACAGAGTATCAAAGTACTGCATTCAGATACAGTATACAGGTACTTAACACTGTAAGAAACTCCCTCACACACTCGAATGCAGAATGTGTGTGTGAACGTGCAGTTCCATTTCTCATGACAAGCATCTCCGGTTTTGCTGCTGGAATTCTAGACACTACCTCAGATGTGTGTGTGTGTGTGTCTCTCATTCACTGGTACCAGTACCGGACTGGTGCTAAAGAGTCCAAATGAGTGTACAGGGCGGCACATTTGGACAGAAAAAGAACAAAAAAAAAGGGGGCAAGCTGGTATGTATTTGTGATTCTGTGTCCACTTCCTCTTCTCTGCTGGTTACTGCATAGTGTCCTTTGCGTTCCCTTTGGAAAAGTCTACAATCCAGACCTGCTGCATTTATCCAGATGTTAACAGATAAATAAGGGTCAAAGGTTAAGGGTAGACAAATCTGCTTTCAAATATTCAGGACACGCAGGTGGCGAATGCTGATCCAATTCATAGAGCGCTGACATGAGGAGGAAAAGAAAAAGGGGGTGAGAATGGGATGTAGAGAGGGGGCAGGAAGTGAGGAAAGAGAGAGAGAATTGAGCTGGTGTTGTTCAGTAAGGATGGGCGAGGTATGTCAGATCGGTAAGTTGAGATTCTCCGTTTGTTTGGTTGTTTGATTTTCTTAACAGCAGTCGTTCATTTCAGTCCTACTGTCTATTCAAAGTCCTTCCAACTCCAGTGCGGGTTTCTTTTTTTTTCCTTTTTTTTTTGTTTTTGCTTATTTTTATTTTTTTAACTTCCTTTTCTAGTCACGTTCTTTTTCGGCATAATATTTTTAAGGGGGAAAAAAA
This sequence comes from Paracanthobrama guichenoti, assembly GCA_018749465.1. Lineage (NCBI taxonomy): Eukaryota > Metazoa > Chordata > Actinopteri > Cypriniformes > Gobionidae > Paracanthobrama > Paracanthobrama guichenoti. The sequence goes on along the minus strand of CM031955.1, from coordinate 20,523,944 downwards.
AGAGGATAAAATAAAGTTATTTACAGTGCTTTTGAAATAATGAGACTGACGAGGTGAATCTACGGTAAAGTAAGTCGCACAAATACAGAAAAGAAAAAAAAAAGTGGCCAACGTTCCGAGCGCGTGGTGGAGGCGTTGGGGAAAAAGCGGTCCAGCAGAAGCGCATCGTTAAGTGGGAATAATTCCGTCACTCTGGAGGCTTCTCTTCAACTCCAGATCCTCCAACCTCTTCCACAGCTCTTCTCTCTCCTTCTCTTTCTTCTTCTCTCTAAGGAATGAGAGAAAAAATAATGGTGAGGAGGTATGTTTAACACCACACGCATAAGCAGTACGCAAGCCAAAGTGCCATGTGTCAGAGTAATGAATCAAAAACACAGCTCACCTCTGACGATCTGACTTGTAAGTGGACGTGAGTTCATCAAACAAAGTGCTGTTCATTTCCATGAAGGCCTTCAGAACATTATAGACTAAAGCTACTATGGCCCTGAAAGCAGAAAAAGAGAAAGAATTAAGACAATTTGAAGCACTCGTTACACTGGGAATGGAAGGACAGGACATGTTTACTCCAGCAGATGGCAATATCTAATTAAAGCTGGACAGTAATGACAGTGTTGTGTTGTGTACAGGTGCTGGTCATATAATTAGAATATCATCAAAAAGTTGATTAATTTCACTAATTCCATTCAAAAAGTGAAACTTGTATATTATATTCATTCATTACACACAGACTGATATATTTCAAATGTTTATTTCTTTTAATTTTGATGATTATAACTGACAACTAAGGAAAATCCCAAATTCAGTATCTCAGAAAATTAGAATATTGTGAAAAGGTTGAATATTGAAGACACCTGGTGCCACACTCTAATCAGCTGATGAACTCAAAACACCTGCAAAGGCCTTTCAATGGTCTCTCAGTCTAGTTCTGTAGGCTACACAATCATGGGGAAGACTGCTGACCTGACAGTTGTCCAAAAGACGACCATTGACACCTTGCACAAGGAGGGCAAGACACAAAAGGTCATTGCAAAAGAGGCTGGCTGTTCACAGAGCTCTGTGTCCAAGCACATGAATAGAGGGGCAAAGGGAAGGAAAAGATGTGGTAGAAAAAAGTGTACAAGCAATAGGGATAACCGCACCCTGGAGAGGATTGTGAAACAAAACCCATTCAAAAATGTGGGGGAGATTCACAAAGAGTGGACTGCAGCTGGAGTCAGTGCTTCAAGAACCACTACGCACAGACGTATGCAAGACATGGGTTTCAGCTGTCGCATTCCTTGTGTCAAGCCACTCTTGAACAACAGACAGCGTCAGGAGCGTCTCGCCTGGGCTAAAGACAAAAAGGACTGGACTGCTGCTGAGTGCTCCAAAGTTATGTTCTCTGATGAAAGTAAATTTAGCATTTCCTTTGGAAATCAGGGTCCCAGAGTCTGGAGGAAGAGAGGAGAGGCACACAATCCACGTTGCTTGAGGTCCAGTGTAACGTTTCCACAGTCAGTGATGGTTTGGGGTGCCATGTCATCTGCTGGTGTTGGTCCACTGTGTTTTCTGAGGTCCAAGATCAACGCTGCCGTATACCAGGAGGTTTTAGAGCACTTCATGCTTCCTGCTGCTGACCAACTTTATGGAGATGCAGATTTCATTTTCCAACAGGACTTGACACCTGCACACAGTGCCAAAGCAACCAGTACCTGGTTTAAAGACCATGGTATCCCTGTTCTTAATTGGCCAGCAAACTCGCCTGACCTTAACCCCATAGAAAATCTATTGTGAAGAGGAAGATGCGATATGCCAGACCCAACAATGCAGAAGAGCTGAAGGCCACTATCAGAGCAACCTGGGCTCTCATAACACCTGAGCAGTGCCACAGACTGATCGACTCCATGCCACGCCGCATTGCTGCAGTAATTCAGGCAAAAGGAGCCCCAACTAAGTATTGAGTGCTGCACATGCTTATACTTTTCATGTTCATACTTTTCAGTTGGCCAAGATTTCTAAAAATCCTTTCTTTGTATTGGTCTTAAGTAATATTCTAATTTTCTGAGATACTGAATTTGGGATTTTCCTTAGTTGTCAGTTATAATCATCAAAATTAAAAGAAATAAACATTTGAAATATATCAGTCTGTGTGTAATGAATGAATATAATATACAAGTTTCATGATATTCTAATTATATGACCAGCACCTGTATATCAAATACAGATTGAATCTTTACATGGAGGCTGTGAGTGTACACTACCATTTCAAAAAAAGTGTTTTTAATGCTTGACAAGACCGCATTTATTTGATCAAATTTAAAATGAAAACTGCAATATTGAAAAATATTACAATTCAAAATAACTTTTCTTCCAGTCTTCAGTGTCACGTGACCCTTGGAAAGCTTTTTCAGGATTCTTTGATGAATTGAAAGTTCAAAAGAACTTATTTGAAACAGAATTTTTTTAACAACCAGTCTTTACAGTGACATGATCAACTTCTTGCTAAATAAAAGTTTTAATGTCTTTAAAAAAATAAATAAATAATCTTACTGAGCCCAAACTTTTGAACAATAGTGAATAAAGCCACTTTCACACAAAAAAACTAAATTAACTTCTCCAATAAAGCAACCACATCTTTATTTAATCCAATTAACTATTATTTTATAAATTAAGTAAAATTTGTATGGGTTTCCCCAATAGTGTCCTGAGAGAGTTTGGAAATTGAGGAAAAACCAGGGAATGTGACTGGGACCAATTTTTCCTTTTTTCCCCCTTTTTCTTTAATGTGTTATGTAGCTGTTTGTGCATGTATAAGATCTGCAGAGTTACAATGCTCAAAGTCTCCCACAAAAAGATTTATTCTATCTAAAGGAGAAGGCAGATCCAGACCTAGCTAAAACGCCTCGATCGACGTCACTCGGTGGAAATATTTGCATAATGCCGCCCAAATGCATATGCAAAGAAAGTTAGTTATCGTAGCAGTGTTGTCGCCTCCATGCTGTGGAGATGGCGTGACACTGTGTTTCTGTGCGAAAGCAGCACTTTATTTGGCCTTCAGAAAGTGGACGCAATTATGAATCAGTGGTTAATATTTATTTTCAACACTGTTCCAGAACAGTACAACCCAAATGTTTGTGTGCAGCATATTTTACGGGAGAACAGCTTCCTGAAATGAGGCGAGTACTGCAATCTGGCACTTCTGAATCAGAGCCTGCAAGTAAGTATTTGCTATTGACTGTTCAAATGCAGAGTTTTGTGGCTTTTAGATCAAACCGACTCTGGCTTGAACTGATTACATTACATTACACTGATTACATTGCATTACATTTTCGACAAACGCTTGAGGTGTTCGGCCAAATCACAATGCACTGGGTCAACTGGTCAATCAGAGCACACTATGCTTTTCAGGAGGGGCTTTGTAGAAATCGACACGTTTTAGAAAGACTAGGCATTAGGGCTGCTACCGATTAATTGTTGCTAATAATTTGATCGATAAAACTTATTGATCGTTGATTAAGCAAGGTCATGCACACGCGTGCGTGCTGCTCAACCGCGAAACACGTAAAGCAGACACGAGGAAAGATTAAGCGAGCGCGCTGGAGTTATGTTTGGGACCATTTTACGTTAAAAGGCTAGAGTTACACCTTCATGACTATAAGGCTGCGTGTGCATTCGCAGCCTTTTGTTTTGTGCAAATGTAAGTTGTAATATTCTGTTTATTTTGTGTAGGCCTATCTATATCTGATTTATCTCATATAGGATGCATCTGATTAAGAATGAATGCGGTATAAAGTGCGCTGGTGATTATCTTCAGCTTCAGCGCATACAGCTCAAACAGCACTGCACAACTAAATAAATGACTATGATTGGGACTGTCATATTACATAACATTATAAAGAGAACCATTTTGCATATAAATCGTTGTTAAATCTTTGGGTTTAGTTAGCGGTTTCATCGCGTTGCTCCAGGAAGAACGCTTCCACAACAGGAGTTACACATTCTGAATAGCACGTAACTTAGCTCAAGTTCACTTGTGCATTCACATCATTTTGTGCAGATATCATTTGTAATATTATGTTTATTTTGTATACATCTAATTAATCTCATATAGGATGCATTTCTTTGAGTTAAATAACCCACAGTTCACCAGTGCTCATTCAGCACGAGCAGCTCAAACAGCAATGCACGACCAATGATAACTATGATTGGGACTGTCATTATACATAACATTATAATGAGAACACTATTATAATAAATCGCTGTAAATTTATTGGGTTTTCAGCACGTTGTTCCAGGAAGTTGTTCAATTCTCTCTCTCTTTCCTCACTTCCTGCCCCCTCTCTACATCCCATACTCACCCCCTTTTTCTTTTCCTCCACAAATTCTGAATAGCACACATCTGAGGCAGCGTTGGTGACACATTGTAGGCTATTAATAGTTATATTTGATTAAATGTGGCCGGTTGCACAAAGCTGGTTTTAGTTGCTACCCAAGTAAGTTCGAGATTAGTTTGAGCAAACTCTGGTTTTTCGGGCTCAAGAAGGTGGATTGGTTTTTAGCGGTGTTCATCACCATAGTAACTTAGTAACCGCTCTGGAGCAGGTTTTATTCTGGGTTAGAGATCGCAAAACCCAAACTGGACCAATTAGCTGCAAGTAAAGATGCAATAAAGCCACACACCCTGTATCTCTCGTTCCATATTAAAGCAGTTTATAGTGAAAAAAGCTCATCTTTTGGTGCTAATTATTTATTATATTTATATTATATGAATTGTAATTACTTTTAATTCATATAATATATTCATATAATTATTATATTAATTGACAAGTAGCCATATATTATAAATATAATACATGCATTCATAATTCTTTTAAACAATGTGTATTCATTTGAGCTCTTTGTGAACCTTATTATGCATTATTAGGAATATTTATTTGATTCACATCATGCGTTGATATAGTCTGATTTTCTTTCAGCTGCCTTCTCAAACTTTCGCTGCAGCAGTAGGGTTTATTCCTGCTTTGTAAATGTATTTAATTTCATGATAATTTTCGAAACAATCTCTCAATCTTCAGAGGAGAAGTGAATTGCACCGTCAAACAGACACTGTGATTGGCTGTCTGCCGCATGTGTATCACACTTTCAGGTACACACGCTTTAGAGTTAAATCGCAAACTCTGGATTAAACCTGACCGTTGAACTTGATCTAAACCAGGTTTGATTTATCTGGATTTGTTAACTCTAAACCTACTCTGAAACACAGAGTTTGTTCAGCTAGCTTCATGCAACAGGCCTATGGTCTCAATCACATCGACTCATTTTACAATCCTATTAGCCCTTTATTTAAAAACCTCTCTCATTCATTTGGTGAGGAACATGGCGTTTTGAGCAGCATTTATACACCCTGTCATGCTTTTGGCTATAAGCTACTGTAGTAGATGCATATTGCAGCATTAAGGCTAACTATTAATTGATTGTTAATTGAAATGACGATCAATTATGGGAATTTGTGTAAAATGACATCCCTAATATAGAGGAGCTACAATAATGTACAGTATCTGAAACAGAATGTATTTTTTGAACAAAAGCATGTTAACATTCTATTACACCCAATACACAAAATGATGATCTTTGATAGCATTAGTCAAAGTTAGTGTTATAATATCAGAAGAGAGTGGCTTTGACTTACGGGTTCCAGTGTTCTTTGGAGATCCGGTACAGACTTGTGAACATTATGGGAAGAATCACGTTGGAGTTCTCCTCAATCAGACTCATGATGTACTCATTATTCCAGTAGTACAGAGCTCTCTCAGCCACCTGGACACACATAGACAACACCCGGAGTCTAAGCTCATAATACGACGTATAATTTATTTAGCATCTTACGCAAGCAACTGCTACATATACATAAACTATAAACATTTTGATAAAGCCAACTCCATAAAAAAACTGGTAAAATTGTGGTGAGAATTGATCTGTGGTGAAACAGCAGAGATTTAAATCAATAAAAATAAAAATGTTTATTAATTTCTGGCAACAATCATTTGGACCAGTTTAATTCAGTCTTGGGCTAGAGAGGGTTTTTGTGCAGACCTGAAAATGAGGGCTGGAGACACATTTAGAGATCTGTTTGAAAAGAGGCTCCTGGATCTTCACAAACTGCGTGGGCTCAATCACATCCAAAATCTCCTCCAACTCTCCTAGGAACATGACCTACACACACACACACACACACACACACACACACACACACACACACACACACACAATGCAGACAATCAGAGCAGTGGATAGAGAACAACAGTGAATACATCCTAAATCATTAACACTCCCAATGTCCTGAAATCATGACTGATCAACCTCATGCTGTGAATTAGCTCTATTCAGGAGACCGCATTTTTCTCACCTCTTTCTGACTGCAGGTTTTAGGCCAGAATTTCAGCAGACCCCTGATAACCTGGGGAAACATGAGATTGGTTAAATAAATGGACTAAAAAAAGAGAGCCGATCAGTGAAAGGCTTTGTACATGTTCACTGCACTTACTGGTTCTGTTAACGCTGGGTCTTTCTCTAGGAACTGTACAATACAATACGCCAGCTGCAAAAACAACAGTTTTTCATTGACGCGATCAACACTGCAGGAAGTTAAACTCATCTGAACGTTTTAACACAGTACCTGTGCATGGAAAAGCGAGAGGCTCCTGACGGTGTGAAGAGGAATCAAAACTTTCACCAAAAACTGTTTGTGCTCGGCCTTCAGCGGCAGAGCGAAGCCATTGATGATGCTGACAGGAGACAAACACAACTTTCACTTATGTCAAGATCTTTAGTGAATAACAATTTAATTACAGCCTGTTCCTCACAAAAATCTTTTGTCTGGCCAAGACTTCGAATAATCACATGAGTATGGAATATTTTTATGGAGCCCCTGGAAACTGTATGCTTTTACTGTATGGAAACGTCTGCTCTTGTCATATGGTTTTACAATAACATGTAAATAAGACATTTTATTTTCAGATGAACCTTCCCTCTTAAGACTTAAAAGTTTAGATGATCAAGAATAACATATCTTACGTAAAAGAAAATCCCAAACGCTAGTTCATTGGAATTATGTAACTGTTAAGTGACTAAAATTATGTAAATGCCATGATTTTTACCAAAAAAAAGTAAAGAGCAAACCCTGCCTTGCAGCCAACTTTAAAGAATTCACTTATGTCAATGACAGTGCTGATTGCATACACAACACACAAATACTAAGCCCAAGCCATATTTGGTGGCACATCCTGATAGATATTATTAACTTGTTTGTAAATGACCATGCATGTAAGGCTAGCAGTTAAGAAAACTAACCCACAAAAAACCCAAATCATGCAGATTGAGGTCTACTACTTCTAAAAACAAAAACACAACTGTACAGCTTTAAGCTAAAAGTCAACAACAAATGAAAATGAACCCTGTCTATTTTCTTAATGCACCTTAATGATCTTAAAAAAAAAGGTTCTGACCTTATTTTTCATCTAAATCCCATAACTTAATCTTCTGGACCCAGTTGTTCAAAAGTAATCTGATCAGATTTCGGCTAACAGACTGAATCAAAACTTGAAAATGGGTTGTTCAAAAGAAAAAAAGGATTCTGAAATCGGATTAGATCATAAAATCCAGTCTTGGTTTTGATCTAGATCAAATTGTTAGTTTATGTAGTTCAAACTTTTAGTAAGATACCTTAATTTTGATCGAGTAGTTTAACTGTTAAAGTAATCAATGACAAGTACACATTAGGCTACCTATTAAGCCTTTCAGTATACAGTAAAAGAGAGAAAGAGACAGAGAGAGAGAGCGAGAGAGAGATTTTGGCACCATAAAACAATACTCTAAGCCCTCAATATTAAACAAAAATAATACATAGAATTTTAAGTGTTTTTTTTTGTTGTTTTTTTATATCACTGTATACATCTGCGCAATCATCAGATGGACTAGTCGAAAGTGCATCAACTGCATCCATTATTGAATGTACATTTGTTTGTTTTTGTTGTGGGTCACATGAGGGGCTACGGAAACTCTAAAGGGATAAGATTTAAAATGAATTTTAATGCTTTGGCGTTCTCTTGCATATGTTTTGCATTCCTCCAAGAAACTTTGAATTCACTCTTAAAACTTAAACATTTGCAAAGTTTCTTGGGGGAATGCAAAAGCATTCAAATGTGTAACTTTTCTCCCAATTTATTTTCTCCATCATCATGTCTCTTTAGTGCCTCTGTAGGGGTCTGAATGTTTAAGGAAATTGAAAATGGAAGGGGATGTTTGTTTATGTTGTTTTCTTTCTTAAAGTGACTCTTCTACCTGTTGTTCTTTACATAGCTAGCAGCCTACATTGTGAAATGTAACCCATTTGGAGCACTGTTAATCCAGATTTGGCAATCTGAAAAAGTGTGTATCTGGATCAGCGTGATCCAATCCTATCTTGCTTTGAAAAATCGGCACAAAAGTAAGATGGATTACCTGATCCTGGATAACAAAACATGGGCCCAAATCTAGATAAATCTGACCCAGATTAAACTTTTTGAACAACTGGGCCAGGTGATACATCATACTTCTCTCTGGTATGCCAGACTTCTCCAATCATTTAGTTTTCTTTAACCCTACCCCTTTCTTACAAATGACTGCAAACTTGCATTCTAATCTGCCTCCAGCCAATTAACAACGATGGATAGACCCAAGTCCCCGCCTTACATTGTTTCTTTTTCAATAGTCCATTTCACTCAGATGCGTCACGATACAGAACAAATGATCTGTAACTAATTCCTTTACATTGTGACTTATACTGTGAAAAATAGCACAACTCACCTGCCCAAAATCTCCAACAATTCTGCAACTCCATTGAAGTGCTCAGTTTCATAAACAAAACTAAGAAAGAGAGAGACACAGAGATGAATGGTTGCACTTCATTCCTGCATGTGCAAATATAATGTAAATGGTCATATTAGAACCCTCACCGTAGAAAAATATTATTAATTTGTTTTCGTATAAAAGCTCTCAGTCCCAGGAATTTTCCGTAGATTCTGTGTAAGACTGTCTTCAGGTAATCTCTCTCCCGTGGGTCCTCGCTGTCGAACAACTCCAGCAGCTGACAGGACAAAAGATGGACAAAGCACACACACACAAAAAAATGAAGATTAACAAATGTTACTGAGGAAAAAAGGAACTGAGGAGATTTTTTTTTTTTTTTTTTTTTTTAAAGAACATCCTCACCTGTAAGACAAATTTCTGGTCTATGTACTTTTTGGCAATGCTGGGTTGAAACTCTTGACTCTCCAAAAAACGAATGAAGAACTCGTACACCAGCTGAGAAGAGAAGAGAGGGAGAGAGAGAGTTTGTGTTATTTGGGGGAGTTCTTTGAACTCAGCATGCATGCAGAGAAAGGGAGGGGGGAGGTCAAAGGTCATGGTTCGGCTGAGGTCACAGTCACAGGACACACTGCTACTGCCACCAGTGGTCTTTGCCATTGTAAGAGGTTGGAAGAAAAAAAAAAAAAAAAAAAGACAAGGAGCAAATCTGGGAATATGGCTTTCAATACTGGATTTTTTTCCAGATGAGGAAGCAGGGATTAGTAATGAAATGAAAGAGAAAAGTTTTACCAGGAAGATTCTCCTTGAGATATGCATCTCATTTCTAAAGGAGGCCTGGAAGCATACAGTGAGTACACACACACACACACACACACAGGGAGTCAGAGTGTGTGTACAAACCCTCAAAAACACACACACAGACAAACATGCTGAAACAAATAAAACAGGAGCTCTACACAAGGAGAAAGGGACCAGCGTACATAATATTCTCAAGAACCTCCACTGCGTACACACACACACACACACACACACACACACACACACACACACACACACACACCTGTAAATGTGGCCACGAGGCCTCTAGAGTGGGTTCATCCTCCTCTGGGTCAAACTCATTACTGTCACTGGGCGGAAGAGTTCGGAATATATTATAGGACACCTGAGAAAGAGATTAAATTAAATTTGATTAAAACTTCTTAAGTCAAATATTACAGACCATTCAATGACTATCTGATGCATATTTCACACAAAAACACAAGCTTTCTTAAAACCTCAAGCTCCAATCAGACTGGCATTGTGTAACTTCTGGGAATCAGTGTGCACAGGTTTGTAATGTATTAGTCAACCTTGTTGGAGTGTGTGTCTGTACTTGTCCGTGTATAGTGCAATTTATTTTATAGTGAAATGTATAGCGCAATTTAATACTTGTTAAGTAGACAGACATGGAAGTGCTGAAATTTGTTTACCTACACATAACAAAACATAATATTGAAATTTAAATTCACATTACACCATTTAGGTAATTTAAATAATTTCACATACACAACTGCACTGTGTATATCAGCATTATCTTGGCCAATACCACCAGATACTGTCATCAGAATCGACTGTTGGAGAAACTCATATCAGTTGACCATATTTTAATCAGTCAACTATAACTTAAAGGTTTGTACAACGTCTTAAAAATAATCATAATTTACAGCTTTTAAACAGATGAAAAATCCTAACAAATTTTTTCGTATGAATAAATTCTGCTCCAAGGCAGTCTATTATTGAGGTATCACTGACTGACTTCAGATTTACACTACAGTTCAAAAGTTTGGGGTCAGTAAGATTACCAAAAAAACAATTTTCAACATAAGAAATCTTGCTTGTGTACTACATCAGCATATTAAGAGTGATTTCTGAACAAATTTATGCAGGAAATTCAGCTTTGCTGTCAATGGAATAAGACATCATTTTAGAAAAGGCACACCATGTAGTTTTTCGCTGCTAGAGGTTGCCTATTCTATTCAAAACAAAGGCGTAGCTTGATGACGCAGAGATTGAGTGCAGAATCTTGGGAGTTGTAGTCTTCACCTCACAGTCGGTGGAAAAGAATCGGGATGGGACACGGGCAGAAATCATGTTCATGGATGAGATTAACAACGTTACTGCAGTATGAAGCAGGATGGGGCCGTTTTATCATATTAGATACATTTGAGTGTGTTGAAAATTATGTTATAACATTATGCTTTTCTGTAGCTCAAACAATAAGAGTGTGGCGCTAGCAACGCCAAGGTCATGGGTTCGATTCCCAGGGAAAGCAAGAACTGACAAAAATGTAAAAATGTGTACCTTGAATGCAGTGTATGCCGCTTTGGATAAAAGTGTCTCCAAATGCATAAATGTAAATGTTATGCGTTCGAGCTGCGGCTACTAAGAGACACTTTTTGCACACTGTTGTAAGGCTAGATCGATATTAGAATATCATAATAAATGCTGGATGGCTTGTGTTGCTAAATGGCATGCAATTCATTTTAAGACATCGTATGATGGAAAAAATTATGTATTACTGTACAATAATTAGTTTTCTGTCTATAAATGTCTCCAGTTGTTCCCTTGTCTAACAAAACATATAATATATTAAACTGCCTTTGGAGTTTCCATGGTTTCTACAAAATAAAACGGAAACGGAAATGCGGGCATGATGTTATTGACAGGTGATGCACGGACATGGTCAGTGTCCTGGTTAAAATGACTTCTTTCTCTGGATTTAAACATTCTTGGAAACATTTGGGATAATGTACACAAGTCAACAAAATATATAGCATTGTTCTAGTGGTTTTGGATATTTTAATCCAAAAATCTTACATATTGTGCCTTTAAAATAGAATTTCAAAATAGAAAACTTGTTTGAACTATTTTATTAACAATATTACTGTTTTACTGTATTTTGATCAAATAAATGCAGCCCTGGTAAGCACAGAGACGCCTTTCGAAAAAATCTTACTGACCCCAAACTTTTGAGAGGTAGTGTTCCTGCACATAAAGTGCAAATCAGATGACTCATTCCGGTCTAAGTGAGCAGCCAGAATAAGTTGCAATAGACCAGATTTCACCTTGATAGTCAAAAGTCTGATGCCACATTGATTATTGAAATCCAAAGTCACATTATACCATTTAGGTAAATGTATGAATCCTGTCCACAGATAGATGACTTTTCACTCACCATTTTGACGACCTCTGGGTAGGCCTGCTCTGTGAGGTATCCTCGGCTGACTGTGACATAATCGACGAGCTCATTGAGGGTTGAGCGCTTGTATTCTTTCATCTTCAGGTCTGACAGAGTGTCCATGAAATCAAAGACAGCACAACACTGCTGAAGTTTCTTCAGGAACAACTCCGGCTGCTCCTGAGCAGAGACGTCTGCGCGCAAACAAACACACACACATGAGAAACACGAAAAAAAGTTCAAAAATGCCCTGCTGAAACTTCACTTCGTAATGGGTGTGTTCACAAAAGCACTTAAGTAAAAGGTTCAGGGTGTACTTCCATACATACAAACACTATCTGACTCAGATAATGCCTGAGAGAAAAGCTAATAAGGGGATTCATTTTAGCATGTAAACTTAGTAAACACATGGCAGATGAGACAAAATATCCCATCTCTCACTTAATGAAGAGAGGAAAAGATTTGAGGATGTGAGGATTACACCAGGTCAGTCATCAGACGTCACAATGGGCAGTTTTCCATTATCCAAGAACTGCGAAGGACTCAAATATGTAAACTAATCAGTGGGCAGAACAGGAAGGGCGAGAAACCTAAACTTCCCAGAGTTCAAAACCAATTTGCTGATATAACCACAGAGATGAAGAACAAACGATGATTTAGAAGCAGGTTAGTGCTGTGGTTTGAGCACTAGAATCATTTGTTTGGTCAGTACCATCTAATAGATAGCCAGTTTGAACCATCATGCAGCAATGACAATAAAAACACCCCATGAAATTGTTTGATGAGCAGTTTAATTCCCTGAGTTGATGCATTTCCTATTTAACAAAAAGTTGGGGTTTAACTAAGGAACTGCTACATTTTTCTTTCTCCATAAAAACTGCCAACCACTTTGTAAGGAACTGACGGTTGGTTAAAGATATAAAGCAGGGACATTCAATTAAAGTTCATTTAAAGAGGTCCAGTCTCTATATTTTCCTTGCCAACCAAACAATAGAATTCCATCTGTGCAGCAGGAGGAAAAAAAAATTATTCCTAAAAAAATAGTCAAAGATGAGGAAGGATATTGGGTCCCGAGAGCCAAAGCAGTGGGGTCTGTGTGTGTGTGTGTATATATATATATATATTAGTTGAATCCAATAAGATATTAAAAGTAAGATCAGATGTTTTATCAGGCTGTTTTAACATCTTTTATCAGATGTGTTTTTTTTTTTTTAGATACCCATGTATGGCAGAAGACAGATACTGTATGGAGGTACAGGGTTTTCCTTTTGAAGTATGGACCATTTTTATATTTTGCTTAAAATAAGTGTCTACTAAAAACAAACAAACAACCTACATAATAATCGAAAAGCTCTCATCATAAGCCGAAAACAAAGTTAACTAGTAATTTTAAGTTTTAATTGACTTTCCTTGCCATCTACAAATAATTTTCCCCATTATAACATTGTTTATTATGAAATGCTTTTAACATGATGATTAACAGGCCTAATGCTAAATGCAGATTAAGAAAAAGTTGTCACAAACCTCAATATATATTTGACTTGAACGGCCAGTCACTTAATGACTTAATCCCCAAAAAGAAAATTGTGTCATCATTTACATTTACTCACCCTCATGTCGTTCCAATCCCGTACTTCAGTTCACCTTCAAGAACACAAATTAAGTTATTTTTTATGAAATCTAAGAGATTTGTCACTCCAGTCTACTCAACTACCAATTTGACGCCTCAAAAAATGCATAAAGAGGTTGTAAAACTTTACTAATCCATATGAATTGAGATGATCACTTTATATGCTAAACATTTAGTTTACACTTTTATTCACATATAAACATTCAAAGCATATATCAGTTATGATAAACGGAAGCTCAAGCATGCTTGCTTGACGTGCAAGAACCAATGAGGGTCATTCTTGTGTATTGTGCAGCATGTTTGAACTTGTTTGCAAAAACCAATGAGGTTTGTTCTTGCATGTCAAGCAGATACAGTTGAGCTTATGTCCGCTGATCAATGTTTACAGTGCATCCGGAAAGTATTCACAGCGCTTCACTTTTTTCCCATTTTGTTATGTTACAGCCTTATTCAAAAATTGATTAATTATTTTCCTCAAAATTCTATAAACAATACCCCATAAATGACAACATGAAATATGTTTGTTTGAAAGCATTGATAATTTATACATACATACATATATATATATATATATATATATATATATATATATATATATATATATACATATATATATACATATATACATACATACATACATACATACATACATATATACATACATACATACATATATATATATATATACATATATACATATATATATATATATATATATATATATATATATATATATATATATACATATATACATATATATATATATATATATATATATATATATATATATATATATATATATATATATATATATATATATATATATATATATATATATATATATATATATATATATATATATATATATATATATATATATATATATATATATATATATATATATATATATATATATATATATATATATATATACATATATATATATATATATATATATATATATATATATATATATATATATATATATATATATATATATATATATATATATATATATATATATATATATATATATATATATATATATATATATATATATATATATATATATATATATATATACATATATATATATATATATATATATATATATATATATATATATATATATATATATACATATATATATATATATATATATATATATATATATATATATATATATATATATATATATATATATATATATATATATATATATATATATATATATATATATATATATATATATATATATATATATATATATATATATATACATATATATATATATATATATATATATATATATATATATATATATATATATATACATATATATATATATATATATATATATATATATATATATATATATATATATATATACATATATATATATATATATATATATATATACATATATATACATATATATATATATATATATATTTTTTTTTTTTTAAGTATTCACAGCCTTTGCCATGACACTCAAAATTGAGCTCAGGTCCATCCTGTTTCCTCTGATCATCCTTGAGATGTTTCTTGATTGGAGTCCACCTCTGGTAAATTTGGATGTTTGGACATGATTTAGAAAGGCACACGTCTGTCTATATAAGGTCCCACAGTTAACAGTGCATGTCAGAGCACAAACCAAGCCATGAAGTCCAAGGAATTGTTTGTAGACTTCCAAGACAGGATTGTATCAAGGCACAGATCTGGGGAAGGGTACAGAACATTTTCTGCAGCATTGAAGATCTCCACAGTGGCCATAAATGGAAGAAGTTTGGAACCACCAGGACTCTTCCCAGAGCTGGCCACCCGGCCAAACTGAGTGACTGGGGGAGAAAGGGCCTTAGTCAGGGAGGTGACCAAGAACCTGATGGTCACTCTGACAGAGCTCCAGCGTTTCTCTTTAGAGAGAGGAGAACCTTCCAGAAGAACAACCATATCTGCAGCACTCCACCAATCAGGCCTGTATGGTAGATAAGCCAGACGGCACATGACAGCTCGCCTGGAGTTTGCCAAAAGGCCCCTGAAGGACTCCCAGGCCATGAGAAACAAAATTCTCTGGTTTGATGAAACAAAGATTGAACTCATTGGCCTGAATGGCAAGCGTCATATCTGAATGAAACCAGGCACCGCTCATCACCTGGCCAATACCACCCCTAGAGTAAAGCATGGTGGTGGCAGCATCATGCTGTGGGGATGTCTTTCAGCAGCAGCAACTGGGAGACTAGTCAGGATCGAGGGAAAGATGAGTGCAGCAATGTACAGAGACATCCTTGATGAAAACCTGCTCCAGAGCGCTCTGGACCTCAGACTGGGGTGAAGGTTCATCTTCCAACAGAACAACGAACTTAAACACACAGCCAAGATAACAAAGGAGTGGCTACGGGTCAACTCCTTTGAATGTCCTCGAGTGGCCCAGCCAGAGCCCAGACTTGAACCCGATTGAACATCTCTGGAGAAATTTGAAAATGGCTGGGCACCGATGCTCCCCATCCAACCTAATGAAGCTTGAGATGTCCTGCAAAGAAGAATGGGAGAAACTGCCCAAAAATAGGTGTGCCAAGCTTCTAGCATCATACTCAAAAAGACTTGAGGCTGTAATTGGTGTCAAAGGTGCTTCAACAAAGTATTGAGCAAAGGTTGTGAATATTTATGTACATGTGATGATTTTTTATTTTTTTTTATTTTTAATACATTTGCAAAGATTTCAAAAGAAACTTCTTTCACGTTGTCATTATGGGGTATAGCTTGTAGAATTTTAAGGAAAATAATGACTTTAATCCATTTTGGAATAAGGCCCTAACATAAAATGTGGAAAAAGTGAAGCACTGTGAATACTTTCCGGATGCACTGTATATGTAAATAAAAGCCTAAATTCAATCGGTTCATCATATAAAGCTATTATGTCTCTTCAGAAATTTGGACTAAACAGCTCAATTCATATGGATTAATTTTACGATCTCTTTATGAACTTTTTTAAGCGTCAAAGTGGTGGATGTGTAGCTGTCAATGGAAGGACAGAAAGCTCTCAGATTTCATTCAAATATATTAATTTGTGTTTGTGATGAACAAAAGTCTTACGGTTTGGAACAACATGAAGGTGAGTAAATTACATCATTTTCATTTTTGGCATTAACCAGGGAGGGAAGCAACGTGCACGGAACGGAAAGGGCTTGAATGAGAGCATTTGGCTCTAGATAAAAACATAAGAGGATATAGCACAGAAAGATTGTTATCATAAATGACCCTGGGCGCTTGTGGTGTGTACTGCTCTGTTGTTTTGATGCACTTCTAACTTTAAACTGTAGGACCAGTAATAAGGTGCTACAGTTGTTATTTCGCCTCGTGGTCCAGTTGAAACCAAGCCAGGGTCTGGAACCAGAACACGATCCACTATTTGAAAAGCTTAGAGATGTGACATTTTACACAAACTTGGATTTAAGATTCAAAAGATGATAACTGGACACTAAATCACTGAGTTAAACATGCAATGCAATGGAGATCATGTGCCTTTCAGTTACAATTGTTTTAAATATATATTGATGTATAAGGCCTACTGTTTCACATTGTATACAGGTATAATTGCGCAGCATGCAGGAAGCAGTCTCAGCTCTCAACCTAGTCATGGAATAAAAGCCACAAAACTCTGTTTTGATATCATGCGGTCTTTAACATAAAAAAAGCAAATGGCTTCTGCAAATGATGTACAAGACTGCACAACCAACACAGATCCACAAAAAATATGAAAGATCAACTTGCTCTATGAAAACAACACCAGGGCCACAGAAGTGACAGAACCTTTCATTTAAACCTGAACAACCAAAAGTGCAGAATGCAAGAAATGCTAAAGATAACAGGCCAGTCAAGAACAGTAGAAAGAGAGCAAAGACTGATACAACAGAGAGAATATTCAGATGAGACGTTTTCTGTAAAGCATCTAGATGAAAGACATACGTACCAATGCTAAATTTAGACACATTCACAATGACAGTCATTTTGGCTCAGTTGCAGTTATTTTCCATTTGTGTCCAGATTCATTTCTTGATCATTTAACAATTAGTCAGTCCACAAAACAAAAGGTTTTGAGATTAAGACACACTTAAGTAAAAGGTCTTAAGTTTAATAAACTAAACAGAAGGTGTGCAGTGAAGTCTTCTGAGTCATTAAAGAGAAACAGATCTCCAAGATGCAGTGACAGATTCATATAAGGTGACACCACATGCTGCTTTACAACACACACACGCGCACACGCTTTAACTGGGTGGGGAAAACCCCACTTTGATGGAATGGAGGTCTTGGATTACATTAGAGAGAGTGTTTGTTTGTTTGTTTTAAAATGCACAGAGAGAGAGCGAGCGAGAGAGCGAGAGAGAGAGAGAGAGAGAGAGAGAGAGAGAGAGAGAGAGAGAGAGAGAGAGAGAGAGAGAGAGAGAGAGAGAGAGTGAGTGTGTACTGGTTACAAAGTTGTGTGTCTAGTTACTTACACAGATGTAATGCATGTGCAAGAGAGTGTGCGTGAGTTGTTCCGACAGGTGGAACCAGCAGGTGACTTTTACAGAGCCAGAGACTGAGAAGGAAATGTACTGTATGCATTTAATGCAAATGCACGTACACACAGAATCCCTGAACCTAAAGGGAAGGCCTTTTTCACTTGGGCATGAAACAGCAAGTCTGCACAGTCAAAACATTTTTTGGACTTGGTTGTAGCGATGCACAGATTTGAATGTTTTGGCTATTACAAAAAGCTGGAAATTAAGTTATGGCTAAAAATAGATAATATAACTTTTATAAATCTAAAAATTATTAAATTCAATTGTTATAAATTTTACAAGTGAATTTAAGCATCACAACATTATAGTAGTACTAAAAAATATATCATTTTGAGGTTTGCCAAGTATTATATTTAACTGTTATTAAATTATTAGTTTTATTTTTTTAAATGAGCATTTGCTTAAGGCAAAGGTAACAGGGTAAAAACTGAATTGACAAACAGCCGCTAATTAGTATAAATATAAGAAATAAGAAATTAACAGATTCAAGTAAAAATATAAAATAAATAATAATAATAAAAATAAACGCTATTATATTGGCCAATAAACAAAATTGGTTGGTGCCATTTATGATTATAATGCACAAACAAAACACAAGGATACAGGCAGTGAAAGAAGGGAAAGTATGGTCTTATTGGGTATATAATTGAAACAAAAAAGAAAAACATGACAGATACCTGTCAGTGACATGACAGTGATTTGTTTGTGAAATAGACAGTATTTTGGGCTGTATATTAATTTCTAAATGTAGTCAAACAGGGCCACGCAATAGCAAGACAACTACAAAACAGGAGCATTTTAGCACTCCTGATTTGCTGGTTCTAACCACATACAGTTAGATTTAGCCCCCAAAACACCAAACAACACGGATGACAACATGCTAAACGTCAGACATCTACAGAATGACAAAAATACACCATGACCACCCGCTTTTCTCCATCACTCACTCAGACAGCTCTCGCTCTCTTTCTCTGGATTTCCCACTCGTCGATTGCTCCAAGGAACCAGTTGATAGAGAAAGTATTTGAAAAAGTAAATGACAGATGTTTGCAAGCCTTGCGTGTGTGTGTGTTATGTGTACAGTGCACAGAGCTGCAGCTCCACAGAGGAACCCATGAGATCAGGTGTCGGCGCTGAGCCCACGGAAACACGGACTGTGTCTAACGTTCTATTTTCTGCCTTCCTCGTTTTAAACTCAAGCCCACAAGGTCAGAGGCACACCGCAGACCCCAATGATTTGTCTGTGTGTGTTACACTTAACGGGCCTCACTGTTGGACAACTCGTTGGGCTGGAAACGCATCTATGGCAGCCTGAACACGTGGCACAATAACACAAGAAACAGACCACACAGACTGAGGGCCCTATTTTAAAAATCTAAGTGCATGGTCTAAAGCGCATGGCACAAGTGTACTTTGGGTGTGTCCGAATCCACTTTTGCTAGTTTAAAGACGGGAAAAATGGTCGGCGCGCCCGGGGCATGGTTTAATGGGAGTGTTTTAGGCGTAACATGCGACAAACCAATCAGAGTCTCATCTCCCATTCCCTTTAAAAGCCAGTTGCACTTGCACCATGGCAGATTCGCTATTTACATGGCAGAATTTGCTTCTCTTGCGAGGAAACGGATCTGCTCATCCAATGATGCCTGCTTGCTCGTCATTACTGCAAATAGGTAGACTAATTCTGATACATGCAATGATTATCCATTATGACATGTATTATGATATTTAGGTATTTTTATATTTATGTACACAATATAGGGCTGGACGATTCATCGAAAAGTAATCAAAATGCAGTTTGCAGGCACAGAAAGATTCAGGAGCAGTTATCTTTGTTTATACAATATCGATGCTCTTATATGCGGCGCTACACCACGCGCAAGCCCCGAAGTGATGCTGAGCAGTGACGTGTCGTGTCGATCAAATAAATGCAGCCTTGATGAGCAGAAGCCTTCTTATCGAGAATCTTATCGTCCCTAAACCTTTGAATGGTTGTTCTTATTTTGATTTGTATGTGAACAGGGGTCCGTTCTTCATACCTCGCTTAATACATCTGAGATGATTTGACAGATCCCAGATCTTTTAATCATGATAACAGATCTCTGGTTCTTCAAACGAATTTGTGGATTGGATTAAAATATCTGGATTAAGTTATCTAAGATTACTGCGCCTTCTTGTGTTCACTGAAGAGGGCAGATGCATCGCTAATCTAAACCACGAGCAACAAATGCAACAATTTGTATGTCAATGTTGTAATTAGCAATTTATTTAATTTAAGTCAATTTGAAGCATATGTTAAGTGACAGCATTAAAGTGTCACGATCAAATTATCTGCATCTCTAGTGCTGCATCACGCCATCCCATAATATCCGTCATCACTCCAATTAATGCACGGCTCAGAGTAACGTTACAGTATGTGTGTAAGACTCCAATAAAATTATAAAGTAATTATTCCATCACAAATAAATCTCTCAATCAAGTGGCTGTGTCTATAGTATTATACACCTTTACACAACATTATAATATTACTTTCAAATACATTTTTATATTATTATTATTATTATTATTATTATTATTTAAAATGATTATTGCCCCTGGAACTCTTGTAATAAAGTAGCAGTGGCAGGGACAGATTTTAAGTATCACCTCAAGATGCAATCTAATCCTGTTTACATGAAAGAAGCTGCTCCCAAGCAGGTTTGAGTTTACGGACCTGTTGCTATGACAGCAAGTCCAGGATGAGCATCGAAGAACCAAACAATCCAAGATCATGCCAAATCGTCAAAAATCAAATCCAGTTAACGGAGTTAGCGACGTACGAAGAACGGACCCCAGGTCACAACATTAAGCACATGACAGTGCATCAACTGCAACTGAAGTCAAGACATGATCTGTGACTAGTCAACAAAGACCCAAATAATCAACAAGTATCAGAACTAATAGGTAAAGTCATCAATTCTTTTCTAGAAAGGTCCAGTGTTAACGGATAAGAGGAAGGGAGTGGACTAAACACCAAGTGCAACACACCACTCAATGGCATCAATAGCTGAAAATCTCTCTAGGAAAGCAAAGTGATGACAGTGCCATCTACTGTTTGATAGTTTTATCTAAAATGAGTGTACACATCCAAAGACATGACATTTTACATGTTCAGCTGTTGTCCAACTTGCTTGCTTTCTCTCCGTTTCCATGACTATTTTCATTGTTTGTTTCTTAAAGGAACAGTTCACACAAAAATGAAAATTGTGTCCTCAATTACTCACCCTCAAGTCATTCCATATCTTAGTGACTTTCATCTACGGAACAAAGATATTTTAATAAATGTCTTGTTTGGTAACCAGCATTTTTTTTTTTTTACATCACCTTTTGTGTCCCGCAGAAGAATGTAAGTCATACAGGTTTGGAACAACATGAGGGTGAGTAAATAACAACAATATTACATTTTGGGTGAACCATTTATTTTTTAATCACTGACACATCAGAATGGCTTAACCATTTTTAGCAATGCATTTTTATACTTGCTATCTTTACAAAATTTCTTTACTTTTTTTATAAAGAAATTTTCTACAAGTGGAAAATTATATGGCTATATAATGTCCACAAATAACTATGCAAAACATCAGCATGTAGATGTCAACGCATTCTTCATTATACTTTCAAGACTCATTTTTGCAAATTCGACAAACCCTCATTTACGTCAGCCAGACAGATAACATTATCTTGTTGGCAAATCAGCAGCCACAACAATGTAGAACACATCACAGACACTGGTCTTTTTGGGCAAATTTTATGCAACACAGCCTATTAAACATTTAGTGACTGTTCTATGAACAGGTCTGAAACATTCACGCCATCTTTTTTGAGCCATGCTGTAACACATGAGGTTGGAGTTTTAATACTGAAATGTTTTGGGATTGAGAAGTTTTAGAGATCAACTTGATATTCTGCAGATGAACAGCCACTAGAGCTACATCTTTCAACACTTACTGATGCATGTTCCCTCTCTACTTGCGGATTGTGACTGAGTGGTGCTCGTTCCTGAAACGGAACAATTCTACTCTGTAGGGCTGTCCCCGACTAAAGATGTTTCTAGTCAACTATTAGTCGATTACTTAAGCCATTAGTCATAATAATAATAATAATAATAATAATAATAATAATAATAATAATAATAATAATAATGAGCATTTAAAATATAACTGAACCCATTTAATCCCAAATTTTTCCCAGAGATGACATATGAATGTATATGATATTTGTAAGGATATTAAACAAATCAAATGTCAATTATGTAAACAAAATTATTAAAAAGTCCATAAAAATGTGTTTTATGTCTGATCACAATTGTGATCGGTGGTAGAAACTACAGGAGTCTAGTTCTATGGTGTTAGAAGTATAGATAGATAGAAGTACAGATAGAGCCAAAGTATAGACAAACAGAAAGTATAGACAGACAGACAGACAGAAGTATAGACAGACAAACAAAAGTATAGATAGACAGAAAGTATAGACAGACAGAAAGTACAGACAGACAGACAGACAGAAGTATAGACAGACAGAGTATAGACAGACAGAAAGTATAGACAGACAGAAAGTATAGACAGACAGAAAGTATAGACAGACAGAAAGTATAGACAGACAGACAGAAGTATAGATAGACAAAGTATAGACAGACAGAAAGTATAGACAGACAGACAGACAGAAGTATAGATAGACAGACAAAAGTATAGACAGACAGAAAGTATAGACAGACAGAAAGTATAGACAGACAGACAGACAGAAGTATAGATAGACAGAAAGTATATAGACAGACAGACAGACAGAAGTATAGACAGACAAACAAAAGTATAGATAGACAGAAAGTATAGACAGACAGACAGACAGAAGTATAGACAGACAAACAAAAGTATAGATAGACAAAGTATAGACAGACAGAAAGTATAGACAGACAGACAGAAGTATAGATAGACAAAGACATAGACAGACAGAAAGTATAGACAGACAGACAGAAGTATAGACAGACAGAAAGTATAGACAGACAGAAAGTATAGACAGACAGAAAGTATAGACAGACAGACAGAAGTATAGATAGACAAAGTATAGACAGACAGAAAGTATAGACAGACAGACAGACAGAAGTATAGATAGACAGACAAAAGTATAGACAGACAGAAAGTATAGACAGACAGAAAGTATAGACAGACAGAAAGTATAGACAGACAGACAGACAGAAGTATAGATAGACAGAAAGTATAGACAGACAGACAGACAGAAGTATAGATAGACAAACAAAAGTATAGACAGACAGAAAGTATAGACAGACAGAAAGTATAGACAGACAGAAAGTATAGACAGACAGACAGACAGAAGTATAGATAGACAGAAAGTATAGACAGACAGACAGACAGAAGTATAGATAGACAAAGTATAGACAGACAGAAAGTATAGACAGACAGAAAGTATAGACAGACAGACAGAAGTATAGATAGACAAAGTATAGACAGACAGAAAGTATAGACAGACAGACAGAAGTATAGATAGACAAAAGTATAGACAGACAGACAGAAGTATAGATAGACAAAAGTATAGACAGACAGAAAGTATAGACAGACAGACAGACAGAAGTATAGATAGACAAATGTAGACAGACAAAAGTATAGATAGACAGACAGATAGACAGAAGTATAGACAGACAGACAGACAGAAGTATAGATAGACAGACAGAAGTATAGATAGACAGACAGACAGACGAAGAAAGTATAGACAGACAGACAGACAGAAGTATAGATAGACAAAAGTATAGACAAAGTATAGACAGACAGATAGACAAAGTATAGACAGACAGAAAGTATAGACAGACAAAGTATAGACAGACAGACAGACAGAAGTATAGATAGACAGAAAGTATAGACAGACAGACAGACAGAAGTATAGACAGACAAACAAAAGTATAGATAGACAGAAAGTATAGACAGACAGAAAGTATAGACAGACAGACAGAAGTATAGATAGACAAAGTATAGACAGACAGAAAGTATAGACAGACAGACAGAAGTATAGATAGACAAAGTATAGACAGAAAGTATAGACAGACAGAAAGTATAGACAGACAGAAAGTATAGACAGACAGACAGAAGTATAGATAGACAAAGTATAGACAGACAGAAAGTATAGACAGACAGACAGAAGTATAGATAGACAAAGTATAGACAGACAGAAAGTATAGACAGACAGACAGACAGAAGTATAGATAGACAGAGACAGACAGAAGTAGATAGACAAACACAGACAGAAAGTATAGACAGACAGAAAGTATAGACAGACAGAAAGTATAGACAGACAGAAAGTATAGACAGACAGAAAGTATAGACAGACAGACAGACAGAAGTATAGATAGACAGAAAGTATAGACAGACAGACAGAAGTATAGATAGACAAAGTATAGACAGACAGAAAGTATAGACAGACAGAAAGTATAGACAGACAGACAGAAGTATAGATAGACATATCTATAGTCGTCTATCTATATAAGTAGTCGATTACTTAAGCCATTAGTCATAATAATAATAATAATAATAATAATAATAATGAGCATTTAAAATATAACTGAACCCATTTAATCCCAAATTTTTCCCAGAGATGACATATGAATGTATATGATATTTGTAAGGATAGTAAACAAATCAAATGTCAATTATGTAAACAAAATTATTAAAAAGTCCATAAAAATGTGTTTTATGTCTGATCACAATTGTGATCGGTGGTAGAACACAGGGAGTCTAGTTCTATGGTGTTAGAAGTATAGATAGATAGAAGTACAGATAGAGCCAAAGTATAGACAAACAGAAAGTATAGACAGACAGACAGACAGAAGTATAGACAGACAAACAAAAGTATAGATAGACAGAAAGTATAGACAGACAGAAAGTATAGACAGACAGACAGAAGTATAGATAGATAGACAGACAAAGTATAGACAGACAGAAAGTATAGACAGACAGAAAGTATAGACAGACAGAAAGTATAGACAGACAGACAGAAGTATAGATAGACAAAGTATAGACAGACAGAAAGTATAGACAGACAGACAGACAGAAGTATAGATAGACAGACAAAAGTATAGACAGACAGAAAGTATAGACAGACAGAAAGTATAGACAGACAGAAAGTATAGACAGACAGACAGACAGACAGAAGTATAGATAGACAGAAAGTATAGACAGACAGACAGACAGAAGTATAGACAGACAAACAAAAGTATAGATAGACAGAAAGTATAGACAGACAGAAGTATAGACAGACAAACAAAAGTATAGATAGACAAAGTATAGACAGACAGAAAGTATAGACAGACAGACAGAAGTATAGATAGACAAAGTATAGACAGACAGAAAGTATAGACAGACAGACAGAAGTATAGATAGACAAAGTATAGACAGACAGAAAGTATAGACAGACAGAAAGTATAGAGACAGACAGACAGACAGAAGTATAGATAGACAAAGTATAGACAGACAGACAGAAGTATAGATAGACAAAGTATAGACAGACAGAAAGTATAGACAGACAGACAGACAGAAGTATAGATAGACAGACAAAAGTATAGACAGACAGAAAGTATAGACAGACAGAAAGTATAGACAGACAGACAGACAGAAGTATAGATAGACAGAAAGTATAGACAGACAGACAGACAGAAGTATAGATAGACAAACAAAAGTATAGACAGACAGAAAGTATAGACAGACAGAAAGTATAGACAGACAGAAAGTATAGACAGACAGAAGTATAGACAGACAGAAGTATAGATAGACAAAGTATAGACAGACAGAAAGTATAGACAGACAGAAAGTATAGACAGACAGAAAGTATAGACAGACAGACAGAAGTATAGATAGACAAAGTATAGACAGACAGAAAGTATAGACAGACAGACAGAAGTATAGATAGACAAAAGTATAGACAGACAGACAGAAGTATAGATAGACAAAAGTATAGACAGACAGAAAGTATAGACAGACAGACAGACAGAAGTATAGATAGACAAATGTAGACAGACAAAAGTATAGATAGACAGACAGATAGACAGAAGTATAGACAGACAGACAGACAGAAGTATAGATAGACAGACAGACAGACAGACAGACAGACAGAAAGTATAGACAGACAGACAGACAGAAGTATAGATAGACAAAGTATAGACAGACAGAAAGTATAGACAGACAGACAGAAGTATAGACAGAAAGTATAGACAGACAGACAGAAGTATAGATAGACAAAAGTATAGACAAAGTATAGACAGACAGATAGACAAAGTATAGACAGACAGAAAGTATAGACAGACAGACAGAAGTATAGACAGACAAAAGTATAGATAGACAGACAGATAGACAGAAGTATAGACAGACAGACAGACAGACAGAAGTATAGACAGACAAACAGACAGAAGTATAGACAGACAGAAAGTATAGACAGACAGAAAGTATAGACAGACAGACAGACAGAAGTATAGATAGACAGAAAGTATAGACAGACAGACAGACAGAAGTATAGACAGACAAACAAAAGTATAGTATAGATAGACAGAAAGTATAGACAGACAGAAAGTATAGACAGACAGACAGAAGTATAGATAGACAAAGTATAGACAGACAGAAAGTATAGACAGACAGACAGAAGTATAGATAGACAAAGTATAGACAGACAGAAAGTATAGACAGACAGAAAGTATAGACAGACAGAAAGTATAGACAGACAGACAGAAGTATAGATAGACAAAGTATAGATAGACAGAAAGTATAGACAGACAGAAAGTATAGACAGACAGACAGACAGAAGTATAGATAGACAAAGTATAGACAGACAGAAAGTATAGACAGACAGACAGAAGTATAGATAGACAAAGTATAGACAGACAGAAAGTATAGACAGACAGACAGACAGAAGTATAGATAGACAAACAAAAGTATAGACAGACAGAAAGTATAGACAGACAGAAAGTATAGACAGACAGAAAGTATAGACAGACAGACAGACAGAAGTATAGATAGACAGAAAGTATAGACAGACAGACAGACAGAAGTATAGATAGACAAAGTATAGACAGACAGAAAGTATAGACAGACAGAAAGTATAGACAGACAGACAGACAGAAGTATAGATAGACAAAGTATAGACAGACAGAAAGTATAGACAGACAGACAGAAGTATAGATAGACAAAAGTATAGACAGACAGACAGAAGTATAGATTGACAAAAGTATAGACAGACAGAAAGTATAGACAGACAGACAGACAGAAGTATAGATAGACAAATGTAGACAGACAAAAGTATAGATAGACAGACAGATAGACAGAAGTATAGACAGACAGACAGACAGAAGTATAGATAGACAGACAGAAGTATAGATAGACAGACAGAAGTATAGATAGACAGACAGACAGACAGACAGAAAGTATAGACAGACAGACAGACAGAAGTATAGATAGACAAAGTATAGACAGACAGAAAGTATAGACAGACAGACAGAAGTATAGACAGAAAGTATAGACAGACAGACAGAAGTATAGATAGACAAAAGTATAGACAAAGTATAGACAGACAGATAGACAAAGTATAGACAGACAGAAAGTATAGACAGAGAGACAGAAGTATAGATAGACAAAAGTATAGACAGACAGAAGTATAGACAGACAAAAGTATAGATAGACAGACAGATAGACAGAAGTATAGACAGACAGACAGAAGTATAGACAGACAAACATAAAGTATATACATAGACAGAAAGTATAGACAGACAGAAAGTATAGACAGACAGAAAGTATAGACAGACAGACAGACAGACAGAAGTATAGATAGACAGAAAGTATAGACAGACAGACAGAAGTATAGATAGACAAAGGATAGACAGAAAGTATAGACAGACAGAAAGTATAGACAGACAGACAGACAGACAGAAGTATAGACAGACAGACAGAAGTATAGATAGACAAAAGCATAGACAGAAAGTATAGACAGACAGATAGACAAAGTAGTATAGACAGACAGAAAGTATAGACAGACAGACAGAAGTATAGATAGACAAAAGTATAGACAGACAGAAGTATAGACAGACAGACAGAAGTATAGATAGACAAAAGTATAGACAGAAAGTATAGACAGACAGATAGACAAAGCATAGACAGACAGAAAGTATAGACAGACAGACAGAAGTATAGATAGACAAAAGTATAGACAGACAGAAGTATAGACAGACAAAAGTATAGACAGACAGAAAGTATAGACAGACAGAAAGTATAGACAGACAGAAAGTATAGACAGACAGACAGACAGACAGAAGTATAGATAGACAGAAAGTATAGACAGACAGACAGAAGTATAGATAGACAAAGGATAGACAGACAGAAAGTATAGACAGACAGAAAGTATAGACAGACAGACAGACAGAAGTATAGACAGACAGAAAGTATAGACAGAAAGTATAGACAGACAGATAGAGACAGACAAAGTATAGACAGACAGAAGTATAGACAGACAGAAGCATATAGACAGACAGAAGTATAGACAGACAGACAGAAGTATAGATAGACAAAGTATAGACAGACAGACAGACAGACAGACAGACAGACAGACAGACAGAAGACAGACAGACAGAAGTATAGACAGACAGACAGAAGTATAGACAGACAGACAGAAGTATAGACAGACAGAAGTATAGACAGACAGACAGAAGTATAGACAGACAGACAGAAGTATAGACAGACAGACAGAAGTATAGACAGACAAAGTATAGACAGACAGACAGAAGATAGACAGACAGAAAGTATAGACAGACAGAAGTATAGACAGACAGACAGATAGACAGACAAGTATAGATAGACAGAAGTATAGACAGACAGAAGTATAGACAGACAGAAGTATAGACAGACAGAAGTATAGACAGACAGAAGTATAGACAGACAGACAGAAGTATAGACAGACAGACAGACAGAAGTATAGACAGACACAGAAGTATAGACAGACAGACAGAAGTATAGACAGACAGACAGAGAAGTATAGACAGACAGACAGACAGTATAGACAGACAGACAGAAGTATAGACAGACAGAAGTATAACAGACAGACACAGAAGTATAGACAGACAGAAGTATAGACAGACAGACACAGAAGTATAGACAGACAGACAAAAATAGACAGACAGACAAGTATAGATAGAGACAGAAAGTATAGACAGACAAAAGTATAGACAGACAAAAGTATAGACAGACAGACATAGACAGACAAAAGTATAGACAGACAGAAAGTATAGACAGACAGAAAGTATAGACAGACAGAAGTATAGACAGACAGACAGACAGAAAGACAGACAGACAGACAGAAAGTATAGACAGACAGAAAGAAGTATAGATGGACAGAAAGTATAGACAGACAGAAAGTATAGACAGACAGAAAGTATAGACAGACAGACAGACAGAAGTATAGATAGACAAAGTATAGACAGACAGAAAGTATAGACAGACAGACAGACAGAAGTATAGACAGACAGAAAGTATAGACAGACAGAAAGTATAGACAGACAGAAGTATAGACAGACAGAAAGTATAGACAGACAGACAGAAAGTATAGACAGACAGAAAGTATAGACAGACAGACAGACAGACAGAAGTATAGATAGACAGAAAGTATAGACAGACAGACAGAAGTATAGATAGACAGAAAGTATAGACAGACAGACAGAAGTATAGACAGACAGACAGACAGAAGTATAGACAGACAGAAAGTATAGACAGACAGACAGAAGTATAGATAGACAGAAAGTATAGACAGACAGACAGAAAGTATAGACAGACAGAAAGTATAGACAGACAGAAAGTATAGACAGACAGACAGACAGACAGACAGAAGTATAGACAGACAGAAGTATAGACAGACAGAAAGATAGACAGACAGACAGAAAGTATAGACAGACAGAAAAAGCAGATAGACAGACAGACAAAAGTATAGACAGACAGAAAGTATAGACAGACAGAAAGTATAGACAGACAGAAGTATAGACAGACAGAAATATAGACAGACAGAAATATAGACAGACAGAAAGTATAGACAGACAGACAGAAAGTATAGACAGACAGAAAGTATAGACAGACAGACAGACAGACAGAAGTATAGATAGACAGAAAGTATAGACAGACAGACAGAAGTATAGATAGACAGAAAGTATAGACAGACAGAAAGTATAGACAGACAGACAGACAGAAGTATAGATAGACAAAGTATAGACAGACAGAAAGTATAGACAGACAGACAGAAGTATAGATAGACAGAAAGTATAGACAGACAGACAGAAAGTATAGACAGACAGAAAGTATAGACAGACAGACAGACAGAAGTATAGATAGACAGAAAGTATAGACAGACAGACAGAAAGTATAGACAGACAGACAGTATAGACAGACAGACAGTATAGACAGACAGACAGACAGACAGAAGTATAGACAGACAGACAGAAGTATAGACAGACAAAGTATAGACAGACAGACAGAAGTATAGACAGACAGACAAAAATAGACAGACAAAAGTATAGACAGACAAAAAGTATAGAAGTATAGACAGACAGAAGTATAGACAGACAGAAGTATAGACAGACAGACAGACAGACAGACAGAAGTATAGATAGACAGACAGATAGACAGAAAGTAGTGTGTCCTATGGTGTGACAAAAATTAGGAATATAGGGGTGTCACACCAAAGACAACACAACTTAACACTTTTATAGTGGTTCCAAAGTTAAACATTTGAACAATTCTGAGTCAAAATCTTACCATGTGCACGGCATGGGCTTCACAGTAACATGACCTTTAAATGGACATGGTTTCTACGCTTTTAGAAATATATGGATAAACAATTTGTCATTTACTAAAACAGACACTTGTACAATTATGCTTAAGGTATTTGTTAACGTTGTATGCTTTTGTTTTTAATTTATACAAGTTGTAATTTATTGAACCATGCTTGAGGCAGTCATTCATATAGTGTATAGGACAATTTTGAGATTTGTAAAAAAAAAAAAAAAAAAAAAAAAAAAAAAAAAAAAAAAAAATTTTTTTGAAAGACAAAGCAGTTTTTATATCAACAAGTCCATGTAAGAAAGAAATGTTTAACATTTACTGCATTTTAAATGGTGACAACACTAATTATATTCATTTTTATCTTGTGTAACAGTGAAAATGCCATGTCACGTCAACAACCCAAATATAAATTATAAACAAAAAAAGAAATAAATGTACAACAAACTGACACAGTTAAAAGAGAATTATCAGCGCAAACTTAAATCAGGCTGACAGACAAGTATAGCCTTTAACATTGAGGTCAGAACACAAAATAAAATAAATCAGCAAACTGAAACACTAAAACAAAATGGACAATTAGGCTATAGCCTACCTGACTAACCGTCACCAGAATATTATATTATATATTAAATATAATCAGGATATTATATTTCATGATTGATTATTGTTGTCCTCATGCATATGACGGTTGCTAAGCAACCATGAACCTCATCTTTACTAAAACATTACTGCAATTAGCCTATCGCATAACTCACGAAACACACCATCTCTGTGACCTTTGAGGGAGCGACCCCTGCAGGGAGCGTGATGCTTTGATCCCTTCCCATAATCCTTACTGAGCATTCTGCAGGTGGCAAAGGTCATTGGAAACGCTTTTAGTCACTCCCGCTCCATTTCTAAGACCATCAACGAATGGATATAACATATCTGAAGTCAATAACTTTAATAATGCATCACAAGTGTTATTCATGGGCAATGCAGTGACAGTCTGACATGAAACTGATTGTGAACGATTATATTTTGCATTCATTTATGATGAGAGGTAAACAGACAAAGCCTCTGTGGGACAGCGGCTACCTCGGCAACAGCCAATCAGACACACTCTACAAATAGTAAATCAACCTGTCTGACCGCTCAATGCAATGATATGGACTCAAAGGTTATTTGGTCGAATAAGTCAGTCTTTAAACAAACCATGTTTGCAGCAGTGAAAACGAGTTACATTGCAGTTCTGACAGGGCTGCACAATTATCATAAATCACTGATTATTTCCTATTTTATAATTTGATAAATTAATCTACTGTTTTATGTCATGACAAACAAAACACACACATAGAAAATTGACTCAAAACAGTGCTTTTATAAGTAATTCTATATATATTTCTATGAATTGTTTTCTATTAATGTCCCCATCAGTCAATCATATTATCCCTTAAAACTCATATTTGCTCATCAAAATTACATATAATGTTTGAACAAGAAACGGATTCAGAAGAGTGAATATAGTCGATATATCAGAATGGTAATGTGCTTTATGTATCTCTACAACGTCGAACACAATAGTAATTGCTATGATTAGCCTTTGGCTTGACTACATTGTCAACAGCTAATAACGTGTTGCTAATGTTACACAAACCATGTTCCCGTTCGCCATCTCAGAGTCAGACAGCTGCCTTCTGAAAACCAGCATCCTTAGAAACACTCAGAATCACAGAACATCAGTGGAGACAAGCTGGGTTATACACGCACAGGTTATACATGTGCAGTTTCAAACCACGTTTTTGAGACTCTCTTTGGTCCACTGCAGTTTTAAGGAGAAAATATTAAGCAATGGTGTTGTTGACTGATGAATTTGCACATGGTTTGTCTTAAATTGTTAAAAACACCACATCGACATAATAAACAACATTAAAAGCTTGATTTTCACCACAGGGGGTCTTTAACAGTCCTAGTTCAGACGCTTGTTTAACTCTAAAGGAAGAAGGGGGAAAAGCAAGTCAGAGCAATGGATAAATGTAAGGCACATGACTGCACACACACACCCACATTTTCACTCCATTACACACACACTCCACAAAAACAAGCTCTTCAGTTCAGACGCATGACCAACTGAATAAACCTGTAAGCCCCAGCTCTGATCTGATCACTTGTGCTCTCGGTGAAACGGACATATTTCTCCACATCTCTCTTTGAGTATTTTTGAGATTGCCAGCAATAGCACCACAACTCTCAGGCAAGCTTTGGGGAACAAAACATTTCATATGACTCTGCATCTGTTTGTTTTACCGTGAAGGTCTTGTTGTCTCTTACAGCAACCAAGGGTGATTCAGTAAACAGAGAAACATATTTATAATACAGTAAAATCAACAGCATTTGCATATTATTCACTAGTGGATAATGGAAAGAAAAAGTCAGATCTGCACTTTTGTAAACAGTATGAGTAGTCACCCTAAACAAGCACCGACAAGTCGAGATGTACAACTCTACTATCTGACATTTTGCAATCTTACTGAAACGTTTTACAGAGCAGCATATGCAGAAGACGATTCAAATAAAACCACACTACACTTACCATTTCTGCAGTGCGCAGCATGTATACTCTATACATTTTCCAAAATATGCAGTATATACACTACCGTTTAAAAGTTTAGGGACAGCAATTCTAAATAAAGAAATTAACTTATATTCAGCAAGGAAACATTAAACATTATTTGCACTGTCCATGGAGCGGACCTGTTTACATTTCACTGCCGGTTGTATATTCTGTATATAACTGTGTATGTGACAAATAAAACTCTTGAATCTTAAATTGACAATATTTCAAATAATGCTGTTGTTTTGTAAATTCTGAGCATCAAATCCTGGAAAAAAAATGTATTGCAGTTTCCACAAAAATATTAAGCAGCACTACTGTTTTCAAAATTGATAAGAAATGTTCCTTGAGCAGCAAATCATCATATTAGAATGATTTCTGAAGGATCATGTGACACTAAAGACTGGAGTAATGGTGCTGAAAATTCAGCTTTGCCATCACAGGAATAAATTACATTTTAAAATATATTCAAATAGAAAACCATTATTTTAAAATTACAATATTTCACAATGTTACTGTTTTACTATTTATTTTTAAATCAATTAAATGCAGCCTTGGAGATCATAAAATCTTAAGGCAGCGACTAGGGTGTCACAGACAACAAGCCTAACCCCTTAAAACATTCATTGCTCAAATAAGAACGAGGATGAACTTTTCTAACCAATTCATTTTGAGCCTTCTGCAATCTGGGAACAGCTTTATTACCACTATACCAAAAAAGGCTGCATAATCAAAACTGTATCAAAGAACCGGTCAACATCTTTAAGTATAAACATCCAATAAATCAGCTTTTCTCGCTAAATATTATTCTACTACATATTTTTATAAAAACTTTTCTAGCCATAAATTTACCCGTTAATTTATTATTAATAAGACATCCCTACAACATTTTTTGATTCTATTACAATATCACCGATCTTAACCAAAAATTTGGCATCTTTACTTAAAGGTTACTTCAGCGATTTAGCATTAAGCTTTGTATCAGTAGAAATCCAGTTTTAATTGTAGTGTCTGTTCTCTAACTGAACTAAATGATTTTATTATTATGAAAATGAAAACAACGGTAGGGGCGGTGCCGCGGTGGGCAAGTGATCCAGTGAACCAGTTACAGTGGCTTTGGGAGTGGCCTTGTAGGGCAGCGAAGCAAGTGCATTCTGGGAGTTGTTGTCTTTCATCCACATGAGCCAAAAATACATTTTCTTAAAAATAACTTCACATTCATACTACATAAATGACCCAATTTAAATACACATTCATCTTCTCAGCGCTGAAGTACCCCTTTAATCTCCCTCTAGAAGTAAAAAGAATGGCCTTAAAAGTGTTGCACACTGGATGAGAAGCGTAGCCCCCCAGTAGGTGGCAGCAAGTCGCGTTTAATGAGGGAGTCATTGAGATTCTACCGATTCATTCAAACAGCTGATTCATTCAAGGAACGAAGCATTTGACTATCTTAATCTATCTTAGTCAATGAATCATTGATTCAATTGTTTCGTTCAAAAAGCTGATTCATTCAGTATGAAAACACCGCTGTGTTTTGCTCAGAGGCGCAGATACAGTGCTGTGTCTTTGTTTTGAACTATTTTTCGGTGGCGAAATAGAGCAAAAACAGGCAATATGGAAGTCTAAACTGTAAGTCACTTAATATTAACTTCTTGTTTAGTAAACTTGCATAAAATCAATATCACATTTGAAAAACTGAAATCTTTGTGTGATATCTTATTAACTATATTATATGATATAAATATAAATATAGAGTAATGCTGCGTTCCAGGCAGGTTTCTGAGGCCGTAAGTTACGACTTCAAACCACGACTCAGGACTTTGTAGCGTTCCAGACAAAGTCACGCCAAACTGCCTGAGCGCAAGGAATTGTGGTAACGTTAGCTAGATGTAAACAAAGCATGGCAGACCGTACGGGGGCCTGTGCTCATTTACAATCATTTCTGTTGCCAAAGGTGCTTACTACTTGCTTATCTGAGGGAAACGGAGGAGAGAAAAAAACGGCGCATAAGGCAAGCGAAGCTGGTAAAGCGCACCCGCACTAGTCTAATCAACAAAACTACATCACGTAGTGTATGCGTGCACTCTCTGGGTGTGTGTGAGGGATATACTCGATAATGTCAGATCGCACATCGTTAAAACAACAATTACGATATTATCGCAGCCTATATATATCGTACACCCCTACTTTGACTATTGCACTCGCATCTCGCACAAGATCCTGGAGCAGGCATCGACTTCATCAAAATCACCTCTTGATGCACCGCATCTCTACTATCTCCATGAACAGAGTTTAAATTATCCCAATTTTTGGCAATATAACTCCATTCTGCCATAATCCCAGATAGTCGATCCTCCTCTCCCACGGTATGCAACATCCGAAAATGACCCCATATCACAATAGCATCGTTAATTTCCACTCGTGGCTGGACCATGGTATTGATGAATGTCTCACAAAAGGAGAAACAAGAGCATAATATTCCCTTCACTGCTCCGATTACGCTTTTCAATAAATGTCTCATATTAACTGCCTCATACACTACTTTCATGTATTAAAAACCCATTATCAGGTTCCTTCACACTATAAAAAAAAAAAAAAAAAAAAATTATAAAAATATTAGGAGAACAATTTGCAAAACCCATCTGCGTGCCGCCATGTTGGAACCAACACGAACGAGTTCCTGATTCAATCACACATTTAAACAGACAATCAAGAAACTTTGCAATTACTTATCAGCATGAAAAACTAAACTTGTATTCAGACTTTAAATGGGTAATAAAGCAAGAGAAGAGCCCTCCCTTTATAACCACTAAGGCTGTCAATCTCTAAAGCGCAAGCTTATTGAATTCTGCACTCTCGCAAAAATTCTTGTTATAACAATGTTTACAACAATAAGGGCAGTTTAAACTGATTTTAGCATTATAATCCTCCGAATGCACACGCTAGAAGATTTGTCCGGACCATGAGACCACACACCTGATCTCACAGAGACTCAAAGAGATCAAACGGACGATCAACGTCGTCAGGTGGTTCACCTGCCGTGAGTTTTGTTTTACGGGAAAGAAAAAAAAAAAGAATATGGGTGAGCTTTCTCAACAGTCCACTTTCATGGCATGTATATGGCTGCCAAGTTTCAGCTATAGAAGCACGCAACATCCGGTTGGTGAAGCTTGCTCGTTCTCATTGCGGATATCACGTCAGAGGCAACCCGATCAAGAGTCATAAATATCAATATCATTGTGCAGGCTCCAACGCAATCTGGAGCAGTAGAATAATTGTAATGACACCACACAATTAAGGATTTTTTGGACAAAAGGTCAGTTGCAAAGCCTTGAATCGGACAACACGAATTAACACCACAAAAACTAGCCCGACTGACACTCATCGATGGCCCAGCGACCCCAAACATTTTAATGGTAGTGTAACTAGAGAACACTGCCACAGAGAGAGATGAACAATACACAATGATCTTCATTAAAAAAAGCTCATTCTAATAAAGCCAACAACACACTAGCATTTTGACGAGTCCTGTTCATATATTATGACCTCAGAAAAACATTATATTTACAGCAAAGGCTGTATTCTATTGTAAGGCTGTATAGACCATTGAAGCAGTCTGAATCAGAATTACATTCTACTCTGTATTTCGGACCTCAAGTGGTTATGAGAGCATTTAGTTATCGTGAGTGAGTCACCTTTGAGCAGGGGAAGAGGTGTGAGTTCGATTGGTTTGCCCTGAGAGCGGAACTGTGAGGAACTCTGAGAACGTTTCTGCTTGGCCTTTCGGACAGACTTCCGGGAAAATCCGTCTACTTTATCCACTGATGGAGGAGTGGTGGCTGCGGAGGACATAGCCCTGGAAAAGAGAGAGAGAGAGGTGTAGGATAAGTCATTAACAAACGTTTGGCACACCCTATAAAAAAACCATGTCACATTATTTTGAATGAAAACATTTTGAATTTTGAAAACAAAATTAAATTGCAATTGATTGGTATGTGTAAAGAATATATTCTATGAATAGCCTGTGGTACATGAGGGTTATTATAATGTCCCATGTAAGATCTTAAATAACCTCAGCTTTCAAAATGAATCCCCTCCCAGTATTATATGATCACAAACATTTAAAAATACTTCCTTTAAGTGACCACTGTAGGCTCACTTTGTCAGCACCAATTTGAGGCCCTTTATTAAGGGACTCATTTGCTCACTTTTGTTTGGAAATGACCCTACATAAAGCGGCCCATTCTGATTGTATCCATCAAATTGACTTTGCTACTGATCTTCACATAAAAGTCACAAATAAATACAGGCACGATATTTCCCAATCATAAACGTTACCGACAAAAGCCCTATTTGGATGGGACTAGTTTCCTAAACTAGTAAGTTCAATGTTTTGAATCACTCGACGCCAGTGATTTAATATACCGATTTAGAAGGGACTAACATAATGTTTATTATTAATGTTTATTACAGGAGTGGGAGTGTATGGTTTCTAGATGTGGGCGTTACAGAAGGTCATGTGCTGTGCGTTTGAATGTATCACATATGACATGTATGTCTTAAATTATGATTTATTGATATTTTAATTTATTATAAAAACCCTATTTAAAGGGATAGTTCCCCCAAAAATGAAAATAACCACATGATTTACTCACCCTCAAGCCATCCAAGGTGTATATGACTATCTTAATCTGCTGGAAACTAGTTATTAGTTAATAAAGTTAAATATGGATATTTTTCTTACAAAACCCATAACTTCGCTTCAGAAGGCCTTTATTAACCCTGGAGACATATGGATTATTTGTATAACAGATTTTTTTTTTTTTGTTGGGCTTCAAAAGCTAGCCCTCCTTTCACTACCATTATAAAGCTTGGAAGACCCAGGTTATTTTAAAATTTAAATGCATCTCCGATTGTGTTCGTCTGAAAGGAGATCATATACACCTAGGATGGCC
Organism: Paracanthobrama guichenoti; assembly: GCA_018749465.1. Classification (NCBI taxonomy): domain Eukaryota; kingdom Metazoa; phylum Chordata; class Actinopteri; order Cypriniformes; family Gobionidae; genus Paracanthobrama; species Paracanthobrama guichenoti. The sequence continues at coordinate 20,485,316 of CM031955.1, read as the reverse complement.
TGAGGGCGAGTAAATCATGGGCTAATTTTCATTTTTGGGTGAACTATCCCACCAAGGAAACTTCACGAGTGTATAGAAGTGACTGTTTATATAAACCTACATAAGTGAATAGAAAAATCTAGACAAGATTACTCTTACCTGACTGATATTAAAATGGGCAGTCTGCGCAGTTTCTGTTATTTGGCTCCATTTATTCATTTTTTATTTTTCCGTTGGATACCATCCATATTGAAATGAAAACATGCTGAAGATTGGTGTGCATACGGTAGCTCAGGTAGGTCAAAAACACATGAGGAGAAGCAGGATTAGCATTCCCCGTGATAATTTTCCTGGACCTTTTTAAAAAAGGTAAAAGTCGCCGTAATCTTTACTGGCATTGTCCGTAATGATTACTGAGATGGCACATTCGGACGGGACTAAATCACAGAGAAGCTCTGGTAATAATTACTTTACCCCACCTCTCCATGTTAAACTAATCCCGTCCAAATAGGGCTAAAGTGAATGAGTTTGTGAGCCCAGATTTTGTGTAATGAATGCATGTTTGAAAGTCTCAGAAACATTATTATTATTAGCAAATGTTTTTATCACCATGATTGTCCATTCTTAAACAACAGTTTTTGTTAACATGATCACTCTGGGACTTTTAGCTGAATGTAATTACAGAACACACATATATATTTTGCATCATTGTCTTCATCCTAATATTTGCAAGCCACTCAGTAATTATGCACCAAAATAGTTACAGGTAAAAATACTCCACCTATGACACTAACTAGGCTGCTTAATTACATAATGATTCATAGCAAATTGGTTATTCATGCAGAACAAAGAATGTTGCAAATATCATTTCTGAGGAAAGCCACTGTGAATTTGTGGCAGAAACGTTCAATAGGAATCTGGTGGGACCGTTCTATGATGAATTAAATAACCAGATACTTAAATGCTTAGTGCAAAAACAAGAGATTGCAGACATTGTCACATTCATCTCCATCATTGTAAACAGCCATTAGTTGCATTGGGGTCTTTAGATCAGTGATGTATGTGTATTTCCATAATGTCTGTGCATTAAGCTTTTTTTGCAGGACCAGTGTAAACAAGCAGCACTAAAACAGGCCTGAAATTGCAATGCCCTTGGACAAAGTAGTTTGCAATTCAAAAGCAACTGTAATTACAAAACAAACCACAAATGGCTAAAGGAAATTATGTGGTATAAAATGAAAATCTAGGCAGAGATGTAAATAAAGACTGGAATGCAGACTACGATGAAAGACAAACTATGGAAACAAATCCACCATAAGCGAAACTAAAAAAAAGAAATGGCCCTGCTGTGTGATAGAAGGTGTGTAAAATACAGCAGGACACTGACTCTGTTAACTGTACAAAGTCTACAGGTGTTCTTTTGACTGAAAGCAACTGAAAAGTAATGAAATCATTCCCGATTGATGAAACCGAATATAGTGTTTACCATGAATGCTAAAAAAAAGTGATTGGGTTGATTTGTGACAAATGCGCACGTAGAGCTACACGATTAATCGTTAAAAGATCGCAATCTTGATTCAAACACCCACGCGATCTTATTCCTAAACGACTGCGATTCTGCCATGTCTTTAATGCTTATCGTCACACCAGGAGGTGGCCACAAGTGAGTGTTTAAAAAAAAAAATAATTCAGTGTTTGTCACTGAATCATTCATTTAAAAGATATATTCACTAACACCGGTTTCACACTGCACGCGCAAGCAGTACGGTGGCAGCACAAAAGCTGTGTATATGGAGAGCGGGAGCAGCAAGCGCCCGTTGTGTTTTCACACTGCCAGCATTTCTCACACGCAGCTGAACAGTGGCGTGTGTATTGCAAATACAGACAAATATCGTCCATTCTGTCACCTTTTCCGGTGTTCTCCTCTGACCCCTGGCTGTCTCGTGCTTTGATTTATGATGGGCGGCATATATCTGCTGAGAACGCGACCGTGTTCCCCTCTGTCCCAAACACATATGCATATAACATGCTGTAAGTATGTAGGTAGTTACATGATAAAAGTAACCTTAAAGTTAAGATATGCCTTTAGTTTTAATCATTTAAACGGGCCTTTGACATTTGGGCAAAAAATTCTGGCAGTGTTGTGTTTTCGTGTATTTGACTTATTTTTCACAGCACTGGATGTCATATGGTGATTGTGAAACACAGAACATGTCACTACATGATTTCATGGTTTCATGTTAATCAGGTCAATTTTGACCAAGAACAATCCACTGTGGCATTAATTCAACATGAGCCGCGTCGCCCTATGCGTGCAGTGTGAATGTTCTAATCTGTTAACATGGGTGCGGAAAAAAATAACGTGTGCAGTGTGAAACCGGCCTAACGCTGAATCATCTAATAACGAAACAAGTCGTGATGAAATGAGACATTGAACAAAATAAAGTCAAATTAATTTTTTAAATAGACTACAGCAATAACAATTTTGTCAGAACCTCTAGTTTGCCTGTTATTTTGTTTAGATGTCTGTTTTTTTTCTTCTCTTCAGAATCTCCATTTTACAAAAAAAATATATATATATAATAATAATAATAATAATTATTATTATTATTATTATTATTATTATTATTTCACGATTCTCAATTTATCCATAATCGTGCAGCTCTAGTCACAAGCTTCAAATTGGAATATATTTTTTGACAAGCACACACTTCACGAAAATATACAGTTTCCCGCTGTTGGCACATACTAACCTTCCTGCAACCATTTCTTCTTTTTTAGTTTTAAAAAGCAGACTTTATATTTATCCATTTCGGGTCCTAATTAGGAGACGATGAGCACATATTTATCAAGCAGTAAACAAGTAAACATGTAACCAAAACCAGGCATCTGCGGATACAGACTGTGGTGGGGAAATGTTGTCATTACGCCATTCCTACATCATTGCACATGCAAGGTTTTGGTTTATAATCCGATCAAGTGTTTACATTAAGTATTAAGTGACATGTGAAGGGCAAGTATAATAACCCATACTTGGAATTTGTCCTCTGCATTTAACCCATCCAAGTTATGGCTCGTTTCCACCGAGCAGTACAGTACAGCATAGGGGTGTAACGATACACGATTCGATATAAATCGCAATACTGAACTCACGGTACGATCTGCATCGCAATATTTGAAGTCAAAATAAAGAGGGTTTTTGTATTTTCACTTTTTTATTATTATTAAAATAATATTATTATTATTGTATTATTATCAGGACCTAAAAATATTCCCCCATTGCATTATTATACATTATATTCAACATTACCCTTAGGACCCGAGAAACGCGCCCGCGCGTTTTGCTGGATTTTTCCTCATGACAATGTAAAACAACTTAAAATACTCCGTCATTTTTGGCCTCACAGACATGAAAGATATGTCTTTACAAAGCTTAAAGTGTCTATACTTTTATTTATGTACACTCAACTAAAATGTTGTGAGTTTCGCTAAATAAAGGAAACAAACAGGATGCGCGTTCGCCCGTCTGTCTCCCTGTGAAGTCCATTCTGAAATGTGTGTGAAAATATACTCAGAACTCAGAGAAAACTTGCCACACAGACACAACAGATAGCTCTCTATAAAGCTTAGAATGTCTACTTTCAAATTAAGTCATTTATATAAAAAAACATATTCTCTGTTTATGTAATCCGTATGAAAACAGCGAGATGTCCAGTTTCTCAAGCGGCTGCTCATTATCTGTAATGTGACCACACCCACGTGCGCGCAAAGAGATTCACATGCAAATCGTCCACGAGGAAGGAACGTGAACCTGTAAACGCCCCCATCACCACAAACACAAAGACCCGTCTTCATCATTCTTCTGATTTCATCGAGCTCGGAAGCGAGTTTACCTTGGGTTTACCTCAGAATAAGAACGCGATTTTAAGGTAAACCATTTCTTCCCACTTATATTAGCGTTATTGATGCAAACTTCACATTTTAGGCTACTAGTTAAACAATTGCCAGACTAAAATGTGTGAAATCAACGGAAACATGTTGAAATATGAAATAGGTAGGCAACCTCAATGCTAAATAAAGATACACGTACGAAATGAGGATATTTTTATGCTCTGCATTAAATGCAGCATGATATAAAAGTAGGGTTGCCAACTGTCCCGTATTAGCCAGGACGTCTCGTTTATTGGGCCTAAATGTCCCGTACATGACGGTCCCGTTTATAGACTGGTACACTGATGTAACCATGCTCTTGTTCACATTGCGTCTTTTGCGCGCTCAAGTTCGTTATAAAAGACTAATTAGTTTTTGTTCATCTTACACTGTGCCTGTTTGCCATGAATGCCTCTTTTGCACTGTTTAAAAAAAAAAAAAAAAAAAAGGTACCGCTGCTCTGCGTTGTTTTCATGTGTAAACCCAAGTACACATTACTGTCAAAAGTTTTCGATTTTCTAATGTTTTCAAAAAAATTCTTCTGCTTAACAAGGCTGCATTTATTTGATCCAAAATACAGCAAAAACAGTAATATTGTGTTTTATAATTTAAAATAATTGTTTTCTATTTGGATATACTTTTAAAATGTAATTTATTCCAGCCTTCAGTTTCACATGATCCTTCAGAAATCACTGTAATATGCTGATTTGCTGCTCAAGAAAGCGTGTACAATTTATTTCGGATTCTTTGATAAATAGAAAGTTCAAAACAACAGCATTTATCTGAAATAGAAATACTTTTATTCACAAAGATGCCTTATATTGATCAAAGAACACAGTAAAGACATTTATAATGTTACGAAATCTTTAGATATTTCAGATAAATGTTATTCTTATCTCTCTGCGTTAAATATTTGATTTATCAAATAATCCTGAAAAAAATTACACAATTGTTTTCTTATTATGAATGTTGAAATGTTTGTTGAGCATATCAAATCCTCATATGAGAATGATTTGTGAAGGATCATGTGACACTGAAGACTAGAGTAATGATGATAAATTCAGCTTTGATCACAGGAATAAATTACACTTCACTATATACACTCACCTAAAGGATTATTAGAAACACCATACTAATACTATGTTTGACCCCTTTCGCCTTCAGAACTGCCTTAATTCTACATGCCATTGATTCAACAAGGTGCTGAAAGCATTCTTTAGAAATGTTGGCCCATATTGATAGGATAGCATCTTGCAGTTGATGGAGATTTGTGGGATGCACATCCAGGGCACGAAGCTCCCATTCCACCACATCCCAAAGATGCTCTATTGGGTTGAGATCTGGTGACTGTGGCGGCCATTTTAGTACAGTGAACTCATTGTCATGTTCAAGAAACCAATTTGAAATGATTCGAGCTTTGTGACATGGTGCATTATCCTGCTGGAAGTAGCCATCAGAGAATGGGTACATGGTGGTCATAAAGGGATGGACATGGTCAGAAACAATGCTCAGGTAGGCCGTGGCATTTAAACGATGCCCAATTGACACTAAGGGGCCTAATGCGTGCCAAGAAAACATCCCCCACACCATTACACCACCACCACCAGCCTGCACAGTGGTAACAAGGCATGATGGATGCATGTTCTCATTCCGTTTACGCCAAATTCTGACTCTACCATATGAATGTCTCAACAGAACTCGAGACTCATCAGACCAGGCAACATTTTTCCAGTCTTCAACTGTCCAATTTTGGTGAGCTTGTGCAAATTGTAGCCTCTTTTTCCTATTTGTAGTGGAGATGAGTGGTACCCGGTGGGGTCTTCTGCTGTTGTAGCCCATCCGCCTCAAGGTTGTGCGTGTTGTGGCTTCACAAATGCTTTGCTGCATACCTCGGTTGTAACGAGTGGTTATTTCAGTCAAAGTTGCTCTTCTGTCAGCTTGAATCAGTCGGCCCATTCTCCTCTGACCTCTAGCATCAACAAGGCATTTTCGCCCACAGGACTGCCGCATACGGGATGTTTTTCCCTTTTCACACCATTCTTTGTAAACCCTAGAAATGGTTGTGCGTGAATATCCCAGTAACTGAACAGATTGTGAAATACTCAGACCGGCCCGTCTGGCACCAACAACCATGCCACGCTCAAAATTGCTTAAATCACCTTTCTTTCCCATTCTGACATTCAGTTTGGAGTTCAGGAGATTGTCTTGACCAGGACCACACCCCTAAATGCATTGAAGCAACTGCCATGTGATTGGTTGATTAGATAATTGCATTAATGAGAAACTGAACAGGTGTTCCTAATAATCCTTTAGGTGAGTGTATATTCACATAGAAAACATTTATTTTAAATTGTAAAAATATTTCACAATATTACTGTTTTTACTATTTTGGATCAAATAAATCCAGCCTTGGTGAGCAGAAGAGACTTTTGTTTTTTAAAACATACAATTCTAAAACTTTTGAACAGTACTGTAGGTCTAAAGTCTTTATGTAAAGAAAGTATAGTCAGATTACTTTTTAAATTAAACATGATTTTGTGAATAAGCTACAAACAATACATTCAATCATTAAGTCTCCTCACATTCTCTATAGTTCCCTCTGTCGTTGACGCCACAGCTGTGAACATTTATGATGATCCACACCCTCCCCGCATACAGCCATTCTGACAATAAGTGTCTTACAAAAGTTAAATGCCTATATTGTTTTGTATGAATGAGTGATCAAAATGGTTCTCGCATTGTTTTGAAGAAAAAAACTCTAGGCAACAACATCCCGTTCTGAAAAGCCTTGTGAACAAAGGTTTAAAGTGTGTTAGACGGCCTTATTTCAGTGATTTAACATTTTATTTTTTCAAAAACTACTCATAAACATTATTTTCTCAAAACTACAAACTTTTATGTATATGTTGCACACATATTAATGTAACCCTGTTTGTGCTGAATACAATGTAATCAGACTTTAGCCATTAATATGCTTTAAAGCAACTGAAAGAAACACAAATGTCAGAGCATGTCAAACTTCTTCCGGGCCACAAATTAGCCTCATGGTCCAGAGGGTTAAACGACTATATATAATGCATTAATGTCACTGAAACTTTTATTTTCGCTTTCAATGCAGACAGCATTCTCCGGTGCTCGCTATCTAAAATGCCTTGAATAATCATACTACTAAAACTAAATGTGATCTGGTGATTTAAATGATGTTTGCGCTTTGACTTTGAGGAGTGCCGTTCTGTCAGTGTGTGCGCTTCAGATGATCAATGCAATCAGTCACAGTTCTAATCACAAGAAAGCGTGCCAAAATGACCACTCAAACTGTAAATGTTTAGCTCATCCAAAAATGTTAATTCTGCATTTACTCACTCTCATGTTGTTTTCATGCGTCACGCAATCATTTGAACATCTGTGTTTACTAGAGTATGTGCCGTTGTAAATCTGTTCATCATATAAAGCCATCGTGTCTCTTCAGAAGTCTTGGATTTGGATTAGTTAAAGGCATGGTCAAAATATGAAATTTTTGGATCTTTTAAGTTTGAGAGGAATGGACTTTAAATGGAGGGACAGAAATCTCTCAGGTTCATAAAGAATATCTTCATTTGTGTTTGGAAGTTAAACGAAATGACATGAGGGTGAGTGCATGATGGTGGAATTTACATTTTTGGGTGAATTTTACCTTTTAAATACAGCAAGTTGAAATCATATCATTCATCAACGATACATACAGTCAAATTTTTATATTGCGATATACTGATTAACGATATATCGTTACACCCCTAATACAGTACAGTGCAGTACAATTCGGGACGGTAAACCCTGATTCGGCTTGCATTTCCACAGCCAACAGTACCCTTACTTGATAGGCGTGGTGTATGCCGGAAAGTAGCAATTGACGTCATTCTCGCGTGAAAGCGACACAGTAAACAACAATGGGGGAAATACAGCAGATCTTGTTTTTGCTTCTCTTCATGTGGCTGTTTTGTACACAGTATTGTTTCAACTGTATATTAAAAATAGCACCTCGTGTTGCATTCCGCTTGCAGCACATGCAAGTGACGATTCTCTGTCACCCAATCAATGTTCTGCAGTGAGTCTAGCTCCACCCTTTAGGTACCGGACTACTGTGCTAGGTACTCCAACAGAAGGGTCCCAGAAAAGTGGTATGGTAAGGTATTTTGGTACCATTCCCAACTTCCAATCGAAATGGAAATAATTGCGTACTGTACCGTACCGCTTGGTCAAAACGAGTGCACACACATTTGGAGTGAGTAGTGAACACATGCTGCAAACCGTGGGCTGGACACACACCTGGAGCAGTGGGCAGCCATTTTTGCTGTGGCACCCAGGAGGCGATTGGGGGTTAGGTGCCTTGGCCAAGGGCACCCAAGTCACTTCCTGCCGGTATGAAGAATCAAACTTGTAACATTCAGGCTACCAGTCTGGTAACTGGTAATGTCATGCCACCCCCATTTAAACCACCCTTACAATCCAAATGAAATTTCAATCGGATTTGGCCAATTCATTCTGATTGACGTGGTTACATGTGATATTTTATTCCAGGCAACTCTGCTAATGGTGCGATTATAATCGGATTATTAGGGTCCATATAAACGCAGCTAGTGTAAATGCCCCTTTAGAAAGGGAGGAATGCACAAAAGTTTAACAGGAAGTAAACAGGCTTTAACAGGAAGACAGAGATGAAGAACTAAGTTTCAGCCTTTAAAAACAAAAAACAGGCCAAGGAAGCAGAGAAAGACCACCTAAACTTTCCCTCTGGTCATGTTAGCGGAACACAAAAAAACTCAAGTCATAGACTTAAAACTGAAATGAGTTATTTTGTTTCTTTTGAATGCAGTCTCTAAGCAGGCAAAAGTCCATTTGCAAAAAAAAAGTAGTCCCCCTCCACTATCTGAAGCAGGTGTGCTCTTTAATCTGACCACTCCAAACACTTTGATATTGCTGTCTGAGAGGTTTAAATGAACAGACACTAAAAGAGTGAGATGCTGCCAATGTCTACCGCTGATATCCTATAATGATGCACAACCACAAACAATATCACTCCTTTTCTGAGGCACTACTCCTGTTCTCAGACACGACAGGCCTGGCAGTATCAGTACCTGTAAAAAGAATAAACCTTCTCTCTCATGTACAAGAACAATGAATTTCACATGCAAGAAACAATCGCACAAGAGAACATTGACAAAAACACATAAGGTCAGTAGAAATGAATAAACACAAGCAGTCATTGTGGTTGGGACTTGGGACTCTGAGAATGAAAAAAAAAAAGCTGGGGATAAGTCAATGACTTATCCAAAAACCAACAGATAAATTAATAAACGTTTAAATAAACTGTATTACAATTTAACTATATTATATCATATTTTTAATATTCAGTTCTCAAATTAATGAATACAAATCAATATTGAGAAAAAAAGACCACTCCCTAAACTAAAACAATGTGCTTAATTGACATGAAATGTCAATTTAATGACTCTAAAATAGGCTATTTTAATATTATATTTATTATCTTTTTTTTTTTTGTAAGGTTCACAAGACAAGATCATGAAAAACTTGGTGATGAAAGGGTTGAGAGGAGCTGTTCCTGTCCCGTTGTAAAGTTCACCCTGGTTTGACATTCGCAGTGAGAGATGCAGAAGGATTACACACTTCTGCAAAATATCAAGCAATGACAACCTTCACTCAACCGATAGATAGATAGATAGATAGATAGATAGATAGATAGATAGATAGATAGATAGATAGATAGATAGATAGATAGATAGATAGATAGATATCATGTAATCTTCACTGCAGTGGCACTGAGCTACTTTATGAAATAGTGAGATAACCCCAGATATCCATGATGTTCTGAGATCCAGCTCACCGCTGTATAAAGATCAGGAAGTATAAAAACATCCTAGGGCTTATTAACCACTGTACAAACTGACAAAGAAGCGAACATGGCAACCACAATCTAGGAAACACTTATGCCCGAGCCATTAATCCAAAACACTGCCACTGATGCCCTGGCCCTAATCTCTATACCCAGGCACTTAGAAATAACCTTACCTTTCCCAATAGTTTTGACTGAAGGTCATTAAAAACAACCAGTCAGAGTGTAATCTACTCATGGGATGCATGTGTTTTTGCCGGTGATGAGATACTGCAACTGCCAGGCAGCTGAAGTAAACCAGACCATGGAAACAAGGCACAGAGGCATAGTGCCACTGAACCAAAGCAAGAAGTTGGCACACACAAGTAGAGAGATGATCAGAACTGCTCGTATTGGTGGGTTAGTCCATAAGGAACAGACATATACGGTAGTTCTGAGGTACACAAGAGCAGTTGGTTGGGCAGAAAAAGTGGAAACCTCCAAAATTCGACAGTCCACATGAGTGCAGATGATGCAGGTTCACGATCTCCTGATGGCCCAAAACACACTTACACATACACAAGCATCTGACATAGACCCACTGCATTCCAGAACACCAATAAAACAAAAACAGATGAAGACCAAGATTTCTTCATAGCTTTTCGCTCATCCACCCATTCAAATGTTTTTGTTTTTTTTTTTGCAGTCAAAAATGTCTAGTATATTAAGAGTGTATTTTTCCCCTTTTAGGTACACAAATTAACTCTGTATAAAACGCCTAATAAACTCTGTTTACCTTCACCTTCACCTCGTTTATATTACATATTTACTTTGGTATATGAAACATCAAAAAGAACCGGATCTAAACTTGAGCAGGACAGAAAAAAGAAAAGAAAAAAAAAACCTTAAAATGTTCAATTTACCTTGATGTTTTCGATGTGAGGAGCTGATATGGGTGTGTTAACCGTCTTTCCTCCTTCAAGGCCTCTTGAAGCAGCAGAAAAATAAAAATAAAGACACAAAATCTGTTTTTGGCCTTAAAAACTGCCAAACCCACAGCAATAATCCCATCAAATACTCAAATTTCCGACGATAGAAAAAGATCCAGCTGAAATATGAACATCCCCGGGTATCTCTTTATATCCACACACCGCGCCTATAGGTTATTTTTATCCAGAAAATATGTTTTATTGGGGAATATCGGTCCCTTTTTCGCCCTATTGTCAATATTACTGGGCTGAGTCCATGGCACACATAACACGGACGCGCTCTAGCCTGCTGGGCCGGGTTCGGGCCTACAGCGCAACGCCATTGGTCAGTTTGAAGATTCCTCGAAACGTGATTGGACAATGTAGGTGTCAATCACCACGCATGGGAGGGAAAAACTCTAAGGCTTCTCTAACGATGAATAGAGAAGTTGGGTTGAATTGTGTGCGAACAGGAAAGAGAGTCACCTTACTATTATGTCTTATTGATCTACTATTTTAATTACAACACGTGTTTTATTACAATATAAAAATAATTATATAATTAACATAACTATTCGTATTCGTGACTTGAATACTTTGGCAATACTAAGTTTATTAAGACACTATCCTCTGCACATCGGCACCTATATGTATTGTGGAAGAAAGCGCTATACAAATAAAAAGTAATTGAATAAAAAAATATATATACATAACAACAATAATTCTTTATTCAGAACGGAGAAAATTTTTACAGGGAAAAAGAAATGGAAATAACCTATCTTCTCAGGAATGAAGTTAAACCTGTATGAGAGCCCAACCCTTATGAGGAGCGTCTCATACCAAAGAAGAGGACACCTGGCGTGAACTATCAGCACATTGCACGAGCATTAGGATCATATGGTATCTTTTAAGTTACGCTTAGCTGCGGTTGGTGTTTCAGGAAATGTGTGACGAGAACGCGCGCGTATGCACGGACGTCAACGCGTACACGCTGGTTACGCAACAGAAAACCTCAGGGCTGTTTTAATGAATTTCAAATGTTAGAGAGGTTTAATTTAGATATTGATTATTCATGTGACTTTTGTTCAACATAAAAATAATCTATTAACCATCTGTCTTGTAACTGTATAGCCTACACAAAGATTTTTTTTGGTTGATGTGGAAAATTTCATTAGAAGGAAAATGTCATATTTAAATTAAATGATTTTGATATACAGTACTGTGCAAAGTCTTAGGCACGTTGATATTTTCACACGAAAAATGTTTTTACGCCAGTTATTTATATCTTTTACTGTAGTGTGTCAGTAGGAAATATCAGTTTACATTTCCAAACATTCATTTTGCAATTAATTGTAATAATCCAGTGAGATTTTTTTTTACAAATTTTAATGCACAAGAAGTCTGACAGCAGCCGGTATGATCTGATCTCACCATCATCAAGTCTGTCTGTGATTACATGAAAACACAACAGAAAAAAACTGAGACAGACTAAATCCAGAAAAACTAAGACAGCGTCTCCCAGACACTTGAGGAAAACTTCCTGCAAAACTACAGTACTGTGAAAAGTTTAGGCACTTGTCAGAATGCTTTAAAGTGAGAATGCTGTCAAATATAATAACATAAATAGCTTTTATTTATGAATTAACTTCTATTAACTAAATCAAATCGATATTTAGGGTGACCACCCTTTGCGTTTAAAACGGCTTTTGTCACCTGCATCTATTCATGTAGTTTTGCAGGAAGGTTTCTTCAAGTGCATTGGAGACGTTGCCACAGTTCTTCTGGATTTAGTCCATCTCAGTTTTTTATGTTTCTTCATGTAATCACAGACAGACTCAGATCAGATCTCCATGTGGAGCATAGAGACTATTGTCAGACTCTTTATGCATACAAAAATCTCACTGGATTATTAAAATGAATGGCAATTAATTTATAAATGTAAACTGATATTTCCTACTGACACACTACAGCAAAAGCTATAAATAACTGGCTTAAACCCACTTTCTGTGTGTAAAAATACTAGCGAGCCTAAGACTTTTGCACAGTACTGTATGTATGTATTATTCAAATGAAACTAATAATAATAATACTTTTACTTTTATTGTACAACTTTTTATTTTTTGGGGAAAATGTCATATACACAAGAAAAAATGGACAGGATCCAAGCCAAATTTTATTCATTTTCTCCAGGAGAGGACTATGGTTTATACGCTCTGGCATTTTGTTTTGTGAATTAATACGTACATTTATGTATACTATTAAGTTTCTCTGGTTAATAATAATAATTAAAAAAGAAAGTAATTTCAAATATTCAAATCCCAGTGAGACAAGTATTCTCAAGATTTTATAGAGACATGGAGAGACGTGTGTCTTTTGTAACTCAGAAGAAGAATCCATAACATTTACTCTTTGAATGTGTATTTACCCAATCGTTTTGGATTGATATTAAATAATCTAATATTTAAATTCACGAAATTAAAGATTTAGCTATCTGGTTAATACAAAATTAAAAAAGTTAAAAAAATTTATTAGAGTTTAATAATTATGTATGGAAAATACCATATACATAAACAGAAATGGACTAATAATAAACCTAAACCTAAATAAAACAATGGACTAACCCAGCAATTGGGTTGTATTAAGCAAACATTTAACCCAATCGCTGGGTTAGTCCATTTTCAACCCAACTTGGGTTGTTTTTAACCCAGCATTTTTAGAGTGTAATATTATATTATGTAAAATTGAACTTAAGCATTATATTGAGGCCCTAAAAGATGCAAGAAATTAAAAAGCAAAACAGATTTTTATACAGCTAGAATTTTTGAATCCTTTTCTTTCTGGAATTTTTGTGTATGGTTTCTTTGTTATTTTTTGCTGTTGTTTCCGTTGAAGCTATTATGAATGTAATAGATAATAGATGTGATCCTCTGTATGTGTATGTTGTTATTGCTCAAAAAAAAAAGCCAGTGCCTTTAGAGCTTGACACTTTTTGGAAAATGAAACTAGTTATTTGTGTCTTCATGTTTCATCGTAAACGGACAGTGTTAAAGGTTGTAAGATACAAGTGAATAAAAAACATATTTAAATAGGTGAAATTTGATGTTTAGACCTGAAGCAGGGTGTAATATTATACAGTTATTGTTTTTAACCAGCCCATTAGAAGTTTAATATAATTTTAATGTTAATTTGTTTTCATTTTAATTTAAAACAACACAATATTTGCTTGCAGGGGATTTTGGGGAGGGTTTCAATTTCAGGTTAAAGTCACCATGAAATCAAAAATAACTTTTTTTTTTTTTAAATGGAATATTGCTGTTTTTAATATGATTGCTTTTATTATTCTGTATTTATTATAAACATGTTTGTTTACTTTAAACGAGAGACAGTAAATACAGCATGTTTTGAAAATGTTTGGTTTAAGGGCGTTCACAACACACTTAGCATCCACAAACCCCACGCAAGTAAGTTTCTCAATTTCGCTCAGCTGTCATTTCCTGTGCTAGATGCCAAATATAATAATACAAATGTTATTAAGGGCGAGGCAGTTTCCAAAAGATGGGGAGGAACTGTTGTGGCACGTTTTGTGTTCAGCATATTCAACCTCACCAGGCTTGCATTACATCAGAAATCTTAGCTGGACTCTTATCATCTGTGTAGAATGTACTCCGGGCATGACACTGGGGAGCCTTAAAAGACAACCACCTCCTGTTTAAACCTCACATCTGCATTTCAGAGCACACTCAGCAGTTATCCAAGAATTACTGAGATTCAACTGTAGTATGTGAGAAATGTGAATATGAGCATCAGAGACTTGAGATCAAAAACAATCAAACCCTTTTCTTGTTTTGACCGTTTACAATTTTAAAGGTTCTTATGTGTTGGCCCATAGTTAACTGATAAAATAACAATAAAAGTTTTTGATTCTTTTGCTGTAGCATAAACACAATTTATGACCATAATGAATGTAAACCTTTTGCATAGGGAGAGTATTGTTTGCACTTTGATCGATTAGAAAGTGCTCCTGAAATTGTATCCCAAAAATCCTGAAGCAGCCCTCTATACAAAAAAAAAAAAAATTTCACTCAAGATATTAAAGGAAAAAAATCCATGTCTATATAATAAGAATCCCCATTCACTAATTTAAATTGTACTTCGATTTTGATTCACAATGTGTAATGTGTATGGTGCAGCAAAATTTTGAACAGAAAAACAAGATGGCAGCTACACAAGGATGAGAGCTTGTGTGTAGCAATTTGTTAACAACTTGTATTTTAAAACAACGAAACACTGTTAAAACTGTATGTTAACAATAAAAAGTTATTAAGGCGGAAGATTTAATCAGTCTCCATATAACACTATTTTGTTACCTTACATTTGAGAAAGAAAAGACATTGGATAGGGCAGCTTCATGCCATTTACAATTTCTGAGATTTTAGTCAAATAACCCAGTCCTGTGAAGTATATGTGATCATGGCAGTTTTGACCGGTCTTTCTTTGTAGCTTGTTTTCTGCGAGCTTTCGTTTTGAGCTGCATGGAGGAGATGCTTTTCAGAGAATCCTTCTTCCCCACAGCGATTTCCTCTGCTCCCGCCTTCCACTGCAACAACTGGCCATCCTCCCCACCCGTCAACAGGCATCGTGCGCTCGCATCCCACTGGAAGCATCTCACTGTAGCTGAATGACCCCCTTTCAAGGTTTTAATGAACTTCAGTCCACTCCCACTGCAGTCCAGAAGGTGGAGCTTTCCATCATTACTCCCTCCCATTAAAAGAAGACGCTCCTCATCTGACATCCATGAACCGCCCACAAAGTAGTCAAGCGAGGCTCCATCGGGAAGCTGGACAAGTGTTCGAGCATCAGCCGACCTCAGAAGTGTCAAAGTGTCATCGCTGTCTGGGCGAGCCACATCCCACAGGTGCAGCCCCTCATCATGAGTCAGACAAAGCAGCTGGTCGAGATATTTGCCTGTTAAAATAAGAAATAAAATGATCGTTTAAGGTTCTAGGCAGTGCAAATATGGTGACGTTTAAAATATGATTTCAAATAAACTTAACCTCAGCAGTTTTTTGTTACTTGCAGTTCTTAGTTATGCAATCTTAAAATAGCTAAAATGAATATACAAAGGTCTACAGTGTTTCACACATTTTAACCAATAAATTTAAAGTGACTGTACTTAGAAATGTCAAAACATAGCTATTACTACTATTACTATCATTATTATTTCTATATTATATAGAATTTATATTTATTATATAACTATCATTGTTATATTTATATACATTTACATAAATGTATATTATTTATAGAATTATTTATAATATATCATTAATAATCACTTGATAAACACACATATACATATACACATACACACACACACATACATATACAAATACACATATATATATATATATATATATATATACATATACATCACATACACACACATACACATATATATATACACATATGTATGTATACATATACATATATATATATATATATATATATATGTGTGTGTATATATATATATATATATATATATATATGTGTGTGTGTGTGTGTGTGTGTGTGTGTGTATGTATGCATATATATATATATATATATATATATATATATATATATATATATATATATATATATATATATATATATATACACACACACACACATATACATACACATATATATATACATACACATATACATATACACACACACATATACACACATATACACACACACATATATATATATATATAGATAGATAGATAGATAGATAGATAGATAGATAGATAGATAGATAGACATAGTCATGTGATACTAAAGTACACCCTAATGAAATATTAAATAATAAATTACAAAATAATAAACATAATAAAACATAATAATAAAAAGAATCTGGTCATTAGCAGGTCTTAAAATGAGGTAAATTCAATCTCAGATGAACAACAAATAATGACATATCACACCGTGTCATTATTTATTTAACAAAAATAAAGCCAAAATGGAAGAGCCATGGGTGACAAAATAAGGACACCCTTTGATTAATTTGCTTGTACAGCCACTTTTACCAGCAATAACTTGAAGTAATTGTTCTTGTTCTTTATTGTTCTATTAAGGGTCCGCCATATTATTTCAATCGGGTTGAGGTCTGGACTTTGACTGGGCCAGTGCAACACCTTGATTCTTTTCTTTTTCAGCCGTTCTGTTGCAGATTTGCTGGTGTTCTTGGGATCATTGTCCTGTGCATGACCCAATTTCGAGGTGTTTTTGCTGATAAACACCAAACGTAGCGCTGTGCATTATGGCCAAACATCTGTCCAAAGGACATTGTTCCAGAAATCTTGAGGTTTGTTCAAATGCAACTTTGCAAACCTAAGCCGCGTTGCCATGTTCTTTTTAGAGAGAAGAGGCTTTCTCCTGGCAACCCTTCCAAACAAGCCACACTTGTCCCGTCTTTTTCTAATTGTACTGTCATGAACTTTAACATTTAACATGCTAACTGAGGCCTGTAGGTGCAGTTTTTGTAATTTCTCTGAGCATTGCACGGTCTGACCTTGGGGTGAATTTGCTGGGACATCCACTCCTGGGAAGATTGGCAACTGTCTTGAATGTCTTCCACTTGTGAATAATCTTCTTCATTGTAGAATAATGGACTTCAAATTGTATGGAAATGGCTGTAAAACCCTTCTTAGATTGATGGCAGCAACATATGCTTCTCTAAGATTGATCCTCCTTGGGATTGTGTTAACACACACCTGAATGCTCCAGACCAGCAAACTGCCTTTATAGAGCTGGTCACGCTTGCTGTTGATCAATCGAAAGGCATTTGATTAGCAGCGTCTGACTACTACTTACCCTCTTAATTCCTATGGAAGAAGTAAGGGTGTACTTAGTCGCACATGGCTTCTCCATTTTGGCCTAGTTTTTGTTAAAGACCCCCGTGGTGAAAATCAAGCTTTTGCATATTTGCATATTCATGGTCCATGATCGAGGGAATTTGGTCTACAAGATGAAATGCAAAAATATTGCTCAGTTAGGTGAGCTGTTACTACCTACCTGTCCAGCAGAGGGAGCTTGCAGTGGATTCACAGTTACAGGTGGTGACAAGAGCATCATCCTCTCCACCCAGACTCAGATCAAACACGTTCACAAGTCCATCTGTGCCCCCAGAAGCCAAACGGTCCTCCTGCTGTGGGTGGAACTTCACCGCAGTGATGTCATCACTGTGCGATTCTGAGTAGACTCCTAGCAGACCGCCCATCTTGGACCCTGACTCACCTCTATCCTGAACCATACGGGCATCCCAGAACACTAAAAAACTCTCCTCCTCTACCTGCTCCGTGCCTGCGCACAGCACACGATCACTACAGCTCACATCAAACGAGCAGTACAAATGTGTCGAATCACTGTGAAACACCTGGGTGGCATTAGAGCCAGGCTGTCGGGCGTCCCAGCACCGCAGTGTCCCATCGGCGGAGCCGGTGAACAGCAGGTGAGGGGACAGATGAGAGAAACGGACCCCACACAGAGGAGCCGTGTGACCCTGGAACTCTCCCACCATGCGGAGCGTTTCTCTGCTGTGCAGGTGCACAGAGTAAGTGGAGCAGCACACAGCCAGCAAATCTGACCCACTGCTGCCACAGGATGCAAGAGAGAGATCCAGAATGTACGTGGCCTCACTGGGTCGCAGTCTCCTGGCGATGGAGAGAGTACTGAAAGTGTCCTCGAGAGCATCCATGATTGTCACTGAACACCCTATCACGTTACAGGAAAAGAGTATTTTGTCATTTCATTAGATGCTTTTATCCAACGTGGCATAAAGCAGAGGTTCTCTACTGGTCAGCAAATTATTGGCTGCTGAAAGCATGAAATTGAAGAGACAATTAAAAACATATGTACATTTCTTATTTGTTTAATGAATAAGAAATACTTTTAAATAATAATACAGGTCATGTTAATATTAATACTAAATGTGATCATTTAAAGACTTTTGTTTCTAATTTATGTAAAGTCAGGGGGTGATGCAGAATTATTGACAAGATCATTTCTACAGTTCCTAACATGACAACCAAAGAGTTTCATTACATATTATTAAGTGTAAACTAGTTAAACTGAAAACACATAAGTAATGCTGCTTTCAAGAGCTATCATAATTATCATAAATTGTTTCCTAGTTTAAAAATTTGTTCATGAACACCCTCCCAAGTCAAAATGGAAATGCGATGAGCTCGTAAACACGACTTAACAGGACATTTCCGATAGCACGTGAAGACAGCATATTACACAACATTTAAATCTGAGAGCCAAAAGTACTCAGAATTCGCTGATAATTAGTGAGGTAATAAAAACCTCTGTTACTAATTACAATACAACACTCACATGTGATCGTTATTTGACGGCCATCAGTGTGTTACCTCCTCAGCTGCTCCCGGAAAAACAGTGACGATGAACATTAGTTCCGCGGACACAACTTACGATCTTACTGTCTATGCTTACGATAAACAGGCTTCATTTGTTTTAAAAGTAAAAGAATTGTAATTCACTATTCATTTATAAATATTAGACGCGATGACACATTATTATTTGTATTCGTGTTTAACATGAGAAGAGGTAAGAAACTTACTAAAGACCTTGTTCCGTCACTAGATGTCAGTGTTTCTCTGTATTATAAAATGAGAACCTTAATAACGCAAATGTTATAACACACTGCACGAATAGCATATTTAATCATTTAAATTTTTATTTTCAATGACGTATATTCATGAAAATTTACCATTTGTTTTGCAGATCATGTCAAAACAATCCCTTACTATTACAAATGACAAATTACACCAGTTGTAAATTTGTATTAGCTACCACTGTTGTCTAAAACTGTTGGAGAAGGTGAGACAGGAAGACATAACTAGGACATTAGACAATGGTATTGTTGTGATGAGAAAAGAAGAGGCCGCCCGTCGCCTTTGTTAAACTCCCAAAGGATGCAAACAGGAATGAAACTTGACATCTGATCTGAAACTACAATCAGCATTGTCATCAGATGAAAAGTGAAGTATTTTGCTGACTCGAGCAGCACAGCAAGCCCATGTCGACCTTTATGATCATATTTCCAAAGATCCTGTTCTTTGTGCCTGTAGGGCAAAGTCTCCAAAAGACATTTGACATGAGATATAGAGCTTTGAAATGAATACCTTGGGTATGCTGTTCTTTGACAATGAGCTCTATGTATGTGTGTGAGTGTGTGAGAGAGTTGCTCCTGTTATCCCCATTTAATGTATTTTATGCTGAATGCATATGAGAAGCAAATATCAACATGATCAAAACTTTGCTTAAAGAAACCAGTTGTACACAATCTTCTGCCTTGTGCCATCTGACTGATAAGTTCATACAATTGATAAGTAAAAGGCCTTTTAGTATAATTACAAAAATGTCCACCTTCAGGTTTTGGTACATGTCTTTTTGCCTTTTGTCTTTAATGATCTTTATGAAATAATCGTAAAAATAACTTTTAGATTGTTGGTAATAATTCAGTAGGAATATTCACTGGACTGAAGCAACCTGTATCAAATAAGATACAACAGGCTTGGAACAGGATTGCATTGTATTATATGTTTTGCCCCCACAATTAGAGCTTTGATTGTGAAACTGAACATTTAAATATCATCGAAGACATAATTGGGAGATATAAAGCGACAACTGCTATTTATATGCATTTGATGCAAGTAGTCAGCTATACCGTTATAAAGATCTCATTGATTTACATGACAAGCTATCAGAATTGCATCTTCAGTTTGAGCCTCAGAATATAGTGAAGTGAATATAGTGAGCTCCATATTCTCACTATATCATACTGTGTGAACCACAAAATCCTGATGGATTACATTGTGAAAACTCATCTGAAATACTGTACAACCTACAGCCATGTGCTTCACTAGTATTTTGAACGAACACAAAGTGAACAGGGTATAGAGAAGAGTGTTTTTGTAATCTGAACTGCCAGGGCAAATCTATCCAGCTAAAACATACTCACACATGTGCATTAATATTTCAGACATTACAGTGAGGTCATTGATCACAGCAGGAACAAATCAAACTTCCTGTGGAACAATGACTGCGTAAACGTGTGCTTATCAAACCCAGCCATACACTTCTGTTAAGACACATTTTCTTTATTTTTCTTCAAAAACAGACAAAAGTAATAGCCTTTTTGCTTTTGATTGAGCATATTATTCAAACGCAATCAAAGATCATCAGATAACTGCTATGAAAAGCATGAACAGAGCTTCTATAACAAGCCATTTTATGAACATAAGCCACAGATCCTCTTATAACACTGAATTCTTGGTCATTTGTGCTTTGCGGTTTGTGCTTTGCACCTCCAACAATAGAGATATGGAAAGTCATCCATATTTTCAGATCAATGAAAAGGAAATAAAAAAAACAAGATTAACATCACACAAGAATCATCAGAGCTCCTGAAATAACCTTTTACAAACACCCATACAGTATCCAAAGCTTCTGGGACAGCGAGAGAAACAATGAAAAAGACTTTTAAACAATTCTTCTCAAAGTGATTTTACAAAGAAATAAACATCTAAAAGAAATTGTAAAATGTAATAGATTTCTGAAATGGGTATCATAGCAAACTGAACACCAGTGGAAAGTAACGGACACATTTTACATGCAACTTTTTGTTGAATTATGCATGTACTATTAGAGTATTTGATAATATTTTGAATTGGCATTCCTTATCTAATATTTATGTCTCATATATAACTAACGTTAGAATACGTTTAATTTAGAATATTCCACTTTAGCTTAAAGTTTGCCACATGCTCTGTTCAGATGAAAGAAAAACAAAACTGATGGGAATAATTGTCTGTGCTTATCAAATATAGCAGAGATTTACATAAAAGGCACTGTGTGGTATCTACATCAGATCTGTTTATTCAGAATAAGCCATGTTATTTCCAGTAAGACCAGAGAAAGCCAAATCAAAGGAAATAAAGCACTTTTAAATGAGAACTTCACCACTGGACCAGTTTCTCAGGAGCTCAATCTAGGTCATGACAGGACCACACGCATTCTGCTGCCTTTCTCTACATTTGGTGCTGATTTTAGGGGAATTTTTTAATTTTGACACAGTAAATAGTTAAACTGACCTGAGAGCACTACTTTTTAGTAGTTGAATCATTATTAAATTATATTAAAAATCTTTACAAAACATTAAATAAACTTACAAGAAAGAGGATGCATAGAGCTTTGTGAATGATTTGCAAACCAATTTTTTTAAAGTCTGCAGATTTAATGTGGGGTTGATGATGGGAAAAATGACCCATATAATAGATTTACAGCTACAAAAAGTACTCATATTTGGTGGTAAACACATTATGGATTACTAGCACATAGGCCTGAGAGAAAAAAAAATGCTACAGTCTACCTACTTCCATCCACAAACACTTATTATGAAATCACTCAGAAAGAGTCACACAGTAAAGAAACTAGCACAACTGGTCCAGAAAGCAATGCAGGGCCTTCTCCTTTTCTGGCCTAAATACAACCTCCGTCCTTTGTCTCTTCTATATAACCTCTGACCTTAAAATGACTGAGATCTACACTATTCTAGGTGAAGGATCAACATGCGCTGGGTGGAATCACTGGCTCTCTCATTATAAAAAAAAAAAACAAAAAAAAAAAACAATCCTGTTTACAGAAGTGAGGAATTGGGAAATCACCTTCTCTTTCAGCGGAAAAAGGAACTTACACGTGCACAAAGACACAAAAGGCCACAGGGAGAGTAAAAACAGAGCAGTGTCACGCAAGCCTGACCTATTATAAGGGCATCTCAGTGACAACAGCAGGCAGAAGAGCAGTGCAATCTGGGATCAGTGCATTTAAATTAGTACCACAAATTCATCTTAACTATACAGTACATTAAACATAACCTTGACTATCAAAAGGCGGCTTGAATTATTCACAGGTTTAGTGGCAAACCTGACATTTACTTGTTTTTCAACCTGACTGAAAATACAGCTAAATGCTAGTAGGGAATGCATTGCCGCTTTTCTTTGCACACATTTACACACATACACATATAGTAGCATAGTCTAAGCAGCAAATTACAGGGAATAAAAGCAGTCTGAGATATAACTGATTCAATATTAAACAATATTCAGAATAAATCACTAGTGCATCACCTTTTTAATGCCTAGAGAAACTGGTTCTTGAGTGGTCAGTTCAAGGGATTGTTCACCCAAAAATGAAAACCTTCATGCCATTTTTAAACTGGTATTTTATTTCTCTGTGGAACACAAAAGATGATATTTTGAGGAACAATGGGAACCAAATAACATTAAAGCCCATTGAAATATTTTTTAGAAAATATTTTGTGCTCCAAAGAAGAAAGAAAGTCAATTATGGAACGACAAGAGAGTGAGTTGTCATTTTTGTGTTAACTAGCCCTTTAAGGCATCTATCATTATAATAAAAGATCTTCTGCTTTCGACATCGCAATAAACTGCACCACAAAGATCAACACTGCCCCCAAACATCATGGCTGGGTGGCCTTTTCATTTGAGATTTCAGTATATATTGCAAACGAGCAATAAAAGCTGGCGTCAGCTTCAGGCGATCCATCACAAGTCACACCTTCGCAAGAAACATTTCAGTCAACTCTTGATGCAAGAGTTTGAGTCGTCCTACTGTGGCATGAACAAAACTTCAAAAGATTAGTCAAAAGTCCTCTAAAGTTTATGATAATCAGCAAAACTGCTGTATTGCTTGAGAAAAATATAACAATCCCTATAAGATACAAACGTTTTACAATAAGATTTTAGATGAGAATAGACATGCTACTGTACTTCACATGCAATGCAAACTGCTTAGAAAAGGGCCATAATCTCTGAATCAACACTAAACTCTTTTTTTTGAATAGAAAATCTGCTAAAAACTATAGTATAAATGATGGAAAACATATTTAAGGAACATTTGGAAGGTGCAGCACAGCGTTACAGTGTTACTGGTTTTAGTTCCATCCAATCATTGATTTGAAGGGAGGGGCCTCTGCAGTCCAACTGGGCTCTTATTGGCCGAAAAGATGGATGGTTCTTTCACCCAATCACAACAGACCCACATGTAGAAACAGGAAAGGCACAAGGAAATGCGCATTTAACCCCACGGCTCCGTAGACGATATAACGATACGGCAATTCCACCTCCATGTGCTGCCTGGCCTTCCGAACGTCACCGCTGGGAATCCTAAAGAGCCAGCAGATGAGTGGGATGGTGAGAGCTTTCATTATGGCTCTGGTAGCCAGGAGAATGAGAACACCCAGCAGAAAGCGGAGTAGACAGAGTCCGATCAGGCTGAGGGTTAAAGATGGGGGCTGCAGAGGCAACATCGATGCAGTTGGGTCTGGCAATAGGCCCAGATGGTAGTTGATGTGGGATGCCAAGGCGATACCCGCACCAGAGCCCAGGATTTGGGCAGTGTCGCCGCGTGAAGTGCTCCAGGTGTCCAAGGTGAAGGAGAAGAGGCCCAGACCCACGTGAAGCGAGATGATGATTAGTGGGGCGTAGGGATGGGTGCGATTGAAGGTGTCAATGATGTCCAGAGCAGGACTGAAGACCACTACAATCAGCAAACTGTACAGGAAACCGGCAATGATGTCCTGGAAAAGACAAATAAACTAACGTCAAACCACAGGAATGAAAAGAAAACGCATGTGAATGTGCAGTGCAGAGGAAAAGTCAGAACAGTTGCTGAGATGCAAAGATGCCATGAAAGAAATTTCAATATTACTTTTTTTTCGCATGTAAATCTGTAGAGGAAGTTTGACCTAATAATAAACAATTTCATTCTAAAAACATTGGCATAAACAAGAACAAACAAATAAAGCAGGTGCAAAAAAAAAAAAAAAAAACACCAACAGAAATGTTAGGAACCAAAATATGTGATTTGTCTATTCAGACCAATATGTAAAAACCAGCAGACAGGCTGAATGAAAATGCAAATTCACTCCATTACAGTAGGTGGTGCTTTTAGCAATGCAGAAGTAACAGCAGCGGCTCTGGGCATGTGACCAAAATCACATATCTTATTGGCCGACCAGTGTGATGGAAAAAAGATTAGATTACCTCTCCTTAGAACACAAAAAGTCACACTGATAGCATGCAAATGTTCATGTTGGTCTGAACAGATTGTTTATAGCACCAAATATTCACCCTGTTTTGAACAAGTACTCAGATTGAAAGAGGTTTATAACTTATGCAAGCAAATCTCATGGATTTACAGACAAATACAACAACAACAAAAAAAACTTAAATTTTACTTTGTAAGATTAAATTAAAAAGTTATCTTAACTGAAATGAACAGCTGATGTCCAGACCATCTTTATAGAACATCATCCCATATAAACTGGAGATTTAGAGGAACTGTGTGATATTCAGTACTATGTGCTCATAAGTTGTAAAAATAGATTGAATATTATTCTTATGTGCTCTGGAATGCTTATCTGCTGCTCCTGTTTAGGGAATTTCATAAAATCACCACATTTTATGATAATTGTCATAAAAATGCAAAGAAGGCAACAAGATGGATTGGTCAGTATTGTTAAGGCGGAGCCTAGCAAAAGGTCAATTCACTACAAGGACAGTTTGTGTGTGTGTGTTCAGCAAATATTAGCAAGACTTGTGGGAGACATCCAATGTCAGAAGATTTCAGCGTTGGGTGAGAAATACCATAGAGACCACAAGACACACCCACACGTTTGTGTGAAACCCACTAATAGGAATTGCTTTAGTGAACTGCTTGACTGTGTGTGGGGGAAGAAAATGAGTTGGTTAATTCAGAACAGTTTTTCACACTCACCCCTTAAAGGTGCAATAAGTGATTTCTGAAAAACGCTGTTGAAAGTGTATCGGACCTAGCAACACAACATACTTTTTGCCAATCAGCAGTAGGGGGTGTGTCCACTCTTGATGGGGGAGGAGAAAGAGTGAGCAAGAGGGAGATTTGAAGAAAAATTGTAGTAAGAGAGATGGCTGAGAGACACATTACTAAAGTCACATTCACTGGAAAAAGAAGGGATATGATCAGGCAAGAGCTTTAGGACCCACGTTAATATTAGAAAAGCTTTCAAACACTGGAGTGATCTATGCGGGAAGGCCTGAAAACATTGGCTTTGAGTGTGTGCTGCTGCCTCGGGAGGAAACATCAAACCTCGCCAAGCATTTGTCGCTTGACCATCCTGACTAAGCTGTACAAGGCATTAAGAGATCGACAGGTGAGGGCATCATTCAAACGATCTCATTTAGACTTCTATTCACTTTTAACACGGATCGATGCAATCAAAAAAAATTGAAATACACACATCGGTTTGTTGATGGACATACATTATGAGATGATGCAACTGTAATTCCTCACCATCAGCATTAACAAGTGTATGTCAAACTGAGCAGTGTATCGCTGGGAAGCGTCCTGCTCAAGTCGCCGGAGACCATTGTTCAACTGTGTTCAACAATGATTCTTAGAAATCGCTTACTTTAAAAGTAAGGATACATTTCACTGATTACAGACACTTAAACTAGCCAATGTCCATTTACACACACCTTCAGTCACTCACACAGACACACACTTAACCCTACCCGTACTCCTACCTCTATTTTAAACCCTAACCTCAAAATTGGCCTTTCAGCATTTGTAGATGTTAAAACAGAAATCATTCAGTCCCTTTATTAAGCTGTTTTCCTTATGGACCCCAAGTACATTTGTCTGGATGTTTTCAAAGTATTGTCTTTTCATAAGGACAGAGACATCGCCTTCATGAGAAACACCTCACCTCTCTCTTTCATCTGTCAGTCATTAACCATGATGGGCTCATTTTCCACATCTGCTGTGGAACATGGGTTCACAGCTTTTGCATATATATGCACTTGTGAGATAGAGAGATATCCTATCAGTCTTTAGTCTGTCCTAGTGATTGTTTTTAACTGTCAAAGTGTGAAAACAGTCCATGTCGACTGTCAGATGTGTGGCTCAGGTTTCAGCAAGCCACATTCAGCAAGCCATGCAAACACCATGAAACTGAGAAAATAGCTAAAAATGACATTGCAGTAAAGAGAAATTAAAGCTAGCAATAAAAACTTGATAGAAAGATTAGTGCCGTTCTGTCTTGAAAAAGTAAATTTATACATTTTAAAACATATTGATGATTTTGCGGTTGATTAGGAACAATCAAGATAAAAATGTACTAATAAGCCTTTAATAAGTATCTTAATAAGCCTTTATTTGGCCATAACATTTCCCAATAAGTGTCATATGACTAGTTTCACAATCCCTTCTTGTCTCGGGAGTATGAGAATATTAAGACAATCTCATGGTTGCCATGAGAACAATCTCTAGGGCAACGGCCACTCATCTCCTCAACAAGGTGACCAGACGGATGAGGTCATCCTGAGGGTGACATTACCGCTTAGAGCAGACATGGAGCAGAACACCCAGATGAAACACCACATTTTCAGAACTGAGGAAAAACCATGTCATCCAGACAGACAGACAGACAGACAACTCGCCAAAAGATTAAATCATTCAGTGAAATTACACTGTGTATTGCTGTAACGAGATGATGTCACGCTTAATACATCACCAATGGGGTTTACCGTGTCTGAACATGTGCATAATGCATGTTTATAATGGATGGGGATTATGGGGAAGCATCAGGCAATACGAGACACAAACAGATGGATATAGTTATACCAACCAGTTCACGCTCACAGTCTATTCCTGTAGCCTCAGGTCACAAAAACTCACTTATTATTCAAGACATATGTGATCTTTCCTTCACAATGGCAAAATGTTCAGTAAAGGCATACTGAACTGACCTGCAGTCACACTCAAAGAAACTACTGCTGGTAATTATCCGGCCCAGTGAAGATACACCAGGGGTTTTTGTTTCCTCCCAGCATGACTGCCTTAAGGTGACACACACACACACACACACACACACACACACACACACACACTAACAAAGAATAACATACACATGCCCCATGAGGAACCTCATTATGTTGCCTGGCCTTTATGAAAGCAGCACTCTTCTTAAATTACATATACAAGGTGAAGATGATATTGGCATATTGGAAGATGGCATTTATTTACAACTTCATGCATGCCTGAAAACTGATAAATGGAAGCAGGTATTAAATAAATATGCTATTTTACCTAAATAAACTAAAAATCAAAAGATTTGAATGCTACAAGTAAATTTAGACATCACAACATAATGTACAATATGGAATTTTTTTAAAATTCATTATGAGATTACATTTAAACCTGTTATGAAACTAATGCTTTTGGGGCTGAGCTTGGTCACAATTTCAGGCCGGGAAATCTCACACTCATCCAGGCCATCCCATACACCCACAACAATTTTTTAAACAACGGACAACCCTATTTTTTACATGGCCATCACTTCACCATCAAAGAATCCTTAGGTTGGGGCCGTGCCAAATAATTAAAGGCTCTCTTTTGAACTGCACCTTCACTTCCCTTTTCCTTTCCCTTCTCACATTTTCCCTGATATCGCTCTCTCTCCACTTTTTTTTTCTTGTATCGGTCACTTCTTCACCAGCAGATCTATTTTTATGAACAGAACTTGATGCAAAACAACCACCTCATTGTAATTTGTCTGCACAGAATCTCAATGTATTTTAGTTAAAATCAAAGTATTATATTAGGGCAATGTGACCATTTCATACAAATACATAAATATTTTTTTTTTTTTAAATGTCAAAATTAGTACAATAATAACTACATCATGACAGACATTTTAGAAAAATCCTAATTCTGTACATATTATTATGACTTACACTCACCTAAAGGATTATTAGGAACACCATACTAATACTGTGTTTGACCTCCTTTCACCTTCAGAACTGCCTTAATTCTACATGCCATTGATTCAACAAGGTCCTGAAAGCATTCTTTAGAAATGTTGGCCCATATTGATAGGATAGCATCTTGCAGTTGATGGAGATTTGTGGGATGCACATCCAGGGCACCAAGCTCCTGTTCCACCGCATCCCAAAGATGCTCTATTGGGTTGAGATCTGGTGACTGGGGGGGCCATTTTAGTACAGTGAACTCATTGTCATGTTCAAGAAACCAATTTGAAATGATTCGAGCTTTGTGACATGGTGCATTATCCTGCTGGAAGTAGCCATCAGAGAATGGGTACATGGTGGTCATAAAGGGATGGACATGGTCAGATACAATGCTCAGGTAGGCCGTGGCATTTAAACAATGCCCAATTGGCACTAAGGGGCCTAAAGTATGCCAAGAAAACATCCCCCACACCATTACTCCACCACCACCAGCCTGCACAGTGGTAACAAGGCATGATGGATCCATGTTCTCATTCTGTTTACGCCAAATTCTGACTCTACCATCTGAATGTCTCAACAGAAATCGAGACTCATCAGACCAGGCAACATTTTTCCAGTCTTCAACTGTCCAATTTTGGTGAGCTTGTGCAAATTGTAGCCTCTTTTTCCTATTTGTAGTGGAGATGAGTGGTACCCGGTGGGGTCTTCTGCTGTTGTAGCCCATCCGCCTCAAGGTTGTGCGTGTTGTGGCTTCACAAATGCTTTGCTGCATACCTCGGTTGTAACGAGTGGTTATTTTAGTCAAAGTTGCTCTTCTATCAGCTTGAATCAGTCGGCCCATTCTCCTCTGACCTCTAGCATCAACAAGGCATTTTTGCCCACAGGACTGCCACATACTGGATGTTTTTCCCTTTTCACACCATTCTTTGTAAACCCTAGAAATGGTTGTGTGTGAAAATCCCAGTAACTGAGCAGACTGTGAAATACTCAGACCGGCCCGTCTGGCACCAAAAACCATGCTACGCTCAAAATCGCTTAAATCACCTTTCTTTCTCATTCTGACATTCAGTTTGGAGTTCAGGAGATTGTCTTGACCAGGACCACACCCCTAAATGCATTGAAGCAACTGCCATGTGATTGGTTGATTAGATAATTGCATTAATGAGAAATTGAACAAGTGTTCCTAATAATCCTTTAGGTGAGTGTATATTTTTGTGTTGTCTGTCCTTGCTCCCTCCCTACCTATTACTATAAATCCATGTGAATATCTGTCTGCTAAATTACTAATGTAACTTTACAATTGATAGGCCTAATAATGAAGTCCTTTAACATACAGTATTTTGAGTGACTATAGTAATGGGGTGCTAATGCTAACATTTGCTAACAGTTTAATACGCATCTAAGTTAACGAAGACTACAGTTACATATGAAACTGACCTGCACTTGAAGCCCTGAACAGGTCAGTGATTTTGCTACATTTCACTGCTTCTTCTTGGAGGCCTTTCCCTTTCTGCTGCACCTGACTGCTTCCTCTCCATCCTCGACACTCTCACATTGATTACTGTCTGAAACCATTTGGCAGAGGCGCAGAGTGGATGGGAACAGAATTGTGGTGTTGCCAGTCACTGCACGTGACTGTTGACAAGTCGAGCTGCTAGAGCTAGAAGCTGTCTACACTGGACGCGACAAATGACCATTGCAAATCCATTTGTCCTTCCTATGAGAAGTATCGCGAGTGCTTGGAGTACATCATAACACCATTACTGTTGGGGAT
Organism: Paracanthobrama guichenoti; assembly: GCA_018749465.1. NCBI lineage: Eukaryota > Metazoa > Chordata > Actinopteri > Cypriniformes > Gobionidae > Paracanthobrama > Paracanthobrama guichenoti. The sequence goes on along the minus strand of CM031955.1, from coordinate 20,454,914 downwards.
CTGTTTAATGCCAGGCCATTGCACTATTGTCTTTTGTTGTCGCGTCGCATCCCGCTGCCAGCATAGACACGGTGTAACGGATTCATGATTTATTAATAATATTAAATAATAAATAAAATCAGCCAAATCAGTCACCAGGCCACAGAGAATTTTCCCAGGGTTCCTGGGAGAATGGCTACGTTTACATGGACATCTTTTGTTTTAATCGGAATGAAATCATTCTGATTGATGAATCCAAAGGTAGTATTTATATGAACGCTAAATAAAGTGATCAGGTTGATGTGCGCGTTTATATGTCACAAGCTTCAAATTGGATTTTATCTTTTGACATGCGTCAAACCTCATTATGCCATTTCTACACCACCCCTTCCAGTTCGATTGAAATTTTAATTTGGATCGAGCTAAATTGATTAAGGTGTTTTACATGAAGTCTTTTCAGTCCGATTGAGCTGTAAATCCGATTACTAATGGTTTATTTGGTTGCATTGTAAACATAGCCAATGATTTTAAAGAGTAACTTTAAGTGAGTGATAGATAACAGCGAAGGTAATCGAAATGTAAAAATATGGTAGATTTATCATGCATCCCTAAAATAATCTACATGCAACAATTTAAAAAAAAAAAAAAAAAAAAAAGAAAGTATTTTAATTTGTCTTACCAGTATGGAGTGCATGCCCATGTATATGCGGCTCAAACACACCAGGAAACACCAGCTGAAGGCCAGACAGAGACCCAGTAGCATAGGATACTGTGGAAATAAAAGACAGAGTTTACTATGAGACAGACATCTTGTGCAAAATTTCACAATGAAATTCACCAGCCATGGTCCACGTTACCAGTGTTTAGCTTAGAGATTTCGAACTCGATTTTAAAATGATTTAAAATGGTTTCCGATTTAGACATTCCATTCACATTTTGATCTACAACATAAATCGCACGTAGTCATACCTTAAAGTGAATTTTGAAACTTCTTTAAAAACGCAAGTGATTTAAGGAACATACAAGCTTGTGCATCAATGTACACAAATTACCAGCAAAGGACTATATAGGACTGATTTAGTTTGGTCTTTTTTGCACACGCGACTACAGCAGCTGGCAGAGGAGAATCAGCCTTTGTGAGAAAAAAGGAGCCAGAAGATGTCTTTCTCACTCTCTGTCATTTCCTTGAGTTGTAGTATTATGGTTTGTACCAGATGTGTGAAATGTCCTCCGTAACACAATATAACAGTTTATGCACAGATGGTGTTCTGAAACTCAAGCAAGCACACACACACACAAAATGTCATCATGTTTGGCTATGGGCCCAGTGTTACAGTGACACCACAGCTAAGGCTAACCTGCTTTCATGAGGCTGGAGGGTATCTGTTCTGGATGTGTGTCCATATGTCTCAAGTGTCCATGGTAGTATCTATGACTATACCTTCCTCATCATCGTCACTTCCTGCATAATACAACTCCATGTGCCCACGGACGGACCCCTCCTGTGCTAAAACGGCCAAACAACAAACACTGAAGTCAAACCCTCAGCACACCATAAAACAACCACTTAACTACAATTTTCCACCACACAAAACAAAAGATGGTCGGGCAGATAAAAAGAGAGCCATAGCCAGCAGGAAACTTTAAAAAGAGTGTCTACACTCTTAACCAACTGTACTGGTTAAAACCACTTCAGCTCTGCAGCATATTTTGATTGATTATGATACTGGACCCACGGGTGGGGCGCAGAGTTGAATTGGTTAACAAGCAGGACATTTTATCTTAAGCACTTTCTGTAAACTCTCTCCCAATTATCTATAGCAGGACGACTAGCGTGATAATAACATTTATGAAATATATGTATAAATATATATAGTCCAATTCTCACTATTAACTATGACTTTTGCCTCAAACTCCTAAATACTGTTTATTAATAGTAAGGCAGTCAAGTTTAGGATAAGATCAAGGGATGTAGAATACGGTCATGCAGAATAAAACATTAATATGTGCTTTAGTACTAATAAACAGCCAATATCCTAGTAATATGCCTGCTAATAAACCAAAAAATGCTAATAAACCAAAATTATTTATGCATATTAGTTATTGCACAATGTTCTCTTGACTTAGTATACACATTTTCCTACTACTGTTTTGAATTCGGTAAGATGTGTTTTTTTTTTTTAAGAAGTCTCTTATGCTTACATAGGCTGCATTTATTAGACAAAATATACAGTAAAAACAGAAATAGAATTTAGAATTTGTCTTGTGTGAAATTTTAGTACGGCCATCTAGGCCATTTGTTTAATGTCTAGGCAATCCCTGTCCCTGGGAGAAGAGATTTCTTTTAATCTCAATGGAACCTTCCTGGAAAAATAACAGATAAATAAATAAAAATAAATGACTTCACTGTCACTTTTGATCAATTTAATGTGTCATTGCTGAATAAAAGTATTAATTTCTAAAAAAAAAAAAAAAAAACACACACACACACACACACACACACACACACAACAACTTTTGACCGGTAGTGAAAGTACACAAGTTTATGCAGTATGAAACTAGGTTGATGGCTAAAAAGCAACACATTCCTACGGTCTTCGTTCATTCGGATTAAGTAGTTTGTCTGTGCGTTTGGTGGCCTACATCCCTCTCAGACAGATTATTGCAGTTTAAACACTCCAGCAGAGATTTACATGCACAAACGTTCATGTTTAAACATGAAGAGTGGTGGATTTACAGTGAAACCCCAGCTGCCAAGAAAATGACACAGCAAATAAAACCTCTGGCTGCTTCAACTCAGAAATTTCCATTTGGTGCAACATCATAAAAGGGGAACAGGACATTTCTCCAAAGCTCATTGAAACGGGGGAAAAAAATGTTTTTCTGCAAAAAAACTTCTGCTTTGCCTTGCAAAAGACATCACATCACATCTTGAAATGAAAGGTAAAAGGAGAACTCGTACAAACACGTTGCATGTGTCTGCTATGTGAAGGCGAGTGGTTAGTTATGCCGTTTTCAAAGAGAGTTTTGTTCACGTAAAAAGGTGAAGTATGCAATTTCTGCTCCACTAGCATCAGAAAATGGAATGGCAAAAATAATGACTATTATTGGCTGACAAACAGAAGATAATATCAAATCACAAGAAAAGCATTACACTATGCATCAAATAAGTGACTTTAGCTTTGAAGGTATATTTCAAAGTGAGCACTAAAACTATGGAGAAGAGTCTTATGTATGAATAGATTTTCTCTGACAGCAGAACAAATGAACACGGTGTAGCACACACCTCTCTCATACAGTGTACTGTAGGTAACCATAGGTTACTGTAGTCGAGAGATTCAGACGAACATCAGAAACACCCATTTAAAAAAACAGAGATCCAAACACAGAGAGTTCGACCGTGCCTGGTTTTCCAGACCGCACCTCATGCCCTGAGACCACATGACACAGACACTGGACCACATGCTGAACCAACACAGAGATCTTTCCCTCCCTTTCATCTGAGCCTCAGCTAACCTCAAATGCTGAACATCTGCCTCTGATTATAGTTCTCTGCAGCTGGTTTGTGAGAGAAGACGGAGAGATTTGATTTTGTTTGTGCGTGTGTGTGCGTGCGTGCGTACTAAATACAAAATTATTAATGCATCTGTAAGCAGGAGACTATGGAAGTTTATGGAATGTGTTGCTCATCCTGCTAAAGCATCTTCACACAATATTAAAATTCAAACAACACACACACACACACAAATATACTATACTTAACTATACCTGGGGAAGATATTTTTGAAATATTCAAAATCTATTCTTGAAATATAGGGTCATTCTGTATCAACTCAACCAGAGGGTCCCAGCTCAAATTTTTTGTTTTGTTAATATTTTTTCTAAAGAAAGCCAAACATAAATAATAATTAAAACCAAAATAATAAATGCCATGGATACATATTTACAGAGTAATCCAGGGTTAAAATGACAATTTCTACCTAAAATTCAAAGGTTGCTGCACCATATACTTTTCTTTTAAAACGGTTTATGGTCGTTACACTTTTGGTTTTGCTGGCTCAAATGATTGAAATGTGCTACAAAAGTCATACATTTCAATCTCTGCATGTAAAAAACTACCAGGGAGTGTTTTTAATCACAGCCTGTAAAGGTTTTAATTGAATGTATTTGTGTGTGTATATAAAATCTACACTATTTTATCTAAAAGTAAAAAGTTTTCATTAAATGTCAAATTAGTGCTTTGATGCCCATGTAAATTTAGGCAACATAACAAATGTACTGTATGAACTATGGGTAACTGAAATTTGAGATCCGCAAAAAAAAAAAAAAAAAAAAAAAAAAAAATGAAGTCGTCGTCCTTATTATAATGGTGGGACATTAACACCATCTGAATACAAAAATAATCTAAAATAAGCAATGAGCTCGCTCCCAGAAGTAAATGATCCCATTGCATTCCCAATATCATCTAATAATAATAATAATAATAATAATAATAATAATAATGATATAATGGACGTCTCCTGTCTAAATCTAATGGTTCCTGAAGAGACAAAAAGTAAAAAGAAAATGAAAGTAGAAGAGAGCAGGAAAAAGTAAGACCGAAGAGCAGCATGAAAGATGAAGCAGATGTAAACCAGAATTAAAGTGAATGAGATGAGGAGAGGGAAGAAGACAGCGTGCTTATCAGTGAACTAGCAGAAGTCTGCTGATGACTGACGGTAACGACACGACTGAGTGGGCCAAAATCAATTTCTGCACCCTCAGATAAGACTAAACTAAACCATGCTGCCTGGAACACTTAAACTAGTCTCTAAAACCCGCAGCAAAGATTGGAGTCCCCTGAAAGCTTCTGCACATAACCTCCGGCTCAATGGAACCGGAAAATACATCTACCCAAAAATGACAAATCTGTCATGTTTAACCCAAGTAATTTATAGCGGAGTGTCCAAGCAGCTGTTATTTTCCATTAAAAGTGACTGTGACTTTGAATGACTGACAATTTAAAGGTCTGTTCCTCACACAAAGATATTGTATTTGTTGGAATATAGCAGAGCACTGATGTTTTCGTCTGATGCTTTTTTGCTAGCGCCCATCCGCTTTTATTGTATGGAAAAGAGCAGCATGAACATTATGCTAAACCTCTCCTTCGGTGTTCCATGAAAGAAATAAAGTCATGCAGGTTTGGAACGACATGACAGAACTTTCATTTTTAGGAGAACCGTTCTTTTAAAGCATTTGTAAAAATGGCTCACAAAATGATGTGCCATTTTATGGCTCATATAAACACCGTGAGGCAGCGGTTTATTTTATCATGTAAACTCTCACTCAGCAGAGTCACAGAAACTCCCAAACATTCCCAAATCATCTTCCTGTAAACAATCCGACACAATCCTCCCAAATAAAGTTTGCGTTTATTAAACAAGACTGTGGCCAAGTTCTATCTGATGAATGTTACATAATAAAAGCGTAAAGGTTACACATGTGTGAGCACTTTCAAGGGTCAAGCCAGTCAATGTTGTTTGTGTATTCTAAAGGTCATTCTGTATTGGTTGGCGACATTTCTCAAGCACCATCTCATTAGATTACAGTAGTTTCTCCTGGCCATAAATTTAGGTAGGCCAGAGTCTGGATATTGTCGCTAGTTTATGATAAACATTTTGTAGGCTTTCTTAAATCGCTGAACACATCAGACACACTTTTGGCAGAATTCTAATGTCCTTGCGTTATTCAGCCTGAGGGTGGGGCTCTAATGATGATTGACAGACTTTGGTATACACGACAAACGCATAGAATGCAATCTTAGAATTGCCTTAATGTATTTATTGCATCTGAATGTTGTTTCAGAATATTAAAGGTTAGAAATTCAAGTGAGGAAAAAAAAAAGTCTCGGAACAAACATAAAACAAACACAGAACTAATGCATATAAAAGCTATTCACATGAACGTTTAAATTAAAGGATTAATATTTTCATTAATTTGATATGCTACTCCACATAGGAAGAACAGACATGCCAACTAGTTACTGACCAGATGCAGACACATATCTGAAGCGGACTGATATCGTCTTGGCCTGGAGAGAGGTTCACGTGAGGTAACGTTACATGAAAATAAGCGAGGCAGCCAGAAATCTGCCCCAATTGCTCTCTATGAGAGCGCACTGCAGTTCCACTTTCCACCACATATTTACATTGGACATTTGTGGGGCGCTGTAGAGTTAGGGAGGGCTCAGAGACCGGCTGCCCCGCTTAGTATCATAAATACATGCCTATTTTGGTGTGGCTCTGCCCCACCTGCCCATACAGACAAGCTGCGGCTGTTAGATTATTAGAGTTAATCTAATTAAAAACTAATTAAAAAACTTCTCTGTTTTTCGGATGGACAGAACAGCCGAGGCCGGTAAATCCAAAGGAGGTGGAGTATGCTTCATGGTCAACAAGAAATGGTGCGACCCCAGGAACATCACCATTCTCTCGCGATCCTGCCCGCCTCATCTGGAACATTTAACAATCATTTGCCGCCCATTCTATCTGCCGAGGGAGTTTCCTGCGGTCGTTGTGACCGCTGTTTACATTCCACCACAGGCAGACACAGCGCTGGCTTTATCTGGCTTTCATGATGTTGCCAGCGGCGTCATAAACAAACACCCTGACGCGGCGTACATTGTCGTGGGCGATTTTAACAAAGCAAACCTAAAGAAAGTCTTGCCAAACTTTCACCAGCACGTCTCCTGTCCTACACGAGGAGCAAACACACTGGATCATTGCTACTCTCCGTTTAAGAACGCCTATAAAGCGTGGTCACTTCCAGCTTTTGGCAAATCGGATCATGCCGCCATTTTCCTCACACCTGAATACAGACAAAGGCTCGTTCAGGAACCCCCGGTGAGGTGGGAAGTTAAGCGCTGGTCGCCCCATTCAGAGACCGCGCTACAGGCAGCTCTGGATGATGTGGATTGGGACATGTTCCGAGCGAGTTCAGCTGACGTCAGCGAGTTCACAGATGTGGCGCTTTGCTTCATCAACATGCTTACAGAGCAAGCCACGCAAACAATAACAATAACGTCCTTCTCAAATCAGAAACCGTGGGTGGACAGTTGAATACAGAATATCCTGCTATGCTCTGCGGCGTGCTGTTAAAGCCGCAAAACTCCGTTATAAAGACCGAGTGGAGTCTCATTTCCAACTCAACGACTCGCGGCGCATGTGGCAAGGTCTGAGGTCCATCTGCTCGTTTGGATCTAAATCCTCTGCAGAGGTGGCGCTGATCCGTCGCTTGTGAATGAGTTAAACTCTTTCACGCTTTCGCTTTGACTGTAACCGCGGCAACGCGACTCCAAGTGGCGCGTCAGAGGGAATTACTCAGAACAGCAACAACCACGTGATCTCTGTCTCGGAGGATGAAGTTCGGAGGGCACTCAAGCGTGTGGACGTCAGGAAAGCTGCTGGGCCGGATGGTATTTCAGGTCGTGTTCTGCGGTCCTGTGCTGATCAGCTCGCCGGGTTGTTTACATCTATCTTTAATGAGTCCCTCGCTACATCTGTGGTCCCCACCTCCTTCAAAAAATCCACCATCATCCCTGTCCCTAAGAACAGTAAACCCTCTTGCCTAAATGACTATCGTCCAGTGGCTCTCAGATCTATAGTCATGAAGGTCTTTGAGAGACTCATTAAAAACACCATTTGCGCCTTCATTCCTGGCACTTTGGACCCTCTTCAGTTTGCCTATCGTCCCAATAGATCGACTGAAGATGCCATCTCTCATGTCCTCCACTCCTCCCTCACTCACATCGACAGCAAAATTGGGAACTACGTAAGGCTGCTATTTATTGACTATAGCTCAGCCTTTAACACCATAGTTCCCATCAAGCTAACCTCCAAACTCCTGGATCTCGGCCTGAATCCTTCTCTCCGCCACTGGATTGAGGACTTCCTCACTGGCAGGCCTCAGGTGGTGAGAGTAGGCCAAGCCCACCTCCTCCTCCATCACCCTGAGTGTGGGAGCTCCACAGGGCTGTGTCCTGAATCCCCTGCTCTACTCTCTCTACACGCATGACTGTTTGTCCACACACAGCTCCACCTCTATCATCAGATTTGCTGATGATACTGTTGTCCTGGGCCTCATTTCCAACAACGAGACGGCATACTTGGACGAGGTGGAGCATCTAACATCATGGTGCCAGGACAACTGTCTCTCTCTGAATGTTGGCAAGACCAAAGAGATGATTGTGGACTTCAGGAAGAGACAGCAACGGACATACTCCCCCCTCATGATCAGCGGGTCACCAGTAGAGAGAGTGAGCAGCTTCAAGTACCTGGGAGTAAACATCTCCGAGGACCTGACCTGGACTGCTCACATTCAGACACAGGTGAAAAAAGCCAGGCAAAGACTGTACCACCTGCGCCAGCTGAGGAAATTCAGGGTTTCACCAGCTATCCTGAAAACTTTCTATTTAGGGGCGATAGAAAGTGTTTTAACTCAGTGCATCACAGCGTGGTATGGGAACAGCACCAGTCATGACCGCAAAGCCCTGCAAAGAGTCGATGCGCTTATCCGAGCGTATCTCAGGGTCAGCTCTCCGTCTCTGCAGGACGTCTACACCAAACGCTGCAAAGGTAGACCTACTAAGATCATCAAGGACTCTAATAACCCTGCAAACCCTCATTTCACGCTGCTGCCATCTGGTAAGCGCTTCCGAAGCCTGATGGCCAAAACTGAGAGACTCAGGAGGAGCTTCTTCCCCAGGCCATCAGACTCCTGAACTCAGTCACTTAACATCACGTGACTTCACTTCAGGATAAACATACTGACATTGCACTGCACTTTCTGTTCTCGTTGTTACTGTGTAACAACCTGTTATAAACCTGTTTGCACATTATACTCTTTATACATTTGTTAACCACATATTTATAAGTCTACAGTTTTCTCACTGCACAGTGTACCTCACTTATTTTATTCCACTTCTTTATTTTTATTTTTTTTACTTTTTCTTCTACTTGACTTGATTATTTATAATTCTACAGATATATATATATATATATATATATATATATATATATATATATATATATATATATATATATATATATATATATATATATATATATATATATATATATATATATATATATATATATATACTTTTTTATCCTATTTCTATTATAATTTCCTCCTTGTGTTTTTAACTATGAATTTGCACTGTCCATGGAGCGGACCTGTTTACATTTCAATGCCGGTTGTATATTCTGTATATAACTGTGTATGTGACAAATAAAAACTCTTGAATCTTGAGTTAAAAGACTGGCACACCAACAATAGAATCATGTGGTTAGTTATAGCACAATATTACCTAAATGACATTGACCTCTCAGTGTAAAATCAGGAGAGGGTGAAAGTAAACAATTCTGACCTTCAAGTAAATAGCAATAAAGAACAAAAGCCACATATTACTTTGTAATCTAGGTGTTATCAGGTGGAGATATATAGAATATAATTCTCTTTACTTTGATACAGTTACCCTGTGTTAAAACTCAGAAGTTTACACTGTATGCCTTTGCAGCCTTAGGGTTAGCTTCATAACCCATGGTTGGTTATGCTTGCTGACTAAAACACAAATGTGAAAACATAGCTTAACATTGTTAAAAGTGTTGTTTAAGGCTTAAGTTAACAGTGAACAGTTCTGAACTAAAGTGCGCCTAATATAGGCCATTGTTTTGAGATATTTTAACACCCACACAGTAAAGGATTTAACCAGATGAAAAGATTACAGAGCCAAATCTGGAAAAATCATTTAATAGGCAGCACGTGTCTACTAACTCACCAATCCATCTGAAAATGTCCACAAAATATAAACCTCAGTGCCGCTTACAAACATAAGTGTAAATAAATAGACACAAAAGTGAAACGGCTTGAACAAGGAAAAAAATCCATCAGGAATTGATTGGGTTGTTTGTTGTCATTGGCTAACTGCAGTGATCGCTTCATGTGAGTGACAGGTTGCTGAAGAGGAGGGATTGAAACCCTTCGGGCCTTTGGACAAGCTTATTTCTCCTTCTCTTACTGAATTCCAAAAACACAGAACAATTCAGTAGACTCTTCACGCAGACATCATGCGTCATCAACACGTTCTGTAAGGCTACGCTGAGTTTTAGACAGTCACAAACAAACAGCAGCCTCCTTTTACTGTTCCTCCTGAACCAAAACAACGAGCTTATGCTGCTTTCACCCCATTGAAACTGTAATTATGAGATGGCAACCTGTGACGTTTACCCAACACCATCAACGGCGAAAAGAATCTGCAGCAGTCGGGTGATACAAGTCAGAGCTCTGTGTTTATGTTCATTATTATTGTAATGTTATGTGCTTTGAGACATGAGGTAATTTAATGCTAAAGATGGGTATCAAGAACCGGTTCCATTTTAGAACCGGGGGCAACATTTCCCAGAACCGGTGATTCGATAAAGAAATGCGCATTTTGCTTCCGCGCACATCAGTTCCTGTGTGCGCATTTTAAAGGAGTTTTAAACCATTTGAGCGCAAAGAAGACTTGCTTGCTGTTTTCTGTGCTGCACACACACACACACACACACACACACACACACACACACACACACAGAACGGCTCCTCATAGTGAAGACTGTGTGATAATGAACAGTTCTCTTCCTCGTCTTTTTGCACAGAACACGAATGGACAAATACACACAAAAATGTCAAAATATAAAGTGACGGCACATTTTCCTAATGTCACCTCTATGATAATGTTAATCAAACAACAAGACATTGAGAAAATTGTTTTTGTATTTTCCATAAACCTATCCATAGCCTATTTAATTAGAATAAATGTGAATGTTTTTTTATTTTTTTATTTACCTAATCGACATTAGGAACCGACAATAATCAAATTTTTTTTATTGCTTTGGAGATGTTCTGAAGGGAGGGTGTGATCTCAGTTTCAATGCTAACTTGCTATTGCTAGCATCTCCGAAATTGCTTTCCGTACCTTTAATGTTTTGATATGTATAAGGGAACATATGAATAAAAATAAATGTGCTCAGATAAATAATTTATAATAAATATTGCAATATTCCATAAAAATAAGAATTTGTAAATACTTATTTTATTGTTACTTTAAAATATATGTATGAACGCCAATTATTTAGATAAAGCATCTAAACAAGTGGCAGCTTTTCCTCCGAACTTCACTTTTCTAAATCATTTTGCAATACCCTTTTTTTTTTTGTGACTTGTGTACGTTTTGCCTGAAACCTGTGCTTGTGTTGTCTGTCTTCAAGATAAATAGCCATTGCTTTATTTTTTTCTAATGCAATTAGAAAACTCATTAATCTGTCGTGATTGACATTACACGCGTCCAACTGTTATGCGTGCTCTGAATGGCGTGATGTTCTTACCTCCCATCGACCGTAGGTCAGCAGGAACAGGCACAAGGGTATTGCGGTGCCGGACATGGCATGGGTGGAGGGCATGCTGTACTCAGAGTTGTAGAACATCTCCACCTTTACCACCGGGGGCGAGGCAGGTCTCGGCCACCGGATCACATCTTTCGTGCACTGTCCGAGATACATAACCCATACCCAGACCACGACGAGCCTGCGGCTCACATATGCGTCTACGTTCCACATGAAGAACGGGAAGAATGAGATGTAGAACAGCTCGTTCCCAAGCTCGGTACCGAACGTGAACAGGTAGAAGAGAAACTTATTCTCGATTATGAACTCCTGCCCGACGTCTCCGGTGAGAGAGTTTCTGCGCAACGGCTTCACCGCGGATCCTTGAGCGTCGTCCGCGTCCTTATCCGCTGCCTGCCCGGTTTCTCCCGCAGCTCCGTTCGCCAACCCGTTATTGCGTTTCTCCCTGTCGGTCTCTGCTCCTGTTGGTCTACGGCGGGTGCCATCCCCGCCTCCGTTCTGTACATCCCCGTGGCGAGTGCTTGGTACCCCGTTACTGAGTTTGTCACGTGTGTCGGTTCCGCGCACCCCGCATAGCTGTTGGAAACGCGCGACGTGCTGAGGGTCCTGCAAATAGTGCATGAGCTGCACGAATCCCCCTTTTAACCCACCTGCCATGTTTAGCGACAGACTGCGCAAGTTGAAGCCACCTGGTAAGACCAGGAGAAGCTGGAGCTACTGAGAGTGAACCGTGCTGTGGGTGTGGGTTATTAAGCCATTCCCTCTACTCCCGTACTTATAATAACAAAACCCCGATCTAACCGAGACAAATAGACTTATAACAGATGATAAAATTATTCATGGACACATGAGGAGAAAATTAACACAAAAAAACTATTGCAACGGCTTACAAATGTCCGGTTGTACCGACCCCCACGCCGTATCCGGTTACTGACAGATCCGTGCGAGCAACAGAAACACGAGTGGGTAGAATGTAAGAAAGCAAGTTTCGGTACTCAAAATGGGAGGGGCTTAGCAGCCGGACATCGGCTGTGATTGGTCAGGTACCATGGTTCTTAATAATAATAATATATTTTTAAATATTTTATAATATAATGTTTAATATTAATTAATACAATTTAATTTAATTATTTTCCTTACTTGAATTTAAAATATTACCCAGCCGTTCCTGGAACATCGGAGAGCCAGCAGTGTCACGTGGTGGCTGTTACTTTTTACAGCGCTAAGGATTGATTGCCAAATCGTGTTGGTTTATGATTACAGGATAATTTAAAAGATATTACGTGGTCTAATTTATATGCATACGTCAAGTACTAATCGTTGGGTTTAATAGCTTTAAACTATAATGCTTTTAGTTTACAAAAACCAACAACGGAACCAAAAAGACCTGATATTTTAATGCAGCTCAATGGGGAGTTCGGTTTCTTTGTGCCGCAAAGCGCCCTCTGGAGTAATTAAGTAAACCTTTGTGTAGGAAACGTTTAGCAACTCCGTCCAATGGTGCGGAGACGTTCACGAAGCGATGATGTCATTACTTTACGGACTCGGGAGAGGCCGCACATGATAATAAATGTGATCCATAATGATGAAATCATACCTTTTTTATTTGCATATATTTATTTACACAGATAAAGAAAAAGGACTGAGTGAAACATTCAATATTTTATTTTATTTGACTGCAGTGCCATGAAAATAGACAATTCTCGTATATGCTACTTTAAAATCTTTTGGCAAAATAGCACTAAATTCTCTGAGGAATAATGTTCTCTTTGAAACAAAAAAATAGCTTCATTTCAAAATAAACTGGATATCCATGTCTATGCTTTGAAATGTCAAAAGATAGCACTCTGAATTTAGATTTCAGTAAATTACATTCATATTGAAAAAAAATACATTACACATACAAATGTGCATAAACAAATACACAACATATTAATAGTAAGAGTACCAGTCGTTATATACTGTACCAAAATATTTTTGCACTACTTTGCCTGTTAGAAAACCTTGTGAGACACAACGATATGAGACGAGAACAGGATCATCTGAGGTTCTGTGTAAAAGAGAGTGGCTGATTTTACACTACATTGAGCATGTATACCTTGTCTTCCCTGTTAGTCATAAACCGTGGGTTTTTGCACTGAATGTAGGCCATTGTTATGAGATATTCGACACCCACACAGTTATAGGGTTTCCAGATCCAAATATTAAAGAGCCAGAAATGTAGAAAATCCATATGTGTACAAAGGAGGCATTGGGAACTCGCTATACTGGCCACTGACTACCTAAATTTGTTACAAGGGACGTATGACTGTAAAACATCATTATAAACTGCAGGTAGTAGATGATTCAAAAGAATGAACCCAAAAGGTCTATGTAGCTGCGAATTCATTGCCATAACACTAGATGGCAGAGTCACCTTAACATATAACAGTTTCTGCCAAAAAGCCTTTAAAAAAAGGCTGTATGCAAAGACCTTAATGAAACACAAGTAGCAAACCAAATAAACTTTTTACAATTTTTAATTTTTTTACTATTATGATCATGAAAGTTGCATGTCACTAGAGACCCTGTTTAACGCGACAAAACCAGAAGGCCTTTAAAAGAAATATTAGTTTCACTTTTCATTTTACCTCATACATTTTCCCATTTTATTTATTTATTTATTTATTTTGTTAAAAGGTATGGGAACTTAATAATTATAATAATAATAATAATAATAATAATAATAATAATAATAATAATAATAATAAAAACATTACTAGTTCGACATCAGTAGCCACTTACACAAAAAAAGTTCATTTCAGAGCAACAAAGCTTTTGTAAAATCACTCCAACCTTAGAAGCAGGATTTTGAAACTGACAATTCAATTTTTTCCCTTTTTTTTACGGCACAACCACTAGGTGCATGGTGTTCATTAGCCTTTTTTAATCCCTGAAAACAGTGCGGGTTAGTTCACCCAAGAGTGAAAATTCTGTCATTAATTCCTCACCCTCATGTCGTTCCAAACCCGTAAGATTTTTGTTCATCTTTGCAAATGAAGATCTTTTTGATGAAATCTGAGTGATTTCTGTCCCACATGAACATTCATCAACTCACATATCAGTTGTGGCATGTTCGCTTGATGTGTGAGAACCAGTGAGGTTCATTCTCGTGTTACGCAGCACGTTTGAGCTTCTGCAAGAACCAATGAGGTTCATTCTTGTGTTACACAGCACGTTTGAGCTTCAGCAAGAACCAGTGAGGTTTATTCTTGTGTTACACAGCACGCTTAAGCTTCTGCAAGAACCAATGAGGTTCATTCTCGTGTTACGCAGCACGTTTGAGTTTCAGCAAGAACCAATGAGGTTCAGCGCAGCACGTTTGAGCTTCAGCAAGAACCAATGAGGTTCATTCTCGTGTTACGCAGCACGTTTGAGCTTCAGCAAGAACCAATGAGGTTCATTCTCGTGTTACGCAGCACGTTTGAGCTTCAGCAAGAACCAATGAGGTTCATTCTCGTGTTGCGCAGCACGTCTAGCTTCTGCAAGAACCAGTGAGGTTCATTCTCGTGTTACGCAGCACGTTTGAGCTTCTGCAAGAACCAATGAGGTTCATTCTCGTGTTGCGCAGCACGTCTAGCTTCTGCAAGAACCAGTGAGGTTCATTCTCGTGTTACGCAGCACGTTTGAGCTTCTGCAAGAACCAATGATGTTCATTCTGGTGTGTTACACAGCACGTTTGAGCTTCAGCAAGAACCAATGAGGTTCATTCTTGTGCGTTACGCAGCACGTTTGAGCTTCAGCAAGAACCAATGAGGTTCATTCTGGTGTGTTACGCAGCACGCTTGAGCTTCTGCAAGAACCAATGATGTTCATTCTGGTGTGTTACACAGCACGTTTGAGCTTCAGCAAGAACCAATGAGGTTCATTCTCGTGTTACGCAGCACGTCTGAGCTTCTGCAAGAACCAATGAGGTTCATTCTCGTGTTACGCAGCACGTTTGAGCTTCAGCAAGAACCAATGAGGTTCATTCTGGTGTGTTACGCAGCACGCTTGAGCTTCTGCAAGAACCAATGAGGTTCATTCTCCTGTTACGCAGCATGTTTGAGCTTCAGCAAGAACCAATGAGGTTCATTCTCGTGTTACGCAGCACGTCTGAGCTTCTGCAAGAACCAATGAGGTTCATTCTCGTGTTGTGCAGCACGTCTGAGCTTCAGCAAGAACCAATGAGGTTCATTCTCGTGTTACGCTGCACGTTTGAGCTTCAGCAAGAACCAATGAGGTTCATTCTCATGTTAGGCAACACATTTGAGGTTCTGCAAGAACCAATGAGGTTCATTCTGGTGTGTTACGCAGCACGTTTGAGCTTCTGCAAGAACCAATGATGTTCATTCTGGTGTGTTACGCAGCACGTTTGAGCTTCAGCAAGAACCAATGAGATTCATTCTCGTGTTACACAGCAGGTTTGAGCTTCTGCAAGAACCAATAAGGTTTGTTCTCACACATCAAGCAGGTTCGGTTGAGCTTCTGTTTATGTTCACTGATCAAAGTTTATATGAATAAAATCCTAAATTCAATCTGTTCATCATATAAAGGAATTGAGTCTCTTCAGAAAATTTTAACTAAACCATCAAATTTTCATATGGATTAGTTTTACGATCTCTTTATAAACTTTTTGAAGTGTCAAAGTGGTAGTTGGGTAGCTGTTAATGGAGGGACAGAAAGCTCTCAGATTTTATCAAAAAGATCCTCATTTGTGTTCCGAAGATGAACAAAAGTCTTATGGTTTGGAATGACATGAGGGTGAGTAAATTATGACAATTTTCATTTTTGGGTGAACTATCCCTTTAAGATTATAGCTCACTCAAGTAAATGTATGAAAACAAAACGTCTGTGGTCAAAGTTCAGATTGAGCGAGGCAGTGATAACAAGATGATGTTGTCTTTTTCCACTTGGAAAAATACACCCTGATGTGGGCAGACACCTGTCACGTCACAAACCACAGAGCTCATGCTCACCAGCAGACTTGCACAAGCACAAATGCACGGACAGTTGGAAATCCCCTGCCTGTGCACAATGACATCTTATCCTTTATCATCCAAATGGTAGAGTAGCACTGAAGCTCCATGATCAGGAGGCAGGGTGTGGCAGCACGTTTGAGCTTCTGCAAAAACCAATGAGGTTCATTCTCGTGCTATGCAACACCTTTGAGCTTCAGCAGAACCAATGAGATTCATTCTCGTGTTACGCAGCAGGTTTGAGCTTCAGCAAGAACCAATGAGATTCATTCTCGTGCTATGCAACACCTTTGAGCTTCAGCAGAACCAATGAGATTCATTCTCGTGTTGCGCAGCACGTTTGAGCTTCAGCAAGAACCAATGAGATTCATTCTCGTGTTACGCAGCAGGTTTGAGCTTCAGCAAGAACCAATGATGTTCATTCTCGTGTTGCGCAGCACGTCTGAGCTTCAGCAAGAACCAATGAGGTTCATTCTCGTGTTACGCTGCACGTTTGAGCTTCAGCAAGAACCAATGAGGTTTATTCTCATGTTAGGCAACACATTTGAGCTTCTGCAAGAACCAATGAGGTTCATTCTGGTGTGTTACGCAGCACGTTTGAGCTTCTGCAAGAACCAATGATGTTCATTCTGGTGTGTTACGCAGCACGTTTGAGCTTCTGCAAAAACCAATGAGGTTCATTCTCGTGCTATGCAGCACGTTTGCGCTTCAGCAAGAACCAATGAGATTCATTCTCGTGTTACACAGCAGGTTTGAGCTTCTGCAAGAACCAATAAGGTTTGTTCTCACACATCAAGCAGGTTCGGTTGAGCTTCTGTTTATGTTCACTGATCAAAGTTTATATGAATAAAATCCTAAATTCAATCTGTTCATCATATAAAGGAATTGAGAGTCTCTTCAGAAAATTTTAACTAAACCATCAAATTTTCATATGGATTAGTTTTACGATCTCTTTATAAACTTTTTGAAGTGTCAAAGTGGTAGTTGGGTAGCTGTTAATGGAGGGACAGAAAGCTCTCAGATTTTATCAAAAAGATCCTCATTTGTGTTCCGAAGATGAACAAAAGTCTTATGGTTTGGAATGACATGAGGGTGAGTAAATTATGACAATTTTCATTTTTGGGTGAACTATCCCTTTAAGATTATAGCTCACTCAAGTAAATGTATGAAAACAAAACGTCTGTGGTCAAAGTTCAGATTGAGCGAGGCAGTGATAACAAGATGATGTTGTCTTTTTCCACTTGGAAAAATACACCCTGATGTGGGCAGACACCTGTCACGTCACAAACCACAGAGCTCATGCTCACCAGCAGACTTGCACAAGCACAAATGCACGGACAGTTGGAAATCCCCTGCCTGTGCACAATGACATCTTATCCTTTATCATCCAAATGGTAGAGTAGCACTGAAGCTCCATGATCAGGAGGCAGGGTGTGGCAGCTCCCCAGGCCACAGATGCATGTGGCTGGGGAGGATGAATACGGAAGCAGCTTGTACTGCTGGAACTCCTGGAGCACCACCTTCAGTCTCTTCCGCCTCCTCTCTGTCTCCTGCTCCTCCTCCTTGTCATCCCTCTGTTTCTCTCTCTCCCTCTGGACCTCGTCCAGGTGGATCTTGCGTAGCAAGTTGTTGATGAGCACAGAGCGGCGGAGGTAAGCCTCGGGGTCGTCTAGGAAACGCAGCTTCTGCAGAGATAGGCGCAAGATGCAGCTGCGCTCCTCACGCAGGATCAGGTGCTGAGGAGAGACAGGTAAGATCAGAAAGACATGCACCATGATTTTTTTTAAATAAGTTGAAAGAATCTTTTGGTCAATCAATTGGAATGATCTATCTATCTATCTATCTATCTATCTATCTATCTATCTATCTATCTATCTATCTATCTATATCTATCTATCTATCTATCTATCTATCTATCTATCTATCATCCTATTGTCCTATCCATCCATCCATCCATCCAATATGTCTATCTATCTATCTATCTATCTATCTATCTATCTATCTATCTATCTATCTATCTATCTATCATCCTATTGTCCTATCCATCATCCATCCATCCATCCATCTATCTATCTATCTATCTATCTATCTATCTATCTATCTATCTATCTATCTATCTATCTATCTATCTATCTATCTATCTATCTATCTATCTATCCTATCATCCTATTGTCCATCCATCCATCCATCCATCCATCCATCCATCCATCCATCCATCCTATCTATCTATCTGTCTATCTATCTATCTATCTATCTATCTATCTATCTATCTATCTATCTATCTATCTATCTATCCATCCATCCATCCATCCATCCATCCATCCATCCATCCATGCATCCAATGTCTGTCTGTCTATCTATCTATCTATCTATCTATCTATCTATCTATCTATCTATCTATCTATCTATCTATCTATCTATCTATCTATCTATCTATCATATTGTTTTCCTATCCATCCATCAATCATCCTGTTGTCCTATCTATCCATCCATCCATCCATCCATCTATCTACTAACTTTCAAAATGAGGGAAAAAAAGAGAGTATTGGTGTCCCAATACAAAGTATTGGTGTTATAAATGTACATAATAAAAAAATTAAAACGGGAATTAATTATAATTCCTTTCATTCAAATTTGAATTGCAATTATTCATCCTGTTTGCTTCCTCAATTCAAATTCAGAAACTGGACTGCATTTAAAAGGCATTCTCGGTTCAGATCTGAACGTACAGGTACACAACAAATCAGCACTCAGCACATATCAGTCGACACTCACTTTTTGTAAATATCCATGTAGGCTTCCCTGAACATCCTCCTCTTCCGCATATTTTCGCTTAAAGTAGGCGACTTTCGACGTTGTCGACCGCTGAGGGCACTCTTAGAGGAAAGACCCTGCGGATGAGCACACAAGGATTCCGTGAAACTGTGGCTTTTACAAATGTACATCTCTCTTTCAATCTTTTGCTGGGAATGATGATTCACTTTAAAACAATGCCATCAACTCTGTCCTCAAGCACTATACGTCGTGGGTAAAGTGGATTTGGTTAGACTACAGTCAGTGTGTTATGTAACAATGTCTCTGTGTGTGTTGTGTTTTAATTACCTGAGGACTGCTTTACGCAGACACACTCACACTCCTCTCTGAGAAATCCTCTATTCACCTGAGGCTCTTTCCTCTGGCTCACACACATTGCCTAATGGTTTCTATAGTCATAGAGAAAAAGAGAGCGAAAGAGTAGCTATCATTTACTGGATCCTACTGTTTCCAATCCGATTTCAGTTAAATTGGTGTGAATGTGTGACAACTCCATAGCCCCGACGTTCCTTACACACAGATCAGTGTAGTTCTGTCTCAAAGAAGCAAAAACAAATCGCGCAGTATATAGGCTATGCAATGGAATCTGCAGGCAGCTCTGCTGTAGTTGCACGATGTCTTGCCGCTGCATTTCACTTATCAGGTTCAAAGAAATGTTCCGCGCAATGACCGTGGGTGGGTAGAATAGCGTGGGCTGCGTGAGTTTGTGTGCTTGAGGGGGAGAGAGAGAGGAGAGAGAGAGAGAGAGAGAGAGAGAGAGAGAGAGAGAGAGAGAGAGAGAGAGAGAGAGAGAGAGGCTATAAACCAATAAGGTATTTGTCTTCGTTGCACTCTCTTTTGGTTACATTTGGTTAAACTGTACAAATACATGATGATATTAGATGCCATTTTGGTCACTGTATCAGTTCTAACTGTAAATGTGATTAAATTGTAAACATATGTCCTGCTAATAAGTTCGAGCTATTAAAAAATACCGATAGCTTAACACAGGTTTCATAAAGCAACATTCCGGCAACGTCCCATTCACCATAAATTAATTTTAATTCTTACAGTATTCTTAATTATTATAATTAAAGCAATTCATAATTTTATTTAACAATATTTTAACATGAAATAAGCAATGTTTTTTTTTTTTTTTTTTTTTTTTGCCTTAAGGTGCACTCTGACCAATATAGCAGTTGTCTAGTAGCCTATGGATGAGACACCATGCAAAAGAAATCATTTTCGCTTTCTAATGCCATTGCAGCATTCAGCAATGATTCATTCAGGAAAAAAATGTCCAGAAATTAGGATTACCAAGACCCTAATTCAACTGGTCATGTGATAATTCATGTGAGGAAAACATCGGCAATTGTGTTAGTGATTTTAATGGAAACTTTATTTAATGTAGGCTACTCCGTGTTCAGAGGTAAAACTTTTAATGAGGAAAAAAATACGAAATGGATATTTAAATATATAAATTTCTCCGGAAATTATGAATTCATTTATACTCCTTACTTAAAAACAAAAACATTTAGAATATTCTGTAGTAAAATTGAAATATAGCCTAAATGCACTTTTTACAGTATCAAATAGGTGCATTTAATAAATGAATGTATGCATGCATAATGTTATAGTACAGTATATTCTGCAACTCAACTGTCACGCTAATGAATGAATCAGAAGACAGAACGCGCATTTTCCACAAAAAAAAAATAAAAATGAAATAACAATAAATGGGCATGTTATATGTATTAGCCTATATAATTGCACCTATAACTGTTTCACAATAAACAAATGCATGCAGTAAAAAATATGATGTACGCTCACTGAGAAAACAGAATTGAAAATCAATATGATTAACAAAGGTAAATGATCCTACCTTATTTATAAAGCCACATTAACAGTCCCTGCACGCGCGTTCATCAGATCAGAGGCTCAAGACAGCTCATATTGTGCCGAATGTAGCCGCTTTCAGCTCCGCGTGCGCTTGACGTTTCGCCCCCAGATCTCGAAGTCTTGCTTTTGATATAATCCCTGTAGTATTCGGCTCACTCTCGGCTCTTAAAATATCCCCTTTCTGTTCAGAGAGCAATAACAGACTGCACCGGCTCCTGATTGGTCGACACTGAAACAGATGTTTCCTGTTGCTAGGAGAGTCACTAGGCAATGGTGACGCTCCAGCATCAAACTCCATTCTTCTCGCATCCTCTGCTGCTGCGTTTCCTCCTCCTCTCTCTTCTTGCGTATTTCTTAACATATGGCTTATCTCCTTAATCATTTTTAGTTTTGAAAGGTTTTATTGCTCATATACAGTAGGCCTACTCTTACAACTTATCTCACTGGCATAGCCTACATAAGTAGGCTATATCATATCTCCTTATTGCGCAAGCGATTCTTCCACTCCCATACGCAAACAGCTAAATAAATAGGGCTGTCAAAATTAACATTCATTTTTCGATTCTTTTTTTCCCTTTTTTTTTTTTTTTTCATATTAAACATATTAAAAATATACGCAATTAACGCACTCTCAGAAAAAAAAGGTACAAAAGCTGTCTCGGCAGTACCAATCAACCTTTGTACCTAAACGAGTGCACATTAGTACCTCAAAGGTACAAATTGGTATGGTATTGCACAGCATCCCTTTTTCCCGTCATCCTTTGGCTGCGCTACAATATATGATCACGCTGTCATTCATGCGAGTGCTATTAAAGCATTCATGCGATAAGACGAAAAAAAAAAAAAAACGCAAATCTTTACTTTACTGTCTGCGATTAAGCGGCTCTGTGAAAAAAACACCCGAAACGCGTGCACAATGGCGCTTCAGACAGTTCTCTTTCGCGCTTGAACAGACAAAAACACAAAATGATGTCAAAATTCCCATTCTGTCAAGTATCCTTGTAAGCACAGTCTTAAATTAGTTCAACAGAGTTAAATGAATGTAAATAGTTGTGAGTCTTAAAGTGACAGCAGCCTAATAAACCTGCTGTCTGTCATTAAAGTGTTATTTCACCCAAAAATGTATATTTTGTTAATTCCTCACCCTCATGTCGTTCCAAACTCGTAAGACTTTCATTCATCTTTGGAACACAAATCAAGATCTTGAATTCTGAGAGCTTTCTGTCCCTCCATTGACAACTACACAACTGAAACTTTGATGTTTTAAAAAGTTCATAAAGAGATCGTAAAACTAATCCATATTAATTGAGCCGTTTAGTCAAAATTTGTATTCACATATAAACATTGATCAGCAAATATAAACAGAAGGTCAACCAAACCTGCTTGACACACAAGAACAAATCTCACATCAAGCTTGAGCTTCCGTTTACCACAACTGATGTGTGAGTTGATGAATGTTTATGTGAATAAACGCCTAAATTCAATCTGTTCATCATATAAAGCGATCAAGTGTCTTCAGAAAATTTGGACTAAACCGCTCAGTTCATTTGGATTAGTTTTACAATCTCTTTATGAACTTTTCAGTTGGGTAGCCGTCAATGGAGAGACAGAAAAGTCTCAGAATTCATCAAAAAAGATCTTCATTTGTGTTCCGAAGATGAACAAAAATCATATGGGTTTGGAACGACATGAGGGCGAGTAATTAATGACTCAATGAGAAAATCACTCAATGCTCTTGACTAGATTAATCTTATTAAAGCTACAAAAGTTGAAAAGTAAATATTCAATTTATAATTTATGCAGTGAAGACTGTGCAATGTTAGGTTATTCAATGTCTATATATTTACCTGTTAGACCTAGCCTACCTGAAAATCTTAAAGCACATAGGTACAAAGTTACATGGGTCAAAAATGACAAAAACAATAACTTTTTTTGTGGGCAGGGCAGGTAAAAATATGAACCGGCCTGACTGGTTGTTTCTACATTATTTTGGAGATTCAATGTGACAATATAAAAATTATATTAAAACTTTTATTTTAGGTCCGGTTAATTACATAAAATATTTAATTACAGCACTAAAATAAATCAATAAAAAGCACTCTCTTCTCAGTTTCATACACCTCTTCCATCTGATTTAAACAGCCTGATTACCAGACGACAGATCATATGGTTGGTTAAAGTCAATTGTACATTTTTCTCTGCCAGTATCACCTATGTTTACAGCTGTTATACACTAAGATCAATGCATAATCAGTATTACATGAATAAAGATTTATTACCATTCTAAATTATAATGAAATAAAACAGTATTGCCAGCAAAAGTCATGTCTTAGAGATATGTCTTTAATGATGGACAAAAATATATGCATTTATCTTCAAAAAGACTATTTGAATGCATGCAAAACAGGCACTATTGATTTTTAAAACACTGAGGTCCATGCATCTGTAATGTTTCAGAGTTTTCCATGCTAATCTCCAATATCACTGGCTCTAAATGAAAACTCCATAGGTTTCACAAGATCAGGCACTTTATATATGCATAAAGCATTACAGACATGCATTAAAAAGAGTTGGGGTTTTAATGTCATGAGGACAGTGTTAGGATTGTCTGAAAAAGATTTTCTTGGACATGCATAAGTGTGTGCTGTGCGTACAGACTATTTTTGGTAAGTAGGATTGGTCTCTTTCCATGCAATTACAATGAATGGGGATTGGAGCTTTCAAACTTCAAAATGGATTCACAAGCTCCAAGTCTTCTCAAACCATACAGTATCTTTGTGTGAGAAACAGACTGAAATCTATTCAATGATAATCTTCAGTAGTCTGTTAAGCATTTGTGATCAGATCATTTAGTCACTGATTCAGATGAACCCGAGAACCAGATTAGCTCATTAAAATGAATAATTTACATTATTTATGTGAACTAGATCATTGAAGCAGATTGATCTAGGGCTTAATAAAGTCCTTCTGAAGTGAATCAATGGGTTTGTGTAAATCTAGACGCACCTTAGCGGCAGCAAATCTAATTTGCAGCCAGGGTAGTCTAGCAACTCTCCGTTGGCTCGCGAGCTTGAAAAACCAAACTCTGGTCAGGCCAATCACATCGTGTATAGAGTCGGTGGGCGGGTTTAACATAATGACGGCAGAGTTGCAGAGGTTCCGCGTGCTACTTGAAAACAAAGCTGGTGAACAGCGGTCTTTTGAATTGGCTTTGGCCACGACTCTGGAAGACTTGTTGTTATACTTTTCTTTGAGAAAAGAACCGCCAGACCGCCTTCAACTTACAAAATAAGCGTAACTTGCGCGACGTATGACATCAGACGTAGCGTCAAGCCTCATGCACACCCGGACGATTATCGTGCATGCTTATGTGTTCATACCCAAGCGCTTTTCACTGCCAATTTGCTGAGCGAATGTGCAAATTCTCTCCCTGACAGTTGATGCCGCTTTTGTTTTTATTGCAGATCAAATAGGATTCGATGGAAGCTCACCATCGCCAAAAGCACCAATCTCATTGGTCGGCCAGTTTTTAATGCAACATGTCAAACCAAAAAAACAAACCTGAGGCATTTTTTTTTTTTTTTTATGACACTTTTACTGCCGTTTTGCGAGTCGGTGTGCACACTCACATTGGCGCCCTTTGTGTTAAACGTCGTGCACTTTTTTGGGCTTCAAATTTTGGCCTGCCATTCACTGCCATTATAATGCTTGGAATAGCCAGGATAGTTTTGAATAGAACTCCAATTGTATTCATGTGAAAGAAGAATGTAAGGCTTGAGGGTGAATAATTTATTGGATAATTTTCACTTTTGGGTCAACTATCCCATTAACTTGTGTACCTATTTTAACAGCAATATAAAAGTATCCTAACCTTTATCATAACACTGTCCAGAGCTATAAATTATAGAATCTTATTTATGTAAAATGTAATAAATTTTTTTCAAATTTAATAAAAAGAAACAGCAGTGTCACCAGTTGGTGAGCATGAATGAAAGTGCAGTTTTCCCACTCATTTGGTCTTTCAAAACCTCACCAATAACCATCAACTTGTTCTGGTGTGGGTCTGAACTTGAGGCATTTAATCATTTCAAATCAATCCTCCATTCATTAAATCACTAGGTGACAATCACTGTAGCTTGAGCAATAATGTGTTTTGATTGGTTGCTGCTGGGGTTAAGGAGAGTAGTCTATTTATTACGCTGTGATGTCATTTCCTGGTTACCAGATAAGAGGCTGTATTAAGTACTCTCAGGGAGAAGAAGAGTGGTCTGGCGTGGGTGTTTCTTTGTGCTTCCAATATTTTCATAATTACATGCCTTATCTTTGTTTGATATCATTAAATTTGCTTGTTCATTCCCGTTTTTTTGTGGGTATTTTTGGCCTTGGCTGTTTCCACCTTCCCAAAGGAATTTCCAGCTGAGCACAGTTTGGTAAGTGTGAGTATATTTCTATCTCTGTCCTCTAAGCCTCCAGTAGTGTGTGCCAGCGGCAGACCTGTTGGTTTCCACTCTCCTTCATGTCCTGCCAGTGAAGAAGCTCTTCCTCACCGCTGCTGTTCTGGCCCAGAGCCACCCAGCCAATCATCTCCTTGCGTTTCATATTCCGCCGATTGTAAATGGAGACCATTAATGTGACATCGGACAGTTGGAACAGCGCCACCTGGAAGACAAACGTCTCCTTGAAGACCGGATTCGGCTGACTGCGACGGATGGATGTCTTACAGCGGGATATCTCCTGTCCCATAGAGTTCAACAGAGAGAGCTTACCAAACGTATCTGAAAGAGAAAGATGGGTCACTAAATCTTTTTTCAGTATGTTTACTGAATTAATATTCTCTTAATGTAACGCAATGAAACGTTCAGGGAAGAAGGCGGCGGACATTTAAAAACTTTAATCCAAAATAAACAAAACATAATGCCTCACGGACGACTGCCGCCTAAAAACAAAACAAAACCCAAAACACAATAATGGCGGCAGCCCCTCGCGGCCGACTGCCGCCTACCTACAAAACAAAAACACAACATAAAGTCCAGGCCTGGTCCTCTCTCGTCTTGCACTGTCGTCGCTCCTCCTTTTATGCTCCCGTCACTCCTCCATGAGACGAGACCGGTGTGGCGCACAGCTGACGCTCATTAACATTCGCCACCGGCCCGCTCTCACGGTCCCTCGCCTCGCCACACTTAATAATCTTGAATTTTCATTTGAACATCAACCTTTGTGTGATTTATTCCATCTAGTTTTGAGGCCCATTGATGACATTTTTTGTTAGTGGATAATAATGATTTGTCAATTTATTTATTTTGAATATTAAAAGCTTTATGTCTATTTGTAATTGTGGAATTATTGTATTATTATTGTATTATTAGTGTTAAATTATTTAATTCAATTATTTAGTAAATAATTTACACTACCATTCAAAAGTTTGGGGCCATAAGGTTTTTTTTTTTTCTTAAAATATATTAATAATTTTATTTAGCAAAGGCACATTACATTGTGTCAAATGTGACATTTATGTTACAAAAGATTATTTGTTTCAAATAAATGCTCTTCTTTTAAACTTTCTATCCATCATATGTTCCTGATAAATGTATCACGGTTTCCACAAAAAGTTTTCAACATTGATAATAATAAATGTTTATTGAGCACTAAATCAGCATATTAGAAGGATTTCTGAATTATCATGCAGTGTTTGAAGTAACGCATTACAAGCAACGTGAGTTATGTAATCAGATTACTTTTTCAAATAAATAAGTTACTTTGTTTTGTGACTGACAGCACTTCTGTCCCCATGTTGAGAGAAATCTAGAGAAGCATTGTGTGCGCTATATAAACATGCTGGTTATTGTAGTTCTAGACTAAATGTGAGCATTAATTTACTCATTTCACAAATTTAGTATTCCTCAAAATTAATTAAAACAGTGTAATGCAAACTCAGAATATTACGCAAACCTACAATAAATAAATATGTTAAATAATACAAAATGTACTTTATGTATTTAATCTCACTTTATTCAACCATGCTAATAAGCAAAAATGAATTTAGATAAACATCACATTTGTGTTTTACTGAAGTAAGAGTGTTGAACTTTCTTCTCCCGCGTCCTATTCTTCTGCAATGCAGAATAGCAGCACAGATGAAAGGTTTGTTTGAGCTGCACCCTCTACTGTACAGACGCGAATTTGCATTTCCTTCAGCATGAGACTTGTTCATATAATTTTTGTGTAAAAGGGCCTTTACATTTGCCTAAAATGGAGATTTAAATTTTTTTTGTTATCAAAAACCAAACAAGCAAGCCCAGCCCAGAAGAGAATGTAACGCAAAAGTAACAATGTATTACGTTCCATAAAAAGTAACTAAGTAATGTAATTACTTTGTTAGTACTTATAAAGCACATATTAATGTCTTATTCACCCAAAAAAGAAAATTATCCCATGATTTACTCACCCTCAAGCCATCCTAGGTGTATATGACATTCTTCTTTCAGACGAATACAATCAGAGGCTCTTCCAAGCTTTATAATGGCAGTCAACTGTTGGGTAATTTTTTTCCATAAAAGATAGGTCTGGGCAACAAACTAAAGCCCCTCTTCTCTTATATATCGAAATCCTCCGCCATTTCCCTTTAAAAATTCTCATTTTAGACTTCTAATTCATGACCGGTGTTTTGTTTTGCTCTATCCTCTGCGCTTCTGCGTTCATCAATACGCATGCGTCAAGGGTTCAAGAGTCAAGGGTTACTCTTTCACCGTAGGTTTTTACTCTTTCACTTGTGTACCGCTGATTGCCGGAAGCTAGCTATTTTAGTCTAAGTTTAAAATGTGGATATTTTTCTTACACAAACGCACCACTCCGCTTCAGAAGGCCTTTATTAACCCCCCAGAGCCGTGTGGAGCAGTTATATGATGGATAGATGCACTTTTATAGACTTTAAAAATGACACAAAAATTCACTGCCACTATAAAGCTTGGAAGAGCAGGACATTTTTAATATCACTCTGATTGTATTTGTCTGAAAGAAGAATGTCATATGCACCTAGGATGGCTTGAGGGTGAGTAAATTATGGGCTAAAATCTTTGGGTGAACTAACCCTTTAATCCTACCCAATACCTAAATTTAAAAGCTACAAAAACAACCTTATTAATAAGCAGTAAACCAGGAGTTTATTGAGGCAAAAGTCGTAGTTAATAGTGAACACGTTACCTACTGGATTTAATGTATTTTTGATCAAATTAATTCAGCTTTGGTGAAGATAAGACTTCTTAAAAGACATTAAAAAAAAAACTTTTAACGGTAGAATAGGTTGGTACAGAAACAAATATTGTTTTTCTTTTGAAGTAAACAGTTTAATTTAGACCCTTGGCTTAGGAAGATCACTAACACTGTGACTCAGCATGAAAAACAGAGTATGTGTCTGTCTGTGTATGTATGTATGTGTGGTTTTCTCCAACGCTAACTCATCAACTTGATGCGAGAGGTGTGTGAAAAAGATCTAGGGCTCTGTGATCGATTAAATGTCGTGTAACTCTATTCACCCAGGAGCATCACTGTGAGATAGATTAAGATCCATACAAACAGCATAAACTCTAAAAGCCTGATGTTTGACCTACAACACGTGTGAGAGTGACTCATTCAAAATGTGCATGTACAAATGTGTGTTTTAGCAGCTCGTTCATTTAGAAAGGATTTATTGCAGTACATTTACTCTGAATCAATATCAGACGGCTTTACAAAAGGTTATTTGCTCAAGAGTCAGTCCTGATGGTGTAATGATGCCTGTGAATGTGTTTCTGAGCATCTGTTAGTGTGAGTGGGACGGTGTGTTTACCTGGAGGTCTGTTGAGTGCGAAGTTACGAAAGTGGCTGCCTTTAATGATCTCCACAGACAGGCGTCCTGTGGTGGCGTTATACGATAAACCCAGCAGTAGTTCTGGATTTCCACCGTGAGACACAGACTGACTGGATGAAGCACTGTCACTCTGTGCGCTGAAAGACACCTGGGAGTCTATTGTCTGCATGGAGGGAGATGGACAGATGCCAATGTGACCTAATTAGTTGGTATTTGTATGTAAAGTGTAGTTAAACATAGTTTTTTAACACATTAATACGTTTTCATCTTTCATTGAGGATACTAATTATTGCAGTTTTGCAAGTGGAATCTTTGCCTAATCTCATCTGATACGACAGCTATTGTCTGCTTATCCTTCATGATGGGCCATATGCTTTCAATAAGAAACAGATCTGGACAGGTGTCTATGAAACCACTCTGTTTTAACGTTTATGTGCAGAAAGAGGCCTGGCATTGTCTTGCTCCCCAGGAAAGATGTCATCTTGATGCCATTAAATGTCTCTGTACAATCCCAATATATGCCTCCATGTCAGCGGTACCTTCACACACATGCATCTCACCCATGCCGTTTGCACTGATGCACCACCATACCATGACAGATGTTTGCTTTTGCACCTGTCACTGATGAAATTCTCTTTCGTCTTTGGGATTGAGAACTCGATGTTCATTTTCCCCCAAAAACAGCTGAAATGTGGACTCATCTGACCGCAGCACACATTCCCACTGTTTTGGATTATCTGAGATGAGCTCAGGTCCAGGGAATTCTGTCAGCAGACTGTATTAAATTACAATGGTTTTCCAAAGTACTTCTGAGCCCATGTGGCTATATTTAACACAGTAGCATGACGGTTTCTCATGCAATGCAGTCTGAGGGCTCAAAGATCCCTTCCTTGCCCTACACGGCCTGAGATTTCTCTTGATTCTCTGAATCTTTTCACAATAGTATGTATGGTAGATGGTGAAAGACCTAAATACTTTTCAATCTTGCACTGAGAAATGTGATTTTTACACTGTTTGACAATTCTCTCATGAAATTTGTCCCAAAGTGATGAGCCATGACCCATTTTTGCTGGCAAAGACTGAGATGCTCCTTTTATACCCAGCCACGATACGATTACCAATTCATCTGCTTATTGTGGACTGTTTCAAAACAATTGAACTTGTATGATCTATAATCTTTCCACTTTTATTTTGCCTTTGTCCCAACTTTTTTGGAGTGTGTTGCAGCCATCAAAATAAAAGAAAAAAATATTTACAAAATACAATTAATTTGGACAGTGAAAACATAGATTTTTTTCCCCCCTTTTTGTCAGTTAAATAAAGATTTCAAATCACAGATTCTTGATTTACTGCAATTTACAAAATGTCCCAACTTTTCTGGAATTGGATACACACATCGGAATATAGATAATGGAATATATATACACACATCGATCAGGCATAACATTATGACCACCAGGTGATTATCTCTTCATCATGGCACATGTAGGCTATATTAGGCAGCAAGTGAACATTTTGTCATTGATTGTCAACATTTTGTTTGATGTGTTAGAATCAGGAAAAATGGGCAAGCGTATGGATTTGAGCGAGTTTGACAAGGGCCAAATTGTGATGGCTAGATGACTGGGTCAGAGCATCTCCTGATCTGCAGCTCTTGTGGGGTGTTCCCGGTCTGCAGTGGTCGGTATCTATCAAAAGTGCTCCAAGGAAGGAACAGTGGTGAACCGGCAACAGGCTCATTGATGCACATGGGGAGCGAAGGCTGGCCCGTGTGGTCCAATCAAACAGACGAGCTACTGTAGGTTATATTGTTCAAGAAGTTAATGCTGGTTCTGATAGAAAGGTGTCAGAATAAACAATGCATCATAGTTTGTTGTGTATGGGGCTGCATAGCCGCAGACCAGTCAGGGTGCCCATGCTGACCTCTATCCACCGCTGAAAGCACCAACAGTCGTGAGCATCAGAACTGAACCACGGAGCAATGGAAGAAGTTGGCCTAGTCTGATGAATCACGTTTTCTTTTACATCATGTGAATGGCCATGTGCGTGTGCGTCGCTTAACCTGGGGAACACATGGTACCAGGATACACTATGGGAAGAAGGCAAGCCGGCGGAGGCAGTGTGATGCTTTGGGCAATGTTCTGCTGGGAAACCTTGGGTCCTGCCATCCATGTGGATGTTACTTTGACACGTACCACCTACCTAAGCATTGTTGCAGACCATGTACACCCTTTCATGGAAACGGTATTCCCTGGTGGCTGTGGCCTCTGCCAGCAGTATAATGCGTCCTGCCACAAAGCAAAAATGGCACACCTTCAGGGGTCTAGTGGAGTCCATGCCTCGATGGGTCAGGGCTGTTTTGGCAGCACAAGGGGGACCAACAGAATATTAGGTCATAATGTTATGCCTGATCGGTGTATGTCATACAGAAAATGTGCTGCCTTGTGTTTTTTAATAAAACGTCTCCATAGTTTACATCTGGAAATGACAACATGGCTAAGCATGATTTTATTTTCTGTGTATATATGTAGACAGACAGGACGATGATAGCTAGTGCCCCATCCATACCAAACCATGGCCCAACCATACCAGTTAAAAAAACTATGAATACTATCATAGCAAATATACACACCTTGAGATTACTGCGTGGCTCCAGCAGCAGCGTGATCTCGAACCTGCCTGTGTGTTTCAGCCTGCTCAGCCTGTACATGGCCTCTCCCATCATCCTCTCCCTGTTCATCTTCCCCAGTGCGTACAGGCGGAACCGCAACGCAGAGGAACCCAAATCCCCTGGCTCTAGATTTGAAAACCGGAATGTCTCCTCGAACCTGGGCATGGAGCCTTTCTGCACGGCCGTCTTATGCCTCTGCCGTTTCCCAGGTAACAGCACCACGTGCACTTGCCAGGAGTCCATGCCACTCCGTGCCTTGTCTGGAATGCCTTGGGCTAATATCACGGTGACCAGGAGTCTGTGGGTTTCAGCTCGATAGTCGAGGGCAATTATGAGATCGCCACATTTTGAGATGTGCCCACGAGGAGAAGAGCTCAAAGGGTGGGACGGAGATTGTTCATGCTGAGAGGAAAAATACATTTGCATACATAAACACAAATATACTCAATGCAAATATGTAAACATACAGATCTAAACACACACATCATTCAACCTCCCACTCTTTGACACCTCTATAACTGGATGAGAAAGATTTTACTGTGAAAACCTAATGCATAAACAAGGTGTTTTCAATAGAAATGGCTATGAGCGCTATAGAGCACAGATGACTCATGAATATTTATTAGAATTTAGTTATCATGAATGTGAAGATCTCTGTGGAGAGATCTAGAGGATATAATTGTGAATGGAACAATTAAAACATAGGCATTACATTGATATGTATAAATCAAATCTTTTATTTCAAATGTTTGAAGGTTTGGGGTTGGGGAGATTTTTTAAATGTTTTTGAAAGAAGTCTCTTCTGCTCACCAAGACTACATTTATTTGATCAAATACAGTAAAAAACATAATACTATATTGAAATAGTATTACAATTTAAAATTAGTGCTGTGCAAATTAGCGCGTTAATGCGGGAGATTTTTTCAGTTTAACGCATTAAAAAATATTTAGCGCAATTAACGCAGCGTCCATTTTTATATCCACTTTTGCCTAGCGTTACATTACAAGATCACGCTCTTATTCATATAAATGCTTTTAAACCATCTGTGCGACAAAACAAAAGAGAACATTTCCTGTAGCTCAAACATTTCCTGTAGCATTTCCTGTAGCTAGCAACGCCAAGGTCATGGGTTCGATTCCCAGTGAAAGCAAGTGTGTACTTTGAATACAATGTAAGTCGCTTTAGATAAAAGCGTCTGCCAAATTTATAAATGTAAATGTAAATGAGAACACACTAGTATGTCAGTGTCCTGTCTGCGTGGGTGTGTCTCAGTCAGCTCATTGAGGGACACCCTGACACACACACACACACACACTCTCGACGCACAGACAGACTCGCGTCAGTCTCGTGCACACATCGAGTTCTCTTTTGCTCTTTAACAATTTTGCCAAAATGCCAGTTTTGTCAAGTATTCTCATAATAAATTAGTTAAATAACGTCTTAAATGAACTTGTTAGAAAATGAGATGCGCGTGACCGCTTCAGATCCACATCATGTTCGGCAGCGGCCAATCTTAAAGTGACAGCAGCACTAATGATGTCTGACATTAATGTTCATCAAAGAACAAAGGGAACAGAGAAAAGTGTAGCTTTAATGATGATTAATCTATATTTAGTTTATTATTTATGCAGTTAAGAAAGGTGTTTGACTTTGATAAAACATTTCTGTATATGTCTAACAGGGAACATTTATTATAATGGGTTTATGTAAAGATTGTTTTAAGTTCACTTAAATTAAAAGTTGTTTTTTTAAAGCCTAAGAAATGTTGAAATCGGTAGCTTTCATGTATACTGTAATGTAATGTCATTGATGTTTCATAGAGACATTAGTATCAGTGATACTGGGCTTCATTCATAAAAGATGCCATTACAACACATATTTAAAATAGGCTGTCTTTAAATTGTTTCTACATTAATTTGGAGAGTAACTGAAATTATTACAATATCAAAATATTAAAAACTCCAATGTTTTTAATCGCGATTAATCATGATTAATTACAGAAAAATCCAATGAATTAGTTTTTTTTAATCATTCCCAGCACTATTTAAAATATATAATAATTTTAATATATTCATTTATTCCTATGATGGCAAAGCTGTTGTCAAATTTTATGTTCAAGAAACATGTCTTATTATTATCAATGTTGTTGCTGCTTTAATATTTTGTGGAAACCGTGATACATCTTTTCAGGATTCTTTGATAAATAGAATAAAATAGAAATCTTTTGAAAACATTATAAATGTCTTTTTTGATCCATTTAATGCAATCTTACTGAAAAAAAGTATTAATTTCTTAAAAAAACATTGTACTGACCAGCAGTGTATATAGGATATATAAAAAGTATATAGCACACACCTCAGGGCTCCATGTAGGGAAACTATCCGTTGCCTCACTGTTGTCATAACCATGATTATCAACTGCCAGACTTCTTTGAGGGGTTTGCCGCCCCATGCTGCCCAGGCGACTGCCCTCATCCCTGGGTAGAGCCTCCAAACCGTCCCCTGTGTCCTGGGAGCCCACAGAAATTTGCTCTGCCATCAGAGAGAGGGGGTCTGTGGGGGTTCGGCCCTCAGGATGAGGACTCTGCGATAAGGGGTCTCTCGGCTCAGACCGTACACGTCGCCTGGATGTGAGGGGATCTTGAAAACTCTGCACACTGTTTCTCTCAGCTTCTACATGGAGAGGAAGAAAGAACGAGACATAATTATTTCATATGACTAAACTAATGTGTTGCTCTGAAAACTGGGTAGCACTGGTAGTCACATTAGTTACTGTTAGTTAATGCATTAAAGGTAAAGTTCACCCAAAAATAAAAATTCTCTCATTTACTCACCCTCATGTCGTTCCAAACCTGGTAGCCATTGACTGCCATAGTATTTTTTCCCCCCATGCTAAGGATTATGGACATCAATGGCTACCAGCAACTGTTTGGTTACTAACATTCTTCAAAAATATCTTCTTTTGTGTTCACATTCGTATAGAGGTTTGGAAGGACATGAGGGTGAGTAAATGATGAGAGAATTTTTATAAAAAATTTTGGGGAAACTATCTTTTTAATTAACATTATCAAAAAAATTAGAAATACATTGATTGTTAGTTCATGTAAGCTCGGGTCCATTAAATAATATTACCATGAACAGTGTTGGGAAGGTTACTTTGGAAATGTAATAGGTTACAGATTACAAGTTACCCTATTTAAAATGTAATAAGTAGTGTAACTACTTCAGTGACTTTATTAAAGTAATCTAACTGATTACATTTGATTACTTTTCTAATTTCCAGCACTGGAACGCATTTTTATCACTCGCCATGGTGGCAACTCTTAGACAGATTGTAGCCTAAAGCTTTCAGCGGAAATGTGGATCGGCAAATGGGCAAATAATTAATATTATTCAACATATCCTAGCTTTTTACAGAAAATATTCAGATGTAACCCCCTTTGTAATCGTTAACATTTTCATAAGTAACTGTAATGTAATTATAATTTTTTCTCAGTAACTGTAACTGATTATAGTTACATGTAACTAGTTACACCCCAACACTGACCATGAATAATGTACCGGTATTAGTAAATGTTGAAGTAAATTAACCTGAATTGCAACTACTATATGCTTTAGAATTATTTTTGATTGTTAGTTCATTTTAACTAATGTAGTTAACTAATGTTAACAAATGTAACCTTATAGTAAAGTGTTACCAAAAATTGTATAAATAAAAACACAAATGATGCAGATAGTCCAGATAATTTAGTCATAGGAGATATTTAAGTTTCAAATTGAAAGATTCTGGTGTTAATCTGAGCATAGTTTGAGACATCTTTGAGACCTTTGCTGAAACTCCAAAGGAGTTAGTGTCTAAAAAAACTAAAAGGTCTCCATTTAATCTCACTGCTGTCTGGGAAACAACTGAGATATTGAGGAGACCTCATTAGTAAATTTTAATTCCATTGGGTGAGTCAAATAAATTGAGGACTATATTTAGCAGTAACAATTTAGCAGTAGATCTTTGATTGAGAGCTAATGACACAATTAACAGCTCCGTCACACACACACTTTTCCTAAACACTTAGCAAATGAAATTTTTTTGACACTCTGACAGTCATCATAATCGCAGGACAAGCTCATTTGACCAATCAGACTCCCCAGAACTGATGAAAATGATAGTAATTTACGGCTTTAAGTGCTTGTCCTACGTGACTCTGTGAATTTCACTGAATGGAATCTCTTTCTGGGTACAAACTGTTCTACTCCACAGCAGCGAACAATTAACTGCAGACAAGTCTAGTCACTTTGTTACCACGGCAACCAAAAATACGCTTTTCTATGGCAACTGATGCCGTGACGACCATTCCGAGAAATATAGCTCCATACAGCAAGAATTCAATAGACACAAACAGCCGACCGGAAGCTGTTTTAGTTGAGATATGTCACATTAGATGAGATGTTGACTGAGCATTAGGGAGGAGATTAACAGTTATGTGACAAGAGTATAAATATTTATAAGAGGCGTTTGGGTTTGTATTGTGCCTCCTGAAACATAGGTTAGCTTTATTCCACAAACCACGGGTCAGCACACTATCTTCCAATGAAACTATACATTTCTGTTTATTTGGAAAAATTATTTTGGTTTACCACAGTGTTACTTTAGTATTATTTATATACTATTATAGTATTTATTAATATTTTGAATTAGCTAATATTTTCAGTCTTCATTTGAATTTTTGTTCAAGTTTTAGTAATTTTGTTATGTGCTTTTGTATTTTTTTGATTTTATAAATTTTTATTTCAGTCTTAGTTTGTCATTTTAGTACTTCAACTTAATTTTGTTGCCAAGACAACATTTTTAAAATAGATTTTCCATATAACATTTATATTTTATTTTATTTCAGCTTTATTTCAAGTACTAACATTTATTTTGAATAGTTGTAATTTTAGTTAACAACACTGGTTTATCATCAAGTTAATCAATTAGATTAGAATTTTAACCACTCTATGAGTTTGTCAGCCTTAGGAAGGTCGAACAAATAATTTTTGGAAACGTGGTTGAAAAAATAGCATCTCTTCAACATGGCGACAACGCCGTCTTCTCTAATGCAGCTCAACAAGGCCGTTTCCCATTTTTTTTCATATTCTGTAGGTGGGATTATTTAAATGAGTAACATTGTGACTTCACAAGATCCGGAAAGTTCTTGGAAAGTGGATTCTGTTAAATAAAGAGTGGACTTTGAGCTTTGCAACCTTGCAGATCTTTTTATGCTCAAACAGCAACATTACAGACTAACTAAAGTTGAAAAAGTGAAAAAGCATAATAGGACCCCTATAAAGGCCAGAACAATCATAAATGTAATTTTTTACAATTATCTCAAAACTATGACATGCAATTCATCTAATTTTAAGTGTTGAATATGAGTCTCCACATACAGTACACCACACATATTATGATCAAACCATAACTTTCAGTGAAGATTCAAGATGGACCAAATGGATCATACTATACATTTCAATTGTATCGCTAATCATCCACATGGGCCATTAGTGCTTGGGCCCCAATGATTGCCGCTTGTAGCTATATTCATATATAAATTTATGAGCAAACAGGAGAATGTAGGTACGTACCTTCACAGTCAGATGGCTCTGTGCTTCCTTCTTCCTGGTCAGACAGCAGACGTTTAAATTTGTGATGTGGCCCTGGTGCGCTCTGGGTGTTGAGCTCTGTGACCCCTGAACGGAAGCTTTGTGAGCGGGAAACGGAGATCTCAAACTGCTTTGCTAACTCATCATCGCTGTCTGATAAACTGGAAATCTCACCATCATCGCCGTAACTATTCACTACACACACACACACACACACACACACACACACACACACAGGGGACAGAAGAACAAACCAAGGACCAAAAAAGAGACAAAAAATAGACAAAGATCAATGCAGAGAAAATGTATGACCTTCCAGTTTATCTACCAGCAGAATTTGCAGCCATAAATCCAAGGTAATTCTATGTGGTTGCTAGGGTGTTCTGTGTCATTACAGTGTCATTGCGTTTAACTCCAAGTTAGTGAGGGAAGGGCATAAATAATTAGATAGTTTACCCAAAAGTGAAAATTCTGTCATTAATTCCTCACCCTCATGTCATTCCAACCCGTAAGGCTTTCACTCATCCTCAGAGCACAAATTAAGATCTTTTTGATGAAATCTGAGAGATTTCTGTCCCTACATTGACAGCTATGCAACTACCACTTTGACGCTTCAAAAAATTCATAAAGAGATTGTAAAAATAATCCATATGAATTGAGAGGTTAAGTCCAAGAGACTCGATCACGTTATATGATGAACAGATTGAATTTAGGCTTTTATTCACATAAACATTCATCGCACATCAGTTGTGGTAAACGGAAGCTCAAGCATGTGCGAGAACCAATGAGGTTCATTCTCGTGTTACGCAGCATGTTTGAGTTTCAGCAAGAACCAGTGAGGTTCATTCTCGTGTTACGCAGCACGTTTGAGCTTCATTAAGA
The DNA here is from genome assembly GCA_018749465.1 of Paracanthobrama guichenoti. Lineage (NCBI taxonomy): Eukaryota > Metazoa > Chordata > Actinopteri > Cypriniformes > Gobionidae > Paracanthobrama > Paracanthobrama guichenoti. Next base: position 20,416,790 of record CM031955.1, on the reverse strand, counting down.
ACCAATGAGGTTCATTCTCGTGTTACGCAGCATGTTTGAGCTTCTGCAAGAACCAATGAGGTTCATTCTTGTGTGTTACACAGCACGTTTGAGTTTCAGCAAGAACCAGTGAGGTTTATTCTTGTGTTACGCAGCACGTTTGAGCTTCATCAAGAACCAGTGAGGTTTATTCTTGTGTTACGCAGCACGTTTGAGCTTCATCAAGAACCAGTGAGGTTCATTCTTGTGTTACGCAGCACGTTTGAGTTTCAGCAAGAACCAGTGAGGTTCATTCTTGTGTGTTACACAGCACGTTTGAGTTTCAGCAAGAACCAGTGAGGTTCATTCTCGTGTTACGCAGCACGTTTGAGTTTCAGCAAGAACCAGTGAGGTTCATTCTTGTGTTACGTAGCACGTTTGAGCTTCATTAAGAACCAGTGAGGTTTATTCTTGTGTTACGCAGCACGTTTGAGCTTCATCAAGAACCAGTGAGGTTCATTCTTGTGTTACGCAGCACGTTTGAGCTTCTGCAAGAACCAGTGAGGTTTATTCTTGTGTTACGCAGCACGTTTGAGCTTCATCAAGAACCAGTGAGGTTTATTCTTGTGTTACGCAGCACGTTTGAGCTTCATTAAGAACCAGTGAGGTTTATTCTTGTGTTACGCAGCACGTTTGAGCTTCATCAAGAACCAGTGAGGTTCATTCTTGTGTGTTACACAGCACGTTTGAGTTTCAGCAAGAACCAGTGAGGTTTATTCTTGTGTTACGCAGCACGTTTGAGTTTCAGCAAGAACCAGTGAGGTTCATTCTCGTGTTACGCAGCACGTTTGAGTTTCAGCAAGAACCAGTGAGGTTCATTCTTGTGTTACGCAGCACGTTTGAGCTTCATCAAGAACCAGTGAGGTTCATTCTCGTGTTACGCAGCACGTTTGAGCTTCATCAAGAACCAGTGAGGTTCATTCTCATGTTACACAGCAGGTTTGAGTTTTAAGACTTGTATCTTTTTGAAGCATCAAAGTGGTAGTTGCGTAGACTGTCAATGGAAAGACAGAAATCAGAAACCAAAAGTCTTATGGGTTTGGAACAACATGAGGGTGAGTAATTAATGACAGAATTTTTGGGTGAACTATCCTTTTAAACGCAGCCCAGATTGTTTTTAAGCATTTTCAGCATCTTTACTCCAGTGTCACATGATCTTCAGAAATCATTCTATGTTGATTTGGTGCTCAAGAAACATTTATTATTATTAAAAACATTTATGCTGCTTAATATTTTTGTGTAAACCTTTTGTAACATTAAAAACATACATTCCCTTTTGATCAATTTAATGCATCCTTGCTGAATAAAAGTGTTAATTTCTGTTATCCCAAACTTTTGAATGATAGTGATGCCTGCCTTAGCAGGCACCATTAATAAAAGAAAACTTCTATATCCCATCAAGTGAAATGTCAGACAGTGTTGTTTGTAGATGACTCAGATATGGTGGTATTTTTAATGGTAATGTGTATGTGGTAGTGTGTACACAGGCACATCTACCATATGCACCTAATCATAAGAGAGTGGCCAATTAGTGTCTTTGAGTCTCTTTTTTTTCCTTCTCTCTTACCCATTATAGTTCCACAATCCACATCCATTCATTTCACCACATCATTCACACACACACACACACACACACACACACACACACACACACACACACACACACACACACACACACACACACACACACACACACACACACAGGCCAAGTAGCTGCAAGGAACAGCATATGAGGTTGCTATGGTTACCGGCCCCTCATGTTGAAGTGTTTTCCTTAATGTACATTCCATACGACATAAATGATACCAGCACAGAGAATTCAAAAGGAGAACAAATCACTGCATCTGTGTGATTCCAAACAGAAGAGCTCAAAAATAACTGCTGCAAAAAGCCCTTCGAAAACAAACGGCCTTCTAGATTTCAACTGATGGACTTTTTATAGGAAACTATATGAATATATCTGATTCAGTAAAACATTAAGCACTACATTTCAGTGCTTAATGTGAATACATATGCAAATAAATTTGTAACAATTCAAATAAATAGTTAATGTATTATGAACAAATATGACACCCAAAGCGCTTTACAATCATATCAGGGAATGTTTACTGTAATGTAAACATGGACTAGGTAACACACTGCAGTGAATTCTAAACAACAGAGAGTGTCATTCTTGTTTTGTAAAGAAATTTTTAAAAGAAAGTTGGTCAGAAGAACCGTGTGAAGAGTTTTGAAAAAGTGACCTAAGTATTGAGAAATGTGTTGTAGCAGTTAAAAAACTGTATGCTGGTTGATTGACATGCCCACATCCTGCTTTAATTTTTTATTCCTAGTCATTTCAGAATATTTCCAACATAGCCCCATTGACATATTCCTATCCAACCCCTTAAAGACAAATGAAATGACTTCCATTTACAGACATCCCAAGTCTCCCAGAAGTTCCGGGAGTCTCTCGCATATTGATAGCGGCTCCCTGATGCCCGCAAATTAGTTAAAGTCTCCCGGAATCTAGAGCGAGCGAGCAAGAGTGCGCACGCGAGACAGAGACTGTGCTCCAAACCGTGTAGCGTGTGCACGAGAGAGAGGGAGGGGGAGCGAGAGACCTTGCGCGTATGTGTGTGCTAGTGTACGTGCATGTAAGACCGAGAGCATCCTGATTGGCCTGTCTCGGTAAGTCAACCAATCAATTGTCAGTGTGGGAGAAGCTTATCTCTTCTCCCAAAAATCGAATAAATCAGTTCAGGATCTAGAAAAAGTAGCGCCATGGCAGAGGGAGAGTGCCCCAAAAAACGAAAGTACAAGACACATTTTACGCAAGACTACACGAAAGTGTACCCCTGTCTTATAAGCGTTATACATAATGACAATCTTGCACGCTGTACAGTTTGTAGAGGTGATGATACACGGGGCAACTTTTTGAGCAATGTAGATGGCCAACAATGTTGCTGGGAGATGTTGCTTTGGCACTTTTCCCATTGAGAATAGGCAACAAATTTCTATCTGGATACTTTAGATCGGTCGTGGGCCCTGCGTCTCATCTGGTTGCCCGTTGACGGCAACATTGCCTAGCAACATTGCTCAAAAAGTTGCCCCGTGTATCATCACCTTTACAGTGACTTCAGCATTGCCCATGGCGGGCCCGGGGCAATCATTTGGGACTATTTGCAAACAATATTTGCATCAAATATATTATCAGTCCTGATATTCTTTGCATTAGTCAATAAATACATAGATCTGGCTTTTTATTGGCATTTGAATTCCTTGTTGGTCTGGTGGTAGAATTTTTGTAAACCGCGTCAAAGGTTCCGGGTTCTAATCTTCCCTCATATATATATATATTTTTTTCTTCTTCATTAAAATCAAAGATGTTCATCAATGACTGTATATTAAGAGCAGGGACGCATTTGTGTGCAGTTTGTTTTGTGATTTCACCAGAAAGAATAGTGTCCCCGCAATGGCATTAAACGATAGATTGACGCTCGTCTGTGTGTGAAGTGAGCCAAAAGAGAACGTAAACCCTGCATACTCTGATTTGATTGGCCATCTCAATAATTTTGACATTGACGACCACCGTTAGACCTGAGGCAGACCAGACTAAAGCTTTTTCATCCTAACATACAGAGCGCTGTGTAAGTGCAGCAGAGCAGTACAAAAAGTTCAAATATTGGGGGGGACAATTTGGCCATTTCTAATTATTGGGGGACACTTGTCCCCCTCAATGTCTATGGTGTTTACGGCCCTGCTGTATAGATTAGAGTAGACTATGCATGATTGAATATTTGTCTCTGTCTGTGTGTGTGTGTGTGTGTGTGTGTGTGTGTGTGTGTGTGTGTGTGTGTGTGTATGTGGACATGTTTTTCTATCCCAGTGGGGACTTCAAGGGGATAGAAAATACAGTTTGTACAGTATAAAAACCATTACGTCTATGGAGAGTCATCAAAAAGATAGCAAACCAGACAGTGTGTGTGTGTGTGTGTGTGTGTGTGTGTGTGTGTGTGTGTGTGTGTGTGTGTGTGCGTGCGTGTGTGTGTGAGGGAGTGAACATTGCATGTGTATTTGATATGTGTGTAGTGTATTCATGTGTAAATATAATGACTCTCCTGTTTGTTTTGAGAGGGCGTTCTCAGTTTACTGACTATATTAAATATCCAGAAAGAACAACACACACACACACACACACACACACACACACACACACACACACACACACACACACACACACACACACACAAGTCTGTGATAAAGTGAGTATCTGTGTATATAATGTCTTTCTTAGGAACAGAATTTCACAGAAACTTTTGCAAACAATCACAATATGGTATGAAGAATCTAAATAAAACTAATAGCTTAAAGCTAAAGCTAAACCCCTAACTGATGTCATATAATCAGCATATTATATATATATATATATATATATATATATATATATATATATATATATATATATATATATATATATATATATATATATATATATATATATATATATATAAAAAATACTAATTATTTAATATAGAACTGGAGCCCTGGCTGATTTCCACTCAATTTTATTTGTATAGTATAGCTTCATGAAACAAAACTTAAAAGCAGCTTTACAGAAAATCTACTTATTTTGCAACATGGAAGTAATCTATTTCCTGTGAATGTACAAGACTTTCGAAGTTGGCATGAAACGGAAGTTGTGATAGTCTTTTTTTCCTTTTGTGACGTATATCTTAGTTAACAGACTGGCTTTGAACAGCTAAAATACCTTGAACCAGATGACACTGGAAGCTTATGTTAAAAATAATGGATTCCCCACTAGAATTTTGATGTTCCCAGAATGTTATCAGAACATTCCCGCTGGTGTCAAGGACGTCGTCTAGTAACGTTCCCAGAACGTTCTGAGACAGTCATGATGTGGAGTTCTTTAAAGGGTTGGGGTCGTTATTTGGCAGACCTTCACAGAACATTCAGGATGTTCTTGGAACATTTAGGGGACCATATTTTATTTGGAAATTTGATGTTCCCAGAACATTCCCGCTGGTGTCAAGGACGTCGCCTAGTAACATTCCCAGAACGTTCCGAGAAGGTCATGATGTGGAGTTCTTTACAGGTTTGGGGAAAGTTATTTGGAGGACTTTCACAGAACATTCAGGACGTTCTCGGAATGTTTAGGGGACCATATTTTATTTGGGAATTTGATGTTCCCAGAACGTTCTCAGTATGTCCCCGCTGATGTCAAGGATGTCGCTTGGTAACGTTCCTCTTTATAACGGTGCTGTGTGACCATAGACTAACCAAAGTGAAACATCCCCTGAAGTCATATCGGCAACTTCATTATATGACCAACAGAAGTATAATATATCATATAAGTATCATATAATATAAGTTGTGATGTAACAGTCAGGATCATTAATATTTACACCTCCCCAAATTTGCATATAACCAGCCTATTTTCAATGCCAGGCAGTATTAACGTGGACCTGCACCGAATCAACAGAAGTTCTGCAGGTATTGTGAAGATGAGGACGATATAGTGAAAATGGCAGATTATGGATATAAATGTTATGTTACAGCTGTGCAGGGGATGTGAGCACTTTTCATAGCCTTCCCACAGAACAGAACTGTCAACAGGCATGGTTGATGTTTATCTATAACAGGATATAGCACCAATTGAATTCAAAGTTGTTAGTTTGCTCTGACTAGTGTCAATTTCGTTAACGAAAATATGATGAAAAATGTTCACTGACAACCTTTTTTTCCATGACTAAGACAAGACGCGATGACACAAGCGTCCTTAAACGATTATTGTGACTATATAAACATGCAATATCGTTGACTAAAAAAGACGAGACTAAAATGTAGTTTAAAAAATAAAAACTTGAACAAAAAGCAAGGTTTTGTCAGGGGGAAAAAAGAGGAGCACCTGAGCGTTCATGCTTGCTTACTTAAACATGTGCAATCTGGCAACCATGTGCACGCAAGCTCTTTCTCGCACGTGCGGATGCTCTGAAAACAGCAATAAACAAGTAAGCTTCATTTCAGCAATCTCCATTTGAGACTTTCTGCTTAAAGTGTCATTGAGTCAGTCTGTGTTCTGTCACGACTCATGAGCCACTTGTGCTGTTTGCGATTGTGTTAGCTGAATAATTGAAATGAGCTACTGAAATGAGCCAATCAGAGCAGAGCTCAACATTATTATTCATGACCCTTCCAAATAAGGCAAAAACAGACCATTTCATTCTAGGGACAAATCCTAGCGTTGTAAATAGACATGTAAAACTGTATCTGGAGTATTTAAAACATTGTATCAATGCATTCTATGGCACCTTTAACATCCCAAATGTCCTCTTTGTAACGTGGCCATGTCACCATAGAATAACCAAAATGGAATGCCCCCCTAAAGAGAACTTCAGAGAACCACATTTAGAGAACTTTTAGGGAACATTGCGCAAGGTCGCAAGAATGTCCCCTTCTAATTGGGTTGAGCAAGCCAAAAGTTACTGTAGCAAGGAAGAAAAACTATTTTAAGAAACGAACACTAAAATTATGAAGAGGTAACAAAGACAAAGAGGTAACAACAATTTATACAGTAAGCATGTCACCCGTTTGTGACAAGAACAGAACCACCAGTGATGTCTAAACTAACTGAACCGACAGCAGATTCAACAAAAAATGGACCAAGAAACAGACCAATCCACTTGAACACCTGTTAACCCACATCTTACCAGCATCAGAGCAGCGTGACACCTGCAGACTCCTGCTCTCCAGCTCATCTGTGTGTTCGCTGATGGGAGTCAGACGTTCAACACAGGGGGCATAATCAAACCTGCCATCCTGACCTCGCAGCACCAGCGTTTCCTGTGCATCCATGGAGGACACATCCACTCCAGATCCATGAACAAGCCTCAAGTTCTGCTCCACTTCTGAACTCTCATCTTTCACCGAGACCTCAGAGTCAACAGCTTCGTTTTGGCCGAGGCGGCGGAAGCCACTGGAGAAAGCGTCTGAAATCTGAGCGAGCCATGAAGAGAATGCTGGGATACCTGCCTGAGGAATGTCTGCCATTCCATCAGATTTCAAAATGTTTTCCACAATGTTCAGAACACTTTCGACAACAGCTCAAAAGTAGGCCTACTTTCAGATGCACAGAAGACCCAGTGAATTCTCTCATGTTGTTACTGTTTTAAAAACAAAATCAATACAGAACATATTTACTTTACGAACATATTATATAATGTATATAATGCAACTAACACTGCCTACACACAGCAGACAAACATCAAATGTACAATTTAATTAAAAGTTAACTACATTCAGCTAGTATTCAGCAGTTTTAAATGATATTAAAATTCTGTCTGAAAATAATAATACATTTATTTTTAATGACCAATAATTGGGTGATATTAAAATCCTTTTAGATTATTTTGTCTAAATAATAATAAACACTAAACTAAAATCTTTAATTATAAATGCTACAAGTCAATTTAGTCACATTATATAATGTACAGTAAATGGATAATCATTTTGAGATTTGCCAAAGATAGCATTTAACAGTGTTGTGAAGTCATTTTTGTTTTTAAAGATTAGCAGTAACTGTACAATATGGTCTTATTAGTTATCATTATTTTGTGCATTAACTAGCCTTAACATACAATGAGCAATACATTTGTTACAGTATTTATTAATCTTTGTTAATGTTAGTTCATTAAGATACAAGCTGATGTTTGCTCAGGTCTATTAAATAATATTAACAGACACAACATTTCATTTTAATAATGTATTAGTACATGTTGAAATTAAAATTAACTAAGATAAATGCTTTGAAAACTATTTTTCATTGTTAGTTCATGTTAACTAATATAGTAAACTAAAGTTAACAAATGGAACCTTGTTGTTAAGAGTTACCAGCTAAATTTTAAGTGCGAGTCAAATTTAAGCCAATAACTGATATGGTACTGACAAATAGTACAAACACTTACCAGAACTGCTTCCTCAAAAGACAATCAATTATTCCATTTAGAGCAACTTTCTACATATAACAAACCTTCAGTCAAACCAGTTCAGCGGCACCTGAGCGTATTGCGTTTTTATAGACTCAGGACATCTCGCAGGACAGACTGACTGAATATTTACTAAGGGAGCTGCTTTTGAAATAGCACAGCAGAACTTCCTCCAACACCCAGCTGATATACTGACCGTGTAGTGTGTGTGTGTGTGTGTGTGTGTGTGTGTGTGTGTGTGTGTGTGTGCGCAGGTTTGGCTATACTATATTATAGGACATTTGACTGGTCCTCACTAGTTATAAATGCCTATCTAGTGTTTTGCACATGTTTCTGTAACGGTAGGTTTAGGGGTAGGGTAGGGGTTTGGTTAGGCCAAAGAAAATATCATTAATCTGATATAAAATCAATGGAAGTCTATGCAATGTCCTCACTAATTTAACAAACATTTGTGTGTGTGTGTACAGGTATATGTGGTTTATGAGGAACAAATGTGTATAATGACATGGGTATTACAATGTAAACATGGTTTATGAGGACACTTCCTGTGTCCTCAAACCAAATGGCTTAAAAACATGCTAAACTGTTTTGACATTCAAAAAATGCAGCAAAGTTTCTGTGATGGGTAGATTTAGGGGTGGATATAGAATATACGGTTTGTACAGTATACCGGATATACAATATACACCTATGGAGAGTCCCCGTAAACCACGTATTCAAGAATGTGTGTGTGTGTGTGTGAGACCAACAGGTGCAGAGTTTACTCATATGTATAACATGTTTGCCTGGATTGAATAGGGAATGGGACAACCCATAGAGCACACAGAGATATGTGTGGTTCAGTGAATATAATATGCCTGTCTGCCACTGGTCATCAAACAGATAGTAGAAAGTATTTTAACAACAAAACTGTGTTAAAGTCACCATAAAATCAAAGTATTAATTACAAATAATTTATCTGTGCACATTATTATATATTTTTTTATTCCTGTGCCCTACTAATCTTTTATAAAAATAACTTCCTCCCCCTTAGCGACATCTCTTCTCTGATGACGTGTTAACTGGCAGAAGATTCAAGATTCAAGATCCAAGAGTTTTATTTGTCACATACACAGTTATATACAGAATATACAACCGGCAATGAAATGTAAAAGGGCAGAACAACCTGCCACTCACATGAGATCGACCAATAACAAACCACAACCATCCAACGATCCAATCAGTTCCTGATGGACAACATCAGGTCCTACTTTTTATTTTTTCCAAGAAGCCGTTTCACTCAGATCTACGTCACAATAGGGATGGAAAAACTATGGAAACTTCTATTTCATGCCAGTTTGAGTTAATCTTTTACAAAATAGAGCAAAGGAGTCCGCAAAAAAAGTTTGTCTGAACAATATTACTCACCCAGCCCTTGGTGAATCCCAGCACGGTCTCTGCGCTTGCGCCGGCTGTACTGCTCAAGGCAGGGCAGACCTCCAACACGAGCGAAACAAAGCTTCTTATTGATGAAGAGGAAGAGTATGGCCAGCAAGACGACAAAGATGCCCACAGCCGACAGGAAACCCACAGCCTCAGGAGTGACTGGTGAGGGAGTAGAGATAAAGATACACTGATCAGAATGATATTTCCTATCCCCTAACCCTAAACCAATCCTTTAAGTGTGAACACTGCCATTCGAACCCTGGTGCACAGCAAACAAGCAGACTGAGACTGCTGCACTGTAAAAAATATTGTTGGTTTAACTTTAAGTAACCTGGTTGCCTTAAAATGTTGAGTTCATTGAAATTAAAAATTTTAGTTAATGCAATGAAGGAAATGGGTTTAATAAACAGAAACTCAAAATATTGTGTATTTTTAATATTGTATCTGAACCACATAAATAAAAATTAAAAAATGTTGTGATAAATCATGAAAATAGCACAATTTGGCATGTTTCATTGCATTATAACAAATAAAACACAATTTTATGCTTACAAAATCTTTTAATACTATTTGAATAAAGGGTGATGTCAATTCTCAAAAATGTTCATTGTATTAACTCAAATTTTTAATTTCAATGAACTCAAAATTTTAAGGCAACCAGGTAACTTTTTAATTATTTGTTTACAGTGTGAAAGATGGGTCCGCTTCCAAATAAACATGGACCAAAGACAAGAAACCAACCAAAAACAGGAAATGAGACCCTAAAAAGGACAGAATGCTGACTCATACCTGTTTTTTTTTTTTGTTTTTTTTAAAGGCATCATTCAGAACTGTGTCTCCTCACAGCAGATATTTATTTGTGTGTGATGGAGGGATTCTTGCCGCTGTTTTGACTCCTTTTTATAAGCTCTTCACAAGTTCTCAGCTGGTCAAAATACCATCATATGTAGGCAGCCCAGCACACAGCTTTGTTTTGGATGCTCGGAAAGTTTTGTCTCAAATAATACCTGATAAAAGCCGACCAATCAGGTTTTGAACATATCCCTATGCCTTTAGGTTCCGTATCTTTAGATTCGGTGATAAAAATGCCTGAACACTAAGCGGACCAGGACTAAATGTTTTTTTTTTAACTAATGTTTCAAACGAAGCAAGCGAACCAAACTACAAGTGTAAACAAGCCCTTAATAAGTACTGCAATAGGATCCTACTCTCCTGCATCTTTAAAGTTCACCAAACGTTACAACCAATTTGTGCCACTGGCCATGGTAAATCATTTTTTTCCTCATTATAACTGACTTAAAGATAAATAAAACTAAAAAATAACATTAACACAGGGGCCTTCCTAGACAAGATTTCCCTCAAACTTACGAAGCGTTATAAAAGTGATGTAATCTTTTGATTCTTCAGTTGTTTTTCCAGATTTTCTATGTGAAGAGCTGACTGACTCATTTATTGTAAATGATTACAGTATTGTCATCATTTCTTCAACATTGTACAGCATATATTTAATTTGTCATTGCTCACAGTTTTAATGGTTTTCAGGGAATATGATGACTAGCCTACTTTAGGACTGATCTCTGCCTGGAGGAGACCGAGAGAAACCATGGCCTCATATTCAGTAAAGGTGCTTTGAAGTAAACACTTCATGTGTAAAATGGACCATTAAGTTGCATAAGAGTGAATATTTCTGAGAGGGCAGGCTCTCCTGAGTGTGTATTGACTAAAAGGATGAAGCTGAACACTATTATACTGAACCATCTAATCTGCAGCTACACACACACACACACACACACACACACACACACAACCAGCCGGTTACACAGTCACAGTTGTCGGTGCAAAGAACACAACTACCACTCACTCAGACGAGTGTGAAATAAACAGAAGCAGATGGGAATCACGTCATAAAAACAAGAACATTTCCACCCACTTTCATTATATAGAAATGAGCAGCATGAACATTCTTCATAACATCCTCTTCTGTGTTTTTACAAGAGAAAGTCGATCACAGAGGTTTGGAGCAGGCGAGTAAATGAATTCTGGTTATTTTTGGGTGAATACCTCTTTAAGATTCAAGCGAGATTACATGCACACTGCTGTGAATTTCTTATCCAAACTCTTGACCATGCTCTCTGCCCTCTTCTACATGTGCAAGCAAGAACACACCGACCTTGTGAGCACAGAAACACACATTCACACCCACCCACATGGACCTCTATAGTGCATGAGCAGGATGGTTTCCTTGGAAACAACTCAAGCATTCTGTGAGGAGTGATTTGTGCATGGCTTTGTTCACATAAACACAGACGGTTTCATGTTGCCATGGATTTCCTGTTCTTGAGTTCATATGAGCTCTAAATATAATTATTATTATCCAAGAAATGTGAAATGTTTTTTTTTTTTTTAACTCTTTCACACTCGGTTTGAAGTGAATTAAAATGACTTGTGTTGCTAAACCAGAAACAAACTCTTTCAGGAATAGCAAACTGTTAAAATGAAAATAGTAAAACATCTCCATCTACTGGCGATTTTTTATTAACTGCATCCTGTAACTACTACCAGGGGTTTTCAAACTTTATGACTTCATGCAAACTGAAATTGGCTATATGTTGGATGTATAAACCTGAAGAACATTTTCAATTAAAAATTATTTGAATAAGCAACTTCCACAATAAATGTATGTAAGCAGCTTACGTACTGCATTAAGAATACTGCCTTACATCCCCAGTGAGCAAAATAAAGGGGACTATAGTGAGGAAAAACTCTATAGTAAATAATCCCCGGACCCCAGTCTGAAAACCCCTGACTTAGACCACAAAATTCACAAGTTAAAAGCCAATAAAATGCACACACATTCCACATATAATTTCTGATAAGATATGGAAGAAAAAAGAAAAAAAGACACATTTTTGAATGTTGTGCTTGACAAAGCCTTCGTTCAAGACAGAGAAACATTTGAAAGCCAACATTAAGCGCTTGCCATTAGTTAATTGGTACAGGATGCTGTCTCTCTTCATGGTTTCAGGAAACTTCCTGTCGGGCTCTAACACCCTTCCTGACAGCTGACAACTGAAGTGTTCTCTCCCAAAATTCATTATAGTCTAAACATGAATGCAAACTATTTTATTTATTACAGACCCATAATCTAAATTCCCTTAGTGGGTAGTTTACCCCGAGTAAAACAAAGTTAGCACTGATAGAAAAAAACATGCCCTCACAACACTTCAGTTCACAGGCCAAGCCTTCACTTATCTTACTCTATTGGCAAATTGTTTTCCTTTTTAAAAACATGAAGCCCAGCAAATGTTGTTAAATTTATGCTGGGAGAAAAACAACTTTAATATAAATTCTTATCTTGCAACATTCTGCTTTTCAAGTAAATGTGTTAGTTTTACAGGAAACCCAATAGATACCCATAAAAAAATTTTTGTTGTTGTTATTATTTAAGAATTCTGCCAGAACTTTTTGATGTGCCTTTACCACCCAGAAATGACGGATGAAGTGAATAACACTGACTGGTAGGATATATTAGGCAGCAAGTGAACATTTTGTCCTCAAAGTTGATGTGTTAGAAGCAGGAAAAATGGAAAGAACTGGACTGGACCACGAAGCAATGGAAGAAGGTGGCCTGGTCTGATGAATCACGTTTTCTTTTACATCATGTGGATGGCCGGGTGCGAGTGCGTCGCTTACCTGGGGAACACATGGCACCAGGATGCACTTTGGGAAGGCAAGCCGGCGGAGGCAGTGTGATGCTTTGGGCAATGTTCTGCTGGGAAACCTTGGGTCCTTCCATCCATGTGGATGTTACTTTGACACATACCACCTACCTAAGCATTGTTGCAGACCATGTACACCCTTTCATGGAAACGGTATTCCCTAGTGGCTGTGGCCTCTTTCAGCAGGATAATGCGTCCTGCCACAAAGCAAAAATGGTTCAGGAATGGTTTGAGGAGCACAACAACGAGTTTGAGGTGTTGACTTGTCCTCCAAATTCCCCAGATCTCAATCCAATCGAGCATCTGCGGGATGTGCTGAATAAAACAAGTCCGATCCATGGAGGCCCCACCTCTCAACTTACAGGACTTAAAGGATCTGCTGCTAACATCTTGGTGCCAGATACCACAACACACCTTCAGGGGTCTAGTGGAGTCCATGCCTCAACGGGTCAGGGCTGTTTTGGCAGCAAAAGGGGGACCAACACAATATTCATAATTTTATGCCTGATCAGTGTATATATAGTTAGTATATACATATTTTTGAGTCATGAAGAATGTGTTAAAAAAAAGTTCCATTTCACTTTCAAAGTTTTTTAATTAAAATTGTTTTAATATCAGGCGATACAACCAGAGTTGTATGTACTGTAGTTGTACCACCTGACATGGAAAATGAACCAACCTACACAGACTTGAAATTAGCATTTTTTACCAGTATTTTCACTCTTCCACTCAGATCAGTTGGGTTCCTCTAGATCAGGGGTGGGGAACGTTGATCCAGAAGGGCCACTCTCTTGCAGAGTTTAGCTCTAACCCTAATCAAACACACCTGAAGCTAATCAAGGTCTTCAGGATTACTGATGTTACAGGCAGGTGAGTGTTTTTTTCAGGGTTGGAGCTAAACTCTGCAAGAGAGTGGCCCTCCAGGATCAACATTCCCCACCCCTGCTCTAGATGATGCATTATCAAGTTAACTGTGATTACCTTGCCAATTCATAATAAAAGATGTTTGCAGTTGTGCCACCCTGACATTTGAGATTATACAAATTGTTATGACAAAATGCTTTAAAACTACTGACATTTATCAAATTAGTTCATATGAAAGATTTCAAACCTAAAATTATGCCATAGTACTTCGTTTTTATTATTAAGACACCATTTTAAACAGTTCAGTTGTTAGGACAGTTGCACCACCTGACTTTTTGGGTAATTCAAAAAAAAAACTAAAGTGTATTATTTCAATGTACTAAAAATGAATTCAAACTAAATAGGTTTTATAGAATAAAGTGATATGTCATAAATGTACATAGGAAAAAGGTAGGAAAAAGGAAATAATGCACTTGGACACACAAATATGGACGTCATGTCATTGACCCATATATAAAGCCTAACTTTTCATTCAGCAAGGATGCATTAAATTGATCAAAAGTGACATTAAAGATATGTACATGGTTACAAAATATTTTAAAATATAAAATATCAATATAAATTGATTTCAACAAAAATCCTGAAAAACTGTCATAATAATAAGAAATGTTTCTTGAGTGCCAAATCAGCATATTATCAGCATATAGCAAAGGTTCTTTATTGGTTCCATAAAGAAGCTTTAACATCCATGGAACCTTTCCATTCCACAAAAGGTTCTTTATACTAGAAAAATGTTCTTCAGATTTTTAAATGTTCTTCACACTAAGGAAAATCTTTTAAGAACTGTTCACTGAAAGGTTCTTTGGTGAACCAAAAATGGAAACCCCAGGAATGTTACTTAAATATATTTAAAATATATTAAAACAGTTATTTTATTTTGTAATAAGGTGGGCATAAGAGACTTTGAAAAACATGAAAACATTTTACCGACCCCAAACTTTTGAATGGTAGTCTAATTGCTGAATTCTGATGTAAAGCAAAAAAAAGAAAGAAAGAACAAATATTTGTTTCTGCAATAATTATTCCATCTGCTAGAAAATCATATCTGTAAACCAATTCCATGACTAAACAGTACACATAACGGGCACAAACCTCACTCACAAGAATTCATTTACAAATGCAAGTTCCTTTCAAAACTTCCAGAGCCTGAATCACAGATGGGCCAGAAATTAGGTCACTGAGACACTATGAAGAGTCACAATTCTCACTCATCCAGGTCACTGTAGAATATGTATATTTTATGCTGGAGCATCTAGATGTGTTTGTAAAGATACGGGAAGAGTCTCTTTCTAATGTTCTCACACTAAACACACACACAAAACCCTTAAATGTCCTTATATCTTCCAGAATGTTTGATATTTGGAGATTAATGTTTTTCTGTCTCCTCCTTCAAAACACACACACCACTCTCTCACGGTCACACTCTAATAAAGACAGAGGTGGGGAACCGAGACGCGGTTAAATGAGAATGAATCACTCAATAAATAAAGGAGGGTTGGATAAACCTCACACACACCAGCACTTGTTCTACAGGCATAATGTAAAGATGATAACTAGAGGCGTGTGATTCTGAATTTTTCATGAGAAAAAAAGAAAATATATAATTTCTTACAGATGGGTAAAACATATCGATTTGTGTAATTTAAGTGTTTATATACAAATCCGTTAATTTTAACCTTGTTTAACCCAGTTTTACTGTAATGTAGTACCAACTGACTCCCTGTAGTTTACAGCATTAGTTGAGAATTCTTTTAGCTTGTGAACATTTGCCATGTACTGTACCTGATATTTATCCAATTTGATTGATACTGAATCAAATCGCAACACTGCAAAGTTAACAACATATGTTTATACATTGCTTTAACTTGTCGAAATAAGTTGAGCAATTTTCAACTATTTTGTTATATAAGATTTAACTTTAATGCAATTTAAGTTGAAATGACATAAACATCCAAGTTGATTGTACTTAAAAATTTAAGGCAGCAAGGTTGTTTTTTTTTTTACAGTGAAGCTCGTGAATCAAAATCTAATTGTCAAATTTGTGTCAGTACCACTGATCTATATATGTGTATTCTCTAATCTATAATGTAATGATAATAACATTATCTATCTATAATGTTCTCTATATAGATCAGTGGTCAATACCCATATTTCTTTGACTGTCCAAATAAAGGGGCATTTCCCAGAAATCATGTCATTTATGTCTTAAAATATTTGTCTAAGAAAACAATGGCAATACACCCAGCACTATGAGGGGCAAATTATTATCATAATAATAAAAAGTAACCTTCTTAAACATATCGAATTTCAATTCATTATAAGCTATATGACCAAACGTTGAAAGTAAAATTTGGAAACAATGGAAACATTATAAAACTCTTGTTTTTGACCAATAGAAACTGAGACTTATAAATTGTATAAAACACAAAAATGTACAACACATGACAACCTGCCCTGATATGATTATGAATAATACCTTTATACTGAAAACACAGTTCAAATCCACCTTCATTATATACACTGAAAATCTCACAATTCCAAAGAAACGGCAGGTAACACCTTGAATTAAACGTGATATTCTGAAGTAGTATTTTCTTGTAAAACATGCTCTAGTTTACAACAAAATAACTGTTTTATGTAGTTGACTTGTGTGAATGTATGAAAGTGAGGATTTAATTTATTGTGTGTGCTTGTTTACCCAGAATCTATTATAACATTACATTGATATTGGAATTTTAATATGGTGAGCAGAATACTCCTGAGAAATATTCCCCATGTGTGGCCGAGATCACCCGTTCTGCTAAATATACTGGTGCATTTCATTATAGATGCCTTTAATGATTTATTAACTGAACTATTGAGTACTTTGGTCCTGCATTTCAAACAAAGTTGATTTGGAGCATGAAGAGCTTTCAGCAAGGCCAAAAATAAACTTTGCTGAAGGGTTATGAATATAGAAAGACGCCTGCACTCTATGCCATTTAACATTGATATGTGATTCTTCAATTGGAGGTATTTGACTATGTGAAATCTCGAAAAAGAAGCTTCTTCAAACCTGCACAACCTTCAAATGGTTATAAGTGTGATGTGTGGATTTCTGTTGAACTTATATAAAATAAAAGATAAAGGTTTCATTAGTTAACATACTACTTTAGTTAACATGAACTATAAGAATGAACAATACTTCTACAGCATTTATTAATCTTAATTAAATGTTAATTTCACCATTTACTAATCCATTATTAAAATCAAATGCTGTATTTTTTTACCTTAGTTATGCACTGTGAACTAACATGAACAGCTGGATTTTTATTAACTAGCATTAACAAAGATTAATAAATACTGTATCACATATAGCTATTGCTCATTGTAAGTTGATGTTAGTTAATGCATTAACTAATGTTAACAAATTAGACCTTATTGTAAAATGTTACCAAATTTAATTTAATTTATTGTTTCTCGATTTAAATTCTAAAATACTGACAGGTTTAGTAACACCTCATAAACCTATACAAAATCTCTTCTAAACAGATCTGTTAAAACCCCAACCCTCTTAACAACATTTTAACCATGAACGTCTTTAAAGCTCATTCAAAAGGCCATACACAAGCAGCAGGTGAGGAACCAGCAGCAGCACGAGCAGAACATGGATTATATCAAACATGGCATGTGATTCTCCACGCGTGTTGGTAATCGTCTGAATGAAATGTCAGTTGTTATAATGTCAAGCAGAGTAGAGATGAACACTATATGATTATGAATGATGATAATGATGCTGGGACAATCCATCGCTCATCCCTGCTGCAGCAAAATCAACCAAGGAGCTTTAATAAACAAACCGATACTGTGTATGATGACGATATTTGATCAGAAATGAATTCACCGGTTTATAATAGCGTTTAAAGCCACGCGATACTTACTATCTGATGCCATGGTCGCGTAGCACTGATCCCGCGGCGTCAATCACCCGCCCTGTCGATAAATATCGATCGATATCTCTTCATAAGTATAACGCACCGGGGAATCAAAGAGGTTTGGCGAAGATAACCGGTCCGGCGGCACGTATCATCCCGTCTGTCTCTAACAAACCTACTGGCGACGGCGGAGAAGCCCACCGGTACTCGCTGCTTCGCGGGCGAGAGCGCATACGGGCACGCGGGCATCTGGACAAGAACGCGCTGCGCGCTCGCTACTCTCTGCGCCAATGACCTCCAGATTCTGCATTCAGGATGGATTATGTATCAATAATATCATATTCTACGGCTTTTGCTCGTGCTGCTGCTGGTTCCTCACCTCCTGCTTGTGTATGGCCTTTTGAATGAGCTTTAAAGACGTTAATGGTTAAAATGTTGTTAAGAGGGTTGGGTTGTATCTGTTTAGAATGGATTTTTTACAACAATGTCACAATAGGTGTTTCTCCACCTGCAGCCACATGGATCAGGGGTTATGTTTTTCTTTCTTTTTGTTTTATGGAAATCACATTAAACCTCTCTTGAAAACTTTTTACCATGTATGTACTTGTAGCCTTTTCCCAGGTGGACTTTGTCTTTAGGGTAGGCCTATTTGTTTACAAAGGAGAGAACAGTGGTCTGAGATGAAAGATGTCATTTTACCAAATGATGTAAAAATAATAGCAATAAAATACTAACTATAAACATAAAAACATTTTAGAACGGTTACAAAACTTTCAGAACTCTTATGTGATTTATATAAACATTGTTGGACATTATTAATAGTAAATAAACTGTGTGGCGAAAATGTGTTATTTTTAAGAGTGTTTACAGGGCCAGAGGGCCAAAATACCAGTAGCATCCAAATCTGCATCAGTTGAATTATGAAGAGCAACCTGAGTTTAAGACTCACTGTAAATAATAGTAATTACTGTAAATGAGAAAATCAACTCACATCATGCAAAGCTAATGCAATTATACTTAGTCACTAAAAATATGGATCAGGTTTTGATAAGCATAGTGTATAGAGACCCTGACCCTCCATTACTGATGTGTCTCATGTCCCCAGTGCAGTAAGATTCAGATTTATTGAATTGGTCTTAAAAGCTACGGCCTATTAGGTGCGAACTACTGTATATCAATCCTGACTGCTGCAGACCTAAATTATCAGGCGACTCCACACTTCGGCTGAGGCATGAATGAGCGAGGGAGAGAAATGCTGGGTTTGGAAGTGATAAAAGATATTGATTAAATGAGTACATCAATAAAACCTTCAGGTTAGAAAGAACTAGACCACATGCATACAAACGACCACACAACTCTGTTATTCTCTTTCTCTCAGTGTATGCGATGTATTATCTGGCACAAATACAACAGAAAGTGGACTGAATTAAAGATGAAAGAAAAACAGGGAGAGGCAAACAGACATTTTGAAGAATCATAAAATCGTTAACATCTTTTAAAACAACACAATATACTTCACAAACTAAACACTGGAACAAGCTACTGAACAATGTGTTACTTTAAAAACAATAATTATTGATATAAAAATGTCTTTTTTTCACAGTGTACATTTCACAAATGTATTGGGGCCAAATATTAAAATACAAAATAAAAATGATAGAAAGAGCAGCCTTAAAAACATGTAAAATGTTTTAACCCAAGAACAGCAAAGTTTAAAAATGACATGAAACTGGAGTGTGAGGCACAAATCACAATATCTTTTAACACTGGGCGGCCCGCCAATCACAGTCCGTTCAGATGGTGGTGCTTAATGCTAAGTGGGATCGCTGCTTCTCTCGGGGTTCCAGTTAAATTTTCTCTTCCTTTTTTCTGGGGAATTAAAATAAACCTAACGTTACAGACTCCTCTTTCACTCTGATTGGTTAGCCTGATCTTATGACCCACTGACTGGTCAACATGTCCCAATCTGTTTGCTTACCTGGTGCCTTCTCTTCTTTCACTGCGCTCAAACACCACAGCCGGGTCAACCTCTCACTCTCGTTTCCTAGCATACAGAAACGGCGATAATCAGTCAATGCAAACAAACCGGAAGTGAGGTGAGTTTATTTGGGTGGGAGGATTTACCCTGAGTGTTGAAGCGTTGTTGAGTGCGCATTTTAAGAGATGGGCCTCGCTTCTTTTTTGACGGGACCTTTTGTGAAAAGTCTGCTCCGGATGCTGGGACCAACTGCGCCTGTCTGTGACGTCGAGACTTGGAGGCCTAACACAGAAATTATGTGTTTACAATCTTGTGCTTAATTACTCATGTAAAGTGTTTGTTTATCTTATATGTTCAGGTTATGTACAATCTTAACAAATCATCTGACCAGTGTCTTATGATGTATATATTTACCTCTACAACTTGTCCATATGATCTGGATTTGATCGATGCCAACAGTTGGGCTCTTCGGGAGCTCTTTGGGCAGAAAAAACCCACAGAGTTAATACAGAGAATAACACACTACTCTGATAAAACAACAGTATTGCAACATCACAAGTCTACTGCACTTCTGCAGTAGGGAATGAAGCACTATGTAGTATAAATGTAGGGACACACCAACCCGACGCCACAGAACTAATGCTGATGAAAGCCGACTATGTTGTCGCCTCGCGTCGCCTGCGTCCGTGGAAAAAAGCTGCACTTGAACACACCAAGAGAACTACAGCCGACTGTCCACTAGCATGCACGTTCTGCGTCTGCGTGCAACTGAGATAACTGTCTATTTCTGCAGATATATTCGTCATTCAAAAAGGGAAACCGACACTGCAGGCTGCTCATAGATAAACGGTAAACAAAGCAGCGTGTGCTTACCGTTTTGAATATCAATCCTGCTGATCACTTTCTTTATTCCACTCCACTCATGTTAAAATATTCGCCCAGGAACACTCAGTAAAATTAGAACAGCCTTCTACCTGTACCATTTTGACTACTTTGCTCGCTGTTTTGCTATTATTCTCCACATGTTGAATCGACCCAAAAACCCGCAACGGCGTCCGACTAGAGCCAGCTGCTGACGCTCAAAAACAGCCCGATGGCCGATCGCCGGCTTGGTGTGCCCCGGGCTTTAAAGAGACAGATATGAATATGAATTTTTAACTTAATCTCTTACTTCTTGATTTGAAGGCCCCTCTCCAGCATCCTGCTGCTCAGATTCCTGAAAAAACAAACAAACAAAGACATACATGGTTTACAAACACATACTATAAAAATATTCAGGATGTAGTTATGTGCTAATACAAAATAGTTATTATTTTGTATCCTTAGCAAGTATCTTTAGCATCACCAAGGCTGCATATATTATTATAATTTAAAAAATGTGTCTTTTTAAATTAATATATGCAACCCCATTTCCAGAAAAAGTTAGGACATTTTGCAAAATGCAACAAAATCAAGAATTATGTTAATTCTCTTGAAACTTTTTTTTAACTGACAAAAGTACAAAAAGTTTTTCAATGTTTTCATTGACCAACTTTATTTCAGTTATATATACAGAATACAATTTATATACTGCAACACACTCCAAAAAACTTGGGACAGAGGCAAATAAATAAAAGTGAGAAGATTATAGAATATCCAAATTAAAGCCAAGCATCCACCAAATTTCATGAGAATTGTCAAACAATATTCATATTTCTCAATGCAAGATCGCAAAGAATTTCACCGTGTACCACACATAATATTGTGAAAAGATTCAAGGAATTCTAGAGAAATTTCAAGAATTTAGGAAACCTCTGCTGAATGTACATGGTCTTTGAGCCCTCAGACGCCACGGAACGAGAAACTGTCATGCTACTGTGTTAAATACAGCTACATGGGCTCAGGAGTACTTTGGAAAACCATTGTCACTTAACACTTAACTCAAATCTCTGTTACGCAAGGAGGAATCTATACATCAGTCTGTGCAGAGATGCCGGCGAGTTCTCTGGGCGCGAGCTGATCTCAGATGATCCAGAACACAGTGGAAATGTGTGCCGCGGTCAGGTGAGTCCACACGGACATCAAGTTCTCAGTTCCAAAGACGAAAGGGACCATCCAGACTTTCATCAGTGACAGGCGCAAAAGCAAACATCTGTCATGGTATGGTGGTGCATCAGTGCAAACGGCATGGGTGAGATGCATGTGTGTGAAGGTACCGCTGACATGGAGGCATATATTGGGATTGTACAGAGACATTTAATGGCATCAAGATGACATCTTTCCTGGGGAGAAAGACAATGCCAGGCCTCTTTCTGCACATGTTAAAACAGAGTGGTTTCATAGACACTCTACACCTGCAGTCCAGATCTGTTTCTTATTGAAAGCATTTGGCTCATCATGAAGGATAATCAGACAACGAAGACCATGGACTGTTGAGCAGCTGTCGTATCAGACGAGATTAGGCAAAACTGCAATAATTAGTATCCTCAATTCCCAAAAAGATGAAAGCGTGTAAAAAGGGGGAAGCTGTGTTCACACAGTTGTAAACATGCCGGTTACCAATTTTTTGGAGTGTGTTACAGCCATTAAAATCTAAATGTGTTTATATTTACAAAATACAATTAAATTGGTCAGTAAAAACATAGGATTTTTTTTATAGTCAGATAAAATAAATAAAAATGTCACAGATTAAATTTTAGAAAAACTTTTCTGAATATGGGGTTGTAAATGTAATTTATTCCTGTGATCTGACTTTTCAGCATCATTACACAGATGAATACATTTTTTCAGGATTCTGTGATGAATGGAAAGCTCAAAACAATAGCATTTATTGGAAATAGAAATGCTTTTTACATTATAAATGTCTACTGTCACCTTTGAACAATTTAATGAATCCTTGCTGAATAATATATATATTTTTTTAAATAATAATAATAATAATAATAATAATAATAATGTAACGCTTGTATACACAATTATACTTACTGCACATTTCCACTGCCAATTGGAATAGGTGATGATGGCACTGTCTAGTTTGGAAACCAGGTTTTGCTGGATAAGATTCAGGTTTGGGTCTGGTTCGGTGAAAACAGCTTTCTTCATACCCTCATAATGATCATGGATATTTGCAATTTCCTGAGGTCCAGAAAAAAACACATAAGGATTTGTTAACCAAAACATCCCATTCACAAGCAGCTCCTGATCACACTTTTCATTTAACAAAGAAAAACAATTTGCATTTAAAAATTAGATGCAGTTTCTACAGGATGACACTAAAAATGTAATTGTTTTGTTATAGGCAAAATTCAGTAAGATCAATATTTAAATCATGTGTTTGACTGAACAGTGACATGGCCAAGACAGCAACACTGTCATTGAGTAGAAATGTTATAGAAATATATTTAAACAAAACAAATGCTGGAGGGGATCTGTTTTTTTTTTTTTTTTTTTTTTTTTTTTAAATGTTATCATAGTGATTCACCTCTAGCACGTCTGTGGTGACAAGTTCCTGAGGGCGTGACGACGGAGCAACAAACTCTTCACAGATTTCTGTCTTCTTTACATCTTCCTTCTTTTCCCGATAACAGAGCTGTAAACATGTACAATGAGTAACGTTGGGCATCAAGTTGAATCAGTTTGTTTGAATCAGTAACCTGGACACACAAAACACAGACTATACAGAATATACTGCTGCTTCATAATGTCAACATTTTTATATATACACATGAATATATACTTTTTTTTTTTTTTTTTTTTGCTGAATTTTAATTTTGGCCGAACACCTTGACTCTGTATATTTAAAAGCAGATAACCAATACATTGGCCGATATACAGTACTGTAGCCTAGTTTGAACCAGTGTAATTTTTAAAATGTAAAATTTTTACACTTTATCAAATTAAATCTATTGCACTACAAATAAATAAAATAATGGCCAAATAATGCAAACAAGTCATTGGACAACATTACTTGCGTATAACGAATTAAAATGCATGTGCCATGGATATATACGTGTGACCACAAAACCAGTCATAAGGGTCAATTTTGTGAAATTAAGATTTATACATAATCTGAAATCTGAATAAATGAGCTTTCCATTGATGTATGGTTTGTTAGGATATTTGGTCGAGATACAACTATTTGTATATCTGGAATCTGAGGGTAAAAACTAAATAAAAAGATATTTTTAACCCATACAATGCATTGTTGGCAATTGCCACAAATATACCCATGCGACTTATGACTGGTTTTGCGGTCCAGGGTCACACATAGGTGTAGGATACAAAACAAGAACATGCAATTAATACACAATTGCCATCGCACATCTGTTGATAATAGATAAAGTATATTATAGGGAATGTATATGCCTGATGAAGGTCATGACCCCGAAATGTTGCTAATAAAAAGTTTTTGATATTTTTTGCAAGCATTGATAGTGTGCGGGATTTCCTTTATTTTTAAGATTTTTGGTATAATATGCAAGAAAGAATCATTCACTAATAAAATAATTTTATGTTGTGTTACTTTGTGTTAACCTAAAGAGTTTTATGGTCTCATGGGTTTGGAATGACAAAGGTCACTTTTGGGTGAACTAACCCTTTAAATTAACGCAAAAACGTGTCGCATTGCTAGTAAAATCCACTCAAAATATAAAAACAAAAAATGTATATCCTCAGACTAGTCTGAAGCTAAAAAATTAAACAAATAAATAGTGCCAATCAAACACTATGTGATTTTCTGTGCAATTGGTGCAAATGAATTTCAGCAACTGGCATCGACTCCTCCAGACTGAGAATCGGGGCAAAAGTTGTATAGTGTATTCCAGCTTTTAGTTGTAACAATTTGTCTTGCATCCAGTTTAGATACATGAGCACAGAGCTTATTAACCTACTGGTGTTGGCATGGCCGTGAAGTAGAAAGCTTTATCTGACAGGAGCTTCCTGAAGATATAAACCACATCGTAATGTTGAGCGTTCACTGCATCCCTCTGAAACTGCATGACATCCTCCCAGTCCTTCAGAGCAATGCGGATCTACAAAGACACACACAATTACAACACAATACAACTAAGTTAGAATGATCATTTTTGTGTAAAATGTGTGTGTAAAGGGATGTTTTTTTTCCAAAAATCTACTCACCCTGTCAAGTCATTCAAAACATTTATGACTTACTTTCTTATTCAAAACTGTTCAAACTTATGCAAAGCCGTTTCGTCTATACAATGAAAGTCAACGAGATCCAAAACAAAACTTTTTAAAGACAAACAAATTCCACAGAATAAAGTCATACATGTTTGGAATTACATGAGTAATTGAGTAATCATCTTCCCTAGTAACAGAAAATTCTATAATTTTTGCAAACAATGACCAACAAACACTTCATTGTGTTCTGTCGGATCAGTGTGTTATCCCTGTAGGCATCTGTTGCCGTTAATCAGACAAGAGAAAACAAGGGTTGATAAGTGACATACTATAATCGGGTGATTGCGCGTTTTGGTCGGCGTCTGTCGATGCAGTGTAAATTTGCCTTTAGACAAAAAGCAACCTGTTTGAAGGCTGGCAAAGAATGATTAGGTGTTGGATGACAGCACACCTTCTCTCTGGGAGTGATGAGCTGTGAGTTGAAGAGCCCGTACAGCAGATAAAGCCCCGCCACTCTGATCTGGAAAGTGTAGGGTGGAAAGAAGTATGGAGACGCCATAGACATGATCAATCGAGCAAAACTCCTTCTCTCACTTCCCTCTGGTTTACTACTGCAGAAAAGAGAAGAGACAAAAGAAATAAACTTTCAAATTCCCATTACTGGGATGATTGTTTTACATAAAATATCACCTATATACATATAGGGGAGAGTGGGGCACAACCTAACGGTTTTTGACTGTCTCAGTTTGTGTAAATCCACTTGTGGTATTTATTTTTTCCCACATTAATTTCCCACGTCTAGTACAATTATGTGGTTTTGTTTCATTAATACATACTTTTTTCTTGATTTACCGCGAAAGAATGGAAGTGAAATGTGACAACATGCCTCATAGGTGGGGTACATTGTAACATGTGAAGGGGCACAATGTAACATCACCAAATGACAGCTTAAAATGTTACCTGATCTAATAGAAAAAATATATAAAAGACAAACTAAAATATTTTGTCAATAAAATGCAATTATCAACTTTTTCCATTTAAAATAATGGCATATTTTAATAATTTAAAATCAACAAATTGAGTTCGACATAAACACTGCAAAACAAAGCTATACAGCATAGTTAAAACCATAATAATCATTTCTGAACATTGACTCTCAGTCATTATTCACCTTTTTATCATGGTTTCTCCATATAATTTATAAAAGTATAGAAAATAACAACATATTTCTAATAGGGGCTCATTGTAACGCAGTGTGACAACATGCCCCACCCGATTTAACCCCGGCTCGTGTCTTCTGCTGGTTAGATCTGCATTAAAGAACCATCTCAGCTCCTAAATAACAGATATAAGATTAAAATAATATCAGATTTGTCTTATTTTAAATAAACAAAAAACAGATATGAAAAATTAACTTCAGTAAGAAATGTACTTTTGCTATGGTTAAATGAATGCTCAGTGATATCGTCCAGAGATTTCTTAATTTTGGCACAATTTTTTTCTCTAAATAGTGTTGATATGGCAACTAGTAAATACACAAAGTTTAATCATGGAAAGTTTTAAAATGTGTTACAACTAGCCCCGCGTTAGGTTGTGCCCCACTTACCCCTAATAATGACACTTATTATACACAATGGGATATAATATATTCATTTGCATTAAGTATAACCTCCTAAGAGCAAGGGTAAAAAAGTTTTTTTTTTTTTTATTTAGTATTTTTTTCCATGTCATTATATTGTTTAGAGCTTAAAAACATATGGATTTTTTTATTGTACTTTATTCATGTTATGCTGTGTCTTTGTAAGTGCACACAGGACTCAAAATTACATGACATGTATAGGCAAAAACAGTGGATTTTTTTTTTAATTCAATCAATTTTTTAGGTTTTAGGATATTTTTTTTTTTTTAAAGATGATTCTCAACTATGTTATGAAAGCTATAATGGAATGAATTGATATACCATTTCACTTTATGAAGTATGAGGGGAAAATTGCCATACATGGGTTTTCCCATTGAATGCAATGTATCTATTCACTGTCTCTAATTTGCAAAAAATAATGTGTTCTTGGAGCAATATGTAATGAAAAATAAGGGAGTAATAGTTGGCAACATTTACATAATATCTAATATTTTATAGGAATTTTGACCTGTAATTTCTTTCCCTATTCACTTGTTGTGTCTCCTAAAATGCCTGATAAACATGCTTTAAGTCCCGGTGTCCTCTATTGAAGACATGTATGAAATCATTGCCCTGTTTTGTAAAATAAAGTCATGTTTTGATTAGAAACCACATGACATTTTCCTGAGATGTTGATTTATAACAAACAATTTGAAAAGTAGATTTTAAAGTCAAATTTAAATGATAATTACAAAATGTTGCTGTGCTAAATTTGATCATTCAGTCATTTTTAAAGACCAATGAAAAACAAATGGTTTCTCTGAAAAGCCCTGAATGTGCTAAAACTGAGACGTTTATGGTGTCAGAGAAATTCACTAAAATATAATGGGACAGTAGCAACCAGGAGGTTAATATACAATACAATAAATTATACAATATTAATATACAATATTAACCTAGTTAATATACAATAAAAAATACAATAAATACACACACACTAGAATTCCACAAAATATGAATGAGCAGTGGCTGGTTTCTGTGCAGCTCAAGTAGAGTTTTAGGTTTCTTTTTCTCTTATATGATGGTTATAATCTCATTTGAAAGGTCATTTTAAAAAACCATGCATGCAATTATCACTGACATCTAAATAAGTGATTTCATATCTTAAAGACGCGCGTGAAACTCACTAGAAGATGCTGCTGAAGTTCATGTCTCTCCAGATCTCCAGAAACTGCTCGTACCGAACTGACTCAGTCGCCTGAAAACGAGCCAGTAGTTCTTCGCAGTCTGTTTTTACCGGTCCCCTGAAATTATCCATTTTAACCCTTAATTAAGACCACACCGACTCAATTGTCTACATGTTTAAAAATTTGATAAAAACGTGTTAAATGCGTTCCATGTTTTTGTGTTTCTCATTTCTTAAGTTTCGCGTTTTGCTCATACTGGTGCTTTTCTACTGCCGCCTAGTGTTTTGGCTGTATGTGTGTCTGCCTAATCGTCTTCTTTGGTTTAATGACTGCTCGTTCCTTAGTGTCACTAGTGCCACCTAGTGCGTATTATATCTCCTGCATTATCCTGTACAAATTGAACACTCTATGGATACCAGCAGAAATGGGGTAAACAAAGTATTTATGTTGATGCATTTCTCACTCCTGAAACATACACTTACTCATATTTTATCTTCTAATAAGCTCACTGGAACCTTCAAAGCAGGCAGTGGTGTAGTAGGACATGCAATGGTGGTGGTGGTGCGACACTTCCACCTAAAATGATTGCATTTATCACTCTCCATCTGCAAACCCTCTAGAACAAGGGTGTGCAATCCTGCTCCTGGAGGGCCGCTGCCCTGCAGAATTTAGCTCCAACCCAAATGAAACACACCTGTACAAGCTATTCCAGGTCTTATTAGGCATACTAGAAACTTCCAGACAGGTGTGTAGAGGCAAGTTGGAGCTAAACTCTGTAGGACAGTGGCCCTCCAGGACCGACTTTGGACACCCCTGGTCTAGAACTAAGGGGGCACAGTGCTTGTGCACTGCTCCCTATGTCTATCCAGTTTTCCCTTTCTCAGATAAAGGATCTACAGGAGAAAAAAAAAACCAATCCAATCTGTCAGCATTCTAAAATTTACATATACATTTGGCAGACACTAAAATGACTTAGTAAATGACGCATTCAAGGTACAGGCCTATCTAGGAATTCAAGCTTTCCCTGGGAATCGGAAAAAAAACAAGTGTTGCTAGCATTATGCTGTAATGTTTGCTTTAAGAAAATACAAGACACAGACTCATGGCTTTATAATACAGTACATTTAATTCATTTAAGTTTTAAATAGTTTAATTTAAACTTTTTGTTATAATTTACTCATTTAGTAGATCCTTTTACAAACCTCACATCACAAATAATTTATCATTAGAGCAAATACAAATCATAGTACAATCAAGTTTGAAGTATAAGCTATAGCACAGAAGAGCAGAAGAGAACAAGATTATTATTATTATTATTACCAGCTTATTAATGTTATTAATAAACTTAATTATCGTAAGTGCATACATTTATGGCTGTAGATTATAATGCTATGTTTGACTTCATGAATAGAAATAAAATTGTGAAGGGCCTGTTGGGGCATTAAAGGAGTAGTTCACTTTAACATGAAAATGACCCCATGATTTACTCACCCTAAAGCCATCCTAGGTGTGCAGTATATGACTTTCTTCTTTCTGATGAACACAGTCAGAGTTATATTAATAAATATCCTGATGCGTCCAAGCTTTATAATGGCAATGAACTGAGCAATTAGTTTAAAGCTCAAAAAAGTGCATCCATCCCTCATAAACTTACTCCACACGGCTCCGAGGGGTTAATAAAGGCCTTCTGAAGCGAATCGATGGGGTTTTGTCAGAAAAATATCCATATTTAAACCTTTATAAAGTAAAATATCAATCTTCCGCCAGACCGCCTTCCGTATTTAACTTACGAAGAAATGAACACCTCTCGCAGTTCAAAACGCTTGCACTACGTCTGACGTCATACGCCACGCCAGTTAGGTTTTTTTCCGTAAGTTGAATACGGAAGGCAGTCTGGCTAGATATTTTACTTTATAGGATGGCTTGAGGGTGAGTAAATCATGGGGTAATTTTCATTTTAAAGTGAACTAATCCTTTATAGCACAGCTATATAGTGCCCCATTACACAGTGCAATTGGCAATTAAGCCGGCAGCTGCGCTCACGGCCGCTCCCAGCATGCCTTGGCCTGCGACAGGGATTGTTGCAGCACCTAATGACAAATAACAGGACTTATTTCCGAAAACAATAATTAGTTTGAAATCACACATTGTGTGTTTCCAGAGCTACTACAGCAATTCACAATGCTACACATAGTAGATGAAACAGTTACTGTTTTACTTATATAGTTGCCAACTATACAAGTAAAATGCTTTTATTATAGCAGCAGTTTAACACTCCACAAAAATTTTGCTTTAACATCTGTTTATCCAACTATTAGTAGAATAGACAGATATTAAAGCACATTTTTGGGGAGTGTTATACAGCACTTATACAGTTCCTTACTTTTGGAAAAAGAACATTCTTCTTCTTCTTCATAATAATAATAATAATAATAATAATAATAATAAATATTCAGAACTAAAGAGAACTTTGGATTCACCTGCGGCTCCTGCATTGCATATAAATGTTCCACCCATAGCTCCAGCCACAGTTCCCCCTATGGCACCTATAACAGCCTTAGCTGCGATAGGGATTCCAGCGGCACCTAATAAAACAAAATGATTTCAGAACCAGTCAGTCAAAAGGAGCATTTAGCTGAAGCTATTGGATCACTAATTAAAGGCTTGTCTATTCACAGAAACTACAACACAAGAAATCTGATTAGTATATTACATAAAGTGTCTCATTTCAATAAATCTTTAAAAAAAAAATCTCCTAAAATAACAGAGGTAGATAACCAATGATACTATAATTCTAAATGATTGTGTTTTATTAGTTCAGGGTCTGCCAGTGTTCTATTGGTCTCGCATAGCCAGACCTTCAGCCAGCGGTCCGTGGGCGTGTCGTCTGAGGCTGAGACTAGGGTTCTATAGGCTAGATGAAAAACCTGAAAACCATGTATTATACTAATATCACAAGATAGCTGTTTAAAGAAAATGTCACAGCCGCGGGAGGAAATATTTTGCACATGCACAACAAAAACATTCTGGGTTCGTATACCAATTGCCCCATAGCCTATCAGAGTTGTCTGAAGTAGCAATCATCATACTTAACTTGGGTAAAAATAAAAACACCTTTGTGGAAACTGACTCAAATAGAAGTTTAAGTAGCACAGTAGTCAGTCGCTCAAAAATACTAAAAGTAGTCTACATTAGCGTTTCCCAACCACGATCCTGGAGGCACACCAACACTGCACATTTTGCATGTCAAACACACCTGATTCAAATGATCATCTTATTAGTGGATACTCAAAGACCTGAAATGGGTGTGGCAGATAAAGGAGACATGCAAAATGTGCAGTGTTGGTGTGCCTCCAGGATCGTGGTTGGGAAACACTGGTCTACATGACATTAAAACAAATAATTGTGATAGGAATTGGATCTTACAGTTGGTTGTACCGATGGAAACCTAGCTAAGTGGTGGGTTGCTGGAGAGTTAACGGGATAGTTCAATGGAAAATGAAAACGTTCATTTAGCCTACTTGCACATCATTGTGTTGTGGCCTGCATTAACACACAAATGTGTAAAGGATAATTGACAACGAGCCGTTGAATTATTAGAAAAATAATGCACACCTGAGGTAGTAATGCAGCCACGTCTGTGAATTACTTACTAAGTAATCTACTCTTGATCCACTTACTAAGGTTATTCCACTTACTAAGAGAGGGGTGGGGTGAGCAGTAGCTCATTATCATTTAAAGAGACATGCACCTAAATGGATCACTGTGAACACAGCTGTTTTTGAGGAGGTAAAAAGGGTGTTGTTTTACTCCAACATTGAGGAATTTTAACCAAAGTATGTTACAGACTTTACATGAAGACCCTAAAGAATCATACCAACTTGTGGAAAATGGGCATCCGATGACCCCTTTAAAAGGATTCTGGTCTCGATCATTCCTCCCACGACTCTCGCTCGCCAACCTCGCCACACAAACTTATTTAAAGAACACACACTTGAACTAACATCAGCTTGATAAAAAAAAAAAAACAGCCTAAAATAACAGAAACCACCTTCGGAAAAAAAAATTATTTGAAGTGTAATTTGATTGTTTAGTTTGTCTATGTCCTATTACATTTCATGGTGAGGGCGGGGCCAGGGTTTATGACCTATACTGCATCCAGCCACCTTGGGGTGATCGAGAGACGCTTTGGCTTCAATTTTCATGACTCGTGTGGCAGTGGCACACTTGATCTAAACCCAAGCCTCCGTTGGTAATTCCAAAACGTAATTTTAGAGCTACATATGGAGACTTGAGCCATTGATAGCAGACTAATGCAGTTATTAATACAGTGAGTTATTAGACAGAGAGAGAGAGAGAGAGAGAGAGAGAGAGAGAGAGAGAGAGAGAGAGAGAGAGAGAGATTATGCTCGGCAGCAGCGTCTGTAAGTTGATCTGCTCCAAGAACAGCGGCATTATTACCTCACTACTCGCTATAGTGAGAAATGTCATGTAGCCTAGCTTTTAGGTTGTTGAAACTGAAATTATTTTGCGAAGTGATATGGAACTGTAATACGGTCAAGACCTGCCTGGGACTATTTAGCCATGCGTTTCCGTGAAAATCTTTGAAGGCAAACCTTAGAACGTTCGTCAACCAATCAGATTCAAGCATTCAACAGCTCCGTAGACCTATTTTCAGCGATGACGTTTTTGTGGGCGGAGCCTACCTGCTGGCAGAAAATGACAGTTCTGCAATAATCTGTGGCACGGAATAAAAGAATGAAAAAAGTTAATTTTGAGTTTATATTTCACAATTCTGACTTTTTTTTCTTGCAAATCCAAGTTTATATCTCACAATTCTTAGAAGAATAAAAATAATTGTGAGATTTACTCTCTTTACTGTCTTTTTTCCTCAGAATTGCGAGTTTATATTCCGAGGCCATGGTTCTCAGTCGGAAAAGGGTGGCTTGCCCACTTCAGGTTGGTGGAGAGTTTCTGCCTCAGGTGGAGGAGTTCAGGTATCTTGGGGTCTTGTTCCATCCTTCCCTCACTCGTGAACGGGAGATTGACAGACGGATCGGTGCAGCTTCTGCAGTAATGCGGTCGATGTACCGGTCTGTCGTGGTGAAGAAGGAGCTGAGCTGTAAGGCGAAGCTCTCGATTACGGTCAATCTACGTTCCTACTCTCACCTATGGTCATGAGCTGTGGGTCATGACCGAAAGGACAAGATCCCGGATACAGGCGGCCGAAATTAGCTTTCTCCGCAGGGTTGCTGGGCGCTCCCTTAGAGATAGGGTGAGAAGCTCAGTTACTCGGGAGGAGCTCAGAGTAGAGCCGTTACTCCTCCACATCGAGAGGAGCCAGTTGAGGTGGCTCGGGCATCTATTTCGGATGCCTCCTGGACGCCTTCCCGGGGAGGTGTTTCGGGCATGTCCCACCGGGAGGAGGCCCCGGGGAAGACCTAGGACACGCTGGAGGGATTACGTCTCCCGGCTGGCCTGGGAACGCCTCGGGGTTCCCCCGGAAGAGCTGGACGAAGTGGCTAGGGAGAGGGAAGTCTGGGCGTCTCTGCTTAGACTGTTGCCCCCGCAACCCGGCCCCAGATAAGCGGAAGATAATGGATGGATGGATGGATTCCGCAATTCTGACGCGCAGCTGCAAGTAACGTAACTGTGACGTCTGCTTTAAATTGGTCTATACCATAGACTGTAAAATAAAAATATGGACATGGATGTAGTGTCCAAGACGTCACCCATACGTTTCTGAAGAGAGTTTTTGAAGCCTCAAACTCGGACGTTGCCATCTTGGCAGCGCATCACCACTCGTCACTCCCGGATAACTGAAAATGGGTAAAGAAGCAGAATGTGGCTAGACCTGAGGTGACGTGATAACTAACAGACAGCAGACAAACAGCAATCCACCTGTCAATCAAAATGGCCACACCCTTAATTATGCAGAACTTTAAGGCTTTATATAATGTAAACGAGTTATAAAAAGAAAAAATAGCCATATAGGGCAGAATTAGCCATATAGACTAAAACCACAATTTGTACCAGGCTGTAAACGTTTTTTTCTGCTGTAAAGTTGGGCATTTTAACATGGGGCTCAATGAGATTCTGCTCCCTTCTTGAGCCGTCTCTAGCGGCCAGTCGATAAATTGCAGTATAAGTCACTTCCGTATTGGATTCAAGAGAAACTGGGAGAGGTTGCCGCTCGGCAATACATTAAATTAAGCCTTAAGTCACTGAAAATCGCATGGGGTGAAGATGATATTCACAGAGTTCAACCAAGGTTTATATTTGGCTCACCAGCGGCTTGAAGAGTTGCTACCACGCCTCCAGCTGCGACTCCTCCTCCGTTAGCCACGGCGGCAGCTGACATCATAGTGGAGGCAATGGAACCTGCAGCAATTCCACCTGCGGTGAAACCGGCCGCTGCTAGAACAGCTGGAGCTAATGAAACTGCTGCGACTATTGGTGGAAAATGGGCGTACTGGTTCAGACGGATACAAATTTAAAAGCCACTTAAACAGTTAGCCTATATTAACATTTGTGTTGCAACAATCATGATCATGTCATCGAGTAAAACGAGATTCCGCATCTCTTTTACCTGCTCCCGCGCCAGCTGCAATCATTGTACCTGATAAGAAACAATCATTGATAACCGTGACTGATGAATAATAGGCGACAAATTCTGCAGTATCTGCAGGTACTTACAGGGATCCATCTTAAGACAACTGGGACGCTCTTGAACTGACTGCTTGTGTGAGAGAGGTTGAGTTTAAAAGCCTCTGGGTGTATCCTTTTCAGGAAACGAAACTCATCTAGAGAGTAGAGCTAAGCGAACATTCAAAGTAACAAATGATTAAAGTATTACAAACTTGATGCCTCATGTGAACAGCAAACAGCCACACAAACAAATCACAGGTTTGAAATTTAGTCTTTTATTCAGAAGGAAGCAAACACATGTTTTAATTGAAATTCACACTATAGCTCAACGTAATAAATAGGCTCCTCATGAACGTGTCCACGAATCTCTCGCATTACTATCGCCACACAAACCGCATAGAGGGCAATCCTCTTTAAGATAGTTTTGTTTTACTCTCTCTCTCTCTCTCTCTCTCTCTCTCTCTCTCTCTCTCTCTCTCTCTCTCTCTCTCTCTCTCTCTCTCTCTCTCTCTCTCTCTCTCTCTATATATATATATATACTTAATCAGCCGGTGTCGATGCCGCTGCAACACAGCAAGTATTCAAAGGAATCACTGTATCAGACAAATAGCAATGCCAATCACATAAACATTTACATCATTAACCATATACATCTTTTAAAATGCTATTATAATAAAATACTGACCAGTTTGATTAAGTTTTGATTGTTTAGCCTGCCTATTTAAAAGTTTGTAGGTTGTGTTCACAAATATAGCAGCATGGCATCTCTCTCTCTCTCTCTCTCTCTCTCTCGGAAGGCACATTCTTTCATCAAAACAACAACAAAATGACACGTAACAAGTCATACTAACCGCAATGCTTGAGGCAATTAATGCTCAATACACAAAACATGATGAATACCTGTTGAAAGTCTTTTTTTAGATATGTGTTCAAAGTGCCAAATCTGGGCTGTTCTGTCTCCATGACGTAGCTATTGTATTTACAGTGTGCTGGAGGGAACCCAACTTTTTGCTTTTCTTTTGCACAACATATCCAGTGGGTGAGGAGGAGGAGGAGCATTAGTATTGTGCATTGTGGGAGTCTTTTGGTCCTGACATTGATTTTCACTCAAACTGTATTGTTTAAATATAACGTTTCTTTCTGTTCGAGAGACTCATTTGGTTGTTATGACCAGTGATCTCCTGGCCGTGAATAAAACTTCATTTCAGCAAAGAGTAACTTTGGAGTGGTGTCAGGTATATATGCTGCGCAGCTGAGGAATAGAAGTACTAAAGATTCTATGCTCAAAAGATCACAGCAGAGACGGCGATAGCGTTGGAAGACTATAGAGCCGTTCTCGGGGTGAGGCTGTAATACGTTAGTATTAAGTATCCTGCAGAGACCAGCGTACACCTGAGAAGGACAGTGTGCACCTAAAGACCTAAACGCCTAAAGACCTGTGTGCTCATGTGTGTTTGAGGTAATGTTAGTGATAGTAGCTTCTCGACAGGACGCTGTCACCTTACTTCGGGAGGGGAATTACCTCGAAGTATTGAAATTGTATTAGAAGTATTTGAGAAGGGAATTACCTCGAGATACTGTAGTATTATATTAACAACTGGGAGTTGTTTTGAATTGAAGTCAGAAATTCATATTGAGAATTTCTACGACACCCCATCATGAGGGACATGGTTTGAGGCAATGAGAAATATATTGAGAAATATAAATCGAAGTTGCTTGAGTACAAATGGTGCCTTATAGCTCCAGAGCGTTCCTCCAAGTGTGGTAATCTGAGGAACCCTTCTCATTAGGAAAACTCCTCTAACGACAGTTTGACCCCCAATGTAACATTTTTTTTCCTCACACTTTTTGCTGTTGCACTGCATGCATAAATTGTGAACTATGAAAATGAAAAAGTGTTTTTAATTTACCCTGAAAAAAATGATTGCTGAAAATACAGCTTTGTGAGAATCATCCTCAAACTTAATCCTGGACTTGGTAAAACAGGTATCTTTATTTAAAATGTTTCAAGCCTTCAAAATATGTTCTGGCTTAATATGTTTTCCTTCTGTTAATGTTTTTCTTAAACTTTTTTTTTTCTTCTTAAACACAGCCCTACCTAGAAAATTTTCCACCAGCCGCCACTGATTTGAGTGAGAAACTCTGAGCAGTCACAGTTAATTACACAAAAATAGTTTATGATAACTAAAGAAATGACAGAAAGAGACTATTATTTTTTTATTTTTTTTTATTTGCTTATAAACAGCACCCTTACAGCTAAACTGATACAGACAGGTCACTGATGTTAATCACTTAGACATACAGTGAGATAATGATGATAATGATTTTTTAGAAACATATATAAATGCACAGATTTAAACTAGTTACACAGTACAGTTGCTAGCCATGCTGGCAGCGGCCCCCACAGTGGCTCCCACAGCCCCTACGATGGCTTGACCTATCAAAGGGATTCCAGCAGCACCTAATGACATGAAAAATGTCAGTAGAAAAAGCTTGAGTAGCCTATTTGCCCCTTGCATTAATCAGTTTTATTTTTAAATTGTTACATTTATTCCAGATATTTGGCTCACCGGCGGCTTGAAGAGTTGCTACCACGCCTCCAGCTGCGACTCCTCCTCCGTTAGCCACGGCGGCAGCTGACATCATAGTGGAGGCAATGGAACCTGCAGCAATTCCACCTGCGGTGAAACCGGCCGCTGTTAGAACAGCTGGAGCGGCAACAATTGCTCCGGCTATTAGCAGAGAAACAGTAGTTCAGGTGGATCAAATTCCATTCAAATAATTTATATATTCCAATAAAACAGGGCTTTTCAAACCTGTCCTGGAGCACTTCCAGCACTACACTTTTTCTGTGGTTGCGTTCGAAATCACGTTGCCTTTGGCTTTTGGCTTGCTCAGTTGGGGACACCTAAATTTCAACTATATTACCGATCTGCCCTCATTGACACTATATGATAATTGAAATTAGCTGGATAACATCACCGTTTTCACCAGAGCGGCTATACAGCCGAATCAAATTCTGTTGCATTATTCTCCTGTTAACACTGTGAAGCTGGTTTGAAACAACTGGACTTGTAAAAAGCGCTATATGAATAAAGGTGATTTGATTTGATTTGAGTAGGTGCTTATTTTGAATAAGTACATCACAACCGCTAAAAAAAAAGTATGTTCGCTTCACTGCCATTCACAAATCCTCTCCCGTGGCCTCATGGGATATTAAAGTCTCCATCATATACAGACTTATCTCGCCAGAAGAAGTAGGTCATCAGGGTACTTTTCTCTTTTATGAATAATAGGGGTGTAACGATACCCTCACGTCACAACTTGATGCATATCACGATACTGAACTCACAATACGATATCATTGCGATACTCCAAGATAAAAGGTTTACAAAAAATACTAAATTTGGGATACATTGGGAGTGGAAATTAATAGGCTTGGACTTGGTGCTGGTAACCCAATGCACAGGACAATGGTGACACCAGAATAAAAAATATTCATGATTCTGAAGCTGAAAATACAGAATTATACAAATATACACAATACAGATATGCCACTAATATTATCCACCATACATATTGTTGCGTTTTTGTATTGCGATATATTGTGACACAATATATTGTTACACCCCTAATGAATAATGTGAATTCAGACATACTACTCCTGTCACATACTTATGTTCTCCTACTATATACTAGGGAAGTGTGTGATTTTGGGTGCAGCCAGAGTCTCCCTCATCTACACTCCTGATTCAACTCATCAGCTCATTAGTAGAGACTGCAAGGCCTGAAATAAGTGTTAGATGAGGGAGACATACAGACTTTAACTAAAAGCAACTTGCGCTGACACACACACACACACACACACACACACACACACACACACACACACACACACACACACACACACACACACACACACATTATATATTTAGCCTTGTTTGTGAAACCAGACAAAAAATATAGACTATATAACCTATATATATATATATATATTTTTTTTTTTTTACCTGCTGCTGCACCCGTTGCAAGAAGCGTAACTAGAGGGAGAAAAACAAGTAAACTGCCAGTTGTTGATAAGCATTTAAAAATGTACAGTTATATTAAAAGATACTTACTGGGATCCATCTTAAGTCGACTCTGTTGAAGCAAGTAAACTAAGGATGCTCTTGCTTTACACTGGTCTCACATGGGAGAGCTTGTTTTTATAACATCTGGGTGTCTCCCTTAAGGAAATCGAAACTAACATAACACAGTGAACACACATGCGCTGTAGTAAGTTTCGATTACGGCTTGAAAGTTTAAACACGCATGCGCGCAATGACCTAGTCTATTATACACTATTACATTGTTTGACATATAACATCTTTGCAACTTTGTTTGACAGGATATATTAACGGTTAACTAAAAATGCAGTTTAACTTGATGTCTATGTCTGTATGTAAACGATTTAGGTAATGTTTACACTCATCCACAATAACATGTTTTCTCCCTATAGCTCTTCAAAGCTCTCCAAGCGATACAATTTTGAAAAAATGGATATGTATTTTGTATTTTATCCCCAATGACACTGCCCAAGAAAGGAAAACGAAAATAAATCACAAACAAATAGAGCGGAACATTAGACAAACATTGGGTGGGAGGGCAAACTATGGTTCTGACTTATCAGTTGCTGTTTGCTTACAGCGATGATTTATAAAGTTCATTTACAAGGACAAAGCCATCGGTCAATAATGAGAAACAGAAGTTTGACCTTAAAAACTGCGGTAGGCTATTGCAGGCGAGGAAGGTAAATTGCTATAAAATTCACAAATATATTGTCATCATCAGTTAACAGAGGGTCTATTTTGGCATTAGCTCTTCCTGTCGCGATAATTAAATAACTTTTAATTTGTAAATAAATCGTTTCAGACAACCGAAATTATTATGGTGATCGACGCATTGCTGCCACATAGGGAGAGCGGGGTTGGCTGGCACACTTTTCACTCTGTCATATTTCTCAGTCATGCTATATGTAATAGTCTAACCAGTAACAACTGAAAGGTTAAGATCTCAGCTAATCAAGAGATACATTTAATGTTCACAAATTATTCCTATTTTCTTTTTATTCATCATTAAAGTCATGTTGTGCATACAACCAGCCCCAGTATGGGGGTTAGTTGGCACATGCAATGGGGTTGGTTGGCACAGATGCTATAGTTACAAAGAATGAGGTGACAAATATAAAGAACTTGAACATTTAATTCAAACATTCAAGCAAAGTATCTGTTTAGCGTGCTGAATGGTATTTTGATGTCCTTTGCTGTGCTAATACTTCTGTTTTGAGTCTTCACCTGGCTGGCTGTTTCTAGCGTAATCTGTGCTGGTGTCTTTCCTCTGTCTATTGTTCTTAAATATTTTCTGACCATTTTGACTTCTAAAAGAAAATTAGTTTATGTTCATGATAATTTAACATACAATCCCGATTGTGGCGAGGCGGGGGACCGTGAGAGCGGACCGGTGGCGAATGTTAATGAGCGTCAGCTGTGCGCCACACCGGCCTTGCCTCATGGAGGAGCGACGGGAGTATAAAAGGAGGAGCGACGACATGGCAAGACGAGAGAGGACCAGGCCTGGAGTTTATGTTTGGTTTTGTTTTGTGTATGTAGGCGGCAGTCGGCCGTGAGGGGCTGCCGCCATTAGTGTGTTTTGTTTTGTTTTTAGGCGGCAGTTGTCTGTGAGGGGCTGCCGCCGACTTTATGGTTTTATTTTTGGATTAAAGTTTTTAAATGTTCGCCGGTTCCCGCCTCCTTCTTCCCTGATCGTTCATTGCCGTTACACCGATAAAAATGTAAAGCATAATTATATTTATAAACATACAACATATAACACATATACACATACACACACACACACACACACACACCCACACAGTCAAGGCCAGAATTATTCATAACCTTGGTAAATATGACCAAAGAAGGCTGTGAAAATAAATCTGCGTTGTTAATCCTTTTGATCTTTTCTTTTAAAAATGTATAAATTCTAACCTTTCATTGGAGAATAAGAATTTTAAATGGGGGGAAAATCTTATTATGAAATAAATGTTTCTCTCTAATACACATTGTTCACAATTAATCATACCGTTTTATTCAATACTTTTTGTAACCTCTTTTTGCCAAGATAACAGTCGTCTTCTGTAATGCCTGATGAGTTTGGAGAACACCTGACAACAGATCAGAGATCAGAGACCATTCCTCCATACAGAATCTCTCCAGATCCTTCAGATTCACAGCTCCATGTTGGTGCTTCTTCTCTTCAGTTCACCCCACTCATCTTGTATAGTGTTCAGGTCAGGGACTGGGATGGCCATGGCAGAAACTTGGGTTTGTGCTCAGTGATGTTTGTGTTGATTTTGATGTTTGTTTTGGATCACTGTCCTGTTGGAAGATCCAAACCACGGCCCATTATAAGATTTCTAGCTGGGACAGTCAGGTTTACATTTTTTTATCTGTTGGTATTTGCTAGAATCCATGATACCGTGGATGTCTGGAAGAAAGATAGGCCCACAACATTAAAGATACAGCAGAGTATTTAATTTTACACATAGGTTACTTTTTTATCCCTTTGTGCACCAAACCCACCTTGAGTGTTTGCTGACAAAAAAGCTGAAGTTACCAAATTTAATAAATTTCTTTAATATTTAATGGTCCTAACTGTAATTTCATTTGTACAGAGAGTCTGGCCACTCTCCACTGACAATCTCTGTTGAAGTTTAAAACTATTAGTTCTGCCCAGAGCCACTCTGGATCTGCCATAACCAATCGCTAACGTTTGGTCGTGATGCATGTCATCTCAAACTTGCACAACAACATCAACGTCATCGTTCTCAGCCAGTCACTCTGTTCATTGATTGGAATGGTTCAAATTTGACCAGAGAAAACCAGAGAATATACCGCAATCCCAGACGGAGTACAGAAGGAAAATGACAAAGCCCTAAAACAGACAATTAATTGTCAAAGCCCTAAAACTGGCAATAAACCAAAATAATTTTTTACATAATTAATCGTCAGCCAAATTTCATAATCGTGACAGGCCTACTTGGGTCTTCAAGAAATTAATTGTCTCTATCTTTTCCTCCTTTTCATGATCTTCCTCCTTAGGTAAAGGTGGACTCTTGGAGAATGTAGAATGTAGAAAAAATATTGTTGATATTGTTGGTTTAACTAAAAAAAGTAAGTAACCTGGTTGCCTTAAAATGTTGAGTTCATTGAAATTAAAAATTTGAGTTAATACAATTAAGGAAATGGGTTTAATAAATAGAAACTCAAAATATTATTGTATCTGAACCACATAATTTTTTTAAATGTTGTGATAAATCATGTAAATAGCACAATTTGGCATGTTTCACTGCATTATAACAAATAAAATACAATTACACAATATGCTTACAAAATCTTTTAATACTATTTGAATAAAGGGTGATTCAATTCTCAAAAATGTTCATTTTATTAACTCATTTTTTAATTTCAATGAACTCAAAATTTTAAGGCAACCAGGTAACTTACTTTTTAAATATTTTTTACAATGTGTAGCATGTTCTTCAACGTTTTAGAATTACATGGGGGTCAATTAATTTTTATGTTTGGGTGAACTCCTCAATATTTCATAGTTGCCTATGAATAGTTGCCCATAGTTACCCACGTTGCCTAGTCATTTCAATTCCTGTTTGTTACATTTATTCTTACTAAGGCACTTAAAAACAAGAATAATCAATTTTGATTTCACAGTGACATTTCAGTACAAATTTAAATTAAGTACTGAAATTAAGTACAATCAACTTGAATGTTTAAGTAATTTCAACTTAAGTTACATTAAAGGGCACCTATAACGCCCCTTTTTACAAGATGTAATATAAGTCTCAGGTGTCCCCAAAGTGTGTCTGTGAAGTTTCAGATCAAAATTCCTGACAGATCATTTAATATACCATTTTGAAAATGCCAAATTTTGGGTTTGAGAAAAATGTGCTGTTTTGTGTGTCTCCTTTAAATGCAAATGAGCTGTAGCGCCCCACCTCAGAGGGCGGGGCCTTCACAGCTTGCTTTTGCAAATCATAATAGAAATTCTGATTTAAAAAGTCAAAATTATGACAAAAAGCCAGACATTATCACATAAAAGTCATAATTATGATATAAAATTCAAAAGTATGACTTAAATATGCCCAATCAATATAGACTGAAGCACACTGAGTCATTGACCCAACAAAAGCCAGCAACTGTTTGTTGTGGTAGTGTGACCTGGCTTTCAGAACATCTGGGGGGTATTCCAGAAAGCAGGTTATGTGACATGTGACCTGGGTATGTTTAAGAGTAAGTAAGCGGATAACCTCAACTTTCGGTTCCAAAAATGGAGGTAACTTTCAGGGTATGTAACCATGACAACTCACTCTCTGAACATAACCTGATCCGGAGCAGCTCATGTTCCAGGGTTAGTTTGCTTAAGAGGTATTCAGATGTGTTTTATATAATTAATATAACCAAATTGGTTTCAGCAATATTATATATTAATTCTAAAGAATTAGAATAAAAATAAGTTAAAATGTTAGTTCAATTCAAATATATGTATTTATTTTATTGTCATCTCACACATGGATCTGCATTCAATTAATTAGCATCAAACAAACAATATATTATTCTTATTCTCAGTGAATAAAGATTACTTATTAAACGAAGATGTTGAAAAAATTATTGCATAACCACCAAATAGGTGGCGACGTGCACTAAGTAGGTTATGTAACTCGCCATTAAACAAACGAAGAAGAGGAAGTAGAATGGCGCGCTTTTTCTTAGCGTCTGTTTCCATGGTGAATCATCGATTTGTTGCTCTGTTGAGAATGTCTTGTGTGTTAACCGAGAACATACTCTGAGTTGTCTGAACTTACTCCCGGACTCATTTTTGGAACCAGCATACCTCGAGTAAGCAAGGTTTGGGTTAATCAACCGAGAGTTCAAGGTATATGTGACGGTAAGTTAACCTTGCTTTCTGGAATACCCTGCACTGTATTTTTATAGTCACTCGTGACAAGCAGACAAAATAACCATTTTGGGTACATCAAAAAACCTTAGTGAAAAGTTCCTAAAAGAACCATTATTTTCTTAGTGTGAAGAACATTTTAATAATCTGAAGCACCTTTTTCCACTATAGAGAACCTTTTGTGAGCAAG
The DNA here is from genome assembly GCA_018749465.1 of Paracanthobrama guichenoti. Taxonomy (NCBI): domain Eukaryota; kingdom Metazoa; phylum Chordata; class Actinopteri; order Cypriniformes; family Gobionidae; genus Paracanthobrama; species Paracanthobrama guichenoti. The sequence continues at coordinate 20,373,057 of CM031955.1, read as the reverse complement.
TTCTATGGACATTAAAGGTTCTTCATGGAACCACAGATGTCATTTGTTTTCACTGTACCCCTCTGGTCAACCTGGCTTTGAAGCTTATTTTCTCCATGATTAATAACCTGTTAATAATGTAAGTCATTTTGGGTAATAAACATATCTGTAAAATAATTGTAAATACACTTAAACACATGCAAAAACATTTTATTTTTTTACATTGCTTATGACAAGAATTTAATGTTGATTCATTCATTACTTTTAAGTTAGTACATTTATAGATTCTATGAGAAACAATTATAAACTGCAAAGCTGTTTGTGATCAGAAGCTCGATGGACATTTCTTATTTCCTCATCCTCTTCAATAAATCAACAGCTCCTCCTAACAGACCCCCTGTCGCACCCCCCACAGATGCCACACCAGCTGTTGCTGCTGCACTCATACCAGCGGCACCTGAGAGCAAGGACAGAACACAAAACACCTTATGACATCAATAACGAAGTCTTGCACACTGACGCATAAAACAGGTGTAGCTACCAATTTTGTTATTATAATACAAAAACATTCCATGTAGCCTATCCTCCTGAGTGCCACTGTCCTCACACGAGGACGTTATATTTTAGTGAATTTCTGACACCATACGTCACAGTTTTAAATCTGGATGTCCTGTAAAGAGCACATTCAGGGCTTTTCAGAGAAACCATTTTTTTTTTTTTTTTTTTGAGTTTCACCAGGAAAACAATAACTCCTTAATGATTGACTGAATGATTAAATGTAGTACTCATATGGAAATATATCATATTTTGTAATATTTTATAATTATCATTTAAATATGACTAATTGTCAAATTGTTTGTTATAAATCAGCATTTCAGGAAAATGTTATGGGGTTTCTGTTACAAAACATTAGGACGTTGATTTCATACATGTCCTCGATAGAGGACACCGGGACTTAAAGGCATTTTCAAGGAGACACAACAAGTGAATCGGGAAAGAAATTACATATCAATGTTCCTAGAAAATATTTGATATTATTAGGAAAATGTTGCCTACTATTACTCCCATTATTACACTTCTTTTATCATTACATGTTGCTCCAAGAACACATTAATATGCAAATTAGATACAGTGTATACAGGGCTTGACGCTAACTTTTTTCCCAAGGAAACTATGCTAATACGGAACGGTCTGTCAGCACCGTGGGTGGAAACGTGCAGATTAAGGGGCGGTAATATTATAATAGATCACCTTCCTACATCAGAAGGGGAGAGAAATCGTACTCCGTTACTAACGTAACCTTGGTTCCCTGAGATACGGGAACGAATACTGCGTCTTGCTAATGCTATGGGGAAAACTCCTTTCTCCAATAACTGAAGCCTCTTTTAATCACGAGGAAGCCCACCAGAGCCCGCCAAACTAAGCGGGGTCTCTGGCTATATAAGCGGGCGCCGCGCATAGGATCACTGGTTTATTTTGACTGAAGCAATGACACAAGGTCTTGCAACAATATAGCACGGCTAGCAACACAGTACTCGTTCCCATATCTCAACTGAGTACATTCCCTTTTCAATATGTGGAGATGGTGGTCTAGTGGGTTAAACCACTGAACTGATACGCAGAAGGTTCGATCCCAGCAAGCATTGTCCCTGTGTGTCCTGATACACAGGATGCGTACTTTATATGCTGTTCATATGCCTACATGGAGCGTGGAAGGACATTGCGTCGGGACAACATGTTCAGTGGTTCAGCTCTCAGTGAAAGCGGGTTGTAGTGCGTAGTGAAGAGGCGTCTAGCGGACCAGGATGTGGTGTCCCGCTAGGTGCGACAGGAAGGCTCGACATACTGCCAGCATTTCTAGGCAGTTGATGTGTGTCAGAGTGGGCGGGGTGTAGGGCTCTCCTAGAGCTCTCCTCCTGCATACCATCCCCAGAGCTGTAAGACTGAAAACTAGCAATAAAGGAAATTAGCATCTAAACTCACTCATGCATTTAGCATCCCCATCGGAGACGATGTCACGCTGAGTGTGACTTTAATTTACATGCCTTTCTTTTCACTGCCTCTTCCCCCATTCCTCCATCACCATCAAAATCTATATGGTTTAATGTGAATTCTCATAATACAATATTATACATGTTTGAAATGTCTCACTGCGATTGGTACAAAGATCTCATCCCCACTGAAGTAAACAAGAATATAATAAAGGTTTTAAGAAGTTTAGAGACATTTTGCTAAAAACAGTGGGTGTTTCGCCCATTTGGTACGAAATGGTGCTTCGCCCATTTGGTCTTCTAACAATACAGGCATATGGGAGAGTGATTCAATTTAAATTCCCATTGTTAACACATGTTTACATTTGAAAGAGTTTGGTCTGATATTTAAGGAGATGTTTCAGAAAGGGTCGGGGCTTGAACTCTTATATTGGTCAGCCCGTAACGCTGAGTGTCTGCTATAGATGCTCAGCGTTATGTCATTTTAAGAAGACAGGTATCCATATTTCATTCTTTACTTCAGAGTATTTGATGTCATGTATGGACTAGCTTTGAATTGATTATGTAATCACCGTTATACATTTACCTGACTTAATTGTTACATTTTGATCTATTCTGATTTACTCTGGAATTATTAACTATCAGATTATGAACTGGTATAATTTCAACAAAGGATTAAACAAAATAATTAAATGTTAACTATTAAATATAAATGACCAAATAACCAATTGGCATTTTAACCTAAATTTGAAATTATGATTAAATGGAGTCAGATAAAGATAAATTGGAATTAAATCCTTTTGCCCAGCTGAAAACACTGAACGCGCAGTGACCTTTGACCGCGGACCGTTACCCTCATTGGACCGATTTTAGCGGGCCTTACAGAGCTATGCCCCACTCAAACCAGCGGGGGTCTGTCCAAGGGGTCAGGGCCGAGACACAGGCCTGGTCTACCTTGAGGAGTAGGTGTCCGTGACGCCAGGCATGGGGTGCCTTCATGATCATTTTAAGGCATCTTGTATTTTGGGGATGGAAAAACAAATCGCGATACTGCCCAATGTGATTATCATACTTCAGAAGGCTATGATTTCATTAAAAGGGACATATCATGAAAATCTGACTTTTTCCATGTTTAAGTGCTATAATTGGGTCCCCGGTGCATCTACCAACCCAGAAAATGTGAAAGAGGACAACACAGTAACTAAGCTTGTTATACATTTAAGGTATTGAATACATTTTATGATCTTACATTTAAGAAAACTAATCCACAGGGATTTCTTATTTGCACACTTGCTCCAAAATACATTTTACAGTTTGCAAACAAATATTTTTAGTTGCAAATGCGAGTGAATTGGTCACACTTTCGAGCCCTGGTATAGATACATTGCATTGAATGGGAAAACCCATGTATAGCCTTTTTACCCACATATTGCTAAAAGTAAACTGGTATATCAATTCATTTCGTTATTTCTTTCATAACGTAGTTGAGAATCATCTTTAAACAAAGTTTGTTAAAAAAAAAAAAAAAGAATAAATAAAAAACCCTGAAATCTGAAAATTGATTGGTGAAAGAAAAAAAAAAAGCCCATTGTTTTCGCCTATACATGTCATTTTACTTTTAAACAACTGAGTCCCGGTGTCCACTTCAGAGGACACAGCATAACAAAAGAATAAAATATAATTTATCCAAAAAAAAAAAAAAATAATTCTTATTTGTTTCTTATACTCTACTAAACAATGTAATGACATGAAGAATTCAATTCAAAAGACTTTGTTTTCCTGGGTCTTAGGAGGCTATATTATTCAGGTATTATTTAACAAAAATTCAGTTACACCCACACATTAAGGATAATTATTTTTAATACAGGTTTGTTACATTGTTTTTGTCTTATTAAGGCTAGTGTCAATAAAGGTTTAATGAATACCTGCTGACTGGAGGAGCGCGACCAAACTTCCCGCAGCCACACCTCCCCCGTTGGCGACCGCTGCTGATGACATCATGGCAGCTGCCGTAGAACCTGCCGTGACACCGGCGGCGGTGAACCCAGCCATGGAGAGCGCAACCGGGGCCAAAACAACCGCACCAGCTAATCAACATGAAAATAAATATATATATTATTATTTATTTTTTTTAACAAACTTTGTTTAAAGATGATTCTCAACTATGTTGTGAAAGAAATAACGAAATGAATTGATATACCAGTTTACTTTTAGCAATATGTGGGTAAAAAGGCTATACATGGGTTTTCCCATTCAATGCAATGTATCTATACCAGGGCTCGAAAGTGTGACCAATTCACTCGCATTTATAAATAATATAAACCGGTCTAGAATTGCTACTTACCAGCCCCAGCTGTAACCCCAATGACGGCGTATAGAGCTAAAAATTAAGATATAAAGTATTTAAAAACAAACGACGAAACAGAGGAGATATTTTGTGTTGTGCCGTTTGTGAAAACGTGTTACTCACCGTTTGGAAACTTCATGTTTTCGAAAAGTGATAACAGCAGAATGACTTCTAATAGGCAAGACTAGTTGTTTTCCTTCTTCCACTTCCGCTTTTCTTGGAGGTTGGGAACATATATATATATACATAGAGAGAAAGAGAGTGATATTATATGCCTCTTTAGCGAATGTTTTTTTTTTTTTTTTTTTTTTTTTTTTTTTTTTTAAAGCCGTCTGCCAGTTTTGAACGGTCAAAACCGGTCGTGAAACATTCAAAAGCAAGTTGCCTGTGCGTCTGCAACCGTGGTCCGTAGTTATTCGCATGCATGTATGAATCTATAGCTGCAATACACTGAAGCAGATGATTTTATAGGATTTAGTTTATCATTAATGATAGACACTTCTTCATATGCTAAAAATATTGGTTAAAGAGCTTAACGTTATCTTAACATCATAAATATTATTAATCATCAGAGAACCCTACAGACAGATTGCTCAGCTTTTAATGAAAGCAGTGAACTCATTATAAACAAATTAATTGGGAAGAAATCATAAACCATCAACAAATCAGCCATCAAAAATAGTAATAAATTAGTAATGTGTTTAATAAACATCAATATAGCCTATTTATTCAAACCATGCTTTAAGTATGCTATAATCATTATAAACTAGGTATCATTTGAACGCTTAAATTCTCAAAAATCATCCTGTTTTGCATAAAAATGCTTTCTCTTCTTTAACTACTCTTAAATTTAGTTCAAGTTTAATTTAAGCACTTTCAAAGTTTTAGCATAATTTCCAGTACTTGAATACTGTGTCTGAAATTCAAGAACAGTGAAGCCCTGTTATTTACTAACAAATGTTACGTGTTTTTGTGTAGATCCAAACACTATAATTGCTAAACTAACATTTCGGGAATTTAAATTGTGCTGGGCTTTACAGAGGCTGTGCAGTGTTGTTGTTTTTTTTTGTTTTTTTTTAATGTGAGTGATTACAGCATCGCAAGTTTGACATGTGTTGACCGTTCCAAAATGGCGGCGCGTCGACGTACCTGGAGCGGTCGAATGAGGCATCTACGTATACATATCTATGGTTGGCAAACTACTTTCGGGTGTTTTGTCTATAAACAGAAATGTATGAGCTCACTTCCTACTCTCTCACAATTTTTTGATTGAGGTGGACTCGCTGCTTAAATCTTTTAGGTTAACTAGTAATACAAAATGTGATCGATTCTTAAAACAATACGAACAATTCTTTTGTAATGAATCTGATGTTCAAGTTTAACCAGCTTTCTCATGTATTGTCCTTTTTCTTGCATGTCCTCTTCATATGTATGTAAATGATTCTTAATACTTCCTTTAGATATTTGACTCCACATACAAATGTCTTTTAATTCCTAATTCTAATGTTCTCCTGAAGATGTTTGTATATTTGTACGGTTCTTGAATAAAATAAATAAAACTTTCCGGTGTTTTACTGCGGGTCGCAGACATATATGTGCATTACCGCCACCTATCTCTCTAACGGACCGTTTATTAGTGTTGTCTATTACCACAAACATTCAAGCCTCGTCTGTGAAACCGGAGGGGTGTGTGTAATTCATAGACCTTAAAATGTGGCCGACTCCCTGATCAAGTTCCCTGACTAAATTACTGAACTAGCGTTACTAAAGACAGAATGGAGTTCTCTTCGCGCTTGAACGAACAATAACACAGAATTATGCCAAAATGCCCATTTTGTCGAGTATTCTCACAAGAGCAGTCTTAAATTAGTTAAATAACGTCTTAAATGAACTTAAAAGAGTGGAGAAGATGAGACGCGCGTGACGATGCGTCACATCTGCGTCATGTTCGGCAGCGGTAGATCTTAAAGGAACAGCTGCAACCAATCCTGTCAGTTTAATAAGTAGTTATTTATATTTAATTTAAAATGTATGCAGTGCAGACAGTTTGATAACTTCAATTTTAACTTCAACAATTCAAGTTCTGTATATTTCCTACCTGTTAGACAGGTAAATATGACATTTATTATAATAGATTTATGTGAAGATTATTGTTTTAAGTTCACTTGAAATTGATATAGCTTTTATCAGTAGCAGTTTTAGTAGTGATACTGGCCTTCATAAAAGATGCCATTACAACAAATATTTCAAATATACTGTATTTAAGTTGTTTCTACATTAATTTAGTAACTGTGAAATTATTAAAATACAAAAATATTAAATATAAAAAAATGCAAATAATTCGTTATTTTTTAATCAACTGACCGCACTATTTTATACACTATAGTGCTATTGCATGGAATAGGCTAAATGACCAGTGTCAATAAAGGGAGTTAAGGATTTATGGAGATTTAAAAGATCGGTTCAAAAATGGCTGTTTGCTAGTTAGGTTGTTCTATGGGTGTAAATTGTTAACAGTGATTGTATTGTGTATTGTATGTGAAATGTGTTTAATGTTTTAAAATTAGTATTTGGTTTGGAGATAATATTTCTCTGTCACTACTGCACATAGCGTCTATCCTTTTACTCTGTTCCTATACTACTTTGAGTTATTATGACTATTGGGTAACACAATTTCAAGTGTCTAGTTTAAAATAAGACCAGGTTTAAGAATATTGACCATTTGGGTATGTCGTTTTCAGAAAATGCTCAAAAATAGGGGCGCAAGTTAAGAGGTTAAAGTATATGGGATTTTGTACAGCTTTGTAAACTTGTCAAATAAACTTCAATTCAATTCAACATCGCCCCCCAGCGGCAAACCATTGAAATTTCAAACCGGTATGACGTAACGAAGCCTCGTTCACTGAAACCACGTGACGTTGGCAGTTTGATACGCAATCCGAACCACTGATTCGAAACAAAGAGGTTGAAAGGTTTTCATAAAGTGTGTGTGTGTGTGTGTGTGTCCTGGTAAACTCTACATTATGGGGACAAAATGTCCCCACAAAGATGGCAGTATCCGAAATCCTTGTCCTTGTGGGGAATTTTTTGGTCCCCATGAGGAAAACATCTTATAAATCATACTAAGTGATGTTTTTTGAAAATGTAAAAATGCAGAATGTTTCCTGTGATGGGAAGGTTTAGGGGTAGGGTTAGAATATACGGTTTGTACAGTATAAGAACCATTACGCCTATGGAATGTCCTCATAAAACATGAAAACACAACGTACGTACGCGCGCGCGTGTGCGTATGTAAAATTATTAGTATATTAGTAGGCCTACGTAGAAGTCACGACATGATGACTTGGCTTCGCGTACCACGGGTGCATTTAAAATAAATGTATATTGTACTTGAGAGTTCTACAGTGCACTCATTATGTCATTATTTTTCTAAATGATAATTAGATAAATAGACATGTGGAGATGAAATATGCATAAATGAAAAAATGAAATATGCATATAATAATAGGTGGGAATATCTGACGAACATTGTCAGTCTTTAACTCCTAAAATGCCCACGCATGTGAATATATTTAAAATAAACATGAATACGGTGCATTTCCGTTTTTTATTTTTTGTTTACTCATCTTTCATTTTCACATATCCTTTATTATAATTTATTTGATTTTATTCTCTGTTGAAATAGTATTTGTATTTTATGCAAATACATCAGTCATACTACATTGTAGCTCCTATGCCAGTAAAAGCACATCTGAATGGAACTGTTAAAATTGAAGTGGAAGACTAGGCCTACTTGGTTTATTGAAGAAATGGAAACTATTAGATGTATACTTTTTTTCTTTCATTCCTTGTTTTTTTTCTTCTCTATTTCTGCTTCGTTTCTATATAGTTGTGCTCTGTTCTTTAGTGATTTTGTATTTCCTGCAGCTTAAAAAAAAACACACACATTTGAATGGAACTAACGAGACTAGGGCTAGCTCACACTGCCCCCTGCCGACAGATCTAGCACATCACGACGAGTTGTTTTGCTGTCTCAGAGGGTCAACAGGAAGTACTACTTGTGTCCCACCGCAGTTCTCAAGCGGAAAAGGTTGTGGCATTAACGACAACAGCAACCCATATGGCGTCCCAACACCGTAAGCGATAATACTATTCCTTCTCCAATTATGCGCTGGCTCTTCGATCACACTGACAAACGCGGTGAGTGTTTAATCTTGCATCTCGCGCGGAGTGGGCGTGCACGCTCTTCGTTCGTTAAGCGCGAGGCCTTCGTGCACGCGACGCAACTTCAGACTCGAGACTAGTTTGTGCAAAAACCGCGTCGAATGTGCCGCCAACTTTATATGCACCCTTATAAGGTATCGTCGAGCTCATGTTGTTGGTAAACGTGAGTTTAATTCGGACCGGTAAGCGCGTGAGGTACACGAAGGCTGGTTGCTAAAGGCCCCCTGGTGCTCGCGGAAGCGGTGGGGTGTTTGTTTTGTGAGGCTTTTTAATGTCCTGTGTTGCTTAAACGACCAATGCATCTTTTGCACAAGCCGAAGCTGCTTCTTTAAGCGGTCTTCTCTGTTAATAGGGTGTCCAACAGTGTGCGAGTTGTTCAAGGCCGCATGCGCTAGCTGTCTGTGTGCACGTGAGCGGATCTTTAGCCAAAATAAAAACACCAGTGGCCCTTACCAGTCTACTATGAATGACTGCATGTTAATAAGAGGTTTAATTTAAGACATGAAACGTAAAAGGCACTCTTAGAGTGAGTTTGAGTGTTTGTGTATTCTGTAATGCACTTAAAACAGTCTGACACCTAATGCTATACTCCTTTTGCTTGCTTGCTGTTTTAATTTGACAAGCAGTTCTGTGGTTGTTACAAGTAAGGGAGAGCGGGGCTAGTTGATACACTTTTTACTTTAGTGAATATTTCTGTGTAAAGGCTGTATAAGCACATACTTAGAGTATGAGGTATTAAATATGAATGAGCTATTAAATGATGAAAATGTATTTGAATCTTTAAAGCAGCTGAATGAAGGGATATATATATATATATATATATATATATATATATATATATATATATATATATATATATATATATATATATATAATAAAAAATTAGTGGTTTAATAAAGGTTAAAAAAACGTACAGAAAAAGCTATTGAACAGCAAGATACAGGCAACTAAACAGACATTTTTATATAATATTAAATTTAGTTTGGTGGACAGAATAAAATAATTGTGTGTATATAAATATGCCTATTTGTGAGAAACTAGGTTTAAGTCAACATACAAATCCTCTGCTAGGGTCAACAAACATTTGTGCAATTGGACTTTGGACTTGTAGTCCATGCAGCCATACAAATACAGCCTCAATGACAACTAGCCCTGGCCTCCTGTATCTCTGTATGGTTTGCAATACATTTGTGTTTATATTTTACTTGACTGCCAAACATTCCCCTACTTTTATAAAGTAGGGGAGACTGTGGGATTGTGCTTATTTGTCAGAAGTAGTAAGAGAATTGTACAGAGCTTGTGTCATCAATCCAACTTATTTGTCAGAACATCTTAGAAGATAATGCAATGATAAAGATACATGTAT
>CM031955.1:20290650-20360650 GCA_018749465.1 Paracanthobrama guichenoti | reverse complement strand
AAGGGGATGAGGAGCAGGAGAAGGTCAAGATCAAGAAGGCGGAGAAGATCCAGCAAAGACACAAGAGCAGAAACTCTAGGAGTATCTCCATAGAGGAGCCGCAGCTGTTTATCCCTGATAATGCCCCTGTGGTGAAGAAGGAATCCGAGGGTGAACCTCCTCCTGAAAGCGAGACTGTGTGGGACCCCAGCAAACACTGTGGATTATGCAAGAAACCTCACAACAACCGGTATGACAACTTTTATTTCTCCTATTTTTATATTTAGATCACCTTTGCCATCATCTAAAACTCATTTAAAGTTCTTTAATCTTTAGATATAATTTTAAAATGAATATTCATTTTTCATACTGTACGTGTTGTTGTTGTGGTGCCTAAACTCAGTTGCAGCGTTTAAAGTGATATGATTTTTAAACATTTCCGATATTTCGATATATATTACAGCATTTCTCACTGACTGACGTTCATGGCGCAGCCGTCAGAAAGAGCTTTGGCTGACGCTCATCTATTTCCTTCACTGTTTTGATTTCAGCTAATCAGTTTGAGCAATGCTGACAATGTGATTAATATTCATGAACCCAGCAGCTCATCAGTCCTTAGTGCGTTCTGCATTGTATATTGTTATTAATAGTAGAATTAGTAGTTGTATTATCTTACTAATTAATATGATCTATTACTATTATAACTTTTTTTTTTACAGAAACACTGAATGACCAACAATATCTTAAGCACCACCACCAATCATGACAATATGCATTCATACATGTGTATGTATATAAATATATTATATATTAGGGCTGTATGCGTGTGTACTGTGTATAATTAATATGTGTATATATAAATACACACACATTAATGTATACATTTAAAGCTGCTGTCCGTAACCTTTTTTGTGTTCAAGATTTACAAAAACTATATAATGAGACTGTACAACATGAGAATGTCCAAAACCGTGTTTTTGTCTTACCCTGAATCATTATGGTACACTTATAATAAGCATTTATATTAGGACTATTTCAGAGCAGTCTGGGAGGAACCGCTGCGGAGGAGCACAATCCCTGCGTGACTCGCCATAGACATAAACTGAGAGAAGTAGCTCCGGCTGCAGTGTTCTTCCGCAAGACGCATGCAGTTCTGTTTATTAACCGCTAGAGCGCAAAAAGTTACAGACTTTGCAGATGTTTTACTTTCACAAACAGCTATATTACACATTGCATGAAAGGGAATTTTTGAGAAGGCACTTTAAAACATTTGATTTTAGTTTCAGTATACATTTAGACAAATTATAGATTTTTAATATCAGAATTTTTATTTTTGGCTTATCAGTATCAAAGATTTTCAATATCAATGCATGCCTCTGAAATTAAAAATGATAAATTGTTAGCAAGCAAAAAGCCTCACTTTAGATTAGGGATGTGCGAGACTAGCCGCCTAGTCAATTAAACAATAGCGCTGCTGCAAGTCGACTTGGAAAATACTAGTCGTTTACTTTTTTTTTTGCACATTTAATGTTTTGCTTTATATTTTTACAAAGGCTACGTTTAAATTACTACTGTTAATGTTACATCTTGAAATTAAGATTTTATTTTGAAAAGTGTATATCTGCAGCAAAACAAAATCGTTTAATTTTACCTCGCGGCAGGTTCAGAGAAATCTCCACTCGGAAGATGAGCAAGGTGAAGGAGGATTTTGAAAGCCTACACAGAAAGTTTCAATCACAAAATATTGTCAACGGCCAGAAAGTAAATGTTCACAATTTTTTTTTTTTTGAATAAAATGTATAAAATCAGGCATTTTATATATATATATATATATATAAAAATAAAATATATAATGAACAAACCCTCTGTAAAAACCTTCAGAATATAGATAGGAATGAAACTGTAAAGTGTGGTGTATGTAATTGGTACTGAAGTTAGAGATTTGTGGTTCAGTGCAGGAGAAAAAACTCTGAGAAAACGGCCTTTAAAGATATGTATTGTAATTGAAATCTACAGACGCAAATAGATGCTATAAAAGATACACTTAAAAGTATGATTTTTGGATGTTTCCTTTCCAGTAATCTGAAAAAAACACTTTATGAAAAGCCAATAAACACAATCTCAAAATTGACAGATGCATGAAAAAAAACAAAACGGTTATGAAATTAGTTGTTGCGCACATCCCTACTTTAGATCTGTATGTGTTTGCTCAAAGTGATGGGCTGCAGACAGACCTGTGAGTTTTATCAACACCGCTGTTGTCTGTCTGTTTGTAAATAGGTTCATGGTGGGATGCGGCCGCTGTGATGACTGGTTTCACGGGGATTGTGTGGGTCTGGATCTGGCTAAAGTTCAGCAGATGGAAAAGGAGGACCAGGAGTATGTGTGCTTGAAATGCTGTGCTGAAGAGGATGGGAAAACCGGTTCCCAGGCCACAGAGCAGTCAGACGACAGGTTATCTGCTAAACAAAAACCGAAACCCCAGCAGTCGGTCACCGCAGGTGGAATACGACCCTTCCGAAAAGTAAGCAAACAAATCATTCAGTACTAGACTACAAAGCATTATGGTTGCATGCATAGTTAATAAAAATGTATGCATTTGTCGTCATAAAATGAAGAAGCTTTAATTCTTTTATTTTTACTCATTAAGCCTTATGTAACTGACATGCATGAAAGTTTAGACAATGTATAATTACTCTTCCCTTTAATCATATAAGAACTTGAGTTTGTGCCTCAGATATTAGTCAAATTAGCAGTAGCGTGTCATTGCCTCAAATCAGATCAACCAAAGGGAATTAAAGGAATTGAGTTTGTGCTAATGGAAACTCTGGCACAGAAAAACTTCAAAAACGATTTAATTGGTCCTCAAGGGGGAAAACAATAAAAAAATGTTGATACATGATATGATCTCTTTACTTGGAAGAAACAGAGAATCTGATTTGTCCTATGTCAGAAGATACAAATTATGTGATTGCTTGTGGCAGATTTACAAAGTCATATTTTGTTCTGTCCTTTCTGGTTTAGCTTTTGATTTGTGTGGTATCCACCAGCTTTCTTTAAAAGGGTTTGTACATATCTGACTCTATTTTTTTTTTACACATGGGTGTAAAGGGGTTAGTTAGCTTTCACTTATTGTAGGTGGATGGTTCCTTACAGTTATGTTCACATGGACAGGTGTGTTACACACTCACATACAAAAAAAACTACCACTGATATGGCCACTTGAATTTGTTTTACTCAAATGGCACTGGAGTATATTGTAGTATTTTTATTTTTTTAAACAATTTTTGTTTTATGTAGGAGGTAGGTGAAAGACGACCCTCAGAAGATTCAGTGTCAAGGGGTATGGATATTATCGTTATTTTACGTGTGTGTTAAAAATATTTAAATGATCTTTTTTTTTTTTAAGGGTTATTCATTGTTACCAATAGAGTTTATATTTTTGCAGGACCAAATGTGAAGCATGAGGTAAAGAAAGTTAAAATATCCCACGTAAGCTCAAAGAAACCGTCCACTGGACAAATCAGGCGAAGTGTTCGGGACTCACTGGAGGAGATTCTCTTGAAACGGTGTGTGGTCTTTTTTTTTTTTGATTGTCAGTCAATAGCTTTTCCTTCGTACTGTCTACCTCTTGTTTATATTACATGTGTGTGAATTAAGTTGTTCCAACGTTTTATCCTCTCATCTCTCGTCTTATAGACTGAAGGACTCTGATTTGAAAATTTCATTGGACAAGCCTGCTGAGTTGGCCAGAAGGATAGAGAAGGAGCTTTTTGCTCTCTTTCAGGGGGTTGACAGCAAATACAAAAATAAATACAGAAGTTTGACTTTCAACCTGAAAGATGCCAAAAATAATGTACGTATTTTAAATAATTCAAGTTTTTTTCTGTGCAACCCATTTTCACTGAAAGTATTTCTAGGAAAAGCAAGCATTTCTAGCCAGATCTAATGCGGTGTTCTTTTGCAGGTGTTATTCAAGCGAGTACTCAAGGGGGAAGTTTCCCCTGCGGATTTGGTGCGTATGACTGCAGAAGAGCTGGCCTCTAAGGAACTGGCTGCTTGGAGACAAAGAGAGAATCGTCATGTTAGTAAAACATAGCTCTGTTGCATTTCCAAAATATCACGGTTTGATTTTTGGCAGACAACATAAAATGGCATTTGCAAAGTGTTTAACTTGCTTTGTGAAGTGAACTGCTGAGTATTTGTCCATCAGAAAAGTCATTTAATAGTTAAAATAATTGTTGATTTTTATATTGATTTGTTAACTTATTGGTATTTTCTGTTTGCAGACAATTGAAATGATTGAGAAAGAACAGAGAGAAGTAGAGAGACGCCCCATTACCAAAATCACCCATAAAGGGGAAATTGAAATTGAGAATCAAGAGCCTGCCAAAGCACCAGAGGACATAGAGGCTGAGGTGAGATTTGGGACATTTTGTGCTCCATCCTTAGCAGCTTTTTTATATTTTCCAACAAGGAAAAAGAAAATTGCTTTCTAAATGTTCCTGCTGCATCTTCAGCCAGAGCCTGTGCCCAAAGCTGTGGAAGTGCCTGAAGAAAAACCACCTGAGACTAAAGCTGACAGTCCCAAGAAATCTATAGATACCACCAACTTGCACAAGTCTCATCTATTTGACCTTAACTGCAAAATCTGCACAGGTAAAACGATTGAAATAAAGTTCAGCTTCTGAAAAGTTTTTCTTGTGAAGTGTTAAATGGGTTAGACTAAAATAAAAATAAAAAACCCTTAGGAGTACACTTATGTTAGTAAAGTTTTTTTGCACTATAAAAATCATAATTAAAGTCTGATAAACAAGGACTTTCTTAATGGTCTTTATTTGTCTTAATTGTTAAAGTAGTTAATCATTGTTAAAAATAAACTTCTTACCTCAAAGTTGCAACGGTTTTGAGAATCAGTTTTTAGTATTTTAAAGTTATAGAGTGTTTTAATGGCGCAATGAACTTCAAGTTTGTGAAGTGATCCTTTAAACGTTTTGCTGATGTTTCTGTGAAGGTCGCATGGCTCCACCTACAGAGGAAGCTGCTACAAAGGTGGTAAAAGTGTCTACAACGGTTGTGAGGAGGCAGTCTAGTGCGACAGACGAATCTCAGCACTCTACAACTACACCTACGTCAGCACTGATGGACGATCTGTCTTTAAGAGCCATGGAGGAAGGCCTCCTCAATTTTTTGCCTGAATCCAGGTAAGATTTCTGATTAAGCAAACGGCTGTTTAGAAAACAAGACTTTAAATGACATTTATGAAGTTTTATTTATTTACTTTATTAGGTCAGATGGTCTGAGTAGCAAAGAAGATACAGCTACTTTCCTCAGCAGCTTAGAGAGTCTGTGGGGCGGTTTTGTTGATATGCCGGCTGTGGCGAGGTTTCTAACAAAAGTTTATCCTGTCTCTGGAATACTGGAACCCCTAACACAGGTGAGTGACATTCTAATATTTTGAAATGTGTCCTAAATGTGTCAGTCACACATTTGAACTGTTGTATTAGAAGCATATCGAATTGTGTCTGCAGGATTTGCCGGACAACATCCAAGTAGGTGGACGAATTTCCCCTCAAATAGTCTGGGACTATGTCGAGAAAATCCGTGCTTCTGGGACAAAGGTGGGAATGATTTATCCTTCGTATCATATTCTGTATTTGACCATTTGAATGAGCTTTTTGTGAATTTTTTTTTTTTTTTTAAATGTTTATTCCCCAGGAAATTTGTGTTATTCGCTTCACCCCCGACACAGAAGAAGATGAGATCTCGTACACTTTGTTGTACGCCTATTTTAGCAGCCGTAGGAGATACGGTGTTGTTGCTAACAACCGCAAACAAGTTAAAGACATGTATCTCATTCCTCTCGGCTCCACAGAAAAAATTCCCCACCAGATTGTTCCGTTTGATGGTCCAGGTAAGACTTTCTTTGCAGGTTCATTTGTAGGACCTGTATGATTTTTGCAACAAAATCTGATATTAATTGTGATGTTCCACATTGTAGGACTGGAGACCAATCGTCCAAATCTTCTTCTTGGATTGGTCATTCGCCAGAGACTGAAAAGGGACTTCGGGGTAATCCTGCCAAACGATGTCAGTGAAGCTCCAAATTTCTTGGCAGAAAGCAAATCTCAGGTCGACTACCCACAGAAAGCGCCTGTGGCTCAAGATGTGGAGCGAAGTTTTAACAGCGGTCCTGGGAGCACGCGGAAAAAAGACACTGCAGACTTAATTAAGTCAGTCGTCGAAGAACCAATACTGGATATGGAGACAGAAGAGAATGTTTCTTTGCGCTTTCTTCCCGGTGTGCTAAAGTTGCCTGGACACGCGGCATCATCCTCAAGCGACAAAGTGAAGAGTGACTCTACAACACCAGTGTCCAAGACTCCAGCAGTGGACAGTGAAAATCATGCAGCAATCCATCCTAAACCTACAGCCAGTGCTTCTCGACTTGACCGATTCGTTATCAAGAAAAAAGACCCCAAAGCTGTTAAAACAGAACCGGTGTCATCCAGCTTGAGTCTAGAGACCAGCTCAGAAAAGAAAGACAGTGGAGTCGTACTTTCTCTGAGTGACAAACCTGCAGATGTTTCAACAGAGAGTTTCCTTTCCTCTCTCGCAACCGCTAAACCCAAAGAAGAGACCGAATCTGGCAGCACAGCTGCACCAACTGCTCCAGAACCGAGCGAAGCCACTTCGTCGTATGTATCAAAAGGCTCTGTTACTGAAGGATCTTGCTCTGTCCCCAAAAACGAAGCTGTATCAAGTCCCACCAAGACTTTGAAGACATCTCCTCCTGGTATTTTAAAGAGGTTGTCTTTATCAGCTGAACCTACTGAGTTAAAACCGCAACAGTCGGAAAATAATTCAGAAAAGTCTCCGCAGAAAGTTACTCCGCAACCCTCTGAAGAGTGTAAAGCCATAGAAGACATCCAAGCCATCACCACAATCTCATCCATTGGGAAGAACGAAGGTCTTAAGCTGTCTAGGACCTCTTCTTTTAACTCGAAAGTGTACAGTCCACCCATTTTTCATTCATATCACGCCGGTCGACCTGATCCCCAATATTACCCTCCTCCAGCCAATCCTGCACCTTACTTACCCCTTCAACCACAGGGTCCTCCACCTTTCCCGTTTCCTCCTGGTCCTCCGCCTCCCCAGATGTTCCCTCAAAGTGATCCTCGCATGCTCGCTCCACCTTGGTCTCTAACCGTCCCTCCCCAAACTATCCCTGCACCTTCTCTGACGTACGAGTCCAGCTTGCCGACCTCTTCGCCCCTCAGCAAAGATGAGAAGAGTTCTGAGAAGTCTTACAGCGACCTGGGCGACAAGCCGTCCAGACGCTCCTCCGAAGAGACCTACAGGAAGGACAATAGAGATAGAGACCACTATGACAGACACCATCACAAAAGCAAGCACTACGACAGGGATCGGGAAAAACACAGGGACAGAAGTCACAGTCATAAAGAGCGCCGCTCGAAAGAGGATAGGTACGAGAGACCGAGAGAACGGCACCACAGCAGCAGCCATTACCGGGACAGAGACAAACACAGGCGGGACTCTGATTATGAGAAACACAAGAAGGACTCGAGAGACAGGCGTTCGTGATCTTGGCATCAAATCGCTCCACCTTCCTTAAATCTGTAACACAGTAGAAGAAAACTATTTATAAAGTTGCAAAATGATTTTTTGTATGAAAAGCAGCTAGTACCATTTGTTTTTAAATGTAAATTTTCCCTACCTGGCTTTTCAGATACCCACTAACATTGTCTTCACAAGCAGCTGGTTGTCAAGAAAATAAATCTACTGTTGTACGCAAAGTGCCATGAGATATGACATCCCATGGTTGAGAACGGCTTCCTTTTGCTTCACTTTTTATTTTCCGTTTTAATTTTTCTAAATTTGGCTTCTTAAGTATTTTCTATGTTTCGGGTGACAAATATTTCTTTGTACATTTTGGCTTGTCACACAACAGAAATGTGCATATTCAGCACATTGTGTTTATGTACAGTTCATAATAAAATGTTTTTATTGTTAGTAAAGCGACTGAAATGGAAGTCTTTGTTTCTTAAAGAGGCTCATTTTTCATTGTTATGCACTGTGGTTAAAAGTAACACCCGATATCACAGAAAAAGGTACTGTATTTCACAATAACAGAAACAAGCAATTATTAAAAGACTACTTTTGGGGTAAATGTAGGATTGCCTTTTACGATGAACCTGAAACAAAATTATGTCTCATTAAAAGCACAGTTACCATTTATTTATATACACATACATTGACATTCAAAGGTTTGGGAAAGATTTTTAAATAATATAGTTATACAGTATAATATATTTTAAAATGTAATTTATTCCTGTGATTCAGTGTCACATGATCCTTTGGAAATCATTCTAATATGCTGCTTTACTGCTTGAGAACAGCATTTATTTAAAATGCCATGGAATTTACTGTCACTTTTGATCATTCTAAAGAATTAATGCGGATTAAAAGAATTTCCCCCCCAAAAAAACTGACCCCGGGTTATGGGTGGCCAAAGCTCATTGAAGACTGGCTCATGTGGACCGATCAAACAGACGAGCTAATGTAGCTCAAATTGCTCAAGAAGTTAATGCTGGTTCTGATAGAAAGGTGTCAGAATACACAGTTCATCACAGTTTGTTGCGTATGGGGCTGCATAGCCGCAGACCATTCAGGGTGCCCATGCTGACCCCTGTCCACCACCAAAAGTGCCAACAGTGGGCACGTGAGCATCAGACCTGGACCACGGAGCAATGGAAGAAGGTGGCCTGGTCTGATGAATCACGTTTTCTTTTACATCACATGGATGGCCGGGTGCTTGTGCATCACTTACCTGGGGAACACATGGCACCAGGATGCATTATGGGCAATGTTCTGCTGGGAAACCTTGGGTCCTGCCACCCATGTGGATGTTACTTTGACATGTACCACCTACCTAAGTATTGATGCAGACCATGTACTGCTTCATGGAAACGGTATTCGATAATGCACCCTGACACAAAGCAAAAATAGTTCAGGAATGGTTTGAGGTGTTGACTTGGCCTCCAAATTCCCCAGATCTCAATCCAATCGAGCATCTGTGGGATGTGCTGAACAAACAAGTCCGATCCATGGAGGCCCCACCTTGCAACTTACAGGTCTTAAAGGATCTGCTGCTGACATCTTGGTGCCAGATACCACATCGACAGGTCTGGGCTGTTTTGGTAGCAAAAGGGGGACCAACACAATATTAGGTCATAATGATATGCCTAATCGGTGTGTCGGTGTGTCCTAAAGGATTATTAGGAACACCATACTAATACTCTGTTTGACCCCCTTTCGCCTTCAGAACTGCCTTAATTCTATGTGGCATTGATTCAACAAGGTGCTGAAAGCTGAAAGGGTGCTGAAAGGTGTTGGCCCATATTGATAGGATAGCATCTTGCAGTTGATGGAGATTTGTGGGATGCACATCCAGGGCACGAAGCTCCCGTTCCACCACATCCCAAAAATGCTCTATTGGGTTGAGATCTGGTGACTGTGGGGGCCATTTTAGTACAGTGAACTCATTGTCATGTTCAAGAAACCAATTTGAAATGATTCGAGCTTTGTGACATGGTGCATTATCCTGCTGGAAGTAGCCATCAGAGAATGGGTACATGGTGGTCATAAAGGGATGGACATGGTCAGAAACAATGCTCAGGTAGGTCGTGGCATTTAATCGATGCCCAATTGGCACTAAGGGGCCTAAAGTGTGCCAAGAAAACATCCCCCACACCATTACACCACCACCACCAGCCTGCACAGTGGTAACAAGACATGGTGGATCCATGTTCTCATTCTGTTTACGCCAAATTCTGACTCTACCATCTGAATATCTCAACAGAAATCGAGACTCATCAGACCAGGCAACATTTTTCCAGTCTTCAACTGTCCAATTTTGGTGAGCTCGTGCAAATTGTAGCCTCTTTTTCCTATTTGTAGTGGAGATGAGTGGTACCCGGTGGGGTCTTCTGTTGTTGTAGCCCATCCGCCTCAAGGTTGTGCGTGTTGTGGCTTCACAAATGCTTTGCTGCATACCTCGGTTGTAACGAGTGGTTATTTCAGTCAAAGTTGCTCTTGATTAGATAATTGCATTAATGAGAAATTTAACAGCTCTTCCTAATAATCCTTTAGGGAGTGTATATATATATATATATATATATATATATATATATATATATATATATATATATATATATATATATATATATATATGGAAAATGGAAGTTTCCACCATAAACCACAATAAAAAAATTAATAAATAAAAAAACTCAGAAAGCACACCACATTATTTATTTGAAAAATACCTCCTTAAAACTCGTGCTGTTTTAATTCAAAGTGAACAGATTTTTGTGGCATAAACAACAAAGCTGGACACATCACTTTAAAAATGTAACAATTTGTCCTTTAATAAGAGGCACACATATGCAACAGTCCTGCTATCATGTGTTCATCTCTTCATTTTGTTCCTTCAAACAACAATTGCATGGTGATTTTGAGATGGGGGGTGTCCCTTTTAAGCATCATTGATGCAGGATCACTTCTACAACCTCACCTACTTGTGACAGCATCATTTTATCACGCCAATGATAAACAACATCTCTTGAAAACTGGCACTGTGATTGTGCCATTTTAGTGTATTTGTTAAGACTCGTTGCGTATTCTATTCTAGATGTGAATACCAAAAATCAAATATATGCAACAATAAGCACAATCATTTTTTTCTACTCTTCACCTTGATAAACATTGAAACCTTCACTGGGTTGATGAAACTGCAGCTGTCTGGTGTCCTGATACAAGAAAACATCTTTAATACTCCCATTAAACCCTTTAGTAAATACACCAGATGTAACAGACGCCACATCTCTATTTAATTCAAACCCCCCAAAATAAATCACCCCTCCATAATTTACCGCTACATACTGTTCAAATGGGTCAATGTCTTCAAAAATGACTCTTTCTTCATTCACATAGACCTGGATGAGAGTTCGGTTATGAGTAATGGACAGGTAATTCCAGTGATTGCAGCACAAAGTGTTTTGGTACACAAGAGGAAGAGCGGTTCTCTCACCAAGATTGACTGAAACCTTCAGATAACCGTCCTGCAGCCCAACTGCTAGATGGTCATCGTCTTCACTCCCTGCTTTCCCCATCCACAGGATCAAACCGTCTCCTTCTGAAGTGGAGAAATTCAGAGAAACTTTGGTGTACATCAAATTCCTAGAGTTGTACTTTGGATCCTTGTATTTCAAATACGAGTTTCCAATAAACTTTATATTCCTCAATGTAACTTTTTGGTCACAATAAGTCCCAATCCATCCCAAAGAACACATACATGAATATGAAGCAGACGTGTGGACACAAAGAGAACCGTGTTGACAAAGATTGTTGACACAGTGAATGGACTGTTGGCATCGTAAACCGGTCCACAATGAGGGGCAAATACACATGAATGAAGAAAGACCCGCTGGATGGCAGAAGCCACCGTTCATGCAAACCTTATACCCACACGCTGTCCCATCCCAGTCACCAACATTGACTCCATCGAGCGCACCTGTCTCTGTAAGCTCAAGGTCATGCCCGTTAACTATGACCTCTCGAATGCTGCCTGTGAATCCCACTGGGTCTTTCTCCATCGCATCTGGGGACACTGTGTTCAGGAAAGACACGCCTCCAATGAAAATATTTGTGCCAACATCCAGAGTGTTCGTGCCCTCTGAAGAGTTCCTGGTTACAGCTTCATCATCTAGAATGAGGAAGCCGCGGTTGCCTTCTCTCCCGGCCTTCACTGTGTGCCACTTTATGCCAGTCACATCGACCTCTTTTGAAGACTGTAATACAATAGTTTCGTTTCCCAGATTATAGCGGAGCTGCACAAATCCAGCTGACAGGGATACGCTGAGGAAATCTCCTTGGGAGAGAGTAGAGAATAATGTTAAAGGGTTAGTTCACCCAAAAATGAAAATCCTGTCATTAATTACTCACCCTCATACCGTTCCAAACCCTGTAAGACTTTCGTTCATCTTCTGAACACAAATGAAGATCTTTTTTTATGAAATTTGAGAGTTTTCTGTCCCTTCATTGACAGTCTATGCAACTACCATGCTTCAAAAAGTTCATAAAGAGATCTTAAAACTAATCCATATGAATTGAGCAGTTAGTCCAAATTTTCTGAAGAGACGATCACATTTATTCATGAACATTGATCAAACCTGCTGTGTAACACAAGAATGAACCTCAATGGTTCTTGCAGAAGCTGAAACATGCTGCGTAACACAAGAATGAACCTCATTGGTTCTTGCAGAAGCTCAAATGTGCTGTGTAACACGAGAATGAACCTCATTGGTTCTTGCTGAAGCTCAAACCTGCTGTGTAACATGAGAATGAACCTCATTGGTTCTTGCTGAAGCTCAAACGTGCTGCGTAACACGAGAATGAACCTCACTGGTTCTTGCTGAAGCTCAAACGTGCTGCGTAACACGAGAATGAACCTCACTGGTTCTTGCAGAAGCTCAAATGTGCTGTGTAACACGAGATCAAACCTCATTGGTTCTTGCTGAAGCTCAAACCTGCTGTGTAACATGAGAATGAACCTCATTGGTTCTTGCTGAAGCTCAAACGTGCTGCGTAACACGAGAATGAACCTCGCTGGTTCTTGCTGAAGCTCAAACGTGCTGCGCAACACGAGGATGATCCTCATTGGTTCTTGATGAAGCTCAAATGTGCTGCGTAACACGAGGATGATCCTCATTGGTTCTTGCGGAAGCTCAAACGTGCATCGTAACACGAGAATGAACCTCATTGGTTCTTGCAGAAGCTCAAACGTGCTGCGTAACACGAGGATGATCCTCATTGGTTCTTGCGGAAGCTCAAACGTGCGTCGTAACACGAGAATGAACCTCACTGGTTCTTGCTGAAGCTCAAATGTGCTGCCTAACACAAGAATGAACCTCATTGTTTCTTGCAGAAACTCAAACGTGCTGCGTAACACGAAAATGAACATCATTGGTTCTTGATGAAGCTCAAACGTGCTGCGTAACACAAGAACAAATCTCATTGGTTCTGCTGAAGCTCAAACGTGCTGTGTAACATGAGAATGAACATCATTGGTTCTGCTGAAGCTCAAACGTGCTGTGTAACACGAAAATGAACATCATTGGTTCTTGATGAAGCTCAAACGTGCTGCATAACACGCGAGAATGAACCTCATTGGTTCTCGCACTTCAAGTGAACATGCTTGAGCTTCCGTTTACCACAACTGATGTGTGCATTGATGATTGTTTATATATGAATAAAAGCCTAAATTCAATCTGTTTATCATATAAAGCAATCAGGTCTCTTGAAAAAATTGACAGAACCGCTCAATTCATATAGATTAGTTTTTCGATCTCTTTATGAACTTTTTCTCCATTGCATAACTGTCAATGGAGGGACAGAAATCTCGCTGATTTCATTCAAATATCTTCATTTGTGTTCTGGAGATGAACGAAAGTTTGGAACGACATGAGGGTGAGTAATTCGAATTTTCATTTCTGGGTGAACATCCCTTTAATTCATAACCTTTTGTTAACCACAAAACTCCTGTAATAATCTGTTTTTTTTTCACATTTGGTTACTGAACATGATATAAACCATATGAATATGTATTAAAGATACACTTAAATGCTTTAATTTTGATGCTGCCTTACCCGACCGAATGCTCAAGTACCGTGAGGTATAGAATAGAATGCCCTCTGGTGAAAGTGTTTGAAACTGAAGTTGCAGATGGGTTTTGTGCCTTATATTGATTGGAGGAAATGACATCCAAGATGACTGATTGCCACTGAAGAAAGGATCACTGATAGATACAGCTGGAAAAAGAAATAAAAATAAAAACCTGAAAGCTTCCATAAAGAGAGCATGGAGTATTTTATGGGAAATATAATGGGTAAAAAAAGTTTACATAACATATTCAAGGCAACACTTATTTCACAGTGCATTTTTAATTTTTTTCTAAAATATAGAAAAGTTTAACTACCGTTAAAAAGTTTGTGGTCAGTAAGATTTCTTTGAAAGAAATTAATTATTTTGTTAACAAGGACACATTCAATTGAACAAAAGTGACACATTTATAATGTTACAAATATTTCTCTTTCAAATAAGTGCTATTCTTTTGAACTTTGTTTATCAAAGAATCTTCAAACAAGTATGTGAACTCATTTCCTAAATATCTGCAAACATATTAAGGTATTTTTATGCTTTAGTACAGGCAAAAGATTACATACAGCACCTTTAATCTCTCAAGAAAGCAAAATTAGACAGTAAAAATGAAAATTTTTTAAGCTATTATTTTATTATTGCCATTATCTTTTTTACACAATGTTTTTCTGCACCCTTCCACAGACCCTCTAGTGGCTCCCTGGAGGTTGGATTGATTGTGGTCTAACCTTGCTGGCAGAAGAGTCCAGCAGAGCCTAGGGGGCACTGGCATGTATATCCATCTGGAAGGGCCACACAGGTGGAGCCGCGAGCGCAGGAGGGCGGTGGGATGTGTTCAGCATCACAGAACGACACTTTCTCAGAGCAAAGAGCACCTTTCCATCCAAACACGCACTGACAGCTGGAGGGGAAGGCCAAAGAGAAAAGATTAATAATGTTTGTCAGTCATTCACTCGCACAAGTTGGGCTCAAACAGGTGCTTGTTAAGAAGTCTTACTACACAGAGGATCCAGAGTCCACACAGGTGCCTCCGTTCCGGCAGATGACCAGGTGGCACGGATCAACACCACACTGCCCCACATTACGTCCTGACTCTGGCCTGCCCTCTGGCCCTCCTGGAGGTTGAAACTTCCCATCTCGTCTCGTCCGAAAGAGCAAATCGAAAATGCAGCCTTTACAATCAAAGAGAGAGAGAAAACTAGTCATTATTTACTCACCCTCATATTCATGGTGACCAGGGCTGTCAAGCTCCTGAAAGTGCCAACAAAAAAAAAAAACCTCCACCATAAAACCTTAAAGGAACACTCCAACTTTTTGGGACTTTATTCACCATATCCCCCAGAGATAAGTTCATACATGCCATTCTTATGTCTGACACACCCACCACTAGCCTAGCTTAGCACAAAGACTGGAGGTAAACGGCTCCAGCTAGCCTACTGCTCAATAAGTGACAAAATAATGGCAACATTTTCCTATTTAAATGTTGTGATGTGTATAGTTACACCGTGAACTAAGACTGATGGAAAATGAAAAGTTGTGATTTTCTAGACCGATATGGCTAGGGACTATACACTCAATCCTGCATAATAATCAAGGAACTTTGCTGACGTACCATGGGTGCAGCGGCGCAATGATATTACGCAGCGCCTGAAAATAGTCCCCAGCACACACTCTGTGCAAGCAGGTTGTTACGTTGGTTATGTTGATGGAAGTTAGCCTATTTTCAGGCGCTGGGTGATATCATTGTGCCGCTGCACCCATGGTACGGCAACAAAGTTCCTTGATTATTACGCAGGATTGAGAGTATAGTCCCTAGCCATATCGGTCTAGAAAATCACAACTTTTCATTTTCTGTCGGTCTTAGTACACGATATAACTATACAGATCACAACATTTAAATAGGAAAATGTTGCCGTTATTTTGTCACTTATTGAGCAGTAGGCTAGACACTTTGTTACAAAAAATGTCTTTCAAAAAAATGCTCTTCTTCTGAATTATTTTACGAATCCTGAAAAAAAAGTGTCATGATTTCCACAAAAATAAGCAATAACAATAATAAACTGTTTTCAACACTGATAATCAGAAATGTTTCTTAAGCAAATCAGTATATTAGAATGATTTCTGAAGGATCATGTGACACTGAAGACTGGAGTGATGATGCTGAAAATTCAGCATCACAAAACGGCTGATCACAAGAATAAATTACATTTATATATATATATATATATATATATATATATATATTTTTTTTTTTTTTTTTTTAATCAAAAAAATGTATAAGAGACTTAAAAAATAATTATATAAATATATATACACACACACTATGTTTTTAATACATCTTATACTAAACACAGTATTGCTTTTAGCAGCTCTGGAGGCATCCGGTGAACTTCCCAGCATGCCTCAGCCTTTTCCTAATAGACTAGTAAATGTAATATTCAGAACAAGAACAAGCATTTGTGCCATCACTGAAAATTCATATAATAATAGCATCTAATTCCTGCACATGGCCCTCTCCAGGAACCGCAAGAAAAAATAACATGGTGTTGACAATGTTTGCAATTATTTTTGGAAGGACCATCATGGTGTAGGAGAGAGAAAAATTAAAATGCGTACAAAAGTCCATGAGTTTGAGATTGGATGCTGAAATGGGGAAAAAGTTAATCTTTTTCAAGTAAATAGCAAAAAGGAAATTAAATATCCAGTAAGTGGCAGATACAGATGAGTGGTATGAATATAAAAGGGACTTCATGCACACTGCCTTGAGCTCCATTAGATTAGTTCATATATTCATAACTGGGTATTAAATTCAGTTGATAATTTAATACTAAGTCAATAACCATTTAAAATCATAATCAAGCAGCTTCAACAATTTCATTTGAGGTTGAAGAGGCCCCAAGATAGCTGTTGCGAAACTGTATTTTATTTGCCCAGTAAGTGAATTACTGTAAACTGAGGGATGAGTTGAAATTATGTTAGGTGGTAATAGAGAAAGACTTGTATTGAATCCTGAGCATTTCTTAAACAACATCGACTAAATTATGAAACATGCAGTGGTTTGGACGTATCTTGGCCCATTTGTCATCGATTCAAATGTTTTCATCATGTTGTGCTTAAAGGTACAAACCCGATTCCAAAAAAGTTGGGACACTGTACAAATTGTGAATAAAAACAGAATGCAATGATGTGGAAGTTTCAAATTTCAATATTTTATTCAGAATACAACATAGATGAAATATCTAATGTTTAAACTGAGAAAATGTATCATTTTAAGGAAAAAATAAGTTGATTTTAAATTTCATGGCATCAACACATCTCAAAAAAGTTGGGACAAGGCCATGTTTCCCACTGTGTGGCATCCCCTCTTCTTTTTATAACAGTCTGCAAACGTCTGGGGACTGAGGAGACAAGTTGCTCAAGTTTAGGAATAGGAATGTTGTCCCATTCTTGTCTAATACAGGCTTCCAGTTCCGTTCTTTGTCGCATCTTCCTCTTTATGATGCGCCAAATGTTTTCTATGGGTGAAAGATCTGGACTGCAGGCTGGCCATTTCAGTACCCTGATCCTTCTTCTACACAGTCATGATGGTGTAATTGATGCAGTATGTGGTCTGGCATTGTCATGTTGGAAAATGCAAGGTCTTCCCTGAAAGAGACGACGTCTGGATGGGAGCATATGTTGTTCTAGAACTTGGATATACCTTTCAGCATTGATGGTGCCTTTCCAGATGTGTAAGCTGCCCATGCCACACGCACTCATGCAACCCCATACCATCAGAGATGCAGGCTTCTGAACTGAGTGCTGATAACAACTTGGGTCGTCCTTGTCCTCTTTAGTCCGGATGACATGGCGTCCCAGTTTTCCAAAAAGAACTTCAAATTTTGATTGGTCTGACCACAGAACACTTTTCCACTTTGCCACAGTCCATTTTAAATGAGCCTTGGCCCAGAGAAAACGCCTGCGCTTCTGGATCATGTTTAGATATGGCTTCTTTTTTGACCTGTAGAGTTTTAGCCGGCAACGGCGAATGGCACGGTGGATTGTGTTCGCCGACAATGTTTTCTGGAAGTATTGCTGAGCCCATGTTGTGATTTCCATTACAGTAGCATTCCTGTATGTGATGCAGTGCCGTCTAAGGGCCCGAAGATCACGGGCATCCAGTATGGTTTTCCGGCCTTGAAAAACAATCTCTGTGTTACTTTTACAACATTTCCAACCCCTCAGTTCTTGCCATCCCCGAAAAGTCAAGCCCATGTTGATTCTCATTTTATTATGAGCTCTGTCGCGTTGACTCTCCTCTGTTTGTCGTTTTTTAAAATGGGTGATTGCGGATTTAGCTGCTCCATGTCAACCTTTCTTGCTTGTTGTGACAACAAACCTCTGCCACTTCCACACCATACATGTATCAAAGTAGCCGGAGTCACTTTTCTCTATTTCTGGATATGACGAGACACGTACGGGCGAGTGACGCGTGCAATTTCCCGTGAAAACCATCCCGACAGGTCTAAAACATAAACACTTATAATAGGCTTACCATAGTGAATCAGTGTAGGACAAAAACACGTTTTGGATGAAGAATTGATTATTTCTTAATTGACACATTCTGCTAAACAACTTCTTACTTCCACTCCTCACAATGCAACAATTTATATGAAGACCGTTTTATGAACAAGAAGAAATTTGTTCTGCTTGTTTCATGAATGTGGCCCATTGACACGTGTCTAAATTTTAACACCTTTTTATCTAAATGCATATCGTTAAATGTTGGAATATTCATTTTGTAGATTGGTAATTATGTGAATTTCTTTACAAATGGTTTAAACGTTTTTTTGAAGGCAATTTTTAGAAGCACAAATATGTAGTTATCAAACAAATAATCTAAATAATCATAATTCCCATACTAGGGCTCCCATATTTCACACGTTCACACGCGCAGAGGAATGGAGAAAAAATGCAATGTCTTGAAACGTTTTTTAAAAGTTGAACGGA
The DNA here is from genome assembly GCA_018749465.1 of Paracanthobrama guichenoti. Lineage (NCBI taxonomy): Eukaryota > Metazoa > Chordata > Actinopteri > Cypriniformes > Gobionidae > Paracanthobrama > Paracanthobrama guichenoti. The sequence goes on along the minus strand of CM031955.1, from coordinate 20,341,945 downwards.
TTTTAACAAGCTTTGCGTTTTTAGAATGCTGCGTCATGTGCGAGATGATGCAAAAGACGCAATACGCCGCAAAAGACGCGAGGAGCGAGCGCAACTGTTAAACGTCCGTCTATCAGGTGTTTACAAAGAAAAACAACGGAAAAGTAGCACATTGGAATGGAAAAACACATTCTGTGTGAACGGCCCCTTAAAATACTATACTATACTTTTAAAATAAACCATTAACTGATCAAAAGGTATTACATTTGACATGCATTCCCTTAGAATAATGCCAACCATATGTTGTTGACATTTAAAGGGATAGTTCACCCAAAAATGAAAATGACACCATGATTTACTCAACCTCAAGCCATCCTAGGTGTATATGACATTCTTCTTTCAGACAAATACAGTCAGAGTTATATTTCAAAAAGTCCTGGCTCTTCCAAGCATTATAATGGCAGCCCAAAATTTTAAGCCCAAAAATGTGCATCCATCCATTATAAAAGTTATACACTATTATTCGTAATACACATTACACTTTCTTTGTAAGTTTAATACGGAAGGCGGTCTGGTGGAAGCTATAGATATTTTACTTTATAAAGTTTTAAATACGGATATTACACAAATGCATCGATTCACTTCAGAATGCCTTTATTAACCCCCCTGGAGCCGTGTGGATTACTGTTATAATGGATGGATGCACTTTTTTGCTGCCATTTACTCCAATTATAATGCTTGGATTAGCCAGGATATTTTTTAATATAACTCCGGTTGTATTCGTCTGAAAGAAGAATGTCATATACACCTAGGATGGCTTGAAGGTGAGTAAATAAATTTTTATTTTTGGGTGGACTATCCCTTTAAAACGTCTTTGTGATGGGTGTTTGCACACATATTGCATACAAGGTTAAGAATCTCATCAGATCTGCAGACACATCATGACACAGATGATCTAAGTAAGAAAGATTGATTTCATCACTAACTAACAATCTGAATCAAGACATCAAACAAGACAATAATAATAATATAGATAAATACCAAACACTGTACAAAACACAGTACCTTGAAAGCTGTTCTGGAAACGAGAGCCTGCAGGCAATAGCTCAGGTGTGTATTCTTCATATCCACCCACATAAAGTGGACTGAAGATGTTCAGGCCCACCAGCGGTCCAGTGGATGTACCTGTCCTCCTCTTCTGCCCATCAACCTATTCAGAAAACACACCAATGTGACATCAGCATGGCCAAAAAGAGTTAGGAGTCAAAAGCTCAGAACAAGAAAACAATTCCACATCATTTCTTTTTTCTTCTTTTTGTCATCATTCTTAGAGATAAGACAAATATCAACGTTTTTATTACTGGCTTTGTCTTGCATTTCAAATCTAAAGCAATATGATTCGTTTATTATTTTATAACAGTACAGTACTATCTTGAAAGTATTATGTAAATACCATGAAACCTGAACCACCATTCAAAAGTTTGCAAGAAGTCTCTTCTGCTCACCAAGGCTGCATTTATTTGTAAAAACAGTAATATTGTGAAATATTATTGCAATTTAAAATATCTATTTTCTATTTACATATAGTTTAAAATGTAATTTATTCCTATGATGGCAAAGCTGAATTTTACTCCAGTCTTCAGTGTCACATGATCCTTCAGATATCAATGTAATATGCCTCTTTGGTTTATTATTAATGTTGAAAACAGTTACTGCTGTTAGTACTGCTTAATATTTTTATGGAAATTGTGACATGTTTTAGGATTCTTTGATGAATAGAAAGTTCAAAAGAACAGTTTTTATTTTAAAAAGAAATATTTTATAACATTATAAACCTCTTTACTCTCACTTTAGATGTTATGTGCTGAATATGTTAATTTCTTAATAAAAAAAAAAAAAAAAATCTTACTGACCCCAAACTTTTGAATGGTAGTGTACATAAAAGTAAAGAGCCCAGAAATAATAACTATAATTTAAAAGTTTGTTATATACACATCCTACAAATATGAAACATACCTTCAGCCATCCATTTTTCAGATATCTTCCAAAGTTCACAGTGTGAATGTTGATCCTCGGATTCAGACGCCGCTGATAATTGTTGCCAAACCTGAACCAAGATTATACTTATGAACAATCCTGCCGTTCCGCACCCCCAATGCGAAGAAGTCGTCTCCACTGATGCCTTCATAGAAACAAAAACACACACAGAATCCAATTAGCATATGCAGTGGGGTCCAAAAGTCTGAAACCATATTGGAAATCTGGCCTTTTGTTTTCTATTTAAACCTGGAAATAAACAGGTTTTAGGATTTTGAAAAATGCAACACAAAGTGTTGAGGCAAAATTAATCCCTAATTTTGATGTGGTCACTCAATTATTATGTTAAAAAGTAATACATTAGAATAGTATGTCAAATTGAAGCATCTTCACTAGTGGTTCAGGTCAAGCTGATCATCTCTAAAATGTAATTTATTTTTCTTTTGAGCTGATGGATCTAACGCTCCAATTTATCTGGCCAATTATCAGGTGAATAGTTGCCTCTCTGATTCCTTCTTTTTGATTTCGTTCTCCACTGTGCTGCATGGCTCCCTTGACAATTGCTTCATTATTCACAGTGCTGTCCTTTTCTCTCTTTCCCTCGATGAATCATCCTAAACTATAATCCCGAGAGACACTCGCTGAACTGAGGAAGATTCATACCCCCCTTACTCTTTTATTCAGCTGCCTGTCTTTTGATTAAACATGTTCGTAGCAGTGACGTGTCAGTTAGCAGCCACTGAAACTGACCTTAAAATAAATTGCGATGGTGGCAGAGAAGTTCAAGGCATGAGGAAACTTGACTGAGATGTCATGTCTCTCAAAACGTCAGGTCTCCTTCTTAATGGCACTTTCAGCAGAAAGTTGATTTGTTGGTTACGGACATACATTTCGGTTACACTTTATTTCGATAGTCCACTTTAGACATTCTACTACCTATAAGTAACTTTGCAACTATATGTCAACTACCTCTAATTAGAGTATTAATAGTATGGAGTATACTCTATAATATAGAGTATTAATAATAGTTAGAGTTAGTAGAATAAGTAGACATGTAGTTGCAAAGTTACTATTAGTCAGTAGAATGTCTAAAGTGGTCTAAAATGTAATTTTCTTAATCAGTATTTGTGTTGTTTTAGGCACCCCTTCAGCCGTGACTTATTCATGATACAACACTAGCCTCGAGTACCTTATTGCTTTTATAAAACAGTTACCACACAATACAAATATTAAAGCCAAAAAATATGTATCAATACAACTTTCATGAAGTGAAATCACTAAAAGCCTTCCTTCCGCTGGAAAAAAAAAAATAGTCCCTGACCATGAACAGCAACAGAAGTTACAAGTGAAGACTTTTATATTGAAAGGACTGAAACTTGTTGTGAACACGGAACAAGACGCAACTGACAAATGCTTTGACAAGTGCTGTCAGTGTCAGGGCACAGGAAAACCCATTAACTGTTAAAAGGACAAGATATAGCAGCGGATTTTATCGTGAATAAAACACAGCTATTGACCAATCAAAATCAAGGACTGGATCTAACCATTTTATAAATTAAGATATAAAAGATGCATCATTTTTAATGAGATATTTGCTTAAAACTAAAAAAATTATATACAGTATTCTCTGAACACTACTCTCAATAATCTCTAATATTTACCTTCTCAATTAATTTAACATTTAAAAATGTATAACCATTTTGGTCACACTTTAGATTAGGGTCTAATTCTCACTATTAACTAACTATACGACTTTTGCCTCACTAAACTCCTAATTATTGCTTATTAATAGTAAGGTAAGGTTAAGTTTAGGTACTGGGTAGGATTAAGGGATGTAGAATATGTTCCTGCAGAATAAGGCATTAATATGTGCTTTATACTAATAAAGAACCATATCATAGTAATATGCATGCTAATAAACAACTAGTTAATAGTGAGAATTGACCTAAAATAAAGTATTACCACTACAATACTTAATTTTTTAAATTATAATTCTTTTTATAATTATAATTATGAATTACTAAATTATTTATCACTAAATTATAATTATATGTCATTTAAAGATGTTTAAATGTTTAAAACAACTGTCATGAAAACAACATCTTTATAGTCTTTATATTTTAAATTTTTATCCTGTGGTCAAGATTTCTTCTCTATCATCTGAGATTCTTTAGAGACCTCATATACATATAACAGATCTTTCCCTTATGCCAGATAATAAAAATCATCACTCCGTTTTGTGCACAGATAAATTGTCTCTGCTGTTGGGCCCTGGACTTCAATTTACAGCGCATTTTACAGGAGCTGCTCCATTAATATCTCCTAGTTAAGTGATACCATTTCCAAACCTCACTTCCTCTAACATGACCTCAGCTGTGTCTGGAAAAAGGTTTACAGTCAAAATGCTATAAATCCAGCTCTCATTTTTCATACACATTCTAAACACTGAGGGATGCACTGAAATCAAAGTGAATAAAGAGAGATGGAGTAACACATATAAACAATATTCCCATTTCGACCCACCTTGTCCCTTTTGCCCAGAAAAGAGAATGAGGCTGTTTCTCAAAGCGGAGACATTATTGGCAAAGGTGAGCTTCAGGTGGAATTCATAAAAATGACCCATACTGGGAATAGAGGGATAAGCCACATAGGATGAGTAACCAAATTCATCAAGTCCACTAAACCTGGGCCGAGTGATGTTGACAGCTGTGAAGAAATAGAAAGAGAAAGAAATATTTTTTAATATACATATCCAAATGTTAATGGTGATTTAGCACAAAGGTGAGCTAGCATAATTATACTTGAGAAATGCATTGAGATAACTTTAAATGAACAAGAATCTGTAAAATGTCATGTCATTTTACTGAGGTGAAGTTACAAGCAGCTCTCTGAGAAAGCGACACAAGATGGCGATATTGCACTATGTATAAAGCTTGTCAAATCCTATGCATTACTATTTCCTTTGGGGGGAAAACGCTGCTGCTAAAAATAATTATTGTAATTTTGTGCCATTTTACTCTGGAAATGGACAGTGGACGTATTATCAATATTTTGCAGAAATCGGCCAGAATTTGTGAAACGGCTGCTGCTTTGGACAATGTATTTCAGAGTAAAATCCTCTGAAATATCAACATTTGATCCCCTGGTCCAGCAGCCATAGCTCAGAAACATTTCAGCTTGGGTACATTAAGCATTTACAGCTTTTGTCCAATGGAAAAAAAAAGTGCTACCTAAAGAGTTTTCTCCACCCCTCATTTTGTCTTTATGAACTGTGCAGTCTGCAAAGCCTCTCCGGAGGATTTCTCTGGAACAGCACTGAAGTTCTTCCCTCTGCTCTCCCCTTGAATTATTGATGCCTTTTGAAATTGCACATATATTACCTTGTCGCGGTTTATTTGCACAGCGCCTAATGAAGGACTAGAATGCGTTTTTAGCAGGGATGGTTTGATGGGGCCAGCTGTATTTCTTCACTCGCAGTGTCATGTAATGGCTCTGTGATATGCTGCATATGCTGAGTTACGTTTTCTTCCTCAAAGTGAAATTCATTAATAAGCCGGCCATTTATTAATCAGATGTATTGGGCACTTTTTGAGAATGCCAATTACCATCTTAAGAGGAACTGCAGTCCTGTTTAAGGACGGAATTTAACTCATTTCCAAAGTCAAGTGGGATTTCTGATTCTAGCCTTCAGAAGTAACCAGAATGCAATAATTAGGCAAATTTTTTTCTTCTCACTGCTGAAGATGAATAAAATTACATGAATAAAACAACACTTATTATTTTTGTAAATTCCTCTTATAACAAAAAATGTATCTGTCAATGTCCCATATGATAATGTATGAGATACAAACAACCCAAAAACCTCAAATAACCATATAACTAATGTTTAACTTTCTATGCAAAGGCACTGCAGAGCACAGGATGGTTCTCTCTGCTGTAGTTGCTAAAGGTGACTAAAGGAACAAGAAAACAACCTCCAACTCGCTAGCAGTTTTTACTGGTAACATATCACCCATTTATTTTCATTCGTTCAAGTCAAAAAACGTTTGTGTGCAAGGATTTTTCTCTAGTGGAATTCAATAGCCTTCTGTCAGCTGTGTTGGCTGGACCCAGAGATATTTTGCTTTTCTTGATTACCTTCTCTAACCACACATACAAAAGTAAAATAAATAAAAAAAAATGCCATGTGAGGATATCCTCACAAAATCTGTTTGATCACAAACACTTCCCACAAGATGATTCTTTAATCTTCTGACGTAGAGCCTGCTGACGATGGAATGAAAATAGAGGAAGTCACATGATATGTGTTAAGGCGGTAAGGCGTTTTAGGACAGATGTGCTATTATGTTATGGGTCTATTTTAGGTGAGTGTGATGTTAACGGTGCGTCAAAGAACACAGTGTGTCCTCTAAACTCCACTGCCGCATCAAGCTGCTTTCTGCAACACAAGCTCCCATGATCAATCGAAAGATCAATCTATCTGTCTTCCTGTAGATTTTGAATGCAACTTCTAAAAAAAAACACGCACCTTTGAAAATAAAGTTGCAATTATGTACAGAGGTTTTTCAAAATAACAAAATATAAAAATAAAGTAGGGCCAAACAATTATTAAAATACATTATTAAATTGTAATTAAATCACAAATTAATAAATGTGCCTTTTATTTCAATTTGTTTGCACTCATTTCCAGCATTATTTTTGGATTGCTTTTTCATTTAAGCATGTTCTTAAGCGTTTATCTCATGTTATTTTATTTTTGGCTGTGATTCACTAGTTCGTTTCTTTAATCACACAATGACGTCACGTATATGCAATTCTATTATTAAACAACCCAATAATGATGTGAAACACGGACGTTTTACATGTCTAAAAGTGAATAAACTAATAAAATAAACTAGTGCGGTCAAATTGATTAATCGCATCCAAAATAAAATGTACTGTGCATAAGTATTATGTATATATAATACACACTCATTCATGTATATATTTAAGAAATATTTATATATATATATATATATATATATATATATATATATATATATATATATATATATATATATATAATGTATATTATATATACATATATAAAAAAATTCTTAAACATATACTTGCATGTGTGTATATTTATAACAACCCTCTTCAATGCGACTAAATCACTCGCATATGCGAGTATATTTCACTCTGGGCGACTAAATAATTAGTCATTGGCTAATAAATGCTTAGATTTTATTCGCCAGTGTGTGTGTTAGAGGCTAAGAATAAGTTTAGCATAGATATATTTTCACTCGCTGAGCACTTGAGAGTTTCGCTCTCGTCAAGCGATCTAACTTATACAACTTTAAAATCAGCTCATCTGACGTAAAATAACGTTTGTGTGAAGGCGCACAACTCGCCGTCGTTTTGCTGAGCGTGTTTCTCTCACACACACACGCACGCACAGCGCGAGAGTCTTACATACCACGCAAAATCGACGCGCTACATGTTAACAAATGTTCTTTGTTGTATTTTCCTGTCAAAATACCAGAGTTCATTTAGAATTATTCAGCTTAGTGGGCGGGACTAATGCGCAAACGGCAATCTCATTGACTGGCGCTCATCTTTTCCTGTCCTTGTTTTGATGAACAGCAAATCAGTTTGAGCGAATGCTGTCAACGTGATTAATATTCATGAACCCAGCAGCCCAACAATCCTTAGTGCGTTGTATATTGTTATTAGTAGTAGAATTAGTAGTAGTATTATCTTTTAATAATATAATTACTATTATCTATTTTTATTACAGAAACACTGAAATGACCAACCATATCTTAAGCACCACCACCAGTCTAAAGTTGTTAAATGACAAATATGCATTCATACATGGTTACCAACAGTTTTATTTCTAATTACTAAAATTCTATCATTAAATAGTGCTTGATTATCATAATATCATAACATAGTCCAGTGCTTGATTGACTGATATTAAGAGTGTACATTCAGATATTTAAAAAGCTATGCCATTTTACAAATATATATATATATATATATATATATATATATATATATATATATATATATATATATATATATATATATATATATATATATATATATATATATATATATATATATATATATATATATATATATATATTAGTATAAAAGTATAATATAATATAATAAAGTATATCAGTCTGGCGACTAAACAAAAAAATGTACTAGCCAATGGCGATTCTATTGCCAAGGTGTGCGTAGAGGTTGGTATATATACATAATAATTCTACACAGTCCACACACAAATATTATGTAAACATGAAATTTTATTTTGGATGCGATTAATCGATTTGACAGCACTTCGGCCCTCATTCAAGTCAACTGCTTGGTTCACGCATGCTCGTATAAGCAGCGCATCGGTTCTTTGAACTGTTTCCTCAATTCAGTGTACCAGTGACCCGAGAGCTGTTGTAATCATTAACCGACTTCACTGCTATCATCGTACTGCTGTTAAATCACATTTGCTATGTTTCCAGGCATTTTTTTTTTCCTTTTTAAATAAGATCATGATCTTCTGAATAATGTATACATTTTAAATGTAACACTAAATCAATACATAAAACAGACTCAAAACACCCTTCCTATAATTCCATTAGTCCAGGCTCATTTGAAGAAGTCCAGCACATCCAAAGTTGAGTGACTGCCCAGAGGCAGCGAGGTCTTGGCTACTAATCAATACTGATTGATGTTATCTGCTGTTATCGGCCTTTAAATTCAAATGTCAGTCCCACTCGGTGTGACACTGGGAGATTAGAACACTCTATTTGGCATCAGGCTCTTTGCTGTCTGATAGAGCGACGTCTGGTAGCTCTGCCTGCCGTGCTGTGCCAAGCGGTCTTCAAACCACGCCACCCAATTAGATTACAGCAAAATAGCAGCAGTTCTTTCCCCTCTAAGCACAGTCGAGAAGATGAAGAGCTATCTGTGTAAGCAGATATCCGACTTTAGCTGACTTAACACTGCGAGGTAGAGCCGGGGAGAGAAGTACATTAGTTACACGGCGCTGTAGTATGTCTTCACAGCTTTGTTATTTGAGACAATAAAACAAACCCAATTGCAGCAAGTACATTCTGTGAATACACTTTGATCAATTAAGATTCAGAGTTTGGTAATTTAAAGCACTTGGTGTGCTCATTATACTTGGATGCGTACTACCTGTAGACACCTCAAAAGGTCAGTTTATATATGTAATGGAACCGGGTTTGCAATCCAATACAGACTGGCAGTTATCCTTAAAATGTTCATTGTGAAAGCATCAGAGTTCAGTAACTGTTTGTAGCAAGCGTAGAGCACTTAGCTACTCTAATTGGAATGGTATTTCAACGGCTTGCATCAGTTAAACAAAACTGCTGGGAATACATTTCAATATACCACCTATGGGTCTAACCTCAAAGACGGAGGTGAGCACAGGAGATGGAGGAAAACAATTCTCAGAATGGCAGAAATATCAAAAGAAACACCCTCTAGCCATGCCGGCTTCATCACGTCTCACTGTGTGAATCACTGTCTACAGACAAACCTTGATTGGACCTACCCTCATCGCAGAGGAGACCCTGCCTTCCGTAGGGGCAAAGACACGCCGCTTCGAGCTGCGTCTGGGGAACGCAGGTGGCGCCGCGCGCACACGGGTTTCGCTCGCAGGCGGTGAACTGGCACAGCTTACCGGAGTAGAGCGAAGGACACGCACAGAACCAGTTCTCCGCATCACTACACACAAGGAAACAAAATCAGGGGAAAAAAACAGGGAGATCATTAGTACACCAATGAAATGTACCCGTACTGCATCATTACCTTCGGTGGAGTTTGCGTAGAAAGCATAAATTGGGAAGGGGCATTTGGGGGGTTGAGAGTGTCAAAAAAGCAGAGAAGAATACAAATGAGAACACAGAGTGGAATGGATGGAAGTCATACATCACCGGCCTGAACTCAAGACCATCCTTGTCAGCCAGACCAACATCAACTGATCTTGCAGTGCAAGTGCAGTTTGTTAAAAATATTTTACAAACACAGAAATGAACAGCACTTGATTTGGCATATGATTAAAATTATCTATACTCATAAATGAAGATGAAGTCAGTGGTCTAAAATGGGTTTCTAAGGGTTCTGCTGACTGGTTCAGAGGAAAAAAAAATTATGAAAATGTTAAAATAAAAAATTAAAAAAATAAAAAATTCCTAAAAACTGCTCAGAAATAATATTAAATCACAAAAGATTTTACTAACAGATATGATGCAAAAAAAAAAAAAAAAAGATATATAAAAGTATTTTTTAAATGTTGCAGTGTATAAATATCTTTATACATTTCCGTTCAAAAGTTTGGAATCTGTACAATTTTTTTTTTTTTTTTTTTTTTTTTTTAAAGAAAACGCATAATAAATTGATCAAAAGTGACAATAAAGACATTTATTTATCATATGGTTACAAACAATTTGGTAACATCTTAGTACTGGGAACACATTCACTATTAACTACGACTTTTGCCTCAATAAACTAAATAATTACTGCTTATTAATAGTTAGTAAGGTAGTTTTTGTAGTGTTTAAGTTTAGGTATGGATAGGGTAGGGAGAATATGAAGAATATGGTCATGCAGAATAAGGCATTAATGTGCTTTATACACTGAACAAAATTATAAATGCAACACTAAGGATCTAAGATCTAAGACATTTTCTATGTACAAAAAGGCCTTTTCTCTAAAATATTGTTCACAAATCTGTGTTAGTGAGCACTTCTCCTTTGAAGTATATAGTCATAAAAATGTATATATATAATACAGACCTAACATTATACTTGTTGGGATGTCCATTTTATGAATATCATGAGGCAGTGAAAAGACTAAAATGAAAAATATAAAAGTGTCCAAGACCACTGGGATGAAGAGTCAGAGCACATAAACAAAAAACTTATTGAGTGCACCTTTAAACAAATAAATAAAATCACAGATTCATTTAAATAAGAGCATAACTGGGCCTGAAGGCCATCTACAAAAGCAGACTCACATTCTGCTGATGTTGATCTAGCCTCACTGTAAGCGAATGATTAGAAATGCCCCAGCTAAAGGCTGACTGCCGAGGTGCAATTCCGCAAACGGAACTTTTATAATTCCAGGCTTTATCCCCAAGCGAGAGGTAGAGGGTGGGCCAGCATGATAAGCAATATTCAGACAAGAACTTCATAAGCTGCCGGAAGATGTAGACCGTTTTCAAAGGTATAATATCAGATACAGGAAGCATTGGAGGAGTTTCAAATCTATAAATTAATAATGTGTTTTGAGCTGCAGCACAGCTGAAATGAAATATTTACATTCTGTCACTGGGATTTAGAACCAGTGCAAGTGACTGATACATAGACACACAACAACAATATAGAATATTCTGAAAACGTGGGCATAGGAAGATTTGAATGAGCAGTATCTATGCAGGGAGAAATTGAATTCAAATAAAATTACTGGAAAGCTTATAAAATCAATGTAACAAAAATAATTGCATTTAAGCAGATACCACTGTGGATAGGACAACATGCAACCTTCCCACTCTGTAAGAGACTAATCAAGTGACCTGGTTTGTGCACAAGCACTCTTTGCACTGTTCCCAGGGAAAGACAGCGGACGGTTTGTCACTGCCTTTCAGGACAGCAGGGGGTAATGCCGCGGCAGACTGCGAGATTATTGCCCTGCATTATGTAGAACATGCAAACACATCTGTTTCTGTGACTGATTGCCCTTCACCAGCCATGCGAGCTCAGACTGACGCAGGGAACAGTCAGGAGGAACACTCAGGTGTCGGCTGCATATGGCGAATCTGTACGTAGCCAACGGTATATGATCACAGGAGATGTGTTTACCACTCTTCAAAGAGAGTCTTGGCATTGCAGTGACATTTTCTGTATTTTGATCATGACTCTTTATCTTTAAAAAAAAGAAAGAAAAACAAAAGATTCCACAAATTTAAAGTTGGAGTTCTGCAGGCTTTTAGACTATTTATCTACTGTAAAAAAAATAATAATAATAAATAAATAAATATTCAGCATATACGAACATTGTACGAACATTTACATATTTAAGAACCCATAAAATAAAATGTATATTTTTTGGCTTTTAGTCCATGAACATAGACCAATCAGGCATAACATTATGACCTAATATTGTGTTGGTCCCCTTTTGCTGCCAAAACAGCCCCGACCCGTTGAGGCATGGACTCCACTAGACCCCTGAAGGTGTGCTGTGGTATCTGGCACCAAGATGTTAGCAGCAGATCCTTTAAGTCCTGTAAGTTGAGAGGTGGGGCCTCCATGGACAAAAAAAAAACTTGTTTGTTCAGCACATCCCACAGATGCTTGACTGGATTGAGATCTGGGGAATTTGGAGGCCAAGTCAACACCTCAAACTCGTTGTTGTGCTCCTCAAACCATTCCTGAACCATTTTTGCTTTGTGGCAGGACGCATTATCCTGCTGAAAGAGGCCACAGCCACCAGGGAATACCGTTTCCATGAAAGGGTGTACATGGTCTGCAACAATGCTTAGGTAGGTGGTACGTGTCAAAGTAACATCCACATGGATGGTAGGACCCAAGGTTTCCCAGCAGAACATTGCCAAAAGCATCACACTGCCTCCGCCGGCTTGCCTTCTTCCCATCGTGTATCCTGGGGCCAATGTGTTCCCTAAGTAACCGATGCATAAGCACCCGGCCATCCACGTGGATTCATCAGACCAGGCCACCTTCTTCCATTGCTCCGTGGTCCAGTTCTGATGGTCACATGCCCACTGTTGGCGCTTTCGGCTGTGGACAGGGGTCAGCATGGGCACCCTGACTGGTCTGCGGCTATGCAGCCCCATACACAACAAACTGCAATACACTGTGTATTCTGACACCTTTCTATCAGATCCAATATTCATTTCTTGAGCAATTTGAGCTACAGTAGCTTGTCTGTTTCATCAGACCACAAATCCTTACACCTGCCCATTTTTCCTGCTTCTAACACGTCAACTTTAAGGACAAAATGTTCACTTGCTGCCTAATATATCCCACCCACTAACAGGTGCCGTGATGAAGAGATAATCAGTGTTATTCACTTCATCTGTCAGTGGTCATAATGATATGCCTGATGGGTGTACAGTATATGCTAGTGCACTCTACAAACATTCACATGATTCACTTTTTAAATAACTAATGTACATATACATAATTCCCATTTTGTTATGTTGCTGCCTTATGTTAAACTACTATAAATAACTTTTTTCACATAAATGTATACTCCATACACCATGACAAAGCAAAAAACAGATTTGTGACAACTTAAAAAAAGTTGCCAGTCACCACCAGCATTTTTTCACAAAAATTTCACAGTCCCCAGAATATTCTGTTGTACGAATATCTGAACATGTAATATATCAAAAGAAAGAACAGACCCTCTGATTTAAAAAAAAAAAAAAAAACTTTTATTTTAGCTTAATGCATTCTTTTTTTCTTTTTTTTATCAACACTTGAATGTAGGCAAGTTTCATAAAAAGCAACATTGAACAAAAGCTGAGAAAAAGTTTTTCCTCAAAGACTACATCAAGATCAGATTCAGAACGATGATCAAAACATAGATGGAGTAGATTGAGTCTATCAACACCCCTTAAGGTTGTACAATCCTAAACCTCGCCCTGGGTCGGCATTTCATTCGGCAACATTAGGCATTTTAGATTTATATGCTGTTTAAAGTTGATTATCGCGTTATTTTACAGTCTTCAGATTATGATTACATCCAGTCGGAGGATATCAAATCATGTTTGATATTTTGAGCCAATTTTAGAAGACAAATATTGTAGTACATAATACGCTGACCAGCTAATAGAAATCAGGGGCGCAAAGTCACAAAGCCCGAAAATAATTTTGCAAGAATACAAAGTAGAGCTCTGACATGAAGGAAAAATTGCTTCAGTTTTAACCACAAGAGCACCAAAAGTTACATAGTATTCCTTTAAATGTAAACGGCGACTGATAATGGATTATATATTGACTCGGCGGTAACAATATAGATAAAACAACTGACTACACCACTCCTGAACCCCTGTTGTAATCTGAGTCCATACTGACCGTGTCTACCCACCCAAGACAGCATCCAAATGAACTTGTCTTGTTTTTTCAACTACTGCGGTCATCTCCTGCAAATTCATGTTTGTTTCATCTCTCATCCTCAGTCATTTAGTGTATGATTTCCAGTTTATATCTGTCACCATTTACAAAGGCTGTAAGTATATGATGCCTAGGGTGGGTTGCACCAACAAGGATTAAATTCAAATCAGTTTAGAGCTAATCTAGGATTTGATGATCTAGGCTTTATTTTAAATTGAGTTGTGTTGCACCACTTAATTTTAAACCCAGATTAACAAATCGGGGATTAAAATTTAACTTGCGATTAAAACCTCCATTTACGATTAATTTTTGCCGCCATTTCGATTCGCCATTGACAGCAACAATACTAATATTAAATGTCCTTCTTTATTGACCACCAGAAACTCTTTCTCTGACATAAGTAGCTCTTGCCGATAAAGGAAATAAACTTGTAAAATGTCAGCTACTTAGAGAGACCGTTACTGATCAAGCAGGCAATGAAAACATTGCGGCAGCGCGTGCGGATTTCATAAGCCTGGAAATATATTTATAGTATCAATTAGTGGAGTATATTGTAGCAGCGTAATTTATGACAAAACAAATGTCATGACTGGCGGAGTGACTATCTCCTCTCTTGACAGCGGTGCACATTCTGTATGATCGAGTGGAGCGGGCATGAGAAACACGAGATCACTGGCGCTCACCTCATCATCACAGCTGCCGTTAAATGCTAAATATATTCTTCTTTTCTTTTCTTTGTCCGACACCAAGATGCACCCGAGATGAGTGACGGATTTGCATCCCGGACTCGATAGCAGGCGTAAACTCACGGGCCGCCATGACCCTCATACTCTGCCAGCTTAATTCGCTTTATTTTTAATTTTTATTAGTAATAGACACCTCTCTGAGACCTGACGATGCACCCACTGTTTCTATCTCTGTTCAATCATCTACATAGTTTAATTGTAGGTTTATTTAAACCTCCTCACATGTAAATTTAAATCTGAGTTTAAAGTTATGATTTAAAATATGTTCCTATTTTAAAAGCTGTGTAGTGTATTCCAGCCTTAAATCTAACTCTATATTTTGATGCATTGAGCTTTCCTTCTCTGACGAGTTCCCCAGTCCCTGCCGCTGAAAAACACCCCCACAACATGATGCTGCCACCACCACACTTTACTGTTGGGATGGTTTTGTGCAGGTGATGAGCAATGCCTGGTTTACGTGATGCTTGGAACTGAGGGTCATCAGACCAGAGAATCTAATTTCTCCCAGTCTGGCCACTCTGCCATAAAGCCCAGATCGGTGAAGTGTGGCTGTGATGTTTGTCCTTTTGTAAATTTCTCCCATCTTCATATATGATCATGAAACTCATCAATAGTGACCATCAGCTTCTTGGGTCACCACTCTAACCAAATCCCTTCTCCATTGATTGCTCAGTTTGGTCAGGAGGCCAGCTCTAGGAAGAGTCTTGGTTGTTCCAAACTTCTTCCATTAAAGATTATGGAGACTACATGCTTCTGTGAAACTTCAATACAGCAGAATTGTTCTGTAGTTTTCCCTAATTCTGTGTCTTGACACACTCCTGTCAGTGAGCTCTTTTGACCTCTTGAGCTCTTTTGGCAGTTATTTCGACCTCGTGGCTTGGTTTTTGCTCTGATATGTATTAGACCTTTTATTGAGAGGCATGTGCCTTTCCAAATCATACCCATTCAACTGAATTTACCACAGGTTAACTTCGCTCAAAGTGTAGTAACATCTATGCAAGAAATCTGAATGCTCCTGAGTCCCAGATATTTTTACCATATAGTTTACAAACCCGATTCCAAAAAAGTTGGGACACTGTACAAATTGTGAATAAAAAGGGAATACAATAATTTACAAATCTCATAAACTTATATTTTATTCACAATAGAATATAGATAACATATCAAATGTTGAAAGTAAGACATTTTGAAATGTCATGCCAAATATTGGCTCATTTTGGATTTCATGAGAGCTACACATTCCAAAAAAGTTGGGACAGGTAGCAATAAGAGGCCGGAAAAGTTAAATATACATATTAGGAACAGCTGGAGGACCAATTTGCAACTTATCAGGTCAATTGGCAACATGATTGGGTATAAAAAGAGCCTCTCAGAGTGGCAGTGTCTCTCAGAAGTCAAGATGGGCAGAGGATCACCAATTCCCCCAATGCTGCGGCCAAAAATAGTGAGCAATATCAGAAAGGAGTTTCTCAGATAAAAGTTGCAAAGAGTTTGAAGTTATCATCATCTACAGTGCATAATATCATCCAAAGAGTCAGAGAATCTGGAACAATCTCTGTGCGTATGGTCAAGGCCGAAAACCATACTGATGCCTGTGATCTTCGGGCCCTTAGACGGCACTGCATCACATACAGGAATGCTACTGTAATGGAAATCACAACATGGGCTCAGGAATACTTCCAGAAAACATTGTCGGTGAACACAATCCACTGTGCCATTCGCCGTTGCCAAAGGTAAAAAAAGAAGCCATATCTAAACATGATCCAGAAGCGCAGGCGTTTTCTCTGGGCCAAGGCTCATTTAAAATGGACTGTGGCAAAGTGGAAAACTGTTCTGTGGTCAGATTTGAAGTTCTTTTTGGAAAACTGGGATGCCATGTCAAGATTCAAGATTCAAGAGTTTTTATTTGTCACATACACAGTTATATACAGAATATACAACCGGCAGTGAAATGTAAACAGGTCCGCTCCATGGACAGTGCAAATTCACAGTTAAAAACACAAGGAAGAAATTATATAGAAATAGAATAAAAAAGTATATATATATATATATATATATATATATATATATATATATATATATATATATATATATATATATATATATGTCTATATATATATCTGTAGAATTATAAATAAATCAAGTCAAGTAGAAAAAATAAAAAAAAAATAAAAATAAAGAAGTGGAATAAAATAAGTGAAGTAAACTGTGCAGTGAGTAAACTGTAGACTTATAAATATGTGGTTAACAAATGTACAAAGAAGTATAATGTGCAAACAGGTTTATAACAGGTTGTTACACAGTAACAACGAGAACAGAAAGTGCAGTGCAATGTCAGTATATCGATGGTCACGTGATGTTAAGTGACTGAGTTCAGGAGTCTGATGGCCTGGGGGAAGAAGCTCCTCCTGAGTCTCTCAGTTTTGGCCATCAGGCTTCGGAAGTGCTTACCAGATGGCAGCAGCGTGAAATGAGGGTTTGCAGGGTGATTAGAGTCCTTGATGATTTTAGTAGCTCTACCTTTGCAGCGTTTGGTGTAGACGTCCTGCAGAGACGGGAGAGCTGACCCTGAGATACGCCGGATAAGCGCACTACTCTTTGCAGGGCTTTGCGGTCATGACTGGTGCTGTTCCCATACCACGCTGTGATGCACTGAGTTAATACACTTTCTATCGCCCGTAAATAGAAAGTTTTCAGGATAGCTGGTGAAACCCTGAATTTCCTCAGCTGGCGCAGGTGGTACAGTCTTTGCCTGGCTTTTTTTCACCTGTGTCTGAATGTGAGCAGTCCAGGTCAGGTCCTCGGAGATGTTTACACCCAGGTACTTGAAGCTGCTCACTCTCTCTACTGGTGACCCGCTGATCATGAGGGGGGAGTATGTCTGTTGCTGTCTCTTCCCGAAGTCCACAATCATTTCTTTGGTCTTGCCAACATTCAGGGAGAGACAGTTGTCCTGGCACCATGATGTTAGATGCTCCACCTCCTCCAAGTATGCCGTCTCGTTGTTGGAAATGAGGCCCAGGACAACAGTATCATCAGCAAATTTGATGATAGAGGACTAAAGAGGACATCCGGAGGACATCCAGGACATTCCTATTGTCATCCGGACTAAAGAGGACAAGGACAACCCAAGTAGTTCAGAAGCCTGCATCTCTGATGGTATGGGGTTGCATGAGTGCGTGTGGCATGGGCAGCTTACACATCTGGAAAGGCACCATCAATGCTGAAAGGTATATCCAAGTTCTAGAACAACATATGCTCCCATCCAGATGTCGTCTCTTTCAGGGAAGACCTTGCATTTTCCAACATGACAATGCCAGACCACATACTGCATCAATTACAACATCATGGCTGTGTAGAAGAAGGATCCGGGTACTGAAATGGCCAGCCTGCAGTCCAGATCTTTCACCCATAGAAAACATTTGGCGCATCATAAAGAAGAAGATGCGACAAAGAAGACCTAAGACAGTTGAGCAACTAGAAGCCTGTATTAGACAAGAATGGGACAACATTCCTATTCCTAAACTTGAGCAACTTGTCTCCTCAGTCCCCAGACGTTTGCAGACTGTTATAAAAAGAAGAGGGGATGCCACACAGTGGGAAACATGGCCTTGTCCCAACTTTTTTGAGATGTGTTGATGCCATGAAATTTAAAATCATTATTTTTCCCTTAAAATGATACATTTTCTCAGTTTAAACACTTGATATGTCATCTATGTTGAAACTTGAAATTTGAAACTTCCACATCATTGCATTCTGTTTTTATTCACAATTTGTACAGTGTCCCAACTTTTTTGGAATCAGGTTTGTACTTATGCAATGTAATTATTTCAGTTTTTTTATTTTTTATTATTTTCCAAAGTTATTACAAATGTGCTTTGTCATTATGGTGTATGGAGTGTAGATTGATGTGAAAAAAATGGGGAATACTTTCTTCGCCTTCAAAAGTCTTCAAAATAGCTGTTCTCTATTTATTTTTTATTCCTTAAATGGCAAAGCTATTGATAGCCAGTACTCCAGTCTTCAGTGTCACATGATCTTTTAGAAATCATTCCAATTTGCTGATTTGGTGCTCAAGAAACATTATCATCTTATTATTGCTATCTTAGTGTTAGCAATGTTGAAATCAGTTGTGCTTAAGATTTTTGTGGAATCTGTGATAAATTTCAGGGTTTTTGGATAAATAGAAAGTTACAAAAATATTTTGATATGTCTTTACTGTCACTGTTGATCAATTGAATGTGTACTTGCTGAATAAAAGTAACAGACACACACACACGGATTAGGAGTGTGTTTATGGGAATTTTTGACCATTCTTCTAGAAGTGCATTTGTGAGGTCAGGCACTGATGTTGCATGAGAAGGCCTGGCTCGCAGTCTCCGCTCTAATTCATCCCAAAGGTGTTCTATAAGGTTGAGATCAGGACTGTCATGTTGGAACAGGAAGGGGCCATTCCCAAACTGTTCCCACAAAGTTAGGAGCATGAAATTGTCTAAAATGTCTTGGTATGCTGAAGCATTAAGAGTTCCTTTCACTGGAACTAAGGGGCCAAGCCCAACCCCTGAAAAACCCCCTGAGCTTTTGATATATAAAAGGTCATGGTAATAAGAACATCCTGTAAGTTTCAGAGCTGAAAACGTCCTTGTTAGTCAAAGAAAAGCTTTTATTGACACCAGGCTCAGCAAATGCTCGATCTCAGAATGTGCCAAGCTGTGACGTCAGTGTGTGATGAAACACCGCCTCAACATAAGATGAACAACGCCTAATTCTGTAGCCCCGCCCACCGACTCATGCACTAACATAACACAGGCCTACATGGAGCTAAACCGGATCGAAATTCTAAGCAATAAACATAGCACATAAGCTTCATTTGGATTCTAATATTATGAATGCATGGATTAACTTTTATTTCATCTCACGTGGGGAAGACATTGCATGTTTGTTCCTTCATTTCTGATCACGGATTCATTTGTAAACAAGGATTTGCAGACAGGATGAGATTACATAAATGAATGAAGCAACACACTAATGTGAGTAAAAAATGTTTTTTTATATGTGAGAGTATTGCATTGATACAGATTGTTTGATATAGATCTATTGATTATGTGTACATATCTAACTGAACATACCTTAGCACGCTGTCAAAGACTGGAGAATCCTTTATTAGTGGTGTTGTTGGTTCATTGCGATTCGGGATCAGACTCGGACATGTACAGTATGGGCCAGGGCTCGTAAAGCCCAACTTCCCGGGGCTATGTGTTTTCCAGACGGTCTACCAAAACGTATATTCATCTTAAATAGTAAAATTCCTTTCTTGATGTGCGTTGTTCACTCTCTTGACTTGATATTTGAAGGAAAAATACAATCGAGGAAGTTTTGATCATGCTGCCTGCAACGTGCTTGGCGTGTTTGTGTGTGTGCGCGCATGTTTTTGTGACATATCAGGACACAAATATGTATAATGACATAGGTATGACATAGGTATTACAAGGAGATGGGTGACTTATGAGGACATTACCCATGTCTCCATTTTTCAAAAGGCTTATAAATCATACAGAATGAGTTTTTTTGGGAGAAAGTAAAAATGTGCAGTTTCCTGTGATGGGAAGGTTTAGGGGTAGTGTAGGGGGATAGAAAATATGGTTTGTATGGTATAAAAACCATTTTGCCTATGGAATGTCCCTACATGTCCCTGTGTGTGTGTGTGTGTGTGTGTGTGTGTGTGTGTGTGTGTGTGTGTGTGTGTGTGTGTGTGAGATGCAAGCTTATATCCACCGTTCGGGTGGGCCAAGTAATAAAAAAAATAATTTTTGGTGGATGAGAGATAAATCGTGTTTGTTTGATAAAGACGTTTTGCGAGCCCTGTGGGCGATTCATTCGGGTTACCATTTCACACGCTTTCAAAACAATTCCCACATGTACTGACAGGGGAGCTGGAGCTCATTATAATATGCAAATCTTATCTAATCATAGCAGTGGGCGTTTACTTCCAAGTCTTCAGTGCAGCACGCATAGAAACCGAGCGTTCAGGAGAGCGCCTCAAAACCAGAGTAGAAAATAGCCTATTACCTATTCATTATGATGTTTGTATGAATGTTAAAAAAAACAAAAGAAACAAAAACAAAATCACCCAAACGTCATAAGTTGACCTCAGAAACAGTATAAAAAAAAATTAAAAAGCCAGTTCATCACACCTTTAAAAAAAGGCAAGATGTTAATTAGACACCACTCACCGCATTGGTTCTACACCAAACGCTGCAAAGGTAGAGCTACTAAGATCATCAAGGACTCTAATCACCCTGCAAACCCTCATTTCACGCTGCTGCCATCTGGTAAGCGCTTCCGAAGCCTGATGGCCAAAACTGAGAGACTCAGGAGGAGCTTCTTCCCCCAGGCCATCAGACTCCTGAACTCAGTCACTTAACATCACGTGACTTCACTTCAGGATAAACATACTGACATTGCACTGCACTTCCTGTTCTCGTTGTTACTGTGTAACAACCTGTTATAAACCTGTTTGCACATTATACTCTTTATACATTTGTTAACCACATATTTATAAGTCTACAGTTTACTCACTGCACAGTCTACTTCAATTATTTTATTCCACTTCTTTATTCTTATTTTTTACTTTTTTTCTTCTACTTGACTTGATTATTTATAATTCTATATATATATATATATATATATATATATATATATATATATATAGATAGTATATATTTTTTATTCTATTTCTATTATAATTTCCCCTTGTGTTTTTAACTGTGAATTTGCACTGTCCATGGAGCGGACCTGTTTACATTTCACTGCCGGTTGTATATTCTGTATATAACTGTGTATGTGACAAATCAAACTCTTGAATCTTGAATCATTGCAACATTATGAGATAATTTGACAAAAATGTAACCCTGGTATCATACTTGGTTCAGCTTTTAGAAAGACCGTTGCTAATATGGTTCACAGAGGTCATCCTGAATTCAGTTATATAAAGATGCTTATTTAAATGAACTTGGTGACCAAGGGGTATTATATAAGACAGTCAAGAGACTGAAAAACCAAGAACATTTGTGTGTTTGGGTAGAATGGAGGTGAACCAGAGGTCAATGCTACAAAGCAAGAGAAAGAAGAAAACCACTGAAAATATTCTGAAAACACGGCGACACACATATCCGTTAAACTGAGTCAAACACCTTCCTGACACAATCCTCTTCCAGCAGATATAATGAGCTGCCATCACTACTGACCATTTCGGCTGCAAGGAAAGTGAGCTTCTAGAAGCAAACGTGTATGAATAATTTAACAAGGTAAGTGTTCTCCATGTCAGTTTAAATAAGGGCGCATCCAGAGAAGCAGACAGCAGACAAAAAGAGTCTCTGACTTCAGGCTTGCTTTCAGTGTAGCCACAGTCATCTGATATGATTAATAAAGCAATGCAAGCCCAGATATTTAACAATACTGACCAAAGACAGTGTTTTAAATTCAAAGATCTGTAAACGTGACATGAGGCCACGGCTCACTGGAGACCCAAAATGGAGAGGCCGGTCCTCCAAACGTGCTGGATTGCCTGTTTAGTGGGCCAAGCACTCGATTATACACTTGGGCGGGCGTGACACACTCAGTAAAAGAGTTTAGTGCTCAGCTCGACAGCGAGGTGAATGATGTCGCTTTACAGGAATGAAATGAACGGCTGATGTACAGCTGTTCACTCCTGCCCTCCGCATGCTCTAGCCGTTACCCGGTGGAGGTGGGCAGAATCTGTCTCAAAGTCAAAGGATTACAACCATTAAAGCCATGAATCACTGTCAGAACTCAACACTAGTAAGGAGACTTAAAACAGGAAGCCAGGTACTTTGAATGCCCACATAATGTCCAAATACAGTCATATATACGTTTTTGGAAAGTTTAAGTGGATGAGAGAGAAAATGGATGAGGACATCTGAGTTGAAGTGCCGTTTTGGGAGATAACAAAAGAGAGAGAAATGACTGAGCAGAAGCAAATGCAAGGAAAGAGGGAATATGTTTGAGAACCATCTGTTGAGAAAAACTAGCTTGCTAACATCAGCTGCTGGCTTGGAGAAAAGGCCCATTCTTTGCGTCAACATGCTCCATTTGCTCGCCTCAGCTAACTGGGATTACCATTAGGACATCTTCCAGGGCTATTATCTGCCTCACACGAGTGCAGCTAGTTTTACCCTTTTAAAGTAAATGTGGACTGTTATTTCATTCTTGACGCAGAGGCTAAGTACTCTGCATGTGACGTCACAAAATTATATAAAAGCCGCTGCCTTTCAGACTAAAAATGAATGATTACATACAAGACACCTAACCAGCATATCAAAAGAATCCCATGTGATCAAAGAGAAAACAGTCAATTTGTTTACAGGAAACCCGGAGGAGAAGATAAAAGAAAGAACAGTCATCACCACAGAAAAAGACCATTCAAACACAAACCAAATATCACGATTGGACTGCTCAATGGCTCATCACATAAAAGTCAGTGACGGGGATAATGGTATTTAAAAAAAGATATTAAAAAAAAAAAATAATAATTTCAAAGAGCATTTTAGTGAAACATCCGAGATGAGTTCTCTGAAGTCTCTGATTTCTGGCTTAGAAAGTATTAATAAAGCAATGCAAACCCAGATATTTTAACAGTACTGACCAAAGACAGCATTTTAAATTCAAAGATCTGTAAACACGTCATGAAACCGGAGACCCAAAATGGCCGGTCCTCTGCAGGTGATCACTTCCGTTTTCTTTATTATTTCCTATGGCGGATTCTTTCAGAGGGTTGGAAAGGCCGAGTAGCGGGAGAAAACTTTGTTTTTCACGCCTTGTCAAAATTAAATCGAAAGCAAGCTAAGATCATCTTCCTTTTGATGAAAATGACGAACGAGTCACAAACCATCCTACTACCTAGCCTCTGTGTGGCTATTGGATGGCGTTACTATTAGTCAACAGCGTTTTGTTTTCAAAGACGTGGATTGCAAGAAGAAACGGACACGAGATGCACAGCACTTGGACCGGTATGTGAATCAGATTATTTATCTACTTGCTGGTTGGCTATTGGAGACGCAATAGCTGTTGTGCTTGATGTGTAGAGCAGATCTGTTTGTTTGGATAAACTACGGTGGACTGGAAATGCAGAGTTTATGTATGTGTGTTACATGCAGTGCTGGGATTTGACCAATTTTCATGTGAGATTAAACGGATTGCTTTGAAAGTTGTATGTGCCGCTGAGGTTATTTGATGAGATAAAATGGATGAAGACGAGACTGATGTGGTTATTGAGAGCAAAAGGGAGCATAATATCACAGCTAGGGTTGGGTATCATTTGTTTTTTTTACGATACCGGTGCCAAACCGATACTTTTAAAACGGTACCGGTGCCTAAACGGTGCCTGGACCGATACTTTCAATTAAAAAATTACAATGGTGGATGACAATAAAGAATGGCTTTTTATTGAATTTTTTTTTTTCATAAATTCTTTAAATTTAACAATTTATTAAAACTTTAAAGGTATACTTAAATATATAAATACAAAACACAACAAATTCACTTAAATTCACAGTAAAACCTAACCCAACTACAATAGGCCCTAAACACTAAATAACAGTTACAGTACTAATAACAGCAAAGTAGTCTGTATTCTTGGTATGCTACAAACCATCTTCAAGATTCAGCATTATTTTTCAGAAATATTACCATATTCTCTGGCTAAATATTTTAGAACGCATCGTCTTATTGTTTCCATGGTGACACGTCATGCTTCTCACATGACACTCAGCAGCTGCAACAGTGCTGTATCACAGATGTAGGCTATCGGTTTTATTCAGTTTTTTTCCTTTTTATTCAAAATATACACAAACTTGTTAACTATGTCATGAACTATCTGATATTCTGATTTTCAAATATGTGTAAGTGAATGTGTGTTAGTTGATCTATAATGCGCACTGGGCGCCGCCATGTTAGTTTGCACCTCAGATAAACCGGATCTGTCGGATTTACATCACGTCTCACAAAATACATGAAAGTAAGTGACCTGGGAGAAGAACAGAGTAAACTATATAGTTAACTATATAATGTGTATTTTATATAAATAAGACACATAGGCAAATTATAACTGTCTGAAAGGATTGTTATTGCCGCTTCCATAGACATCAGTGTGTGTTTTTTGCTAGTACGTATGTGCATTTAAATGTCTGGAACCTAAAATAAACATGATGTGGTTGAAAAGACTGAATGGTTGTGACATGTGACAAGCGCTGAGCGCGTCTGTCTCTGGCTCGGCGCCAGCCAAAGCGCGAAAGCATGACTGAATTAAAGTGGCACCGAAATGAGGCACTGAAATCTGCGTTCTGATTCAGTCTGGTACATACCAGTTATATACACTCACCTAAAGGATTATTAGAAACAGCATACTAATACTGTGTTTGACCCCCTTTCGCCTTCAGAACTGCCTTAATTCTACGTGGCATTGATTCAACAAGGTGCTGAAAGCATTCTTTAGAAATGTTGGCCCATATTGATAGGATAGCATCTTGCAGTTGATGGAGATTTGTGGGATGCACATCCAGGGCACAAAGCTCCCGTTCCACCACATCCCAAAGATGCTCTATTGGGTTGAGATCTGGTGACTGTGGGGGCCATTTTAGTACAGTGAACTCATTGTCATGTTCAAGAAACCAATTTGAAATTATTCAAGCTTTGTGACATGGTGCATTATTCTGCTGGAAGTAGCCATCAGAGAATGGGTACATGGTGGTCATAAAGGGATGGACATGGTCAGAAACAATGCTCAGGTAGGCCGTGGCATTTAAACGATGCCCAATTGGCACTAAGGGGCCTAAAGTGTGCCAAGAAAACATCCCCCACACCATTACACCACCACCACCAGCCTGCACAGTGGTAACAAGGCATGATGGATCCATGTTCTCATTCTCTTTACGCCAAATTCTGACTCTACCATCTGAATGTCTCAACAGAAATCGAGACTCATCAGACCAAGTAACATTTTTCCAGTCTTCAACTGTCCAATTTTGGTGAGCTTGTGCAAATTGTAGCCTCCTTTTCCTATTTGTAGTGGAGATGAGTGGTGCCCGGTGGGAACTTCTGCTGTTGTAACCCATCCACCTCAAGGTTGTGCATGTTGTGGCTTCACAAATGCTTTGCTGCATACCTCGGTTGTAACGGGTGGTTATTTCAGTCAAAGTTGCTCTTCTATCAGCTTGAATCAGTCGGCCCATTCTCCTCTGACCTCTAGCATCAACAAGGCATTTTCGCCCACAGGACTGCCGTGATACGGGATGTTTTTCCCTTTTCACACCATTCTTTGTAAACCCTAGAAATGGTTGTGCATGAAAATCCCAGTAACTGAGCAGATTGTGAAATACTCAGACCGGCCCGTCTGGCACCAACAACCATGCCACGCTCAAAATTGCTTAAATCACCTTTCTTTCCCATTCTGGCATTCAGTTTGGAGTTCAGGAGATTATCTTGACCAGGACCACACCCCTAAATGCATTGAAGCAACTGCCATGTGATTGGTTGATTAGATAATTGCATTAATGAGAAATTGAACAGGTGCTCCTAATAATCCTTTAGGTGAGTGTAGGTACCGGTGCCATATTGGAACCGGGTTTCGGTACCCAACCCTAATCACAGCAAAGGCTTGGGAGTTAAAGGTTGAATCGCAACAAAGGGACTGTAAATCCATAGTGAATAAAATAAAATAAAAGGTGCTATCCAGATGCTTATGCAAAATGATGAAAATTCATCTAAGGTTTATTCCTTACTGGAAACACTGAAACTTGAGAGATGATGCCAAGAGAGTGTGATTTACTTCCTGTTAAACAAATAAAGCAAAATAAATGGTATGACTCAGTTTTACTGTTCAACAAAGGGTTTATAGAAGATGTGGAGCAATGGCTGTCTGATCTTAAACTTAAGAAAACTTTACTGACTCCAACCATAGCAGTAGTGTCTGAACAGAGTAATGGATGTCCTCTGTCATCTCATTCTGCAATAGATGGAATACAGACAATGACTATGGATGTTCAAGGGCAATCTCATTTAAATGATCCTTTGTCTTGCAACCTCTGATGCAAATTCACAAAAGACTGAATCAAAGTGACAAATGTAATGCACTGACTTGTGAGCATTTCATGGATGAGATCAATCCAACCGATAGTATCTCAAATGTATACAGCAAAAGAACTCATCTTCTGGTTCACGATCTAGGAGATCATATACATCCTCTGCTCATCTTCGTCAGCAAATGCTGCAACAGAAGCATGCGGTGGAAGAAGAAGAGGAGTGTTTAAGAAAGGAGGAGGAACAAGTCAAACTAAAATAGCTATGTCCATGGCTAAAGTTAATGTGTACAGGTCTGCTGCATCAGAACAAAGCACACATTTGGAAGAAAGAAAATCAAGAAAGGAAAATTATGAAATGATCTCCTCCAAACTGATGGCAGTTGCATCAGTTCAAGTTGACACACATTTTGAGTCACAGTCTCTGCCTGTTAATTATTTGACAAGAGGTGCAAGAAATAAGGAAAGTAATTCTCAGTTTCACTCTGTGAAAAGAAAAAGAATAAAAAATATCTTCAGCATACACAGACAAGGTGCATTCTTGGAAGGCCATACAACCTGAGGATACAAAGGCTTTACAAGAGTATCTTGTCCTGTCTTCCAGTATGTGTTAATTCTAAGGATGAAAACAAGATTGTGGAAACCTTTTTAGATCCGGGCAGTTCGGCAAACTTCTGTACGGAAAGTCTCATGAACAAGCTTACTCTTTCCAGCAAAAAACTGAATATTCTGCTTAAAACACTGAATCACGATAAATTGTTTACCAGTTATGTTCTCAAGGATCTAGAAGTTGCTGGATTTGATCAGACACATTATTGTTCACTTCCTGAGGTATATACCCAGAAAAGTATTCCAGTATCTAAATCTAATATTCCCATGCAGAGCGATCTTTTTTGATGGCCTTATATAAAACACATACACTTGCCCTCAATTGAACCATGAGTTTAACTCTTGATTGGAACAAATGTACTAGAGGCACTGGAGCCATGGCAGGTTGTTCACAGTCAAAAGAATGGTAATATGAAATGGCGCCGCTGTGTTTGGTCGCCGTTCAGGTCGCTCCGCGAAGACTGTGCTTTTATTTACTATTTTACTTTCTTTTACTCTCAGTTTTTACAAACTTATCATCTGCATTGATCTACTATGACAGCAAAACTCTTTTGGACATTGGTTACCTCTACACTGGACTGTTTCAGGACACTTACGGCGATCCTCTGTGGCCATCTGAGATCCTTCGGAACGCCGAGTTGAACAATGGACAGAGCCAGCGGCGTAGAACAAAGAAACACCGTGGGAAACGCGCTGGTATCCGTAACAGACTGAGGAAAAGGGCATTCAGACCTCCTCTCCCGAGCATTCTTCTAGCAAATGTTCAATCCTTGGATAATAAGATGGACGATCTTAGAGCCAGGATAAGTTTTCAACGGGACATGAGAGACTGTAATATCTATTGTTTGTCCGAAACATGGCTCACGCCCGCGGTCCCGGACACAGCTGTGACGCCGTCGGAGAACTTCTCTGTTTTTCGGATGGACAGAACAGCCGAGGCCGGTAAATCCAAAGGCGGTGGAGTGTGTTTCATGATCAACAAGAAATGGTGCGATCCCAGGAACATCACCATTCTCTCGCGGTCCTGCTCGCCTCATCTGGAACATTTAACAATCATTTGCCGCCCATTCTATCTGCCGAGGGAGTTTTCTGCGGTTGTCGCGACCGCCGTTTACATCCCACCGCAGGCAGACACAGCGCTGGCTTTATCTGGCCTTCATGATGTTGCCAGCGGCGTCATAAACCAACATCCCGGACGCGGCATTCATTGTCGCGGCGATTTTAACAAAGCAAACCTAAAGAAAGTCCTGCCAAACTTTCATCAGCACGTCTCCTGTCCCACACGAGGAGCAAACACGCTGGATCGTTGCTACTCTCCGTTTAAGAACGCCTATAAAGCGCGGTCACTTCCAGCGTTTGGCAAATCGGATCATGCCGCCATTTTCCTCACTCCCGAATACAAACAAAAGCTCCTCCAGGAACCCCCGGTGAGGCGGGAAGTTAAGCGTTGGTCACCCCACTCAGAGACCGCGCTACAGGCAGCTCTGGAGGATGTAGACTGGGACATGTTCCGAGCGAGTTCAGTTGACGTAAGCGAGTTCACAGACGTGGCGCTTTGCCTCATCAACACGCTTACAGAGCAAGCCACGCAAACAATAACAATAACGTCCTTCTCAAATCAGAAACCGTGGGTGGACAATTCAATCCGCGCGGCAGTGAACGCACGCACTGCTGCTTACAACGCCGGTCTCCATTCAGGGAATATGACTGAATACAGGTCGTCCTGCTATGCTCTCAGACGAGCAGTTAAAGCCGCAAAACTCCGTTATAAAGACCGAGTGGAGTCTCATTTCCAACTCAACGACTCGCGGCGCATGTGGCAAGGTCTGAGGTCCATCTGCTCGTTTGGATCTAAATCCTCTGCAGAGGCAAGCGTTGATCCGTTGCTCGTGAATGAGTTAAACTCTTTCTATGCTCGCTTTGACTGTAACCGCGCAACGCGACTCCGCCAAGTGGCGCCGTTAGAGGAAATTACTCAGAGCAGCAACAATCACGTGATCTCTGTCTCGGAGGATGAAGTTCGGAGGGCACTCAAGCGTGTGGGCGTTAGGAAAGCTGCCGGCCGGATGGTATTTCAGGTCGTGTTCTGCGGTCCTGTGCTGATCAGCTCGCCGGGTTGTTTACATCTATCTTTAATGAGTCCTCGCTACATCTGTGGTCCCCACCTCCTTCAAAAATCCACCATCATCCCTGTCCCTAAGAACAGTAAACCCTCTTGCCTAAATGACTACCGTCCAGTGGCTCTCACGTCTATAGTCATGAAGGTCTTTGAGAGACTCATTAAAAAACACCATTTGCGCCTTCATTCCTGACACTTTGGACCCTCTTCAGTTTGCCTATCGTCCCAATAGATCGACTGAAGATGCCATCTCTCATGTCCTCCACTCCTCCCTCACTCACATCGACAGCAAAAGTGGGAACTACGTAAGACTGCTATTTATTGACTATAGCTCAGCCTTTAACACCATAGTTCCCACCAAGCTAACCTCCAAACTCCTGGATCTCGGCCTGAATCCTTCTCTCTGCCACTGGATTGAGGACTTCCTCACTGGCAGGCCTCAGGTGGTGAGAATAGGCCAGTTCACCTCCACCTCCATCACCCTGAGTGTGGGAGCTCCACAGGGCTGTGTCCTGAGCCCCCTGCTCTACTCTCTCTACACGCATGACTGTTTGTCCACACACAGCTCCACCTCTATCATCAAATTTGCTGATGATACTGTTGTCCTGGGCCTCATTTCTAACAACGAGACGGCATACTTGGACGAGGTGGAGCATCTAACATCATGGTGCCAGGACAACTGTCTCTCTCTGAATGTTGGCAAGACCAAAGAAATGATTGTGGACTTCAGGAAGAGACAGCAACGGACATACTCCCCTCTCATGATCAGCGGGTCACCAGTAGAGAGAGTGAGCAGCTTCAAGTACCTGGGTGTAAACATCTCCGAGGACCTGACCTGGACTGCTCACATTCAGACACAGGTGAAAAAGCCAGGCAAAGACTGTACCACCTGCGCCAGCTGAGGAAATTCAGGGTTTCACCAGCTATCCTGAAAACTTTCTATTTAGGGGCGATAGAAAGTGTATTAACTCAGTGCATCACAGCGTGGTATGGGAACAGCACCAGTCATGACCGCAAAGCCCTGCAAAGAGTAGTGCGCTTATCCGAGCGTATCTCAGGGTCAGCTCTCCGTCTCTGCAGGACGTCTACACCAAACGCTGCAAAGGTAGAGCTACCAAGATCATCAAGGACTCTAATCACCCTGCAAACCCTCATTTCACGCTGCTGCCATCTGGTAAGCGCTTCCGAAGCCTGATGGCCAAAACTGAGAGACTCAGGAGGAGCTTCTTCCCCCAGGCCATCAGACTCCTGAACTTAACATCACGTGACTTCACGTCAGGATAAACATCGATACACTGACATTGCATTGCACTTTCTGTTCTCGTTGTTACTGTGTAACAGCCTGTTATAAACCTGTTTGCACATTATACTCTTATACATTTGTTAACCACATATTTATAAGTCTACAGTTTACTCACTGCAAAGTCTACTTCAATTATTTTATTCCACTTTATCCTTATTTGTTACCTTTTTTTCTCTTGACTTTATTTATAATTCTACAGATATAGACATATATGTATATATATATATATATATATATATATATATATATATATATATATATATATATATATATATATATATATATATATATATATATATATATAGATAGTACTTTTTTTATATCCTATTTCTATTATAATTTCTTCCTTGTGTTTTTAACTGTGAATTTGCACTGTCCATGGAGCGGACCTGTTTACATTTCACTGCCGGTTGTATATTCTGTATATAACTGTGTATGTGACAAATAAAACTCTTGAATCTTGAATCTTGAATATGTGGTAAAAAAACATACTTGGATGGAAAATGAATGGACTGCTTAAAGGAATGGAAAAGAGTGGAACTTTCACCTCATGTGACTGTAAACAGGATTACGGTCTCGAAATTGGATGAGCTTTGGAAACAACAGTTTCAGACTGATTTCCCTGAAAATACCCTGGACGAACTGGTAGGGATGTCTAAAGAAGATAATCAGTTCATGGATCTCGTGTTTCAGTCTGAAAAACGGACAGATGGTCATTACTGCACTGGTTTGTCACTCAAGAATAAAGATGTGGTCCTTCCAAACAACAAAATAGTTGCAGAACAGCTGGCTCTAAATCTGCAAAGGAAATTCAGGAAAGACTCTCTGAATTTAAGGTATATTATTGTATACTGCTTTCATGGAAGATGTGATTTCCAAAGGATATGCGGAAAAGGTACCTGTAAAGGAACTTGAGAGGCATGATGGTCGTGTCTGGTATATACCACATTATGGGGTTTACCATTCGAAAAAGAAAAAGATCAGGGTTGTTTCTGAATTTAGTGCCTCATTTCATATAATTGAATGGGCAACTACTTCAGGGACCAGACCTAAAAAGCACTTTAATATGTGTTTTTATAGAATTCAGAATGGAGTCTGTTGCCTTAATGACTGACATTGAATCTATGTTTTATCAGGTGAAGGTTCCTGCAGAAGATTCTGACCTTTTAACGTTTCTGTGGTGGTCAAAAGGCGACTTGAGTAAAGACTTCAAGGAATTCAGAATAGTTGTACATCTATTCAGAGCTTCTTCATCCCCAAGTTGGGGATGTTCTAATTATGCACTTAGGAAATGTGCAGAGGTCCATGAAGATTTGATTAATTGCAGGACAGCAGAGGTTATCCAGAATCACTTCTATGTGGATGATTGTCTTACTTCAGTGCCCACAGAATCTGATGCTATCCAACTACACAAGAAACTCCATGCAATTTTGGATGCAAGGTGGATTCCATCTGACCAAATGAATTCCATACCAGAAGAAGACCGGGTGTAAGAAGTAAAGGACCTTGACTTGAACAATGATGTACTTCATATGGAAAAAGTACCAAGTTTACAGTGGTGTGCCAAATTTGATACCTTCAAATTTAAGGTAGTAATCAAGGTGAGACCTTTTACCAGAAGCGGATACTTTCCGTGATTAGTGCCATATATGATCCTCTTGGATTTTTGTCTCCAGCAGTCAAGATGTTTGCAGGGAAGTGGTTGGGTGGGACAGTGTTATACCCATCAAATATGTAGAGAGATGGAGAAATTGACTCGAAGATCTTCATGGCTTGGAGAAATTTGATACAAAAAGAAGTTTGAACCCTTAAAAGTTTGGAGAAGTCACGTCAGTTACATAATTTCTCGGATGCCAGTTTGGAAGACTTTGTTGCTAGCAGAGTGTTTGAGATCTTGAGAAAATCCAACACGACAATGGAGATATACAAATTCTACCAACTATCCTGCTGACTTTGCCTCGAGAGGGCTAAAGTTAGATCTTTTACTTAAGGAGCAGATGTGGACATTTGGCCCTCCCTTTCTTACTAGATAACAGGAAGAGTGCCCAATTGATTTGGCAAAGAGTTTGGTTCAGGACCTATAAATCAAGCAAGAAGCTGTGGTTAACACTACTGGTTCAAACTCAGGAGGGATATAGTGCTGTAGCACAGTTTATCAATCATTATTCATCATGGATATGTCTAAGGAAGGCTGTGGTCTGGATCCTGAGGAAAAAGAAATCCTGGATCCTGAAGAAAATCCTACTAGCTCCTACAAGTAAAATGAGAAAACAATTGAAGGAAACTTGATAGTACTAAATTGAATCAGTATAGATGAAGGTGAAATGGAATTGCAATTCCAGAGGAATTGATATATTTGTAAAGAGGTGAAATCAAGTGAAGCAGTCCTCTGTATTGTCTTAATCCAATACTTAAGGCAGGTGTTATAAGCATGTATGGATGGCTGGATAGTGCAGTCATGCCTGAACAATCGAAGCACCCAATAATACTGGCAAAGGATCTGCATACAGTATTTCTGAGCTACTTTTCACAATCAGGTCAGACACAGCGGACAAAATTACATGTTGGCTAGGCTACGTCAACGATATTGGATACCAGGCAATTCAGCCATAAATTCTGTCCAGATGTATAATCTACAAACAATTTCAAGGAATAGTAGGTTCCCAGCATATTAGGTCAAGTAGTCTCACCAGACAAACCACCATTTACTCAAGTTGGAGATGATTGTTTCAGCCCTTTTGAGATCAAACGTGGATGAAGCACTGTGAAGCGATATGGAGTAATCTTTTACTCCATTAATGTGGTTGCATCATTAGATACAGATTCTTTCATTCACGCTTTGAGACCGTTTATAACATGACATGATAAAGTATCAGAATTAAATCAACTAATGGAACCCACCTTGTTGGAGCCGAACAAGAATTGAGAGAAGCCATAAAAAACTGGATAAGATCAGTGATGTTCTAATCCAGAAGAGTATCAAATGGATATTTAATCCTCCTACAGGATCTCATCACAGATGAGGTGTTTGGGAGAGGATGATTCAATCAGTGAGGAAGATTATGAATTTAATCTTGAGAGTGCAGAGTTTAGATGAAGAGGGTCTTCATATGCTTTTGTGGTGGAGTCAATTATCAATGGCCGTCCTATATTCAGATCATCTATGGACCCCAAGGATCTAGAGGCTCTAACACCCAATCATCTGCTACTTCTGAAAACGCAAACATCTTTACCCCCTGGTTTCTTTCAGAGGGAAGACTTATATGTGCGTCGTAGGTGGTGACAAGTAGAGTACATGGTCGACTTGTTTTGGAGGAGATGGATAAAGGAATACCTACCTCAGCTACAGGAACGGCAGAAATGGCTTGTAAAGAGAATACATTTTCAAGAGGGAGATGTTGTACTTGTTGTACTAAGCTTAACGCCGGGCCTGTGATGGGCATAGAATCAGATTTTTTTTTTATTCCACCCAGTCGGAGAATATCAAACATGGTTGTTATTTTGAGATGATTTTAGAACCCATTGTTTTCATTAATCATGCATCTGCTAGGATCAAAGCACATGCTAGTCTGTTGTGTTTAGAATGACTTCAGTCTGAAAGTTTATGATCCTCAGTCATTTAGTGTAGAATGCCCAGTTTTTCTCTCTAACAATTTAGAAAGTCGTACGATGCCTAGTGTTTTAAAATCTGTTCTGATTTTAAGTTATGAAGTGTATTCCAGCCTTAAGTCGTTATTCCAAACAAAAGTCCTTCATGGACTCTGTATTGCAATATCGTTTCTGCTTATGTATATAATGAATGAATCAGGTTTGTACACAACAAGGGTAAATGGCACCTTATCTCTGTGTTTGGTTCAGAGGCAGTTCTCTGTAGTCCTTCAGGAAAACGGCTGAATGCACACTGAGTGCCTGTGCTTAAGCTGCTGTGGTCAAGCATGCCATCAGCTGAACAAAAGGCATTTTCAAGACATTCACATGAATTTGTAATAAATATCTCATTAGAAGAAACAAACAAACTCGTCTTCTGTTGCAGCATGCAGCATTTAAACAGAATAAAAACTAATGCTATATCACTATGCACTATACATACGTTTAATAAAAATGGCTAGTGCGGTGACTGATATATGTAAACTTACTAACATCCGTTGCCATGATCTTTGGAATGACTAATCGCAAGAGTACGTTTTAGTCGCAAAACATCATAACATCAGTTAATGGAAACATGGAGTCATTTCGCATTTTGTTTTGTTTTTTATCAACATTTAGAAAATACATCAGAAAATCTGTAATGGAAACCAGGCTAATGATGCTCAGGATCTGTTGTGCACCAAATCCTCCAACATCATCTTGTTAGTCATCTCTCTTTACTGTCGTCACGTGATAAATCTGTGCTGCGACTCTGCAGATTGTGCTGTATGAAGCAGAACAGATGTGTTCAGTTTATAATTGTAGCATCCGTTGTCCAACTGAACTAAATGGTTTTAATTTCTATAGAAAAAGCAAACCGACAGGTGCTGTGGTGGGCAAGTAATATAATCGGTGTATGGATGAATGGCGTATAACACCAGTAACACAGACTACTACAGCAAGCCTAGGGTCAACCTTAACTTACAAAAGATCTGCCACCTATGTTGACAGTTGCAGATTTGAAATGCATTGTGAATCGTTTTTGAATCAGATCATGACTCACTGAATCTAACAGAATCTTGACAAGCCTAAAGATTCCCACCCTAAGCAAAACATGCTGTTAACATACAAGTAAATATAAAACTCAAATAATGTGCAATTATAAACTTCTGGTTGTAGGCAACACAAAAATGCTGCCTGTGGTTTAACAAAAAGCACATTCACACACCACTCCCGTCCCTGCAATCAGGCCTCTGATTACCGCTATTTAAAACTCAAGTGAGCATCTTCACAGCATCCGTATATCATTGACAATATTTACAAACTCTGTGCCCTGGCAAAAACACAAAATTTAGTAGAAAATTGCATGTATGCCAAATATTGAAAGCTTAAGAGAGGCTTGTGAAAGAATGCTGATTGATGAGTATGACATCTGCACATACAGTGAGGAACTCCCCAGGTCACATTGTCTATAACTTACCAGTCCTTTATTGAGACACATCCAATTACAGTCATTTCTGAATTTTGTTTTAGCAGACACATTGAAATCACTATTTGCAGAATGTAGCCATTAAGATATTATATTTCCAATCGAGTTTTAAAAGAGAAGGAAGTGAAATCTTACCTAATACAGGTCCCTCCATTACGGCAGGGTTGATGTTGGCAGACTGTGGCATCACAGTTCTGAATATTTTGGCCTCTGATTGCTTCCCCCACCACATGCAGCTCTTTGGAGCCCATCTGCAGTTCACGTATGCAGCCGATGAATCCAGAGACATTCCCACTGTTGTGGTGCAGCTCTGAGAGTGATGGAATGCCACCAAGAAACATGGGGCCGAACACCACCTGAGTGTTGAGAGGAAGAAATGTTAACAATAATGATGACAATAATCATGTTAAATTATCCTGCACTTTAAAATGCACTGTAAATAAATTTGAAGTAGTAAATAAAACAAAGGTCACTGAAGTATGATGTCAGTAGAAAGAAATGTCAGTCTTAAAATGTTAACGTTAAATTCAATGCGTTATCAATGTTCACTATTAACTAGTTTTTGATTAGCATGCATATTACTAGAATATAGGTTGTTTATTAGTACTTATAAAGACACATTGATATCTTATTCTGCATGACCATATTCTACATTCTTTAATCCTACCCAATACCCAAACTTAACAACTACCTTACTAACTATTAATAGGCAGTAATTAGAAGTTTATGAGGGCAAAAGTCCTAGTTAACAGTTAGTTAATTGTGAGAATTGGACCCTAATCTAAAGTGTGATCATGTGATATACAAACTCGATTCCAAAAAAGTTGGGACACTGTCCAAATTGTGAATAAAAACAGAATGCAATGATGTGGAAGTTTCAAATTTCAATATTTTATTCAGAATACAACATAAATGACATATCAAATGTTTAAACTGAGAAAATGTATCATTTTAAGGGAAAAATAAGTTGATTTTAAATTTTATGGCATCAACACATCTCAAAAAAGTTGGGACAAGGCCATGTTTCCCACTGTGTGGCATCCCCTCTTCTTTTTATAACAGTCTGCAAACGTCTGGGGACTGAGGAGACAAGTTGTTCAAGTTTAGGAATAGGAATGTTGTCCCATTCTTGTCTAATACAGGCTTCCAGTTGCTCAACTGTCTTAGGTCTTCTTTGTCACATCTTCCTCTTTATGATGCGCCAAATGTTTTCTATGGGTGAAAGATCTGGACTGGCTGCAGGCTGGCCATTTCAGTACCCGGATCCTTCTTCTACACAGTCATGATGGTGTAATTGATGCAGTATGTGGTCTGGCATTGTCATGTTGGAAAATGCAAGGTCTTCCCTGAAAGAGACGACGTCTGGATGGGAGCATATGTTGTTCTAGAACTTGGATATACCTTTCAGCATTGATGGTGCCTTTCCAGATGTGTAAGCTGCCCATGCCACACGCACTCATGCAACCCCATACCATCAGAGATGCAGGCTTCTGAACTGAGCGCTGATAACAATTTGGGTTGTCCTTGTCCTCTTTAGTCCGGATGACATGGCGTCCCAGTTTTCCAAAAAGAACTTCAAATTTTGATTCATCTGACCACAGAACAGTTTTCCACTTTGCTACAGTCCAGTTTAAATGAGCCTTGGCCCAGAGAAAACGCCTGCGCTTCTGGATCATGTTTAGATATGGCTTCTTTTTTGACCTATAGAGTTTTAGCCGGCAACGGCGAATGGCACGGTGGATTGTGTTCACCGACAATGTTTTCTGGAAGTATTCCTGAGCCCATGTTGTGATTTCCATTACAGTAGCATTCCTGTATGTGATGCAGTGCCGTCTAAGGGCCCGAAGATCAAGATTCAAGAGTTTTATTTGTCACATACACAGTTATATACAGAATATACAACCGGCAGTGAAATGTAAACAGGTCCGCTCCATGGACAGTGCAAATTCACAGTTAAAAACACAGGGGAAATTATAATAGGGGAAATTATAATAGAAATAGGATATATAAAATATATATATATATATATATATATATATATATATATATATATATATATATATATATATATATATATATATATATATATATATATATATATATATATATCTCTGTAGAATTATAAATAATCAAGTCAAGTAGAAGAAAAAAGTAAAAATAAGAATAAAGAAGTGGAATAAAATAATTGAAGTAGACTGTGCAGTGAGTAAACTGTAGACTTATAAATATGTGGTTAACAAATGTATAAAGAGTATAATGTGCAAACAGGTTTATAACAGGTTGTTACACAGTAACAACGAGAACAGAAAGTGCAGTGCAATGTCAGTATGTTTATCCTGAAGTGAAGTCACGTGATGTTAAGTGACTGAGTTCAGGAGTCTGATGGCCTGGGGGAAGAAGCTCCTCCTGAGTCTCTCAGTTTTGGCCATCAGGCTTCGGAAGCGCTTACCAGATGGCAGCAGCGTGAAATGAGGGTTTGCAGGGTGATTAGTAGCTCTAAGTAAGTCCTTGATGATCTTAGTAGCTCTACCTTTGCAGCGTTTGGTGTAGACGTCCTGCAGAGACAGGAGAGCTGACCCTGAGATACGCTCGGATAAGTGCACGACTCTTTGCAGGGCTTTGCAGTCATGACTGGTGCTGTTCCCATACCACGCTGTGATGCCTGAAATACCATCCGGCCCAGCAGCTTTCCTGACGTCCACACACTTGAGTGCCCTCTGAACTTCATCCTCCGAAGTTGAAGTTGAAGTTTATTTGTCATTACACATGTACAAGTACAGTATAACGAAATGAAAGAGAAAGAGATCACGTGGTTGTTGCTGCTCTGAGTAATTCCCTCTGACGCGGCGGAGTCGCGTTGCCGCGGTTACAGTCAAAGCGAGCATAGAAAGAGTTTAACTCATTCACAAGCAACAGGTCAGCGCTCCCCTCTGCAGAGGATTTAGATCCAAACGAGCAGATGGACCTCAGACCTTGCCACATGCGCCGCGAGTAGTACGGACATTCAGTATGGTTTTCCGGCCTTGACCCTTACGCACAGAGATTGTTCCAGATTCTCTGAATCTTTGGATGATATTATGCACTGTAGATGATGATAACTTCAAACTCTTTGCAACTTTTCTCTGAGAAACTTCTTTCTGATATTGCTCCACTATTTTTGGCCGCAGCATTGGGGGAATTGGTGATCCTCTGCCCATCTTGACTTCTGAGAGACACTGCCACTCTGAGAGGCTCTTTTTATACCCAATCATGTTGCCAATTGACCTAATAAGTTGCAAATTGGTCCTCCAGCTGTTCCTTACATGTACATTTAACTTTTCCGGCCTCTTATTGCTACCTGTCCCGACTTTTTTGGAATGTGTAGCTCTCATGAAATCCAAAATGAGCCAATATTTGGCATGACATTTCAAAATGTCTTACTTTCAACATTTGATATGTTATCTATATTCTATTGTGAATAAAATATACGTTTATGAGATTTGTAAATTATTGCATTCTTTTTTATTCACAATTTGTACAGTGTCCCAACTTTTTTAGAATAGGGTTTGTACTAGCAATTTCTAAAAAAAGTTTCAAAGTAAATTTCAGTATACACTACTGTTCAAAAGTTCTCAAAAATATATATATTTTTAAATAAGTCTCATATGCTCACCAAGGCTGAATTTACTTTAGAAAATGCAGTAAACAGTGATATTGTGTAATGTTTACAATTTAAATTATACATATAAATAATAAAATGTAAAGGAGAAGAAAAAAAACTAAGACAGACCTTTTTTGCTTATTTTTCTCTCTCCTTAGCGACAGCCTAGTACCAATTCACAACCCCTTAACAAGCGCATTTATACATATTTAAGTGTTTTCAAAGCACACAAGGCCTATATAGCTTTCCAACAATACTTACTTAATATTTAAACTACATAAAGCCTATATAACCTTCAGACATAAAGCTAACCTTAAACTTTCAAACTAGGCTTTTCAAATACAACATTCAAAGTTTGTCATCATCTTGCCCATTTTACAGACATTTCGACAAACAACGGCTCGTAATAAAGCCGAGTCTTTTTTATGTTTATGCAGCCCTATAAATGGATTTGTGAGGCCATTATATTCTGATTAAGTCTCTTATAGCCTGTTGAAAGTGTCTGATTATTGCAGCACAGCTCTTTTCTGAGGTTCTCATCAATTAGGATGCAAACATGAACCAATTATTTAATGTGAATGATCAAACTTCTCAATTTTTTTTTTAACAAATATCATTACACCAGCTCTCAAAAAGACTGTGACTCAAAAAAGTGTCTTCTTTACAAAAATAATGGGATAATAACCTACCTGACTGCACATAAACCATCCATCCATCCATCCATCCATCCATCCATCCATCATTAATATTTACATTTATAATTTGTGATTTAAAAAAAAGAGAAATTCACTATTTATATTGCAATCTTTTTCAAAAAGTGGAAAAAATAAATCAGATAATTCATAGATAAATATAGACTGACATAGTCATTGAAATGATTGAATGTGTAGAAGTAGGTTTACCTCTGACACAGGCTCATCCATGTATATCTGCTGCCGATTAGCAGTTCCATTAGCCATAGCTATTTCAATGATACAGAGCCGGCTATTGTCACGAGATGGCAATGCATATCTAAAAGAGGGAACAGAGAGAGACAGAGAAGAGGGAATACAGATCAAGAATGAGAGAGTAAGACAGAAACAGGGCATGGGAGGGAGGAAGGAAAATCTCATTAGATCATGCAGCATTCACAATAAATCCATTTAAGCATAAAAACTACACAAATTGGTGAGGGAAGTTCTGGGCTGCTACTAGGCCACTCCACGGAAGAAGAAAAAATCTCAAACTCCTTTACACACAGTGAAAATATTCATCTTCCAGGCTTGTGTTCTGTATCCATCCTTTCATATTTAACTACTCCAGCAATATATATATTCTCTCAATCATCTCAAAATGTCAAAAAAAAAAAAAAAAAACTGCTCCTCCCTGCTTACAGGCTGAAAAATAATCAATTTCAGGGACCTAACGCAACAGTAAATGCTGCTGAATGTTTCAGCAATCTCCCCCACAAAGCTTTCAACTGTGGCTTGACGTGATCCAACTGTTATTCAACAAAAACATCACCAGCCTCACTGAAAAATACATGTAATTGGCATCCATATGCAAAAGTCATGGATTTTCTCGCTGTCAAATCAGCTCTTTCAGGCACTTGAAAAACTTGAGACTTGCTTATTCGAGCATCAGCTTTTGATTTCAGTCCATGTTGGGTTCAGGGCAAGGGGGGGGGAGAAAAGTCCCCTCTCCTTTAATGACCAGATGCGAGCAATCAGGGCGATTGCCCTCATGCTAATTTGAAACAGCCTTGCAGGACACCTCCCTGAAGGCAATCAAAGCCTTACAACTTCAGGTAGCACTAATTACAACACTGGGGAAGTTATGAGAGTCGCTCTGCATACAGATTGACAAATTAATGCCCGATTGGGACTATGAGAAGGAAATTCAATGTGACTGACAGCCCAGCGCTGAACCGGTACTGCTGATGAATCCTGAACATAAGGACATGAGCTGATTCAATTGTTCACCAAGGCTCCTGCAACGACTTTAATATTCTGATATTAGTCCAAGTAGCGGGATGTTATGAGGTACTAATTATTTTAATCATGGTTCGATAATCACTTTAGGTGCACTGGACAGCTGTTTGCATTTATACAGACTTCTCATTAGGTTCAATGTGTCCTATATGATATGATTTCAGCATTGGTAGTAAATGCAGACGCATGCAGTAACATTTGATTATTTTAAAAAGGGCATATTATGCCCTTTTACAAAGTCTTGATTTTGTTTGTTGAATGTTGAATGTAAAGAAAAAAAAAAACATTTTCCACATATTTTACATTTTTTGCAGCATCTCTCTTCCCAGTCTGTTTCCTGTCTTTAAGCCCCTCCTTCTAAAAAGCTCAGTGTGCTCTGATTGGTCGGCCGGTTTCAGTGAGTTTTTTAAGTCTTTTTTTTCTTCTTTTTATTCCGCATGGCTTGGGCAGCATTATTTAAATTAGGAATATTGTGACGTGTATACGTTCCCGAAAGAAATATCTCCTTTTGTTGTGACTTTGTGCTTTGTACACTCTAAAAAATGCTGGGTTAAAAACAACCCAAGTTGGGTTGAAAATGGACTAACCCAGCAATTGGGTTGTTTTAACCCAGCGATTGGTTTGTTTTAAGTAAACATTTAACCCACCCGCTGGGTTAAAACAACCCATTTACTGGGTTAAAACAACCCGATCGCTGGGTTAGTCCATTTTCAACCCAACTTGGGATGTTTTTAACTCAGCATTTTTTAGAGTGTAACTTCAAAGACATTTTTCATGCTCAGACAGCAACATTACATACTAAAGAATTGTGAAAATGTACAAAACAAAAGCATAATAGGTTATCTTTAACTTAATTTCAACTTGGTTAAAGGGACAGTTTACCCAAAAATTACATTACTGTCATTACTTAACCTCATGTTGCTCCAAATCTATATGACAGATTCTTAACACAAAATATATACAGTCAAACCAAATATTATTCAGACACCAGATATAATTTTTTACTAGTGGGTGCAGGACACTATAGTTCATTTATGTAAGTGAGGATAGCAAAATAAAGTAAACGGTGACATATTATACCTAAAAATCTTCATACAGTAGACTACCGGACAATTTGACTGACCAAAATTATTCAGACACTTTGACCTGACCATGTTTAGCTTAAGTGTTTTTCTTTAATTGCTAATACGACCTTTTCACCACAGACTGAACAAAATTAAGCATTGCTTGATAATTGGTTGACCTAAATTGGTATTATTTAATTGTGTACTTAAATTTAACAGCTGATTGGTTGATTGTAATCCATTACATACCTTTCTATCAAAGTTATCTGACATTATCAAGATGAATTTGTTCTGACACAGTTTAACTCTCAGTTCTTGTCATACGCTATCATCATTTTCTAAACTATAGTGAATAAACTGTGATAATGTGAAAAAAAATGTTGAAGATGTCTGAAGGACTGTTTTTTTAACCAACAAATGGCATGTTATTTCCAAGCAATACTGTGAGCAATTGTGTTTAAAACTAAACTCTTTCCCAGCTCACTGTGTTACTGTTTTCTTCTCTTGACACAGCATTTAAATGGCACCCACTGAGATCTACAGGGGTTTGTCCCTTTAAAGCATTAAATCAAGTGAACCACAGGCAACAAAGAGAGAGAGAAAAACAGATTTCACAAACACTCACACTGCAATTATGTGGGACAATACAAATATGACGTTAAAAAAGATTTAAATGTCACTTTATAAAGTGTGGCAGATGACACAATCTTAAATGGCTACATGCTACCAAATGGCAAAGACAGCTAATATTTCTCTAGGCTCATATTAAAAAGATCTAAAGGAACATCTAGTGCAGTGCTGTGGCTGAGCATGTCTGTGATGATCTAACTGGGCACTGGTGTCATTCTTTCTGATGAGCTCTTGTGGACACGTGGATACAGTCCTGAGGGAACAGAATGAGCACACTGGTTATTTACAGAGAGAGAAAGGGCACCATTCCGTCATGTGGGAGCCTCAGTCAGATCTTATTATCAGTTTACTTTAATGCAAAACTTTTTTTTTCTCTCACAAAGTACATACACTACCATTCAAAGGTTTTGTGTTGGTAAGATTTTTATAGCCTATGTTCACCAAGGCTGCATTTATTTGATCAAAAATACAGTAAAAACAGTAATATTGTTAAAATATTATTACAATTCATATAAACAAATACACTCACCTAAAGGATTATTAGGAACACCATACTAATACTGTGTTTGACCGCCTTTCACCTTCAGAACTGCCTTAATTCTACGTGGCATTGATTCAACAAGGTGCTGAAAGCATTCTTTAGAAATGTTGGCCCATATTGATAGGATAGCATCTTGCAGTTGATGGAGATTTGTGGGATGCACATCCAGGGCACGAAGCTCCCGTTCCACCACATCCCAAAGATGCTCTATTGGGTTGAGATCTGGTGACTGTGGGGGCCATTTTAGTACAGTGAACTCATTGTCATGGTCAAGAAACCAATTTGAAATGATTCGAGCTTTGTGACATGGTGCATTATCCTGCTGGAAGTAGCCATCAGAGAATGGGTACATGGTGGTCATAAAGGGATGGACATGGTCAGAAACAATGCTCAGGTAGGCCGTGGCATTTAAACGATGCCCAATTGGCACTAAGGGGCTAAAGTGTGCCAAGAAAACATCCCCCACACCATTACACCACCACCACCAGTCTGCACAGTGGTGACAAGGCATGATGGATCCATGTTCTCATTCTGTTTACGCCAAATTCTGACTCTACCATCTGAATGTCTCAACAGAAATCGAGACTCATCAGACCAGGCAACATTTTTCCAGTCTTCAACTGTCTAAGTTTGG
Organism: Paracanthobrama guichenoti; assembly: GCA_018749465.1. Classification (NCBI taxonomy): domain Eukaryota; kingdom Metazoa; phylum Chordata; class Actinopteri; order Cypriniformes; family Gobionidae; genus Paracanthobrama; species Paracanthobrama guichenoti. Next base: position 20,297,313 of record CM031955.1, on the reverse strand, counting down.
TGAGCTTGTGCAAATTGTAGCCTCTTTTTCCTATTTGTAGTGGAGATGAGTGGTACCTGGTGGGGTCTTCTGCTGTTGTAGCCCATCCGCCTCAAGGTTGTGCGTGTTGTGGCTTCACAAATGCTTTGCTGCATACCTCGGTTGTAACGAGTGGTTATTTCAGTCAAAGTTGCTCTTCTATCAGCTTGAATCAGTCGGCCCATTCTCCTCTGACCTCTAGCATCAACAAGGCATTTTCGCCCACAGGACTGCCACATACTGGATGTTTTTACCTTTTCACACCATTCTTTGTAAACCCTAGAAATGGTTGTGCGTGAAAATCCCAGTAACTGAGCAGATTGTGAAATACTCAGACCGGCCCGTCTGGCACCAACAACCATACCACGCTCAAAATTGCTTAAATCACCTTTCTTTCCCATTCTGACATTCAGTTTGGAGTTCAGGAGATTGTCTTGACCAGGACCACACCCCTAAATGAATTGAAGCAACTGCCATGTGATTGGTTGATTGGATAATTGCATTAATGAGAAATTGAACAGGTGTTCCTAATAATCCTTTAGGTGAGTGTATATTTTAATACTGTAAAATATTATTCCTGATTATTCCTGAATTATCAGCATCATTACTCTAGTCTTCAGTGTCACATGATCCTTCAGAAATAATTCAAATATGCTGATTGGCTGCTAAATATATATTTTAATCATCACAGTAGAAAGCAGTTCAAAAAGTCTTTCTTTACTATCACGTTTGATCAATTTAAAGGGATAGCAACATACTTGAGCTTCTGTTTACCACAACTGATGTGTGAGTTGAATAAGTGAATAAAAGCCTAAATTCAATCTGTAATTCATCATATAAAGTGATCAAGTTCTTCAAAAAATGTGGACTAAATCGCTCAATTCATATAGATTAGTTTTACGATCTCTTTATGAACATTCTGAAGTCTCAAAGTGGTAGTTGCGTAGCTGTCAATGGAGGGAAAAAAATCTCTCAGATTTCATCAAAAAGATCCTCATTTATGTTCTGAAGATGAAAGAAAATCATATGGGTTTGGAACAACATGAGAGCAGGAGCGTACTGGCCATCTGGAGCACCGGGCGTTTTCCCGGTGGGCCGCTGTACAATGTGGGCCCGTCTGTTGCAACGTAAATATATATGAAGAATAAATTATAATAAAATTACATAGTCTATATCCTTCTGTCAGCCCAGACGAATGGCAAAAAACTCTAATCTATTTAGCCTGATCAGTCTCAGTGGTCTAAAAGCGCTCTTCAATGTCAAAATGTTTGAGATATCCGATCAAATCTAAGGAGGCGAGATTTATTCTCCACAGAAACTGAGCAGCGCTGCACTTGAATGTGAGCCGACTGAACATGACGAGTCAATACAGCAATATTTCCCAACTGTTTACAATTTAAAAAATGTAAAATGACGGACATTCATTTCCAGGGATGTAAACTAGGCTATTGCTGATCTTTTCGAATTTCTCAGATTTTATGCCTTTTACATGATTCGTCACACAATGCACAAAGAAAAATTAACGTAGCAGTTTTCAGCATATCAGAGTGAATGTTTGTGCATCTGACTGTCAGGCTTTCTTCAGTAATTTAACATTTGAAAATGATTCATAAAACTCAAAATATCATTCTCAAACGTAGGCCTACTACATGGTAAAACTGGCAACTTTCATATTCAAGTAGCCTATGTCCCATATAGGAAAGTGTCATATACTAAAATAAATATATAATTTGCTAGTTAGTTACTCACATTAATTACTTTACACACTGACAATAAAAAGTTTGAAATAATTTTGATAGAAGGCTGAATTTATTTGATCAAAAATACAGTAAAACCACAAATATTAGGAAATATTAATACAATTTCCAATAGCTGTTTTCTATGTGAATATATTGTAAAATGTAATTTATTTCTGTGATCAAAGCTGAATTTTCAGCATCATTACTCCAGTCTTCAGTGTCGCATGATCCTTCAGAAATAATTTTAGTATGCTATTTTTAAACTATTTTTCACAATTTGAGCTCTATTCCAGAAAATGACAGATGTCAAGCTCCTGAAAGGACACATACTATAACCACTAGAAAGGCACAATAAAACAGACCACATTCTGAGTCTTCTAGACCAGAGCATTGTGTTATATGGACTGATTTTATGGTAGGTATTGAACTTAGTGATATTAAACTTTAGTGTATGGAAAAGAAAAAAATTGTTAAAAAAAAAAATAAATAAAAAAAAAACCTATTTGCCATGTGCACCAGGAAAGACAAATTATAACCTAAAGAAGTATGTCAGTCATTCATTATGATAAGCATTTAAATAACTATATATATATATATATATATATATATATATATATATATATATATATATATATATATATATATATATATATATATAGTTATATTTAAATGCTTTAAGTATATATAAATATTAAATATATTATATATATATATATATATTTCTGTATAAATAGAATCTATATGTTAGTAAGTGGTGTTTAAAATTGTTCTGTGCATAATGAGCTGGTGGGTTTATGGCGAGGTGTGTTGTGGACCGGGTGTGATGGGCCACTTTATGCCAGAAAGTCCAGGGCCACTTTTTTGCCCCAGTCCGCCTCTGCATGAGAGTAATTAATGACAGAATTTACATTTTTGGGTGAACCATTTATGAAAAAAACAAAACAAAAACAAACAAACAAACAAACAAAAAAACACCATAAACAACATATTTTTTATAATACATGTTTCTTCCTCACTACTGCTAAGAAAACATATGAACACTATTTTTAAATAAATATTATATAAAATTAAATTATATTGTAGTTATCAACACACCTGGGAAAGACAAATCAAGGGGAAAAACTAAGGACTACAACATAGCACTCAAGACAGGAAGTAACACAAAAGTCCAGGGGCAAACAATAAAATAATTACATTCCACCAGCGATAAGAAATAGCAAGTAGCAAAAATCAAGTATTTTGATATGGTCTGTCCAAATTTCCTCATGGTGGTCATTTTAAAAACCATGAATAAACTTATTATAACTGGGCAGAAATACATTTAGCATGAAATTACATGAATAAACTGTGACTCTTGATATGAGTGATCATAATTCAAATAAAATAATGTGACACGGGCAGTCAAAACTGAGAGGAAATTATGCATTTCTGAGTCTACTAGAGACGCACACTAACACAGCATAGACCGTTTTGCATGTGTGTCACCTTGCCTGACACCAGCCATGTGTCAGGCATAAAAATATGCCTCATCAAAATTTTATAACACAAAATAAACACCATTTTCTTCTTGGTGTCATTTAGTTATTCTGTTAAATGACATTTAAAACAAAATTGACCAAAACAATGATAGGGTGTTGTGGGTGGTTGCCATGGCATTGTCATGCAGTTGCTAAGGTGTTCTATATGGTTTTGGTTCCTCCACCTATGGACCCTTTACACAGACTGTGATGATGCGTTTTAAAGGTCGTCAACATTGTAAATACTGCAACGTTTTTTATATATATATTTACACACATTTATAACACTATACTTTGTATTATCTTTGCATCAAATTACAAGAAACGAACACTGCAGCAAGGGTGTTTCTATCAAAGTGGCTGTGGGAGTGACGGTAAAATCTTTCTCTCTTCATACTGTCGTTATCAATCTCTCTCTATTTTTCCCCTCTTTTTTAAAGTAGCACAGATGTTGCACTCTATGGACCCTTTTCACATTTCCGGGTTTCTCAGAAGCGGAAGTTCTCGCAGGTGACGCTCATTCTCAATCACGCACCGGTCTTGCTCGCTCGTCAACCTCGCCACAGACGACTTCCGCTTCTGAGAAACCCAGAAATGTGAAAAGGGTCATAGAGTGCAACATCTGGGTTCCAGAAGTAAAAACTTGAATTATTTTTTTTAACGATAACTTATAAACCTGTAAGGACAGCTTTACTGTGAGTCTCGAGTTTTGTTAATTCATTGTATTTGCTTCTGTAGATTTCATTATTTTTTAATGAAAAACGTGTGAAAAACTACTTTACACATAATACTGTACAGAAAATGACACCAATCAGAGTTGAAAAAAGCAACACATGCCAAAAGATCTTGTTAGCTCCGCCCACTCACATTAAGCACTGCGAATATAATCGAGTCGATTATATTCGCTTCGAAAATAGTTAAATGTTTGTGTCTGTGTGTGTGTGGTGTATATATATATATATATATATGTGTGTGTGTGTGTGTGTGTATATACACAGGGTTTGAAATTAACTTTTTCACTCACCGGCCAATTTGGCTACTACATTAAGTTACTGGCCGTTCAGAACTTCCACTAGCTGAAAAGAAAAACGTAGTGCCGTGCATTCAAGTAAGCCAGATGTGCGCAAATTCTGCACAATACGGTGTATCATGATGACTCACAAGTTGAATATTTGCACTAAGGGTGTGTTCACACTTGTAGTTTGGTTTGTTTGGTCCAGACCAAAAAATTCACACTGGCATTATTAACAGCAAACCTAAAGTTACCGAACCAGGTATAGGGATACAGTCACAACCTGACTGGTCGGCTTTTATGACGTGTACTTCTCGACGGAGCCTGCTTACCGAACATTCAAAACAATGCTGTGTGTTGGATTAAACACGATCATTTTATGCCTGTACATATGGTTTTATTTTTACCAGCTGAGAACTCACAAAGAGCTCATCAAATGTTCAAAACATCACCAGGATTTCCTCCGTTGTATGCAGAAATGAAGATCTGCTGCAAAGAGACACTTTACCTCCTCGTTGCTCCACATTTGCCCTCTACTCATTTTGGATACACCGATCTTTCCGCGTCGTCAAATCAGCTGACTTGTAGAATCGCATCTTGTGATATCACGTCCTGTTTTTGGTTTGTTTACATGTCTTTCGTCCGTGTTGCGTTCATATATCAATCGAACTGCACCAAACAAGCGGACCGAGACTACTAAAAAGATGGGTCTCGGTCCGCTTGTTTGGTGCGCACCAGGGTTCGGATGGCAGTGTTCACATATGTTCAAATGAACCGCACTAACCGAGCAATCGCACCAGGGTTCGTTTTAATCGAACCAAACATGACAAGTGTGAATGCACCCTAAATCTGTGCAGATTTGGCTTACACGAACTTCCCCAGCAAAGTGAGTAAACATAATAAGCTGCCAAATTGGCTAGTGATTTGACAGTGTTACCCGCCACAGATGATTTTTACCCGCATTTGGCGGGTTGGAAGGTGCTAATTTCAAACCCTGTATATATATTTGTAATAAAAACCCTTGTAACTCTTTAACGAATACTTTTTAAAAAATCCCAATAGGATAAATGAATGGAAAAAATACTAATGGAACCAGCGCCGCTGAAAAAGGCTGTGGGTGCTGTTACACTCAGCTAAAAATATTTGAGCAAAATATTTTAGACTATACAGCTAAAAAGCCTTATTTTAAAAAAGCTGTGGTTTCTTTTATCTTTCTATTTTACTAAAATCATTGGATCACAGGGTTTACATTGGCTCGCTCAGACCTGATGCAACATCATGACATCACACACACACACACACACACAAGTGCTGCCGTTCAACAACTATGAAATCTAAGAGCTGAATATAATTGCAGTTCATGCCACAGTTCACTAATGGATGCTGGGAGACGTGAAGCATCGCAGAGCCTCTATTGCTCCAACTATAAAATATGTATATAAAGTACTGGCAACAGATGGCAGTAAAACATCATGAAGCTGCAGCCCTGCAGTACACACACACACACACACACACACACACACACACACAGCTTCTTTATTAGTGGACATGAAAACAATGCCAGAAATTAGAGAGGACTTTTAGTTCATGCCACATTGCAAGTCCAACATGAACAGCAATAATAACAATCAGAAATATGATGGGTGATAATCTCAGCACACAGAAACACCATCAACACAATTCTCTGTTGGCCCATGGATAATGTACAGATATATGTTCATGCTGATTAAGGGCTGTTAAACAGGTCTACAATTCTTGCATTCATTCATGCATCCACTTCAACCTGTTTTTACTGCTCCTCATCTGAATGAGAGCCATTAAGAGTCACACAATTGCTGCCACTCATTGATCATTTTTATCACATTGTCCACAACATATCAATAGCTCAAACTGACTATGCCATCATAAGCAACCTAAGATGAATGTAGAATTGAAGAGCTTTGTTCCCACACACATGCTTTTTGAGAGCCACGCTGACGCGTCAAAGGCCGGTGGCAGATAACATGCTTCCCTTGATCACCCCCACCGAGGGAGCCGATAAAGACAGGCGCAGTCCCTCAGACACACTCAACCAGCTGCACTGGCTTTCTTGCGTTAAAGTGTCAACCCATTTTTTGCATAACAAGCTCACTCGAATGGCTTCAGTTATTTTGGGCAGTCTCTGTTCTTAGTCATGTCTCCAGCTGATCTTCCAGACCCAAATTACAGGCGCACCCTACGGCTTTGAGACGCTACTCCAGATGAGGAGTCTGACTACTTTCCTGATTAAAAATAACAAGGCTTACAGCCTGCCAGACACAAATATTACTCTCAGAAAGCTGGTATCGTTTCAAAGCATGCATGAAATAAACATTTGAGGAGCAGCTGTATTGAAAAT
>CM031955.1:20088150-20285650 GCA_018749465.1 Paracanthobrama guichenoti | reverse complement strand
TGTAGTGTACAGAGTATGTCGACTGCTAATAGTATGTGTTCAAAAAAAGCCAGCAGCAACGAATACAGCTTATTTGCTGTATATCTATCAGAAACAAGACACAAAAAAAAATGAAAGACTCCAGCAGGCAGAAACGAGAAGAGGAGGGCCGGACTGCTCAGAAACAACACAGTCAAACTGCGTTCACAAAGTATGAATTAATAAGATCAACGTATGAATAAAAGATTGTTCTTCAAGTGAATTGAATACATCAAACATTCACAACAGAATGTTATTCCCAGAAATGGGAGAGAGGGAGAATGAGGTGTAAGTTTCAGGCTTCTTTAAAACTCAGATGCGTCCTTTGATGTATGAAATCTAGATCAGCAGTTTAGGAAGACTGATCAAAAAGTTTGGACTAAAGAATTTCTTCCGTCTTCTCTTGAAGCGATGTAGCGGTGGTATATTGCGTAGTCGACCCATCCACTTGTCACTTGATATGAATTTATGTGAGCTGAGTAAGATCAGATAAGATAGAAATGTATTGATCCCTGAGGGGAAATTTGCTTGTCACAGTGGCACAGTGTCACGCAGAACACAACTGTGCATCATGGGCCAGTAAACACAAAAGGGCATGATAGAACAAAACAAAATGAACACCATAATAGAGTGATTCACTTGCAATACCTCTAAAATAAAAGCATGCGCACATAATAAACACAATATAGGCTGTAAGCAGCACAGAAGTGGCTAAAAGCAGTTATTTTTGATTGATAGCTTTAAGTGAAGATGCTGTTATAAATATACAGTACACATTTATTATCCACTGGACTGTTATTTCTTTTTATGGCTGGCAATCAGTATGTACAGTGAGGCACATAATTACTCTTATTATTTAGCTTTATGTCTTATGCAGTGCTCTGTGTACACTAGAGTTCCTGCATGAATGTAATACTGGATGAGCTACTGCATTTGACAGCAGAGCTCACTGAGTGGGATACTGTATCTAACAAAGCAATGCACTCAACTTGACCTTCCGTTTGCACTGTGATGAATGAACCAGAAGTACATCCAAGTGTAATTTTATTTTATATTTAGATTTTTAAAGGGGTCATGACATGAGAAATCCAATGTTTGGCGTATAAGAGGTCTTTGTATTCTTAATACATTCTGCAAGTTCCATGACTTAAAATGCCCTTATCATCAATAAAAAAGCATTTATATAATCAAGCTATAAAAAAGCTTTGTTTGGATCCGAGTTGGCATGTGACATCACAGGGGCACAACAATTTGCATACGACTGCCTCTGGAGCATAGACAGTAAAAAAAGATGGACGTGACTTCACTCTCTTCCGTTGATATAAGTGAAGAAGCCAGTGTTCAAATATGGCGCTGACATCTTGGGTCTCGAGTCTGCGCAGTAGCAACTTGGAGCCCGAGTCTGCGCAGTAGCGAGCGCAAAGTGGAGCCGCGATATCAAGGTCCCGCCCACCAGACATGTTCACAAGTTCCTGTGGTCCAAGTCAAGTCAAGTCTCAAGTCTCTGAGGTCCAAGTCAAGTCAAGTTTCAAGTCTTCAGGGTCCAAGTCAAGTCTCAAGTCAAGTCTTTGTTCTATTTTTAGCAGTATTTTTTTCCCCAGCTAGTTGTTATAATTAACAGTGTATTGAACTATCAAAACAGATTACGTTTACTTTAAAATTGCATAATAAAGCACACAAAATACTACTTAAATCATTACTATTGATTTCAAACTTTGTACAAAATTATACCATTTAGAACCACTACAAGGGGGGGAAAAGTGCTGTGTATTTTGAGCTATTTGAGTTGCCGTAGTTTTCTGTAGATCTCAAGCAATGCTGGATAATGTAGTCTTCCAGTGAGCGCCGGCAGTAACAAAAGTTTACTGTTACTGGTCAAGACAATCTCCTGAACTCCAAACGGAATGTCAGAATGGGAAAGAAAGGTGATTTAAGCAATTTTGAGCGTGGCATGGTTGTTGGTGCCAGACGGGCCGGTCTGAGTATTTCACAATCTGCTCAGTTACTGGGATTTTCACGCACAACCATTTCTAGGGTTTACAAAGAATGGTGTGAAAAGGGAAAAACATCCAGTATGTGGCAGTCCTGTGGGCGAAAATGCCTTCTTGATGCTAGAGGTCAGAGGAGAATGGGCCGACTGATTCAAGCTGATAGAAGAGCAACTTTGACTGAAATAACCACTCGTTACAACCGAGGTATGCAGCAAAGCATTTGTGAAGCCACAACACACACAACCTTGAGGCGGATGGGCTACAACAGCAGAAGACCCCTGTAAGTAACTGGAGATGGTACCACTCATCTCCACTACAAATAGGAAAAAGAGGCTACAATTTGCACAAGCTCACCAAAATTGGACAGTTGAAGACTGGAAAAATTTTGCCTGGTCTGATGAGTCTCGATTTCTGTTGAGACATTCAGATGGTAGAGTCAGAATTTGGCGTAAACAGAATGAGAACATGGATCCATCATGCCTTGTTACCACTGTGCAGGCTGGTGGTGTAATGGTATGGGGGATGTTTTCTTGGCACACTTTAGGCCCCTTAGTGCCAATTGGGCATCGTTTAAATGCCCCGGCCTACCTGAGCATTGTTTCTGACCATGTCCATCCCTTTATGACCACCATGTACCCATTCTCTGATGGCTACTTCCAGCAGGATAATGCACCATGTCACAAAGCTCGAATCATTTCAAATTGGTTTCTTGAACATGACAATGAGTTCACTGTACTAAAATGGCCCCCACAGTCACCAGATCTCAACCCAATAGAGCATCTTTGGGATGTGGTGGAACAGGAGCTTCGTGCCCTGGATGTGCATCCCACAAATCTCCATCAACTGCAAGATGCTATCCTATCAATATGGGCCAACATTTCTAAAGAATGCTTTCAGCACCTTGTTGAATCAATGCCACGTAGAATTAAGGCAGTTCTGAAGGCGAAAGGGGGTCAAACACAGTATTAGTATGGTGTTCCTAATAATCCTTTAGGTGAGTGTATGTCTGTGTGATATATATACACACACACACACACACACACACACACACACACACACACACACACACACACACACACACACACACACATAAACAACATGACTAATTACAAACCCGATTCCAAAAAAGTTGAGACACTGTACAAATTATGAATAAAAAAGGAATGCAATAATTTACAAATCTCATACATTTATATTTTATTCACAAAGTTGAAAGTGAGTCATTCTGAAATGTCATGCCAAATATTGGCTCATTTTGGATTTCATGAGAGCTACACATTCCAAAAAAGTTGGGACAGGTAGCAATAAGAGGCCGGAAAAGTTAAATGTACATATAAGGAACAGCTGGAGGACGTCTGGGGACTGAGGAGACAAGTTGCTCAAGTTTAGGAATAGGAATGTTGTCCCATTCTTGTCTAATACAGGCTTCCAGTTGCTCAACTGTCTTAGGTCTTCATTGTCGCATCTTTCTCTTTATGATGCTCCAAATGTTTTCTATGGTTGAAAGATCTGGACTGCAGGCTGGCCATTTCAGTACCCGGATCCTCCTTCTACACAGCCATGATGTTGTAATTGATGCAGTATGTGGTCTGGCATTGTCATATTGGAAAATGCAAGGTCTTCCCTGAAAGAGACGACGTCTGGATGGGAGCATATGTTGTTCTAGAACTTGGATATACCTTTCAGCATTGATTGTGCCTTTCCAGATGTGTAAGCTGCCCATGCCACACGCACTCATGCAACCCCATACCATCAGAGATGCAGGCTTCTGAACTTTGCCACAGTCCATTTTAAATGAGCCTTGGCCCAGAGAAAACGCCTGCGCTTCTGGATCATGTTTAGATATGGCTTCTTTTTTGACCTATAGAGTTTTAGCCGGCAACGGCGAATGGCACAGTGGATTGTGTTCACCGACAATGTTTTCTGGAAGTATTCCTGAGCCCATGTTGTGATTTCCATTACAGTAGCATTCCTGTATGTGATGCAGTGCCGTCTAAGGGCCCGAAGATCATGGGCATTCAGTATGGTTTCTCGGCCTTGACCCTTATGCACAGAGATTGTTCCAGATTCTCTGAATCTTTGGATGATATTATGCACTGTAGATGATGATAACTTCAAACTCTTTGCAATTTTTCTCTGAGAAACTCCTTTCTGATATTGCTCCACTGTTTTTGGCCACAGCATTGGGGGAAGACCTTGCATTTTCCAACATGACAATGCCAGACCACATACTGCATCAATTACAACATCATGGCTGCGTAGGAGGAGGATCCAGGTACTGAAATGGCCAGCCTGCAGTCCAGATCTTTCACCCATAGAAAACATTTGGAGCATCATAAAGAGGAAGATGCGACAAAGAAGACCTAAGACAGTTGAGCAACTAGAAGCCTGTAATAGACAAGAATGGGACAACATTCCTATTCCTAAACTTGAGCAACTTGTCTCAGTCCCCAGATGTTTGTAGACTGTTATAAAAAGAAGAGGGGATGCCACACAGTGGGAAACATGGCCTTGTCCCAACTTTTTTGAGATGTGTTGATGCCATGAAATTTAAAATCAACTTATTTTCCCCTTAAAATGATACATTTTCTCAGTTTAAACATTTGATATGTCATCTATGTTGTATTCTGAATAAAATATTGAAATTTGAAACTTCCACATCATTGCATTCTGTTTTTATTCACAATTTGTACAGTCTCTCTCAACTTTTTTTGGTATCAGGTTTGTATACAAATATATATATATATATATATATATATATATATATATATATATATATATATATATACATATACACACACACACATACACACACATACATATATATATATACAGACATACATATATATATATATATATATACATATATACATATACACACATATATACATATATATATATATATATATATATATATATATATATATATATATATATATACAAAGACTCTATATATTGTAATGTTTACTAATTTTTCATGTTGTTTATGTAGCCTGACAGGTATAATACATTTTTTCTCAATTGCTCAAAAATGTCCTTTGTTGACGTGAGCATTTGAATCCATTTGAGCAATCTTGCAAATGATGTTTTTCTTCCATCATGGTTCATGAACAGACAGTTAATTTATTAAATATTGTGACAGTTATAAATTTAACAAACATTTCTACTGGTGGGATTTCAAACACTGATTAGTAGTATTATCTATTGTTTATGGAATTACCACGTTTATGGGTATTTCATACTGAATAAAATAAAATGCATTATTTAAAGGAGTTACATAAATCATTGTTGCAATTTCTTTCCAAATCATATTCAGTAGTTGAACTGTAAAAGGCATGCTAAATTTATTTGCATTGCTGCTGGTACTCTGTAACATCCAGCTTGATGATAAATTAATAAGTAATCCATAAGTAATGGTGCAACATGTCATGTTTCAGTTAACTGGGACAATTGACAAGGTTCTCAATCATTCTTCAACTGCTCAACAGCTGCTATAATTCTGTCGGCCTCATCTATAAACATTGACATCTCAAGTGCTGAAAAACATTCGCTAAACAGACCGCTGACACAGACCTAAGCATCTCCCTGCACTACTCTTCAGTTCTTCAGGTATATCAGCAGTAGCCAATGATTCACATTACTTTCTCCAGAGCCTGATTTTTCAAGTGACCCTTTACACTGAGGCAATGCAAATCCTGAGATCTAGGAATCCCCACAACAAGTTTAAATGAAAAGGATAATCTGAGAACAAGTCACAGGAAGTACTTGTTCATATATGACTGTGGAGCATATCATTTCAAAATATATCGTGTTAGCCCTTTTTCTGCAGCTATTTACAGCTTCCACTCTTCTGGGAAGGCTTTACACTTGATGTTGGAACATGGCTGCAGGGATTTTCTCCCATTCAGACGCAAGAGGTCAGGCAGTCAGCATTCCAATTCATCCCAAAGGTGGTTCCAGTCTGGGCTTTATGCAGGCCAGTCAAGTTTTTCCACACCAGACTAAGTAAATCATTTCTATATGTACCTCCAGTGATTGTGAAGCTGAAATAATAAAAGGTATGACCCATGTTTGTCTAATGAGATTGCACAGCTGTATGATTGATTTTCTGCACAAATGTATCTAGAATAGCCAAACCCATTAATTATAACAGGACGTCTATGTACTTTTCACCATGAATGCACATGCACAGCCCCAAAACTCATGTGCAGAACACCACACACATAAAAAGCCAACTCATTTACGGTAATTAAAAAGATATAATTAAATCACGTGCTATTCAGACTCTCTCCTCTAATGAAAGGTACCACGCTCCTTCCAGCTGCATTAAAATTCTGCTTAAGTGCCACTTGGCTGACCTTGATCCAGTACCATGCAACGCCTGATCTCATCAGATTTTCATGGCTCCAGCAGACCCAGAGAGATGACCTCAAAATCAAAAGGCAGAATTATTGATATTGACAATGCCAGATTTATTCTCACTGTCTGACAGGAGGAGGAGATTAGACCCTCATGTCAGTGCTCGGGGGTCAGGGACAGGGTACATATTGTGTACAGAAAAGAAGATACATTATATTGCCAAATGTTTTGGGACGTCTGCCTTTACATGCACAGGAACTTTAATAGCATCCCATCTCCACACTAATTCATCCTAAAGATGTTCTATCGGGTTGAAGTCAGGACTCTGTGCAGGCCAGTCAAGTTCTTCCACACCAAACTCACTCATCCATGTCTTTATGGACCTTGCTTTGTGCACTGGTGCGCAGTCATGTTGGAACAGGAAGGGGCCATCCCCAAACTGTTCCCACAAAGTTAAGAGCATGAAATTGTCCAAAATGTCTTGGTATGTTGAAGTATTAAGAGTTCCTTTCACTGGAACTAAGGGGCCAAGCCCAACCCCTGAAAAACAACCCCACACCATAATCCCCCCTCTGCCAAACTTTACACTTGGCACAATGCAGTCAGGCAAGTACCGTTCTCCTGGTAACCACCAAACCCAGACTCATCCATCGGATTGCCAGACAGAGACGCGTGATCCGTCACTCCAGACAACACGTCTCCACTGCTCTAGAGTCCAGTGGCGTATATCAAATGTTGAAAGTGAGACATTTTGAAATGTCATGCCAAATATTGTCTCATTTTGGATTTCATAAGAGCTACATAGTTGTAAATGTACACATAAGGAACAGCTGGAGGACCAATTTGCAACTCATTAGGTCAATTGGCAACATGATTGGGTATAAAAAGAGCCTCTCAGAGTGGCAGTGTCTCTCAGAAGTCAAGATGGGCAGAGGATCACCAATTCCCCCAATGCTGCGGCCAAAAATAGTGGAGCAATATCAGAAAGGAGTTTCTCAGATAAAAACTGCAAATAGTTTGAAGTTACCATCATCTACAGTGCATAATATCATCCAAAGATTCAGGGAATCTGGAACAATCTCTGTGCGTAAGGGTCAAGGCCGGAAAACCATACTGAATGCCCGTGATCTTCGGGCCCTTAGACGGCACTGCATCACATACAGGAATGCTACTGTAATGGAAATCACAACATGGGCTCAGCAATACTTCCAGAAAACATTGTCGGTGAACACAATCCACCGTGCTATTCACCGTTGCCGGCTAAAACTCTATAGGTCAAAAAAGAAGCCATATCTAAACATGATCCAGAAGCGCAGGCGTTTTCTCTGGGCCAAGGCTCATTTAAAATGGACTGTGGCAAAGTGGAAAACTGTACTGTGGTCAGACGAATCAAAATTTGAAGTTCTTTTTGGTAAACTGGGACGCCATGTCATCCGGACTAAAGAGGACAAGGACAACCCAAGTTGTTATCAGCGCTCAGTTCAGAAGCCTGCATCTCTGATGGTATGGGGTTGCATGAGTGCGTGTGGCATGGGCAGCTTACACATCTGGAAAGGGACCATCAATGCTGAAAGGTATATCCAAGTTCTAGAACAACATATGCTCCCATCCAGACGTCGTCTCTTTCAGGGATGACCTTGCATTTTCCAACATGACAATGCCAGACCACATACTGCATCAATTACACCATCATGGCTGCGTAGGAGGAGGATCCGGGTACTGAAATGGCCAGCCTGCAGTCCAGATCTTTCACCCATAGAAAACATTTGGAGCATCATAAAGAGGAAGATGTGACGAAGAAGACCTAAGACAGTTGAACAACTAGAAGCCTGTATTAGACAAGAATGGGACAACATTCCTATTCCTAAACTTGAGCAACTTGTCTCCTCAGTCCCCAGACGTTTGCAGACTGTTATAAAAAGAAGAGGGGATGTCACACAGTGGGAAACATGGCCTTGTCCCAACTTTTTTGAGATGTGTTGATGCCATGAAATTTAAAAATCAACTTATTTTTCACTTAAAATTATACATTTTCTCAGTTTAAACATTTGATATGTCATCTATGTTGTATTCTGAATAAAATATTGAAATTTGAAACTTCCACATCATTGCATTCTGCTTTTATTCACAATTTCTAGTGTCCCAACTTTTTTGGAATCAGGTTTGTATATCAGAATATTATGATTATCATCAACCAAAAGATAAAGACTTGAGCAACTTGTCTCCTCAGTCCCCAGACGTTTGCATGATACAATGCATGATTTATGGCTTTGTATATTGGGGTAAATATAGCTAAAACATCACTGTGTGCAACAACTTCCAATTTCAATGACTCAATATAGAGTACAGTGTTAATCTTTTAATCTGCATATATCAAATTCCATGCAACAGGGTGAATTTAATTTTCTAATTGTTTTTTATTCTTCTATTTTTCAAATGTAAATTCAAAACAGTTTTGCTGGAAACAGGTGAATCCCTGCAGTTGTGTTCAGCATCAGTTGTTGGCACAGCATGGTGCATGTGCATTTGTTTGCAATGATGTCTTTAACTTGCTGTTATCTTAATGTTATTTAAATGACAACACTGCACTCCTTTTAAAAGGGTTTAGTTGCTGGTGCACATTGGCCAATTCAACAGTCTTCGACTCATTGCTTGCGACACCATGCTGTGTCAATTGCTACTTCAATTTTTTACTTTTTATCCTGTTGAACTTGCAGTTGATCCTTGCTGCTTTTAAGGAGATTTTACATAAATGAAAGATTTTGATACTTAAGACACTTTTTGAATGTTATCACATGCCGTCTCTGTAATTGACTCTTGAATTTATGGTTTCTTATACATTTGTGTTTTTGCTTAGCACCACTCACCTTTTAATCTTATAAAAATAACCTGTGACCTTAAAGGTATAGTTCATACCAATATTACAATTTTGTAATTATTTACTCGCCACCATGTCATTCCAAACCTGCATTGACTTTAGAGATATTATGAATAATATTTATGAAAAAATGAAATTATTTTTATATTTTAGTGAACTATCTCTTTAAGTGCCACTGTTATGATTGGATATACTGAATTATAAAATGTTGTTTCAACTTAAAAAATAAGCATTCTTGCTGCCTGAAAATAACTAAACTTAAAATTTGAAGGCTGCATGAACAATTTTTTTTTTAAGTTGAAACTAAAATATTTTTTTGCAGTGTCAATTGCATAGGAAACAGTATAAACACCCCCTCCATATTGTATGCGAGTAAATGGTTTAAAAACATTATCCATATAAAACCGTCATTTATAGACAATGCATTATAAAGTCATTTACTTACTGTTTGTGATTCAGTTTCTGTCAGATTCAATACTTTTGGCCGCTTCATCTTTCAACAAATGTTTCTTTGCAAACTCTCCATTACACTGTGCCTCGCTGAAAAAACAAAATGCTCAGAACAAACATAATCCTCCAATGTGATCCGGTACGTCATTAAAATAAACCATCCACTTGTTTCCGACACTGGGATCCTTCTGAAGTCTGTGCAGAGATACAAATGAGCTGTTTAAGCTGAATGCATCTACGCAAATGTTCTTTCACTCTTCCATTTGTCCTGTTGTCGACAGACTCAAGTGCATGAAGTACATCAAAAAGTGAATGGACATCTGTATACTGTATTCAGACCACGTCAGTGACAACATTTACATGTGCACCAATAATGCTAGTCTGGATGCCAGCCAAACTTAGCCCCACCCACAACATTTGAGGTCAGGAAGTTCGGTCTGGACTTGATCCGTTGTGGAGCAACTATGCTCGAACCGGAGCTGTTCGGACCAATCAAATTGTCAGTGCGGGCTTTATACGATGATGGACAAATGATCAACAGTAACGTAATCATCCACGTCACCAAAGAGTGCTTCTACTTCTTCCAGTATGCGTGCAGTTGAGTTCTGTTGACAACTATGCGTTGTTCAACATACGTCACTTACTCCATTGCTCTGATTGTCTGTAGGTCTATCCAATTGAGTGCAGAGGCATTTTCTTTCCTGGTTCGGTTGAAACGCCCCATAATCAGAGCCCAATGGAGCAGTATCAGACTCATATTCTGACTAGAATCTGAGTATGACGAAGTCAGGCTACAATAATGCGATTATTTCTAATAATCAGAGTAAGGTCTTAATCACAGTAAGATGTTTACATGACATGAGCAGTACTCTTCAATCCAGTTTACATTAAATTTTCATTATTCTGATTATTCGCTAATAAGTATGGTTATACCACACTCAGATAGGCATACAGTATGCATGTTACCGGCCATTGTTTTAATCTACTCACATCAAATTCAAAATACATTTTTATGCATGTACTAGAAATTATTCAGCGGCGTGATGAACATTGCAATGCCGGGCTTGCCTACACTGTTTCGCATTCGTGAAAATACGGAGCAGAGACTGCTCAGCGAGTTTAGCGATTTTGAGAAGAGTTCATTCATTGTGTTAACAACACACAACATCCTTGTACGTCCGCGCACATGCCTCTTTGGTCAGAGCGGTAATAATGCGGTTAGAGTGTTTACATGCCTGCTTAATCGCATTAATTTGATCAAAGTATTGTATACAGAGTAGGCAAATGTGAGCTGTTATGTGACTAAAGGCCAGTGGGCAGGGCCTATGGTGGGATGATGTGTAACTATTTGTTGATGTCTTGCTCTGGAGGCAGGCATATGCAAATATATTTGCCTGTGTCACGTCACGTCACACGATCCCGCAATATCAAAACAAGCCACTTCATGGAGCATGATTAAATAAATGTTTGTTTTTTATAATGAGGAGGACATTTTATGCTATGAAACTGATGTTTGATGCCTGATATTTTAATGATACAAAGTCCTCTTATATGTCAAAAGATCAAGGTAAATTTGATTTCTCATGTCATGTCCTTTAATTTCTAATTCTGTACCATCTGAATCATATTCTAAAGGATTATTCGCACCATTTTTACAGTATCTCACAACATCATTCGGAATCTTATTGACACATGGATGTGTCAATGTCAAAAGAATGACTCATTCTGTGGAATATTGAGAACAAAGAAAGCAGACATTCAGAAAAGTGCAGATGGCACATCTGACAATATCTCCATTCCATCAGCCAGAGTATTTCCTCAGACGAGTGACAGAAGGAGAGAAACCTTCTCCAAGCCCTAAGAGATGAGACCACTGAGTTAAACAAGACAGCAGGAATATCTAGAGACAACTGATACAGGCTGTCGGATTGTTAAGTTAGAAGTGCTTGGCGTCTAAACACATCCCCTGTGGGAGAAAAGCTGTTCAAGAAACGCATCAAATATACAAGTTAAATCAGCACTGTAATGGCCGAGGACTGGACTGCATTGGCTAAATAGTCTTACAGCTAAGATGTAAACAAATATATGCACTAAAATGTTGCTTAACTGCTCTCTGACCACCATTACATCTTGAGAGATTTCATTAAACTACATGCTTTACATGCATCCAGGGCAGAGCTTAAATGTAATTGAATAAATGAAAGCAATGCATAAAAACGATACATAAAACATGTTGACACTGAAGGTTTATAAAAATAATATTTGTTTTCAGTGCATCATTTAAAAAAAAAAAAAAACAATTAATGATAAAGCCCTAATTCTAATATTTTATGATTCACTCGCATAATGTAATACAGTAGTTATGCTAAATCATTGCAATTCTATTAACAGCATCTTGACATTTAAGCCTTTTGAATTCTTACGCAAATTACTTTAGCAATATATTCAAGCATGGTCATCTTTACTAAATATATGATAGAAATCATGGTAACACTTTACAATAAGGTTCATTAGTAAACTACATTAGTAAACATGAACTAATAATGAACTGCACTTATAAAGCATTTATTATTTTTAAATGTTAATTTCAGTAACAAAATCTTGTTAACATTAGTTAATGCACTGTGAACTAACATGAACAAACCATGAACAGCTGTATTTTTATTAACTAACGTTAACAAAGATGAACAAATACAGTAACAAATGAACTGCTCATGGTTAGTTCATGTTAGTTAATACACTAACTAATGTTAACTAATGACCATTATTCTAAAGTGTTACTGAAATCATAATAGTAATATTATGTGTTTGTTGCCTTAAATACATATTATATTTGAGTGGTTATATGTATATATCTTCATTTCATTATATTAATTATGAAATTATGTACAAGCGGTGACATGGCTCCCTCAAGATAATGTTAATTAACTTTATTATTTGGTGTTGAAACGAACAAAGACTAATATGAAGCAGTAAGTTTCATTGTTGCCGTGTGATTATGGAAATTACAACAAAGAAAAAGATTAAATGAAAAAGCATATGAAAAAGCAGCTTTGATGTGACTCCCACAGCATTCACATGTCGAAACTCATGAGTCCCAACATGAGATTCACAGAGCATATACTCAAACAAAAAGCCCAGAAAAGAGCAGCTGCCATTTATAAATGATAACACATTCAATATTAAAAACTGTAGCTGTGATATACTGCAGGAGCATATCAAATTGCCATACAGGAAACAAGCATAAGATTGCATCGACTTATGAACACATCTTCAAAAAACAAAAAAAAATTTCTTAGCGTTTCTTCAACTATAGCATTTTCATTTCCCAGGAGTTGATTTGGATTAAAACAGATTTCTATTTGTTATTATTAATTTATTAATATTAATTAAAACAAATCTGTATTTAATTTTAAAAAATGTTTCCTAATACTGTCCAACAATGTTCATATTGAAGGCTGTGGCGAGGCGAGGGACCGTGAGAGCGGGCCGGTGGCGAATGTTAATGAGCGTCAGCTGTGCGCCACACCGGTCTCGTCTCATGGAGGAGTGACGGGAGCATAAAAGGAGGAGCGACGACAGTGTAAGACGAGAGAGGACCAGGCCTGGACTTTATGTTGTGTTTTTGTTTTGTATGTGAGCCGTGAGGGGCTGCCGCCATTATTGTGTTTTGGTTTTGTTTTGTTTTGTTTTTTAGGCGGCAGTCGTCCGTGAGGGGCTGCCGCCGACATTATATTTTGTTTGTTTGTTTTTGATTAAAGTTTTTAAATGTTCGCCGGTTCCCGCCTCCTTCTTCCCTGAACCTTTCATTGCGTTACAAAGGCTATGAAAACAAACATAGTGAACGTAACCATGTAGTCTATGATAGCCTGGGGTAAAATCACATTACATTCTAACATTCACAATTTACAATCTAAAAACAAAATCATGCTTTTTAAAGCAGAAGTTAAATTCACTAAACTAATAATGAAAATAAATAAATACAAAAGTGCAGACTAATTTGAATTTCTACATATGGCGCATTTATGTTCACCAACAACAAAAAATATTCAACAAGAAATATTTGAGCAAAATGTATATTTTAGTCAGAATTATTGCGCTCATATTCTATTGCACTCCGTCTGTTTGGCGTGCATGCTCGCGGTGGCGTGCGTTAGTGCTAGCCCGCCCGGAACCCATAGAGACTGCATTGCAGTGGCTGCATTTCAAAGAAGATTCTCGGCCAGAGTGAAATCGCCCCCGGAAAGGGGCAGTACTCCACAGAATGTGACTTGAGCTGATTGGACTATATCCAGAGGCAGAAGAGTCTAGAATAGTGACAGCTAGCCTAACTCTGTATTGAATGTGATTGAAAAATCCGTCCCTTTCGTACTTTGGTGGTGTGGTGCCCTACCGCCCTAATGAAGAAACCTCCCCATGTCAAATGAAAAACTTTTGTAAACTTTTTTCCTTGGCCTTGTCATTTTTTGTAGATTTGCTACTTTTACAATGGCGAGAGATTACAATAATTCATACAACAGTTAAAAAAAGCTGATAAAATCACCCAAAAATTAGCCCATGATTTACTCACCCTCAAGTCATCCTAGGTGTATACGACATTCTTCTTTCAGACGAATACAATCAAAAGAAAAATATTTAAAACTTTACAAACTGTAATCTCCAACTTCCGCTAACTGTCGTACGCACATTCACGAGAGACTGACGTTCAAGTGTATGTAACATTTTAAATATGGATTTTTTTTTCTTCACATCGCATCGCATAGCCTTTATTAACCCCCCGGAGCCGTGTGGAGCACTTTTATGATGAATGGATGTATTTTTATGGCCTTCAAAACAGAAACAGCCATTCACTGCCATTATAAAGCTTGGAAGAGCCATGACATTTTTTTAATATAACTCTGATTGTATTCGTCTGAAAGAAGAATGTCATATACACCTAGGATGGCTTGAGGTTGAGTAAATAATTGGATACTTTTCATTTTTGGGTAAACTATCCTTTTAAGGGCTTTTCACACTTGAAATAGTTATCCCTGGGTCATTCTAAACCCAGAGTAAACTGAATCCTGGGTTATCTTGCTTCACGTTTCACATCAATCCTGGGTATTTATAAGCTGACGTTTCACATTGTACATTCCTAAACCTTGGGTTAACGTTCTTATTTGCATATTTGTCAGTGTCATTGATTGGATGAGCGCAGCACACGGCCTGTTTACATAAAAGCTCTAGCATTGCGCATCCTTGTATTGATGGCTGTACTATCGAGTTTATACTGAATGGATACTTCAGATTTGAATGGTAAGAATGAAATGTCTCTTCCTCACTCAAATTGTTGCATTATCTGTCAGCATTTGACATTTTTCTTCTTAAACGCTGAATTTACTGTTTATATACAATGTGCAATGTTTCAGTGACTGTCCGAATCACGCAAATATGAGTACGCGATTGGTTGTCTGTTGCTAAGCGTCTAGCTTTAACATTCTAACACTGCATCGTTTCACACTGTACAAATTTGACACCACAATGCGGGGTTAACACTACAAAAGTGGTACTAACCTTGCTCCAGAGCAGGGTTTCATAACCCTGGGTTAAAATAGGTGTTTAGAACGACAATAACCTGGGGTTAAGCGCAGTGTGAAAAGCCCTTTAGAGTACTTAGATTAGCTAATAAAGAATAATTTCTTATACAAACAATTCCATGACAAAGTGCATTGCAAAAATAAATCACTATTTTTGTCTCAAACATACCTAAAACAAGATGCACTTTATTTTAAAAGCAAAACTGCACAAGATGTTAAGTCTTGTTTTCAGAGAACATGTCTCAAAATTAAGTTTAACAAAATTTTTGCAAGGATAATGTTTTAAACTAGAGAGAAGACTAGAAAAAAAAATTAATATCTTCACATTCAGCTTCTCAAGCAAATTAATTTGTTTTACTAGTGTTTAAATATTTTAAAACAGGACAAAAATAAAGAAAAAGATTTTTTGCAGTGTAAATATAAATGAAACGATTCTCACCTCACTGTAATTGGCACCAAGCTATCGTTCCTGATGTTTTGATGAGCAGTTGCGGTCAAAACATGAGCGCCACTGCAGCCCAGCCTGGCCACTGGTCTTTCATTCTGCAGAAAAACATGGAGGAAACGGTCTCCGAAATTCTGCTCCCGGGCTGAAAGGGAACAAGGAATATAAAGAGATGAGGGAGCTTTCACTCAGAGCTTATCATAAAGAGATTTAGCGATGACCTGTTTTAATTTGGGGCTAGAAACCCTGTTTCAGTCATACTAAATCTCTGACCGTCTGTGAAGTCACTCAAATGCTGGTAAGTCCATTCAACATTAGTATGAAATAAAATATACATTTCTTTCAAATGGATTTCAGTAGGTCTTGCAAACATCTACTTTTGTGTTACCAGGTGGTATATTTCATACACATTTTATAGTAACAAATGCAGTTGAAATATATATATATATTTCTTTGTCAAAACAAGAAATGTTACATACAAAAAATAAATATTTCTACATGTATTTGTTTTTTTATCATTTATAGATTCATTGTTCAAACTCAATGTTTAGGTGTGAGTCAATGAATAATTCACTCAACTGATTTGTTAAAAAGAACAAAACAAGTGACTGGCTTTATTAGTGAGTCAGTGAATCATTCACTCAACCGATTCCATAATGCTATACTGTAAGGTTTGCTTGCAGACTTTTTGTTAGTGGAGCAAAAACACACAATGAAACTGGTAATATGTGTCTTTAACATCACGGTCTCACTCCCAACTCGCCACATATTGACGCTTGGTCAGGACCCCTCTTCGTCACTTTTTAACACACGGTACCCCTTTAATGTTTTCCGATGCACAGGGTGCTCCACTGATTTCAGTTGTTTGCCCAATGTGTCAGATCAAGATCCATTTATCACAGGTATTTATTGCAAAAACTGACCAAAAAAAAAAGTATTAAAAGTATTAACTTTCCAAGCATTCCAAGTCTTCTGAAGTCATACGATATCTTTATGTGAAGAACAGAGTTGATCTTATGTTTTAATCGCTGAAATGATGATCCCGCCGCTCTGTGAACACACTCCACTCAGTCATATCTCAACCAAATGATAAACACGACTCTTGAGCATGACACAAACAGTCACGAGACACACGAGAACCAATGGCATTTAACAATCAAAGCTGACGTAATGACGCAATTGGTCACGGACATACATTGAAATCAATGGAGCACCATGCGTGTTGAAAAATGACGCTAAAGGGGTTCCCCATGCATTAAAAAGTGACGCCGAGGGGTCCTGACCAAGCATCAATATGTGACGAGTTGGGAGTGAGAACAGCTTGGTCTTTAAAGGTGCAATGTGTAAATTTTAGTGACACCTAGCGGTAAGGTTGCAAATTGGTTGCTTATCTTCCTTGTTGTGCATTCGGTTTCTATGCAAACCTGGCACATCAGCCAACAATAATTGGTAAACATGAATGCATTGTTTAAGTACATATACGCACATACAGAAGCACAAGGTATCACAACTAAATCAATAAGCGCCTATTTTATTCCCATCTGAGCTTGAGTAGTCACAACAATATTGTCAAGCTTCCTGCTTGCTGTGGCATACCTGGCAACAGCCCCAGTGATTGCAGATGCACTTGACACCTACTGCATCAACTACAGTTGTATTTCTTCCTCTTTTTTATGTAAAGGGGATGGGGCGGGCAGTGTGAGGAAATGACAAATTACTTCTTATTGTCCCAATGGCCCTGTTACCCTGTAGTGGGTCTTACGGAGCGTGCATCCTCTTGTCAGTACCTGTCACCTGTTATATTCGCTCTGCCTCTCGTCTGCTGATGACTGAAGCCCAGCGGGAGCCTGACGTGGTGCTCATGGGAAGGTTTTGTTTGGAGGGGAGGGAACGGATGAGATGCAGGTGCAATTCTTAACATTCTCCTGCATTCTGATGCATGCCTTCTGATTAATTTCCTTTGATCCTTGATCTCTTTTTTCTTACACTCAGACTGGGCTGCATACCTACACATCTGAGTGTTACAATCCAAGAGCGGGAAAAAAAAACTTGGACACTGGTGGTTAATTTAGTGATAGGCAAAATAAAAACATTGAACTGAATTTAATCATTACATTATCAGATCAGATACCAGTGGTGCCTTGCTGCTCCTTTTTCTTTAAGTTTCATAGAGAGACACTGCAGTCCAAAAGACCGCATTGTAATATTAGGATTTATTTTCCCCATTGGAAATAAACAGGTTTATGGAAAAGTATTAAAACATGTTAAAACAAGCATAGATTCTATATTATTTCTAGGCCACTAATCACATATTAATTTGTGACATTGTAATTAATATAATATAATATAATATAATATAATATAATATATCACACTGTAATAATTTTAATTATTTGGATAAAATCAATCATCAAAAGTTCACTCACAACAGAAAAATTAAAAATTATCGGTATATTCTGTAAATATTCAAATAATAATTAGTGAAATTGAGCATGCATTTTTTAGCATTTAATATATAATATAATATAATAATTAGAAAAATGGAAAAATGTTGTTTTTACTAGTTGTGGCTGACTTTAGGACCACACTATATGAATTGAAATTATCTGGATAAAATTGACATTGATCAAAAGTCCGCTCACCACAGAAAAAAAAAAAAAAAGTTACTAATCACATTTATGCCGGATTGGGAGATCATTCTAATTAAATCAGTCAGTTTCCCTCCTCTAAAATTGATGAATATGTCACTAGCAGAACTAGAGAGCGAACCCGAATGCTTGCTCCCTGTCTTTTTTTACATGGCTAATCTATAAAAGGAATTTCATGAAGACTCTGACAGGTTGAGACATGAGATAAACACTGTCATATTGGCCGTGTCAGCTGCATATGCAAGACTAATCTGACAGGGTGGAAGTAAAATGAATTTTCTAACTTGACATCAAGAGCAATCTCATTCAAAGATGACAGTTTCATCCAGCTCTGCCTTTAGTGCCAACAATTTATAGACATGACTCATCTCCCTATCAGGTTATTTAAATGTCAGGTGATTGCCAAGACCGCTGCTACTGATGTAATATGGACTGCATTTTAGTCATTTGAAATAAGCTTGAAACTTTTAAACATGTCGACTGCAAATGTGACAGTAAAACAATATGATTGATAAAGCACTTGACACTGAATGACAAGATTTCGAACCTGTATCGGCTCACAATTTGTGACATCACACACAGTACTGCTGATAGACAATTGTCATTAGTCTATCAAGTTAGTCCTTGTCTCTAATACTTTTCTCTTTATTTTATTTTGATTTTTGACATGTAGAAAGAGAAAATTTGGTGACAAGTATGATCAGATTGTCCACAGTCCGTCCAGAAAACTGGAAAGTTGTTTCTCCATCTGACAAGCTCTTATCTGATTGGCTTACTTTATCTGACTTTCTGAAGTAAGGGCATACATGATTTTTAATCAATTAGCCTAGAAAAAAAAATTGTGTTTACAAGGTACCGGACTGACAGTGAACACTTTGGACATGCATGAATAACCTCAGTCAGGATTTTTGTATTATTTTATTATTAACGTTATTATTGCACTTAGGGCATACAATAAAAGATCCCATCAAAGATCTCTACAACCTGTCAAGTTACAACTGTGGAAACCCAACTCAGATGCTCCTCCAGTGTACCAGAGAATGTCGATTTACCCTTATTAGCTGATAATTCTGATTATATTCCAAGATGGACACATTTCTACCATAGCTCTCCTCTGAGAAAACCTAGCGAACAGGTGTTTTCAATCTTATCTGAAATGAGCAGTGTTGGAGGTAACCCATTAAAAGTAACATGCATTATGTAATCAGGCTGCTTTTTGATCTAACAAGTAATGCATTACAAGTAACATGCATTATGTATTCAGATTACGTTTTGATCTAAAGAGTAAAGTAACATGCATTAAAAGTAACATGAATTACGTAATTAGATTACTTTTTGATCTAACAAGTAAAGTAATGCATTACAAGTAACATGCATTATGTAATCAGATTAATTTTTGATGTTACAAAGAAAGTAATGCATTACAAGTAACATGCATTATGTAATTAGATTACTTTTTGACGTTATTGAGTAAAGTAATGCATTCAAGTAACATGCATTTCGTAATCAAGATTACTTTTGATCTAATGAGTAAAGTAATGCATTACAAGTAACATGCATTATGTATTCAGATTACTTTTTGATCTAAAGAGTAAAGTAACATGCATTAAAAGTAACATGCATTATGTAATCAGATTACTTTTTTGATTTAACGAGTAATGCATTACAAGTAACATGCATTATGTAATCAGATTACTTTTTTGATGTTACGAGTAAAGTAATGCATTACAAGTAACATGCATTTCGTAATCAAGATTACTTTTTGATCTAATGAGTAAAGTAATGAATTACAAGTAACATGCATTATGTAATCAGATTACTTTTTGATGTTACGAGGAAAGTAATGCATTACAAATAACATGCATTATGTAATCAGATTAATTTTTGATGTTACAAAGAAAGTAATGCATTACAAGTAACATGCATTATGTAATTAGTTTACTTTTTTGATGTTACGAGTAAAGTAACATGCATTAAAAGTAGCATGCATTACGTAATCAGATTACTTTTTGATCTAACGAGTAAAGTAATGCATTACAAGTAACGTGCATTTCGTAGTCAAATAGCGTTTTTGAGGTTACGATTAGAGTAATGCATTAAAAGTAACATGCATCATGTAATCAGATTACTTTTTTGATGTTACGAAGTAATACATTTCAAGTATCATGCATTATGTAATCAGATTACTTTTTTGATGTTTTCTGAAGAAAGTAATGCATTACAAGGAACATGCATTATGTAATCAGATTACTTTTTTGATGTAATGAGTAAGGTAATGTATTACAAGTCACATACATTATGTAATAACATTACTTTTTTGATGTCAATGCAAATTTCATTCTAATAACACAAATACATTTATTTACAGTCAAAAAAGTTACTGCAGATGAAATGTCACAGTATTAGTATGAATTGTAGCTGAAATATAGCTATTGATGCATGATGTCCAATATAGTGGACAGATGATTAATCCGATTTTTTTAAATCAATACTTGGAAAATTTAACTGTGATATGCCTTATTAAATATTGCTTGATTCTACAACATTTTTATACCTGCAAGAGTCTCCTATAGGATAGAAGGAATGGATGGATATTTTGGAGCAACTTGGCATTTGTGACTGGCCATCGGCCATCTCGGTTTGGAAAAAAATCGACATACAACCCACTAGGGTCCACTGTAGAGGTTGATATGCAACTACATTCGCTTTTGCACTGTCGGGCCGAATGGTTCTGATTGTGTAACCGTACTATTCCGTGCTGATCCAGGCCAGCTGGTACGGTTCTGGTAGAATTTTCTACTGTGCGGCTGATAATGGCCGCTCTTTGGAATGTCATACAAAAGCGTCAGTCATTGCCTTGGTAACACAGCGTTTTACTGATGAAATAAGATGTAAATAATGACCGCAATGTGGAGGATGATCAGATATTTCTTTTAATTGTATTATTAATTTGTGTTTATGTCTCTCAAATAGAGAGCTTAGCCAGCTACAGAAAAACTGGTAGCTGGGCAACAGACAAGAGACAAATCCTGAGTGGTGACGTCACTTCACTGGATTCGACCAGCAGGATTCAGCACAGTTAGACAACCAAGCCTAGAATTCTGGGCTGAGAACAGTTTGTAATCGTGCAGTGTCGTACCAGGCTCAACTGGAACCATTCGGCCCGACGGTGGAAAAGCGGCTTATGCCATCAAACCCCATGCATTTGCAAGAAAATGCTTTTAGAATAGCTGTCCACTGTAGTGACCTCTATGAATGAAAGAGTTAATATTTATAGCCAATTATAACATCAATACATTTATTGAAAAAACTGAACTCATGTACAACAGAGATTTGTCAGCAAGGCAGCGTTTGATGGAACAAAACGGACCATGATAATATATTCTTGTTTTCCAATAATAATACTACTTAAAATTTTAATACATTATAATTAATGTAAATCTAATTCACTCAATTACAGGTAAAATCCCCAAATACTCATTCATTTGGAGTTCGGCCAAGCCAAGGGACCATATTTGTTTAGGACGAAGTAATTGAAGAGCATCATCCAGCAGGGTTTGCCAATTAGCTAATGGGATCAGCCATCATAACTTTAAATTCAGCCCACAGCACATATACTGGGTGTGATTGATTTCACCTAGAGACATTTGCTATGTCATTAACATGTCCTGAGAGAGGACTTCATTACCGGATAAAGAGGTACAGTCGACTGTCCGGCGTTTTAATTTAGCACTGAGGCTTACAGTTATATTCACAGTCTCATAACTCAGCGTGTGTAATCCACAGCGAGGGAGGCTGCGAAGCCAATTATTCATTAAAACACACTGATAGAGAGTGAGTTAGAGTCAAACTTTCTGCATCATTCAAAGGTGATTGCTATTCAATAGACACATCAGGGAAAATATATCATGAATGTGATGTCAGAAATAATCACTTACCTCTCAAATCAAACCGACATTATTATTGTAACACAAGCTATGTGTATTTATATACAGCTGTTCACCCTGATCTTGGAGCAAGCAACGAGCAGGTAGCCATAGAGACACATAATTTATGACCAATATGTCACCGGTTTACAATTAACACAGATAATGAAGTCTGTGTTGAAAAGCTTGAAGACCTAACAAGGTTTCCATGGTAAATTGTATTAGATACATTTCTGTAACAAAACGAAAAGAAAGCCTACAACAATTCTCATCTCATCTCTTTAGCAAACCATTTTGCAAACTCTTTTTGAGTGACAGATACTAAACTATAAGGCACATATCACTTGACATTAGCACATTTAGCTATTAAGGGTGTGTTCACTCTTGTAGATTGGTTAGCTTGGTTTGTTTGGTCCAGACCGGACCGGACCAAAAACCAAAAAAAACATTTAGTCCTGGTCCGCTTAGTGTTAAGATTGCCTTTTTTATCACCGAACCTAAAGGCACAGGGATACGTTCACAACCTAATTGGTCTCCTTTTATGACGTATTGACTATTTTGAAATGGAATTTACCTAACATCCAAAACAATGCTGTGTGCTGGGATAAATGCGCTCGTTGTATGTACGTAGCCTACATACAATGGTATTTTGACCAGCTGAGAACTCGTGAAGAGTTTATAAAATGTGTAAAGGAGTCAAAGAGATGTTTCTTTAGGGTAGTATTTTCTTTTTTTTTTTAAATGATATTGAAAATGGTGATAAGAAATATGAAATTTCAAATGTATTGAGGGTTAAATGTAATTTTTCTTTTTTGATGTCATAAAAACCCTTTTTAGCTATATCGTGAGATATCGTATATATCGTAGCCCCATTTAGCTGACCACCTTTTACAAGAAAACTAAAGCTTCAAAAAATAAAAAAATAATAAAATCACAAGACGGCATTACTAATGTATTTTAAATCATAGAATAAAATGTGCAAATATCTTGAGCTTGTGTTCACCACAGACCCTTTTTCAAGCATTTAACCAAAAACTCGTTCAAAAAACCCACTGACTTCAGGATCGTGGAACCAGAAGTGCTAAAATGCTAACTAATTTCCGGGTTTTGACCTACAAAAATACGTCATCCCTGCACCATGTGTTTTGATAAGCATTTCTGAAATAGCTTGTCCCTTTTAAAAATGGCCAGTAGCCTTTTGACAGTCCTAAAAATTCATTTTAGCATATAGTGCAGCTCAAAGCTACTATACCAATTCCAATTTTGAGTTCACAGTGTCTTTATGTGCTGTATTCTCCGGTGGCTCTCAGATACTCACTGTAGAGAATAGTACCATGAGGTGTCTTGCTCTTCATTGTCAAATACACGGTCCTCCTGTCCTCAGAGGAATGACTCGTAAAGTGAGTGTCTGACTGAAACAGGGACGTCAGAGACGGCAACTCCAAGAAAGAGGTACCATCAAATCGAGGGAAAAAGACTGTTGCATCTGAAAAAGAAGACAAAAAAAACTATAATTTTACTGGTAAAAGGTAAGGTTGACAAAAAAAAGTAAACGTCCATCCTTTTCACCATTTTGCCAGTTAGGGATTTGAAATACCTGGGGTGTGACAAATAATTTTTTAGAAAAACAAAATATTTCAAAATCTCTCAACTAATATGAGCTCATAAACGTACAGCACTCGTTTAATGTGACACACACACAGACACACCCACAGTATATAAATATATGTTTGTGGTTGCGCAGAGATGATGACTCGCCACTGGTTCCTTTGAGGTTTTCCTATGGGTTTCAATTAAAGGTTTCAATTTCTGAATAAAATAAAGCCTGCGATATAAACATAACTTGTAATCAATGTAAATCACACACACATCTGAAAATGCTAATTTTGAAGCAGTTATGTTTATTTTTTGAAAATGTATGTTTCTAATAAGTAACTAGATAAGACAGTTTGGGGTGTGTGTGAGTGTGTGTGCAGCTTACATTATAGAACAACAAATCAAGGAATCATCAAGTTATGTTTACAACAGACTTTATTTTACTCATAAATTGAAAACTCCTATTATAAAACACCATAGGAAAATATCAAGGGAACCGGTGGCGAATTAATCTTCCAGGTTTTGACGTCATACCTGCACCACTCTCATTCTCATTTTTCTCTCTCTCTCTCTCTCTCTCTCTCTCTCTCTCTCTCTATATATATATATATATACACACACACACACACACACACACACACACACACACACACACACACACACACACACACACACACATATACACATATACACATACACTGTATATATTATACTGCATATTCATATTTTATATGCATTTACTTTTATGACATTATATTAACCGAGAGGCTTAAAAATCGTATATATTCAGGGCTGATTTGTATATAAATAATTAATATTGCTTTTTGTCTGTGGAAAAAGTTTTAATGAAGTATAGCATGTCACTCTGACATGTCAACTACCCATTCAGTTTTTCAGAGATCTTCAAATACTAAAATGCATAACCTGTAGTTTACTTGACTAACAGCATTATGACTTAAATTTTGACCGTTTACTAGTATAACCTCCAAGCTGAGTGCACAGTCAAGAGCAGTAATGTCTGCCAGACTCTGATAAGTATAGCCTACACACAAAGGCAGGAGGATCCTGTCAGGACCTGTTCTGGAGCAATGTTATCTCCCAGAGGGTGACAGACGACAGTGACTCTAGGGGAAGAGGAAGGTGGGTGTTGTCTGCTATGGTCACGACCTCTCTGCAGCGGTAATGATCTGTTAGCTTTTACACACAGAAGGCTATGTATGTAGCGTGACACTGTCAAGGCATATGTGACAAGACCATCTGCGGTGAACGTGTTGCTCATACAGGTCTACATACCACACATTGAGGTTGATTCAGCAAGATCCAGGATGCGGTTCTCAGGGAGGCCAGGAAAGGCAATTTACTGTACATGACTTCCTAATGCATGAGACTGCAATGACAAACTAAAAGCTAACTAACCAACACAAGGGACCAGTTTTGGTTTTAACACTGGTAGAGAAATTTCTGACAACTGATCTTAAATGTTACCATTTACAACAAGTCTTCAACAAATTGTTTGCACGTTTTTACACAATATTTAATTTATATATTATTTTCAACTTTATATATTAGAATTTTTTTATTTATATTGTATTTTTAATTAAATATTATTAATTAAATTATCTGTGTTAATTGTGCAATTAATTGTGTTATCTGGAAAATAATTTAAGTTGACATGGTATCTTTTTGTATCTTATCCATAAACAGAATAAAAATAATTTGTGATTAATGATGATTTCTGACCAATTTGTTAGAAAGCAGAATTAAACTGTAAAAATAGCATATTTAGTAAATGTATGTATTTATTCAATATATCAAATGACTGATATATTTGATAAATAATTTTTTCTGAATTTGACATTTTTACCATTCTATTCTGCTTATTTTTCATTTACAAAATTATTTTATTAGTGCAGAAAACATGATAAAACATACAAAAGTTTCCATGTATAAAGACTTTTACATAAGGCTGTTAAAAAAATTGGTGTAAATACAGTATCATTTATTCTCATTCTCAGTTCTATCAGCTATGACATTTAAATCAAGCATATTATGTTTATGAGCCCATAGAGTAGCCTAGTGAAATACATATCCATATTTTCATGTGATATATATATATATATATATATATATAGAGAGAGAGAGAGAGAGAGAGAGAGAGAGAGAGAGAGAGTGTGTGTGTGTGTGTGTGTGTGTGTGTATGTATGTACAATAGAATAACAGAATAGAATAAAATAATTTGGAATTAATTTCATGATTTCTGACTAATGTTTAGAAAGCAAAACGAAACTGTAAAATGTATTTACTCAATATATTTATATTAATATTCCCCAGACCCTACATTCTTAAAAAATAAAGGTTCCAAAAGGGGCTTTCTGCAGCAATGTAATAGAAGAACCAGGTTCCCTAAAGAGTCTTCAAGTGAACAGCTCTTAAAAGAGCCATTTTTTTCTTAATATGAACATCATTTTAAAAACATCGAAAGGACCCTTTTCCACTATAAAGAATCTTTTGTGCAATGGAAAGGTTCTATGGGTGTTAAAGGAACCATCAATGTGTAGTTTGCAAACCCCTGTTCTGTAATCATTTAAGGAGTTAACAGAACATAGAAATACTAAATCAGATTATTTTTCTTCATTCCCTACATGCAGTCTGATCTGGTTGTCATTGCAGATGCAGAGATTCAGATAACAATCCATTATGATCAGTGTGATAAAGTGGTTGGGTCTAACATTGTGTCTAGCTGCTTGTTAAAGATGCTGGTTAGGCAATGTCTTAACTGCAAACCATCCATCCTGAAAATAATAACAGTGAGAGACAAGATTTCCTCCCAAGCATCCTCTGAAAAATAAGTCTTTGACGACCCTTTTGACCTTTCAGATCTGCATTTATGACACTGTGCTGCTTTTGTTGTTAAACCACAGATGCACATTCAAGTCAAAGCCTGAGCTTACAAACATTTTATAAAAATTTTTAATTCAGACTATCCTCTATGCCGCTTAAAAATGAATAATGATAAATGCACTGTATCTGCATAATACTGTAGCAGAATTTGCCATTTTCACTTCATAAACATGTCTATAATCAAATTTTCGGGACGGACAGTAAATCTCTAGTAGAACCAGAAGAATCTGTCACACTTGTGTACCAGGATTAATCTCGCCTGTTGCCCCAGAGAATATTACTCTTCCGCTCCCCGCATCAAGCACCAACAGTGACAATAATCACTGTGCCAAGCAGCAAACACCGATTTGACTCAGACTAAAGCAAGAGAGGCTCCTCTGCCATATCCTAAACTTATAGTAATTCACATCGAAAAACTTTGTCAGCAAGTAAACAGCCCTCGGACTCCACTCCCTTCCAGCACCCAGAAGGGCCGCCACCACCAAACAGAGTTTGAGGCTCAGAAAGCGGCCAAGCAAACCGAGCGATTCCCAGCGCTCCTCGCAGATTGGACTGCAGTCAGACCGAAGGAGCCTTTCAAACGGCTTCCCGATTCCTCTAACTCAGCAGAAAATAGTGCACACTCTCAGGGCTGCTGTTTAAGGGGGAGTTTTACGAGGCTGATGAACCGTGAGATAAGCACAGAAACAGTCTTGATGGATAGGCGAAGGGAAAGAAAAGCAAACGACTGGTTGAAAAAGGTGACGGTGCCTTTTTCTCAAGCATTACAGACAACTTCGATGCAGCAAACAGTAGATATTGCACCATAAGCGATGAAGCTAACTGATTTACAATGTTTCTTCGCATACACTGTAAAAAAAAAATGTTCGACACTGTAAATAAAACAACCATTAATAGTGTATGTTTTACAAGGAAATACTATTTAAGTCTTTCTACTTCCAATTTTTTCCCACATTTAACCCTTAAAGGCATACCGTGGAAATTTAGTGACCAGGTACATCATTCACTACCCCCCTCCAAATGTTTCATTTTTTAAATTCAGTTCAATCTGTGAGGAATCTTAGTATTCCTCAATCAATTCATTATAAACAATATAACAAGAAAAATATATACAATTATAAAAGAATGCCTGTTTTCGCATTCATTTTTTGTAAAAATTGTATAGGGTCGCTAACGGCCCGAGGTGTGTAACAGTGCAAGTATATTATGTTCTGCGCAACAATAATTTAATCTTTGACGACTGAATAAGTGCAATGTCCGATAGGCTGACACACACTGATGAAGTGACGTTTCACTCATAGTTACTGCAGGCAGAAAACAAAAGAATAGGAAGCATCATCAGCAAAACTTGAAATGACTCAGCGATTTACTGCAGAGCAAGTACTGAACGCAATCGAATATTAGCGTCACTGTCACTTGATGGCGGACCTGCTGAAGAAGCTATAAGTGATCAAAATATTGATTTTGAAGACTTAGAAAATTATAATTTGGAGAATGTTTGAGATTGCGAATATGAGCCAGATGCTGAATGTACTAGAAAACAGGACAGTGGTGATGGTATAAAACGTCTGCTTAAACTGAACCCTTCCAAGCTCCAAAAGGTAACAAAATATGCTTAATTTTAATCTTATATCAGGAGAGTTTTATATTATCGTGACGGGTAGAGATCCATCCGTGTTAGATACAGATTTGGGTCACTAAAGACCCGAATATGTAATGATTGGTGAAACATTCAATTAGGGTAATTCAATGTGTTTCTTTGTAGTTTATTTGTAGTTCATTTTTGAAATTTACAAGCAATTTCTGAGTAAATATTGTTTCTACACAATAATTTTTTCAGTGCACGAGTGGCCAAACGTATTGAGAGGATATTTGTTTTTAATGACCCTACAAGTTTGATTAAACTATCAAAATATGAGGAAAATATACATACATTTTAAACACAAACTTGGTTAAGGTATCTGACAAAATTATTTGGCAAAAAAGGCAAACTACAGCTAAAGCTTATTAATATTTTGTTGGTTCTCTCTTGTTTTTGCATGTGCTCATAATTTATTTGTATGGCAGCTTGGCCAAATATTATGCTCCAACAAATTTTATTTATTTTTTTATTAAGCTCCAACAAATTTTTTATAATATTTGAATAAAGGGTGAAGATGTCAATTTTCCTAAGCTGGACATCACTTTTAGCCACTACTGTATGACAGAAACAAAGGACGCATCTGTCGTGTGGTCAACAAAAAAAAAAAAAAAAGTGTTAAATCTGCACAACTTTACTTGAACCGAGAAAGCTCGAAGGAATTATTTAATACAGTGTCTACTTGATTATGTGATATTTCCCATGGGGGGGACTACAAATGAGTCAGCCCTGAATATAGCAACCCCCTTGCTTTGCATAGTGCCCAGAGGGACAAATAACATTTCAGTGGATTACTTAATTATCTGCAAATTAGCACTTTGAGAACAAATGGCAGAGGTGCTGAGAAAAGGGCGTAAGAGCACGGAAGTGCTGAGTGAGTTATCGAGAGAGGTCACCGGTTGCCTTCCTGCTTTTAATAGAACTGTAGACTCCTCATAGATGGTTCTTTTATCAATAAATGCCTGAATAAACAAAGCAGACCCTGCAAAAAACCTAACCATGAAACAGGCAAATATACAAAGTGACGGACAGCTGTAAATACTCTTCAAAATACAGTGTGCACCATACAGTATGTGCAGCACGGAGCTCTTTCCTCCTGTAGAGACTCGTGTGTCAAGATTATGCCCCAAAATAAGTCAAAAAGCAAGCTGAGCAGTTTTATACAGAGAAAACCATCTTGTATATATACTAATGCCCTGACACCAAACCCTGTCTGTATTATTACTCTTGAGGTGTAAGGCACATGTGCATCCGTATCTCCCAAAGGAGGGCACGATCTGACCAAGCTGTGAAAAATGCTGAGAGGCAAATAAAGTCATTTCATCTTGATGACAACTTGTCATTAAGAACATTGCTGACATCGTGTTTTTTTGACTATTCAAATTTCACTTGTATATGTGTGGGTATTGTATTTTGCTCACTATATTCTTGACTATAATGTAGGACTGAGTGTACAGCATTAGCATAAACTGGTAATACTTTTTTACAATAAGATTCAGTTTGTTATATTTTAGTTTATTTATACATTTATTATTCTAGGTTAATGTTAATAATTTATACTATTATGCATTTTTAATTCATATTTGATCATAATATACAAGTGCCGTTCAAAAATTGGGGTCAGTATTATTTTTTCAAATAAATACTGCTCTTTTTAACGTTCTATTATTCAAAGAATGCTGAAAAAAAATGCAGATTTTAGTACTGAAATATGTGCTTACTTAATAAAGCTTTTAAGCAATATTTGTTTAAATAATTTTTAATTCCCTTCTCATAAGGCATGCTGGGATCCAAGGTTTTCCTTTTCAGCATCAATCCTTCAGTCTTGTCACATGATCTTTCAGAAATCAATGTTGAAAACTAGAGAGTTTCCACAACCTGAGACTATAATAGTTTAGTTAGACGCATTTGTGATGGGGAAAATTCCTCATCCACCGAGCACTGATTCCCAATATGAACAGCAAGGAAACATTGCGGTTGATTTAACACACTCACTTCACTCTCGTAAAGTCCCACCAGGGAGACATCACTGAGAAGCAGAAATTACATAAAAATGTCCATAAATCTCTTTTGCCTTCTGTGTAATTAACTTCCAGTAGAAAGAGACTTTAACAGTAAACCTCACAATGTTTAAATTAAAGGTACATCTCCGTGTCCCTCTTGACTCAATCCTTGGTCAATTGGTCAATCCTTATTTCAAGGCATTTCAAATTCATGTTGATTAGGAAAGTGAATAAAAAGTGGTGCTGATTGAGTTGTTTCCACCAGTTTAACCTGAACAACCGGTCGATATTCTGTATTTTTTTCTAAAGTGACAGTTTCGGGAGCGATACAGGAGTACGGAATATCGATTTGTTGTTCAGGTTAAACTGGTGTTAAACTTTTGTTCCACAATTCTGTGTTTCTATCTGTGGTCCAATTTATGCCATACCATCATAACAGCTTTTTGTCGGTTTACGGTTTGTGTCACACACGTCCTAAAAAGTGAAGCCAAAACAATTCAATCGCCCCCTGATGGATGCCTGCATATAGGTCTTTAAAACTCTGCCCTCTCCATGTAATCAAATGGGATGCTAACCAAAAAATAAAAAATAAATTAATTAGGCTTCACATTTTTTTTTACTGAATTTTTTTATGAAGATGGTATATGTTATTTTGGGTAGTTCTTATCATGCTGATGAATGTTTGAAGTGCTCGTTTTCCCATTAAGTTTTTATTTTATTTTATGCTATATAAATGGGGTGTAACGTCATGATTGACAGCTGTGTTTGCCATCAAGTCTGCGGGAGCGATCGGCAATGATAGTTTCTGGGATATATTTGGCTTCATCGTGGAAGTAAGTGGAGACACACAACCTTAATCTTTTAAAGTCTATGGTTCAACCACACAACACACAAAACGTAAACGTATATCATCTCTGAGGTCAGTTGTCCTCTTATTTGTAATGCGACACTGAAGAGATTCAGTGTGACTCTATCACTCCCTTTCTATCATGAAGTCACAGACACCCTCTCATCTTCTCAACCCTTCACCCTCAGGATATTTCCCGCATTTTTGCCATGACATGTTTGCTGATGATAGCTGGTCAATGGGCAGAGTAATTATGAGAAGACTAAATTATAGTGACAAGAAGGTTGAGCTGACAGCCTCTCACTAGCATATAACCTTACAGCATTTTAGAAATCATAAAGGACTCCATGCTGTTTTATGTTTTTGTTTTTTGGTTTTTTTATTAAACATGATATATGAACAGAAACAATACAATTAGGAAACAATAAAGCTGCTCTGTGTACAAACAAAACATTGCCAAAGACCACAAATGAACTGAAATTTAATTTTGGAACTAACTGCAGCTGAAATGTATTTCTTCTTCCCTTGTCATACTTCTTTTTTCCTGTTTTCCCAAGCCTTATAATATTATTTAACCACTATTACTGTTGACGTACTGTCCTTTTAAGTCCTCCTAATGATGCACTATGAAGCATTTTCTTTTTGTGTTCCAAATACTTGATTCGTCTTATAAACTTTGAAGAACCATTTTATTCCCATATAGGGCTGACATTGTCAAAAATAGAAATACAAAAAAAAAAAAAACTACAGCTTTGAAACTAAAAGCTAAGCTGTGCTTGTCTGTAAAAAGAAAAAAGTGTGTAGTTAGGGACTAGCATTCAAAATAAAGAAGAAGAGCTAAGAGGAAGTATTAGTATCCAGCAGTATTAGAATTTGCCACTGGCCTCCTGTATGTGTGTGTATGGAAAAAACATTTTCATCACTTATTCAAAAAGTATTTGCACTGCATGCACAAAAATGTGCAGTTACAATTTTTCCTCAGTCTCTTTGCGAATCTTAATGTTGTTTCAAGAAATGTACCAAACCAGTAAGTGCATTTCTCAATACAATTCGTATAAACAGCACCACAATGGATTACTACCTGCAGGAGCATGTTCTTGCTCAAAATCCTTAGTTCATCTCTCACAGTATTTGTCAATGAACATATCAGTGCCATCGGAATGACAAGTCCTTGTTTCATTGTTTACAAACAAGACAGTCAAAATGCTTAGTCATGTTTTCAATATAATAGTGTACTCTGTCAATATTTTCCAAATGTAAACATATGGCTACAATGTTGATGACAAGGATTGAAACTTCACAAGACTGTACTTTATCTGTATGGCATTTATAAATGTAAAATGTTTAAATATTATGAATTTACACAGGCTACTACGTGGGATATTGATTGCAAGAGACTGGACAGGATTCACAGTTACACTTTGTTGGTCTATCAACAAATTACAGTACAATATCATTGCGATATAAAGAAAAAGAGAAGACTCTCTCTTTCTATGTATATATATGTATATATATATATATATATATATATATATATATATATATATATATATATATATATATATATATATATATATATATATATATATATGTATATATGTATATATATGTATATATATATATATATATATATATATATATATATATATATATATATATATATATATATATATATATATATATATATATATATATATATATATATATATATATATATATATATATATATATATATATATATATATATATATATATATATATATATATATATATATATATATATATATATATATATATATATATATATACATATATATATATATATATATATATATATATATATATATATATATATATATATATATATATATATATATATATATATATATATATATATATATATATATATATATATATATATATATATATATATATATATATATATATATATATATATATATATACATATACATAGAAAGAGAGAGTCTTCTCTTTTCTTTTATATATATAATGATATTGTACTGTAATTTGTTGATAGACCAACAAAGTGTAACTGTGAATCCTGTCCAGTCTCTTGCAATCAATATCCCACATAGTAGCCTGTGTAAATTCATAATATTTAAACATTTTACATTTATAAATAAATAAATATATATATATACACACACACACATACACATACATATACATACATACATACATACATACACACACACACACACACACACACACACACACACACACACACACACACACACACAGGCCTACTGTATATGTGTACATGAGTGTGTGTATATTTACTGTATAACGTAAAATGTAAGTGACTACATTAAAGTAAGCGTACAGTATAGTAAACATTGTCTGATTACATAACTCTTCTGTTCTACAAAAGTTTGAATGATTGAAGCCACGGTTGTTCTCCCAACAACTGACAGTACCTTCTGACCCGCCTCGGCCATAAGGTCATGGTTGAGAACATGCTCCACAATTGTGGCCCTTATTTCATTAGAAACATGTCTACATCTGGGCCTCTTCTACCTCTTCCCCTGTTTTGCCTTATTATGCTTCCCTATGTTGTTGGTCTTTGTAGCAGAAGACTTGTCATCAGCTTGTAGGCCCTGCCAGGCCTCCCTGAGGATGA
Organism: Paracanthobrama guichenoti; assembly: GCA_018749465.1. Lineage (NCBI taxonomy): Eukaryota > Metazoa > Chordata > Actinopteri > Cypriniformes > Gobionidae > Paracanthobrama > Paracanthobrama guichenoti. The sequence goes on along the minus strand of CM031955.1, from coordinate 20,251,732 downwards.
GTCCCTAGCATTGTGGGTATCTAATTTGTCAGCCAGTAGTTTACTGTCAGCCGGCCCTATCAGGCCATCCTGGAACTGGGCAAGTCCCCGGGCTCTCGGTTTCTCTGTTAGTTAACAACAGCAGGCCTCACCTGGCCTCTCTGAGGTGAGTTCCCGGTTCCCAGTCACTCTGACAGATAGCATGTATTGCTAGTAGGTAGTAGGCCTCTTCTGGCCTCCCTAAGGCTTGCTGTCAGGTAGTAGGCCTTGCTAGGCCCCCCTAAAGGCAAGCCCCCGAGTTTTTGACACTCCAGTAGCTAGCATGACTGGTTGTCAGGTGAGAGGCCTGCTATCGGGCCTGCTATCGGGTAGTAGGCCTCTCCAGGCCTCCCTGAGAGCGGGCTTCCGAGTCTGGATGCTCGGACAGCTAGCATGATAGGCTATTGGGTGGAAGGCCTCCCCTGGGGCTTGCTATCAGGTGGCAGGCTTCGCCAGCCCTCCCTGAAGGGGAGTTCCTGAGTCGGAATGCTCGGGCAGCTAGCTTTCTTGCTAACAGGTGGTAGGCCTCATCCGGCCTCCCTAAAATCTTGCTATCAGGTGGTAGGCCTCACCAGGCCTCCCTGATGGCGAGTTCCCGAGTGCAGCCAGCATGACTTGTGGTCAGGTGTTAGGCCGCTCTAGGCCTCCCAGAGGGTTTGCCACCAGGTAGCAGGCCCCACCAGGCCTCCCTGGGTGCAAGTACCCAAGACTGCAACTAGCTTATGCTGACAGCTAGAGGATGCTTGTTATCAGGGGCCTGGCCTTAGCAGGCAACACCTGAAGGCGAGCTCATTCCCTAGCACGACAGTGGTGTCACTTTCTGCTACTGGTTCCCTACAGAACGTGGACCCATTTCGCCTCAGCTTGGTCTACCTACCAGGCAGGCTCGGTGCTCCCTTCATTGAAGGTCGCCTGTGAGTACGCAGCCGCCTGGGCCTGGTCATTGGTCGTAGACCCCCAGTGTGGCCTCTCAGTCAGATCAGTCCATAGGCCTGTCCGGCCTCCTTAGTGCCTTGAAACATAGGGCTTTGTGGATCCTCGGCAAGAGCAGATAGACTCCCCTCACTAGCAAGGGTCATAAAGCACTATGCTGAGGTCTGCTTTCCGGGATATCCCGTCTCTGAGATCCGGTCCGAGTTGGTCACTGCCAGCTTCGCAGTCCCTCTGACTGGATGCCTCACTGAGGCAAGTATCCAGAGGCTCTGTTTTCGAACAGACAGGGTTGGCCAAACCGGAGTGTCCATTATAGGCGGAACCAGGTCAGGCCTCCCTGGTGGCTTTCGGGTGAATATGTTCCCCGAGTAGTGACTTGACTGGGGCTCCCTCAGGATCCCTAGCCACATTCCCTTTAAGGGACCCCTTCTGTTGAAGTAGTTGGTCCCAGGCCTTTGAGCAGCCTGGGTTATGAGACCTCATGTTATCATTAAGGTCCTTTCTTAGGCAGATAGCTTGGGCTATGACCGTAGGGAATGCTGTCACCGACAGCCCAGTGTGACCAGAGGGAGAGTGGCTCGGGCATTTCAGTCGAATTTGCTCGTTCTGACAGTCATCACTGCCAGTGGGCACACACTTCCCTCAGCATGGCGTAGTGGGTATATCGTTCCCCATATGCGTTCTGGACGCAGTCCGAGTTCCCTTTCGAAAGGGAACGTCTCAGGCAGGTTACGTATGCAACCTATGTTCCCTGAGAACAGGGAACGAGACACTGCGTCCCGTTGCCATGCCTCGGGGCCTGCCTGCCAGACAGTCCCTTCCGACTAAAAGGTGAATGTCATGTTGCGAGGCGCCCTTATATACTTCTGGGTCACACTTTGATGACATCATGGGCTGTTGCTGGTCAATAGGATTGACGTGATATGATAGTAGCTTCAGACATCCGTTACACTGAGACGTTCCCCATATGTGTTCTGGACGCAGTGTCTCGTTCCCCGTTCTCAGGGAACATAGGTTACATACGTAACCTGAGACGTTCTGTTCTATCTAAAGAAATATGAGGTAAACATGTGAATTGTTACAAATTGAGGCTGTATAAAGTGCACAACGCAGGAGATGAATAGATAACATTCTTTAATCCAGTCTTTAATCCAAAAAAACAGAGAAGGTTCAGGACACATTCCATCAAACGTGTATACAAACAATAACCGACGAAGGACTGAACAGAACAGGGAGTATAAATACACAGGGTGAAGGAGGGAACTAATAAGACACAGGTGGAGATGGCAAACTAATCAGAGACAAACGAGCACAGGTGAAAGACCAAACAGAACATAATTGTGACATGAATACATATTTCTCCAAATGTGGACTAAAAGTTTGTAGCCTTGTGTACCAAAGCACTGTGATCAAAAATAAATAGGAAGAAAAACGCGATTGAATATGTACAGGTCTCATTGTATTCAAAATATTAATAACTACAGATTGATTTTACATTCCTATCAGAAATTAAGAATTATTAGTGTCATTGTAAATAGTGGTCAAATATTGAAGCTGATCTAGTTAATACTTCAAAGCTCAAAGTTAAATCTGAATATTTATGGTAAAAAAGTGTCCACTGTGTGATTTATTTTTAAAGAAAAAATAAATATTTTTTTTCAAAGCATCCCCCTTCTGTTTTTTTCTCTCACAATTAGCGCCCTGATAATAATAATAATAATAATAATAATAATAATAATAATAATAAAGGAATTGAATAATTAAAGGATTAAAATAGATTTAATAAATAAATAAATAAATAAATAAAGAATGGTAAAGTTCTAGGTCTAATTGTAGTAGGCTAATGAAGTAATCAATTTAAACTATTTGCAAATATTTTATTTTAAAACAGTTCACTCTTATTCGTATGTCTAATATGTAGAAAATGCTAACTTTTTTTGCGTCGTCACATTAATGTATGAATTACATGAATCATGATCGAATTTTTTCAATTCAAAACGGCAAAATTTCACAAAAAGTTGAGTAGTTTGCATCAGATAGTCTATTACTGTCAGTAGCTGAACATTTCTAGCATAAAACAGTTGTCTAAGACTTGCATCTACTTACATCTTTCCACAAACTCTTGTTGCATTGTGACAGTATGACAGTATAATTATTATGCATATATAAATACACACACATGCATGTATATATTTAAGATTTTTTTAAATATTTATATATGATATAAATTAAAGTATAAACATGCAGATATTTCTTAAATATATACATGTGTGTGTGCATTCAAATATACATAATAATTATACACAGTACACACACATATATTATGTGTAAACAAACATTTATTTTGGATGCAATTCATCGTGATTAATCTTTTGACAGCCCTAAAATCTTTTAAAAATGCACTGAAAATCATTTCAACATTTTTTATTTTATTTAGTTTTAATTTCAATTGTTGGATATAATTGAGAAGGTCAAGACCTCTAATGTAGGATAGACCATTTTAGGCATTTAAGTGTAAAACTAGCCACTTTTCATGCTAACCTACTTTTATGTTAGATAATAGTTCTAAAAAACACCTTTTAAAAAAGTCCTTTTGTACCATATTCATGGAAAATGGTAAATGGTAAAAATATCTTTTCCATAATTAGTAGTAAACAAACGTGAAAAGATTAATCTGAAAAGATCTTTTGTTCTTCTTATATAGGAACTGAACTGATCTGTTCACAAACACATCAATCAATGCCTGGCACTGCACAAAAATAGAAAACCTGAATGAATGATTTTTAATTAATTTGAAGCCAGGCATCTCACCGCCAGAGAATCGCAATGTTACATCAATAGAGACAGATGAACTTGTAGCTCAGCAAATTAGCTCTTTACCTGAGCATCGGCTTATTGATACAGGGTAAAACACAGCGAGTCAGCAGGGGCTGGAGAAAAATACAATAAAAAAGCAATTAGCACTAAGGAGGAGCACATTACAATGAATACCCGACTGCTGGAAGTGCATAAAATTTCTGTTTTCTCAGTTTTCCTCAGGTGGTGATTTTGATAAAAGCGAAAGTCAGTTGTCAGTTCAGAGTTTAGCAAATTGTTAAAGTGTAAAATATTCTTTCATGGCAGCTCAGTACAGTAAGTTGAGTGTCAGTCAATATCAATTGGGTTCACTGTGTAAAAGACTTTTTCACTTCACCAGAATTTAATATCATTCATGTCTTATCCTGGCATGAGGCAGAGGAAGTAAAATGAATCTGAACAGGGGTGACAGGGTCACTGTCTCATTTGTAGTAGAAATCAGAGGTGAGCAGATAGAAGGGTTTCTGACATTACAACTTGCTTGATATGGATCTTACTTTAATCAAAGCATGAATTATTTATCATCATCCTTGGTCCAACAACAGGGCAAAGCTTCCATTTTACTTTCCGAAAATGTACCATGCATCTTCTTCCAGCACTGCTTATTTATTTTTTATTAGTAAAAACGTTTGATCATATCCCGCTTTTGCAGGTGAGGTACTACATATTATGATATCAACTGAATTGTCTGAATTGTGCTTTAAAGCACCACACCAAACTTGACCGCTCAGAGTTAGGTTAAGGTTAGTAGTTCAGTAATTCAGCAGAGAAAATTTCAGCTGTGATGTGGAAGGGAAAAGGAACCAGAGGTTTCACCTTGTTCACACAGGCGTCCCGTGAAGTGTAGAGGACAATCACAGAAGAAAGATGAGGCTCCGCTGAGGAGAGAGATGGGACGACACACCCCACCGTTGAGACAGAGCCCCTGTGGGCAGGCAGGTGAAGGCCGTGTGGGTGGGAATACTCTGATATGTCCACCAGGAGGGGCTTCCACTGTGATAAGCTGAGGAGGGGAATCTGTGGAGTTTGCTGGTGGGTCATAATGCCACGGAGACCTAGAAAATGAAAAGGTGAAGATTAAAAATGGATCAACTGAAATACATTACCATGGGGCAAATTTACTAATCAGTAATCACTTACAATATTTCAAACATGCATTTAATTCACTAAACACTTGCAATCCAGTTTATCCAGGCAAATTATTCACAATTACTCTCTTATTCACGGAACTCAGTGATATCTGAGCCTAACTACATCCATTTACAGGAAAAATTGTAATAAATGAAATGTCATTTAAAAGAGATGTTTGTGGCAGGGTTGCGTGGCATTCATAATTTAATTGAGAATGTTGTTTAAAGTCCAATTCAATTCCTGAATTTAATTTGAGGTACCAAACAGGATCCAGAATAGCAAATGCAATTTGAATGTAAGGATGTAGAACTAAAATTAATTTAAAAATCACATTACTGTAATTTTTAGACAGGCAAACAGATAGACAGAGAGACAGACTTACAGATAGACTTACAGACAGACAGACAGACAGAGACAGACAGACAAACAGATAGAGACAGACAGACAGACAGACACAGACAGATAGAGACAGACAGATAGAGACAGACAGATAGACAGATACACAGACAGAGACAGATAGACAGACAGACAGACAGACAGATAGAGACAGACACAGACAGATAGAGACAGACAGATAGAGACAGACAGATAGAGAGACAGACAGACAGACAGACACACAGACACAGACAGATAGAGACAGACAGATAGAGACAGACAGATAGAGACAGACAGACAGAGACAGACAGACAGACAGACACAGACAGATAGAGACAGACAGATAGAGACAGACAGACAGAGACAGACAGACAGACAGATCGATAGACAGACAGATAGACAGACAGACAGATACACAGACAGAGACAGACAGAGACAGATAGACAGATAGAGACAGACAGATAGATAGACAGACAGACAGACAGAGAGACAGATAGACAGACAGATAGATAGACAGAGACAGATAGACAGACAGACAGAGACAGACAGACACAGACAGATAGACAGACAAACAGAGACAGATAGACAGACAAACAGAGACAGACAGACAGACAGACAGACAGATAGATAGATAGATAGATAGACAGAGACAGATAGACAGACAGACAGACAGACAGACAGAGACAGACAGACAGACAGACAGACAGACAGACAGACAGAGACAGACACGTTGTTGATACGTTGGAGCAGAATGGCGTCTATGTGATTGTGGTGTTCTGTTCTTGGTTGTAATAACGAACACAGCAGTCATTTTGATGTTCCTAAATCCTAACCACTGAAGACGCAGTGGCTGAGTTTTGTTTTCGAAGGGAATATTCCCCCCGATCAACGTCAATGCTTTCATGTTAGCGCAAATAATTTCTCACCAGACTGCTTTATAAACGAGGGTCAGTATAAAGCAGGTTTTGCTAAGAAGCTGCTCCTGAAAAAAGGATCAGTACCAACTATTCGTGTTCCTGCTGCACCTCCAGAAGAAGTGAGTGTAACGTTTTATTAACCTTTATATTAATCTTTGCAAATCGCTTGCACGCTTCACGATGAATGCGGCTAAAGTTTACAGGGTAAGTTACATTACGGCATGCTTTCTATGTATGACGTTCTCAATATAATTCATAAATATATATACATAAATATACATTACAACAAATTCTTAGGTGTCCTTCAACTACTGCTAGAAACATTCCTGTGGCGACCTAATGTCAGTGATACAGCCCTGACAGCTGTACCTAACACAGCATAGATAACGTTACGCATCACTGACAAGCCTACATTTACTGAAAAAAGGTTTTTCATGACCATTAGCTGTAACATCAATCTGTCAATGAACTAACAAATACATCAGTAAACACGTAGCATTCGTATCTCACTACGCTACCCTGCCAGTACATACAAAGATGGATCAAAGTGACATTACGTTAACCAACCATTCAGAAACGTCCTGTTCGAGTCTTAATTGTCGAACTTCGTTGGGGCCGTCATCTTGCTCCGGGTCCAACTCCGGTTCAAATTGATACGGTTGCACAGATGTGTCCTCAGAGACTCCCGTTGCCATTCTTTCTCCAAAATATACCCTCAACTGTTGTCAAGGCAACACTCTACGCGTGTTGTGTCAAAACGCCCCACAGAACAGAGGGGCGGGACGAGCAAAGCTCATTATCATTTAAAGACACATGCACTGAAATGGACTGCTAACAGAGCTGTTTTTGACCAGGTAAAATTAGTGTTTTCTTACAATACTAATGAGAATTTTTGATTAAAGTACATTACAAACTTTTCATTTAGACACTAAAGAATCATATTAACTTACAAAAATGGCATTATATGACCCCTTTAAACAAAATGTTGGAATTTCTACAGTGACACAAATCAGTGAATCATTTCTTTTTGAACAAACTGATTCAATAATATGAATAACTTAAAATGAATTTAGAATACCCAACACTGCACAGAATTGTATTGATTCCTGATGGAAAATTAGGTTCAATTACCTGCAGTTGTCAACATTGTTCCTGGCAATGGAATGGTCCACATGGAATCTTCTGAGCTTATTAATTTCGATTATTTCAATGCAGCCGGTGTAGTTGTGGAAAGGCTCAGCTTCCTGAGGAACATGGAACAACAAAGTCTCAAGCAGTTTCTTCAGAGGAAAACAGAAAAACATCTCATACCTAAGGGTAAAAATGAAAAACGGCTACAAAGCAGCTATTCTGGGAGAAGAAAGTGCCATACAACAAAGAAGTTGCATTTTAAGGCACAGTTCGCCCAAAATGAAAATTCATTATTTACTTACTTTCACGTTGTTCCAAACCTGTATGCTGTTATTTCTCTTTGGAACGGTTTTACTTTTCATACAACAGTTCATAGTGACCAAGGACTTGCAAGGACAACAAGAAAAGTAGTTCACAAGACTTGTGTACTATATTCCAAGTCTTAACACAATGCGATAGCTTTGTGTGATGAATATACTGAAATTGAACAGCATACAAGTCTGGAATGACATGAGTGAGTAAATATTGAAAGAGCTTAATTTTTTAGTGAAATATCCATTTAAAATTGATACCTACAAGGAATAATTATATGTATTAATGCAATGACACTTTTCACTGTATAAACATTAATTTATAAATGCCACAAATGCAACAATGTTTTGAAGAGTCTTCAAATGAGACAGAAATGGCTCATGCAAAATTACCAGAAAATTACCAGAAGGAAAAACTGCATTGATAGAATTTATATATATATATATATATATATATATATATATATATATATATATATATATATATATATATATATATATATATATATAACCTCAATTTCATTAGCAGTTCTGTGAAAAGAGAAAAAAAGCATGTGGATCCAATCTTTGTTGTCTAGACGAATACATCTCACTCTCTACTTTTTCTTCTCTTAACAGTATCTCAAGTGCCCGTGACCTGCTTCTAGCTGCCTGAAGGAAAATGAAAAGTGTGCCTGCTAGTTTCTCAGAGCTTTATCACTGTCAATATGTAGACCTTGACAGTTCTTTGAAGCCCTCTGAACCAGTTTTTAGTAACCTGAAAATTACTGCAAAATTCCATTTTAATCCAAATTAAGTTGTTGGTATCTCTGCAGTAAGTGGTCAGGTCATTTTGTAACATGACACAAACCATCAATCTTTCCGTTTCCACTTTCTCAGTTGACTTTTCCACAACCTTTCCAGTCATTTGCAAATACAAATTTTTAGATTAGTTGATGAACCAATTTGTGAATCTGTTTGATTCAAAAGAATCTCTGAAAAAATTTGATTCACTACCAAACCGAATATTTTTAAATGCTAGTTTAAAGCTTCCTAGTTTTGTCTCCTACAATAGGTTAATATGCATCTAAGGTAAAAAAAAAAACAAAAACACACACTTTCATTTTCCTCATAATATAAATTGCACATCACCTCATTTCTCAAAGAGTCTGAAAACGGTTTGTTCAAAGATTCAGTCTCTAAACCCCTCCTTTCCGAAAGCCTATCTGCTCTGATTGGTCAGATGGCCCAGTTGTGAATGGTCGACTGTTCAAAGTGCGTGTCAGCAATGAAATGTCAATGATTATATCTGAATTTCAGCTCTGTAGGCTTCCTCAGCGCTAAGTAATACGAACAGTAACGACAGCGTATTTTTTTCCCGTATCAATTCCAGTTGAATTCCAAAAAGAGTCCTCATCCTTTTGAAGTGCAACACGAGCCAAACTCTTCAGAATTGATTCTTTTAGGAGACAATAACTTTATTTGTCGTGCACTTTGATCTTTAAAACTTTGCAGACCTTTTACATTCACAAACATCTATATTACACACTGCAATGTAATATTCGACAAAGCATAATAAAGGCACTTTAAGGTTTGAGAGCGATATTAACTATAAACATATGATTTTTCCATGACTTTAACTCTAGCTCTTAAATTTCAAGATGAAATTACACTGTAAAAACAAAAAAACTTAAACTATCATAACTTAAAATCTAGCGTAATAACTTACCTGGATTGAATTTGAGATAATTCAAATGTTGGATATACTTAATATTAAATTGCTAATAAAGAAAACTTTACATTTCATTTTTAAGTAAACTTAAAATTTTAAATTAAAGGAAGCATGAACTTTAAGTTGAAACAGTTTTTTTTTTTGTGATAGACTACTGTACAAATGTTTGGGATCAAGAAGAATTTCTTTTATGCTTGTCAAAAGTCAAAAAACTGTAATATTGTTTTTGTTGAAAGGTGCACCTATCATTATGAGGACATTCCATAGACGTAATGGTTTTTATACTGTACAAACTGTATATTCTATCCCCCTACACTACCCCTAAACCTTCCCATCACAGAAAACATTCAGCATTTTTAATAAAACATTGTTTAGTATGTTTTTAAATCTATTTTTATTATGAGGACACAGGAAATGTCCTCGTAAACCACGCTTACGTTGTAATACCAGTGTAATATCCATGTCATTATACAAATTTGTGTTTGTAGAAAATGGCACATTTTTACTTTCTCCCAAAAAAACTCATTCTGTATGATTTATAAGCCTTTTGATAAATGGGTAATGTCCTCATAAGTCACCCTCTCCTTGTAATACCTATGTCATACCCATGTCATTATACACATTTGTGTCACGCACACACACATATATATATGACCTTTTTCACAGAATCAGTCCTTACTTTATAGGGTGAATGCCGGAGAGGAATACCTCCTACGAAGACATGGTCAGTTCTCTGTAAACTCACGGCTGATGTGTAATTTCTTGGAATACTTCTGACAGTCTTAAAGCCAGAAATAGTGACGTCAGCTGCGCACTGAGAAAAATATTGTCTGTGGAATAAAAAAGATAAAAACAAACTAAAGGAGCTGTGTGATATGCATATGGACAAAATGTTCTCTGTCTTGTTAGAAACCATCATTTTCAGGCTCCTGTTTCCTGTATCTCTTCACCTAATGGCTGTTAGTGCACTCAATTAATGATCTTTAGTATTAATACCACAGACGTCTTTTAAGGCAATTCAGTTTATGTTAACAGGATACATTTGCTACGCCTTAAGGAGAACACAATTACTTTAAAAGCTAAGCACTGCTAATGCCTGCTTTATCTGTTATTATTTTCCGCTTTTTTAATATTCAGACCAAAACAGGTTATGCTGAATGACTCCTAATGAATGTGTTGTTTCCATGGATACATGAGATACAGGAAGGCATTGAGAAAGAAAAAGGGTCCACAGTGAATTCATTAGCCAGTACAGCATTTAAAATATCATGGTTATCGTGGTTTTCAACTACAACTAACAGTCTCTGTGTGATTTAAAGTCATGCTACTGTATGCATGTAAATGGTTTAATCTTGTTTCAAATACCAGCATATTATAACAATGTATGTGATACAGCATAAAACCACAGTTGCGATTACAACAAATATAAATGGTTTTATTGCCAGTTAAATGCTAATTAAAACGGCAGGCTACTGTTGTAACAATGTAAATCATGACAGAAAAAAAAATCTGCTAAGCAAAACAAATTATTTGCTATGCTCAAGGGCATCTTTCACCTACGGCTAATTGTTTCCTCTCTTCCTTTTAAAGACATCTTATGAGTCTCGGACAGACTGTTCCGGAGATGTACCCAAGCCTTGGGAGTTTTCCAAAGCTTATTCTGCCCTTCCAAACAACAGGGGAGGAAAGATAATTACCTCAGTGTGGATTCTGGGATAACTATGTGCAGCTGGAGGATTGGCCTACAGATGCTCAGCTCATAATGGCAGTAGCCCCCACCCCCCCACCCCCTCCAGCCTTGATATCCGTCTCCTTCTTCCCTGAGGTTCAGAGAAGCCAATCTTGACTGATTTGTTAAGCTTGTAATTCACAGGCCGTGGAGTTTTTCCTCTTGCTTTGCTCAACACCTCAGGAGGACCGACCACCAGGCTCTGGATGTCCTCCCTCTGGAGCAGCCGGAGAAACTGTTAATTTAGAAGAGCTCCGCCGGAGCATCCTGGCATCTCGCCAGAGAGCCACTGGTCCCACTGAGTCTTTGAGAAGACAGTTCCCCAGCAGGACACACAGAGAATGATCCTTTTACTTAGAAATGCTTTAAAAGGCAACAAATCACAGCACGGTCCTTGAAACCGTTTCACGCTTCAACTTGGTCATGTGAGACCTTTTTTTGAAAAATAATATAATTTTACATTTTTCCCTGTGGTCCACTTACATTGTTTTGTGCACAAAAAAACAGTTGTTTTACCTTTTACTTGACAATTTTCCACCCTCTCTGTGACCCTATTTTTTGTGCCTTTAAGAATTCATTAACACTTTATTTTGATGGTCCCCTTTAAACATTCTGTTGACTATTAGTAACGTTGCAGAGTATTAATAGACTGTCTGCTTAATGTCTGCTAACACTTTATTTTGATGGTCCCCCAACAGACATTCTACTTATAAGTACATGTCAACTTATTCTATTAACCCTAACCTCTTTTTCTACTGACCCTAACAGTCTAATACTCAACTAATACTCTCTGTGCGTCCCAATTAGCATACTATCTGTCCTAAATAGTATTTGAAAATAGAATTAGTATGTCCCAAATTGTAGTATGTTGAAATGAGTATTGCAAAGATACCCGGTCAGTCTACTATTTCCGGTTAGAATTTGAAGGGCAGATCGATGCACGCTCTAATGGCTAATATTGCCCACAAGTGAGTTTACGAGGATTCGATTAGAACTACAAACGAGGATAAAAAGAGTAAAAAAAAAAACACAAACGTGACGGATAGTAGAGAGGTAGAGATAAAGGGGTTTGAGTGAATAATTATCAGTATCTAACTTGACAAAATATATTTATTTAATATTATCCACATTATATTTAATCTGCAACAGCATTGTGAACTTTTGTAATGATACATTTGGCCATTATTGCAAACACATGAGGAGAGTTACTGTATGAAAGACCCACAGATGGCAGATCAACGTGCTACTACCTTTCTCTCCAATACAGTAGGAAATGAAATTTGATTGAATGTGGAGGATTTTAACTGTGACAAGATGATTGACAGGGTAGTTTAAATGATGACAGGATGAACGTAACTAAGGGTCAGAGCTTTCCATTAAAGATGACAAAGTAGTATGTCCCAAAGCTTGCATACTCTTCTGCTACACACTGAAAAGTATCCACTTTTTCGTCACAAAAAGAGTATATACTTTTCGGCCATAGTATAAGTAGGCGAATTGGGACGCAGCATCTAATGAGAGTTAGCTGACATGTAGGTGCAACATTACTTATAGTCAAAAGAATGTCTAAAAGGGACCATCAAAATAAAGTGCAACCAAGTGGCAACCTCCCCCAGTTTCTCTTGAAGCCAATACGGAAATGACAATTCATCGACTGGCCACTAGAGACAGAATCCCATTGAGCCCCATGTTGAAATGCCCAACTTTACAGCAGAAAAAAAAACATGTTTACAGCCTGGTACAACTTGTGGTTTTGGTCTATGCAGCTAATTTTGCCCTTCATGACAACTGTGAGGGGGTTGATTTAAAAAAAAAAAATGTATAACTCATTATACAAAGCCTTAAAGTTCTGCATATTTAAGGGCGTGGCCACTTTGAGTGACAGGTGGATTGCCGTTTGTCTGCTTTCTGTTAGTTATCACGTCACCTCAGTTCCAGCCACGTCCCACCTCTTTGCCTATTTTCAGCTATCCGGGAGTGACGCGCAGTGACGCGCTGCCAAGATGGCAATGGCTGACTTTATGATTCAAAAATGCTACGGATGATGTCACGGACACTACATTCATATTTCTTTTACAGTCTATGAGTGCAACCCAGAAGTCTAAACACCCTCTTTACCACGGCTGTGCAAAATTCAGAATTCTTTTCAGTTCATGAGCTTTAATTTGAATCTAATTCGTCATGACCCACAACTAGAATATGAATTGGAATGGCAGAAAGAGGAATGTACTTAATACTTAATTGTACATAATTGCAATTCAAAGAATTTCAATGCAATGCCACAACAGAGACATCAAATTAGTGCAATAATTTTTGAAAACATTTCTTGACTACAACTAATGACTAATTAAGTCTATTTATTCCTTGATATGTATGATTAACCTGTAAGACAATTAAAACAGCCAACAATTTCAATTTGTCACTCCTGTTATTTAAAAAAATAAAATAAAAGACTCATGTCAAAAGATGTAATCATGCATGTTAATATTTATTTATTATGAAAAAAATCCTTTTCTGTGTAAGGTTATAGACAATTTTACAACTTTGTTGCCATGACAATGCAATGCCTAAAAGCTTGATTTCAAATCATCCATTGGCCCTATTCAATTCCATTGTAAGCGCCTCCATGACTTTTTTTATAGGTAAGAATACATATGTGGAAAATAATTTTCTCAATCATTATCAATTCTTCTTAATTTGTACTAAATCTGGAATATTACTTTAAATACTAACAGCTACTATATTTAACACCTGGTTAGTGAATAAGACAGGTTTTTGGCCTGAAATTCAGCCCAAAAAACATAACACAATTGTATACTATAGTGAATACGCATCTGTATGTTTTCATAGTACAACAAACTCAATTTCAAAAGATCAAGGAAACTTTGATTTTAACAATATGACCCATTTTAAGAGATTGCCTCCCATTGGTCCCTGATTTTTTCTTTTTCTTTTGATAACACTCTTTCAGCAAGTCTTTTGCTAGTTGGCACAAAAGTAATGACTGATTTGTGCAGCTGGTGTATCTTGGAAGCTTTTCAAACTCTCTATGAAAAACAGACATAAACAGGCAGACGCACTCAAGATCAGGAGCTGGCTAAAGCGTCAGGATGTGGAGAGGCTGTGCTGTCTCTCAGAGCCTCAAAATCTGATAAAAAAATTTCAATGACTGTGTGACCGTGCATTTCACTTTCTGCTGAAGTGGATGAAAAGAAACAAACCTAATGGACCTGTATGAATCGTGCTTTTGAACATCAAAGACCTTTCAGCAATCTTTCAGCTCTCAGTCAAAATGCCCAGAATTAACAAATCTGGGGTTAGATTGCACCCATTACAGAGTTGTACAAATAAGAGCTGGAGAGAAATACTCCCCATTATGTAAATGAAAAATATAATGCATATTTACCAAAATCTCAATGCAGTTTGATCGGCTGTCACATGTCAGTTGCCCTGTTATTGGACACTATTTTTTTGGAGAATAAATCAATCATGACTGACTATCAATAGAGTGTTTCTATACTTTAAATCTAACCATTTTCTGTGGTCTATGTTAACTTATTTATAAGCTTCAAAAGGCTACCTTTACATTAACAACCAGTTTCACCAGCTGTTTCCAGTTAATTAACTTTTTCCATGCCCATTACACAATTGGTAGACATCTGAATCATTTTTAAACTCTATGATCTTAAACTATTTGGATTCTGGAGGACAAATTCTCTTACCTCAAAAGCACCACATGCTCATTTCCATCAGCGACCTGCTGTGCTGTATTGATCTGCTGAACTCCCTCATTATGGTTGCAGGAAAAGTCGTACTGGAGCGTGTGGGTAAAGTGGGTTAGTTCCATCTAATTATTTTTCATCCCCATTCTTTGATCCATTATTTGTAAGGGTAATGACTTAATTTGAAAAATACAAATGTATATTCATATGCAGTTTTACCTGAAGCATTCCATTGGAAATGTAGAGTTTGATGAAGAAGACACCTTTTTTGGCACTGGTCAAATACAGCAGCGTTCCGTACCTGGCTTCAGTCTGGAATCTCATTGTGACACTGAACGTACCACCAACTTCAATGCCCTCAAACTCCAAAAAGGATTTCCCAGAATATCTCCCAAAACTAATACCTGCAGGAGAAATATGTAGGCAATTAAACATAGTGTCAGCGTAGTTTTGCTCAGCTTGAATAGAGTAAAGTAAAAGTCGACACTTGTGTGGATGTGTGTTGGCTGTGCAGAGTTGAAATTTGCATAGATATTTTATTATTTGCATAGACTTATTTCATTTTGGGTGTTAGTCATTTTTTTATATTTATTATTTATTTATAATTATATATACAGTTGCATTAAATATACAGGTATATATTTAATACAATAATATTACATCCTGGGTACAAGAAAGTGTAGCCTCACCCAACAGTGAATCATAACGAGAAACATCACAGAACATCTGTTATCACGTTACGCCAAATAAAAAGTGGGCAACACAAGCTTATTAATATTCAGTACTGTATTGTGAAATAAGAAACTGTATGAGAGCATGAGTCAATAAGAATGGAGAATCTGAATAAAAATAATGAATACAATCTGAATAAGGAATATGAATTAAGTCTCACATGGAAAGAAACTTTTGTGACAGTTATTTATAATAATTATTTGAATATTTTAAATTTTTACTGTTCACATTTCATTCTGCCACTATCCCTTTTTAATCAAAATGGAAGAAGGCATATGAGTAACACATTATGAACACTAGAAACCAACCCTCCACATTAAATTCCCCACAATGAGCCAATATTTCTCAATTAAGCCTATATTGTTCTACCAGTTTTTAATATGATAGGGTTACAAAGGATCACAGTGCTCTTAAAACTATGAATATGTTAATGCAAATTATTATAATGTTTAGCTCTGAGCAGAAAGAATAAGCAATAAGTATTATTTAACAGGGACTTAAAGCTAACATAAAACTAATATGGCCCCACTTTATATTAGGTGGCCTTAACTACTATGTACTTACATAAAAAATAATAATTACAGTGTGCTTATTGCATTCATATTGTATTACAAAACACTTTTGCTGATATTGAGGTGGATACGGGTAAAGTTACGGACAGGTGTGGTGGTATGGGTAAGTTTAAGGGTAAAGTTAGGGACAGGTGTGGTGGTATGGGTAAGTTTAGGGGTAAAGTTACGGACAGGTGTGGTGGTATGGGTAAGTTTAAGGGTAAAGTTAGGGACAGGTCTGGTGATATGGGTAAGTTTAAGGGTAAAGTTACGGACAGGTGTGGTGGTATGGGTAAGTTTAAGGGTAAAGTTACGGACAGGTGTGGTGGTATGGGTAAGTTTAAGGGTAAAGTTAGGGACAGGTCTGGTGATATGGGTAAGTTTAAGGGTAAAGTTACGGACAGGCGTGGTGGTATGGGTAAGTTTAAGGGTAAAGTTACGGACAGGCGTGGTGGTATGGGTAAGATTAAGGGTAAAGTTACGGACAGGCGTGGTGGTATGGGTAAGTTTAGGGGTAAAGTTAGGGACAGGCGTGGTGGTATGGGTAAGATTAAGGGTAAAGTTAGGGACAGGCGTGGTGGTATGGGTAAGTTTAAGGGTAAAGTTACGGACAGGTGTGGTGGTATGGGTAAGTTTAAGGGTAAAGTTAGGGACAGGTGTGGTGGTATGGGGTTTAAGGGTAAGGGTAAAGTTAGGGACAGGTGTGGTGGTATGGGTAAGTTTAGGTAAAGTTAGGCACAGGCGTGGTGGGATGGGTAAGTTTAAGGGTAAAGTTAGGGACAGGTGTGGTGGGATGGGTAAGTTTAAGGGTAAAGTTAGGGACAGGCGTGGTGGTAAGATTAAGGGTAAAGTTAGGACAGGTTTGGTGGTATGGGTAAGTTTGGGATGGGTAAAGTTAGGGACAGGCGTGGTGGTATGGGTAAGTTTAAGGGTAAAGTTAGGGACAGGCGTGGTGGTATGGGTAAGTTTAAGGGTAAAGTTAGGGACAGGCGTGGTGGTATGGGTAAGTTTAAGGATAAAGTTAGGGACAGGTGTGGTGGTATGGGTAAGTTTAAGGATAAAGTTAGGCACAGGCGTGGTGGGATGGGTAAGTTTATGGGTAAAGTTAGGGACAGGCGTGGTGGGATGGGTAAGTTTAAGGGTAAAGTTAGGGACAGGCGTGGTGGTATGGGTAAGATTAAGGGTAAAGTTAGGCACAGGTGTGGTGGTATGGGTAAGTTTAAGGGTAAAGTTAGGGACAGGTGTGGTGGGATGGGTAAGTTTAAGGGTAAAGTTAGGGACAGGTATGGTGGTATGGGTAAGTTTAAGGGTAGGATTATTAATTACAGACGTTAGTACAATGTAAAAACATGTATGTACACAATAAGTGCATTGTATCAAATTATTAAATTTAAATGTTAGTACATATTAGCCACCTAATATAAAGTGGGTCCTCTAATAGTATTTTTGCAGTATGTAGTATAGAATGTTTTTTTTTTTTTTTCAAGGTTTCCCTCAATGCATTGTTCCCTTACCTGAACTTCCATTTTCAATTTTTATATAGTCATACTGCAATACATTCATATATAAGCAGTAAACATAAAATTCCAAATATAGCTAATATTGTCAGATTTGTATCCAATCAGTACAAACTGCGATGGCCCAGTAGTGCACAACATAACACAATTTAAACACAGCGGAAACATCTAGTCTCCCCACTGTGAATTAGCACCCAGATGCCTACTTATACACTTCAAAGACACTTGGGCTGATTGTTCTCAAATGAGAGAACCGTACAACCAACAGACACTCAATCCCCTATAGAAATGGAATTCTATCCACTAATTCATTGACAATCTGTTAAATGAGTGAACATGCATTCCCCAGTACGTGCCAGCCAGCCCCACACACATCAAGCCATGTGGGCCTTCTTCGACCATAACTGAGTCTCTGCGAGTTTACGTCGCTTCTTCTCTCAACACGGAAGGAATCGATTGCAACTGCAACACCATCGAACCAAACTATCAAGACTTTCTCCTGCGACAAATTGTGGTTTTGGTTTATACAGCTAATTTTGCCCTTTGTGACAACTGCGAGGGGCTTGATTTAAAAAAATTTTTTTGTATAATTCATCCGTTTAAATTATATAAAGCCTTAAAGTACTGCCTAATTAAGGGCGTGGCCACTTTGAGTGACAGGTGGATTGCCGTTTGTCTGCTTTCTGTTAGTCATCATATCACCTCAGCTCCACCCACGTCCCACCTCTTTGCCCATTTTCAGCTATCCGGGAGTGACGTGCGGTGACAATAGTGCAATATTTTTGGATTACAACTAATGACTAATTAAGTCTATTTATTTCTTGATATGTATGATTAACCTTTTTGACCTGAAATTCCCAAAAAACATGACACAATTGTATACTAGTGAATATGCATCTGTATGTTTTCATAGTACAACATAGCACACAACAGAAACAAGCCACAATATAACAGAAAAGCTACAACAGAAACAGGTCACAACACAACAGAAACAAGTCACAACACAATGGAAACAAGCACAACATAACGGAAACAAGCTATAACACAACAGAAACAAGCTACAACACAACGGAAAAGCCACAACACAACAGAAACAAGCCACAACACAACGGAAAAGCCACAACAGAGACAAGCCACAACAGAAAAACCACAACACAACAGAAACAAGCTACAACACAGCGGAAAAGCCACAACACAACAGAAACAAGCCACAACACAACGGAAAAGCCACAACAGAGACAAGCCACAACAGAATCGCCATAACACAATGGAAACAAGTCACAATATAACAGAAAAGCCACAACAGAAACAAGCCACAACACAACAGAAACAAGCTACAAACAAGCTATAAAACAACAGAAACAAGCCACAACACAACAAAATCACCACAACACAACGGAAACAAGCCACAACACAACGAAATCGCCACAACACAACGGAAACAAGCCACAACACAACGAAATCGCCACAACACAACGGAAACAAGCCACAACACAACGGAAAAGCCATAACGCAAGAGAAAAGCTACAACAGAAACAAGCCACAACACAACAGAAACAAGCCATAACACAAGAGAAAAGCTACAACAGAAACAAGCCACAACACAACAGAAACAAGCCATAACACAAGAGAAAAGCCACAACAGAAATAAGTCACAACAATGAAATCGCCACAACACAACAGAAACAAGCCACAACAACGGAAAAGCCACAACACAATGGAAACAAGGTACAACACAAGAGAAAAGCCATATTTATAACGAAAACCAACATATTTTAGAACATGATATCAATCATATCACATAGTAAAATAGGATTTAATGTTACTATTGTAAATCTATATTAAATTATTATGAGATCTTATTCAATGCTTTCAGAATCTTTACTTTTTAAAATAATTTAGTTTATGTATTTTTAAAATATATTTTTATATTAACATTTTAATGACAGTAAATTTATTGAACAGAAATGAATTCTTTTATTTTAAGTATTAATGCAGACATTATTAAAAACATATATTTTTTTTTCTGCAATCATACACTTTGGGAGTAGTGAAAAGCACTTTTTCCCACTAGTATAAAGCATGTTTGGCTTTGATGCACCTCTATAGAAACAATAACGTGAATGGGCTAATTGCGCAATAGAATGATAATGTATTGCCCCATATGAACTTCAAGGGTTCATAAAAATATAGCCTACTGGATATCAAAATTTGGTTTTCGTTAGATCGTTAGACCCCAAAGCACTTTTTTGTGTGCTTAAAAAAAAAAGATGAAATATATTTATATATTAGTTGTGTTGTGCTGATTTTGTTGTGTTGTGGCTTGTTTCCGTTGTGTTGAAACCCAAAAAATAATAAAATAAATACATAAACCAACAGAGCCTAAACTAAAATATTAAATTTAATTGCCTTTTTAGTTTGAAGTCAATTCAAAGTGGTGCCACGATGCAATTTGCAGTAATAAGTTCATTGAACTGTTTTTTAACCACTTTGAATTTACATTCACAGAAAATGTTGCTGAAACTTTGACAAACAGAAATTATTATGAGTATACTTTATATAGATGAAGATGTTATAACTAATCTTTTTTTTTTTTTTTTTTTTTTTACAGTCTACAAAAGTTCAAACGATCTCAGAGAAAGATTTTCCACATCTGATGAAAGGTTTTTTTTTTGGAATTAGCGCTATAAATGTGCTTTCATTTGACTCACAGAAAAATCTGAGGGCCTGTATAACAGGTGGCTGTAAGATCCCGGTCTTTCATTTTAAAGGTCTTTTATGATAATTGCGCCTGGTACAGTAGCTCCTTTCTCTCGCAGGAATGTGATCAAAGCTAAGAGTGACCCATTACCTGCCATGACTTTTTACATTTAAAAAGGCAGTTTTTTTTTTTTTAGATTGGCTTTAATTGGGGGGGATTGAAGAATAACTCTCCAGAGTAAGTCTATTCCAATTAGTGGTAGGAAAGGGACGCTTGTCTAATGTTTTACTGCTGTCAGTGGATCCTCTGAAGCCACTGATGTTCACCTCGAAATGTCCTCACCACAGTAGTGGATCTATCATGTTTAGACATGGCAGAAAATAACAAATCTCTCATCCTTAATGAAATTTAAAATAATTATATGTTTAACATTTCAAAGGATGCAGTCATTCAGAAGCTACGTGGGAGCTAAAAAGCACAGGAACATGCCAGTTAGCATTGATCATATTTTGTATCCCAAGAGCTGATAAAGCTAGCAAGTGCATCGTAAATGAGAGTAGCTCTAAGATGATCTCTATACTGCGTAAACCTCTTTCTGTCAGCTTGAGGAACCTCAGCCCTGTACTATGAGGGGTTTTTAGCAGAAATGAACAGTAACCCATATGATACTTGCAGAAGCACATGGTTTGCCAAGAAAGACACATAAATACCCCTCGCAAAGAGAGCGAGAGTGAGTGACTGTTTGTGAAAAATTATACCAGCTTATTACATGCCTCATTTTAAGCCATGATATCCTGCTCTCTGTCATCCGTATCAGTTGGCAATTATGAGACATTTTCAGAGACTTCCACCCTCTTTGAGATCATTTAGGGTACTGATGCGGACAAACTTAAAAGACCGGCTCTGACTTGAGCAATTTGGCCTGAGCATTAGCGTTGGTCTGGAGTTAATGCCCTTCAATCTCAAATAGTTCCAACGAAAGTTCTCGCCTCAGGGTATTTTGCAATGAATCGCTCAATAATGTGGACCTGCCTGCGGTGTTTCTCCCTCCATGTGATTGACCGATGCTAGGCAACAAAACAGAGTGTGCATTTGGCGATTGCTGTCACGATTAATGGACCTACAGCAGATGAAGCCTTTATCAATATTTGCTTGACTTTAAATCTTTTTAATGCAGAAATCTTTTGATCTGCCGCTGAAGGTCTCTGGGGCACTTTGGCGATTAAGTAGCTTGTAGAAAAATCCCCTTACGTCTGCTAAGTCCTGCACTCCATAATAGGACAAATACCTCAGAGTGAGGCCTGTGACTGAAAGAATGGAGACTTATCGGGAAACCAGAGGCTGTGATCTCCGATTAATGAGGATGAATGCAGGGCGACTACGGAACGTCTACCTTCTAACTCCCCTGGCGTTCCAGGCAGGTTTACCAGCGCTGATGATGGAAAATTACCCCTCTGAGACTGAACCATTCATTAATTTGAGATGCTTGTTTGGACTGATATAAGGCTTTCACGCAGTCCGTGATTGCTGCTGGGAGGCAAACTCTCACCTCATTAGCCGTTAACTCCAGATCCCTTTTTGAAATCTGCATTTCAGCCACTAACTTCTCCACGTGGTTGGCACAGTCTGCTCTTGCTGGTTCTTTAACATTTAAATCGCTCAAAACGGTCAATAAAGACAGGTGATTGCGAGCTCATTCAGCAGTTATCGTCGACAGAGAGAGCTATGAAAGACACACTACAGGAAATAGCTAACTCGGTGGATAAAATAAGTCCACAAACACTTTGAAGGTAGTTATTGCTCATGTTTGTGAAATGCTGACTCTGCTGGATCGCTGCCAGCTGTGCTGATGAACACTATTATGAGATGTATAAATATAGATCTCTGTAAAGGGAAGAACAAGCGAGAGAGAGAGTGTGAAAAAGATCAGCGTTTTCCTTACGGCCATTCAAAAATACTGCTGTTTAATGTATGAATGGAAAGCACACCCATTAAAACTATAGAGGAAAGTACTCATGAAATTCATACAAATGCAAAACTAACTTTGCACTTATGCAACATAACCAACAGCTTCTTTTACACTTAGATAACTTTCATTAGTAACAAACATTATTAGATATCTACTGTACATCTTGGCACACAACCACCATTTGTACAACAAACAGAAATGATACCTCAAATTATGAAGTGTGTTTTTTTCCCCCTATGTGATAAGGATCGTTACCTGACGGACTATAAAATGAGCAAAAAAGGATTAACGTGTAGAAGTGTTACTTATACACTCATATAATTAAAATGCTAAAAAAAGGATTTTACACTCAGATATATCAATATTATAGTCATCATTTCCCTGTCATACACATATTTAATACATTACAAACATAGGGTAAATGTACCTATTAAGCTCAAGTACCCATTAAGCACACTACTATCTTTGAGCTCAGATTATAAAAAGAAAAAAATTATTTATCATCCTACTTGATGTCTGTAACTTAACCAAATTATGTGTTTGTTACTACATACCTCCTGTAATCTCAAACTAATCAGACCATTGCGCACTGAGATATGGGTATTCATGTGTTCACACTGTCTGGCGGCCATTTTGAAAGCTGTCTGAAAACTTTCACCAGAAGAGGAGCCCCTTAAATGTACATTTTTGTTTTTAGATGTTTAAGCGTTTATTTTGGATAAGTATAACTTATTACAAAATTAAGAGATTCATATTTAGACTTTTGCATATTATAACCTGGATGTGGGAAATAATTAGTTAGATCTAAAAGATAGTTTAAGCAACATAGCGCAGATGCTACAGAACTTTGTTAGCTTACTAGCTGTATAAGACATGAAGTAATATATTACTTCACAGGCATTACTGGCTTGTACTTTTAAATCCATTATATTATAAATGTACAGTTTATTGATGTTCTGTGGTTTACACTTCTATAATTGTTAAAGACTTCATATTATTGTAAGGTGAGCTTAAAGGGTGCACTACTATGAAAACCACAGCTTCAGTGTGACATCAATAGAAAAAGTATAATTTCATATTTTCAGTAATAGCGGTCCATATTAAAAATATGTATGAACTTAATACATGACCTAGATTATTTATTTAGTAAAACTGTCCTTTTAAATTTTATTTAATATTTATTAATAAAAATAAAAAAGTTTGCTGTTCCAATAAAGCTCAGTGTGCTCATCCACACTGAACGTCTGTGTAAATACTTCATAAACAGACTTTAAATATTAACTGATGGTTGTCACTTCAAGTTTATCTTTATAGAATTATTCTTTAAAAATGTTGTTTAAAATAAACAAGAATTTTCCCCAAAAAGCATGTTGTGAGCTTAATGGGAACAGGGGTGTGCTTAAAGGATACAAACATGACCCCATTAAGCACAGCCAGACTTTTTGTATTTAATTATGTATATCTTAATTTAAACGCTTTCTGTCATTTAAAATAAAATTAAATATTGTGTGAGATTAAGCTTTTATTTTAACATAACTTCTTGTACTGAAACCTGTGCACCTAAATGTCTCAATGTAGACTTTGATGAGCTTAATAGGTATGTTTACCCTATTTCTTAAGCTTTCTAATTATAGCACTAAAACACACACACAAATGTACAACAAAAAAATACATGCATTAAGTGCCCACAAGAAAATAAGACAGACGTTACATAAAACGCTCAGATTTATAAGCCTCATAAGTCATGTTAATGAGATACAGATTGAACAGATTGAAACCATGATGAATAATTCAATGCTAGTTATGCAAATAAATTAATGATCATTTTCCTTTATTGTCATCTGATTTATACCCTGTCTGCATACCACGTTACTCATCGCCCCATACATATAGATGTGTGAGAATTCAACCTCTTTGGTTTGCCTGACATCAACATGCAATCACGTGAAGCAAGCGCATCTGAAGTTCAATTCATATAGGAACTGAGCATTCCTCTTGAACGCCACATTTGCTGTGAGAAGTAAAAGTGTGCCAATTTATTATATATTTTTAATCACACTCAGGGCTGGACTGGTAATCGGGCATACCGGACATTTTCCCGTTGGGCCAATACACTTTTGAGGGGTAGTACAAAGTTATTTATTTATTTTTTGCCATGGACTGGCCCATCATGCAGGGACGACGGCCCATTGGTTTGTCTTCTGAATTTAACAGTTTTAGTTTTTTGAAGCGTATGGGAAACTGCAAAAGGCGAATATCCGCACAGCACTGCCGCTGACGAACGTACGCTGCGTTTCTGCTACTCTATGAAGTGATGAACGGCACTTTGACTCTAAATTTTGTTTTATACAGCCGTGTGATATGGGAACATTACAGGTTTTGTGGTGAATCTAGCCGAAAACAGCCACGACCATGTGAATACATGACGAGGTAACCTGAAAAACTACAAACTGGTCAATCTAGCACCACCACAATTTACCTTGCAGCTACTAACAGTGAAGAAATATGGTGTTTTGGCAAAAATGTATTTATTAAAAATGTTGGTATTATTACACTCTAAAAAATGCTGGGTTAAAAACAAACCAAAGTTGGGTTGAAAATGGACTAACGCAGCGATTTTTTTTTAGAGTGCACTTACATTAAATATCGCGGAATATAAATCACTTTTATAGAGGCTGTTTTCATATTTTCTACATGTGTTTACAAATTTTTTTAATTATAAATTCTATATTTATTATTATTTATTTATTTTAGAAACCATATACCCATGATAATGAGCAGCATGGTTTTACCTGTGACTACCATGATTTTACAGTTAAATGAAACTAGCCTACAGTTAAACTCAAATGTCCAAATGTTCAAATGTCATTGGGGTAATTAAAGGATAATTCAACAGAACAGCTTTAAAGCCTGGATCCCATGAATTAGGGACAACGCTTTTTCTCTTTAAATGTTTTATGAATTTTGTAATAGTTCTAATGAAATTTAATGTTATTTCAATGAGAGCCTCATGAAAGATAGATATCAGTGTCCTACATAAATTAGGTGTTAACTCTTGAAAAATATTATTGTGGGGTAGTTCAACTCAAAAATGTGATCATGTACTCACCCTAATGTCATTCCAAACCTAAATGAATTTCTTTCTGTGTAACATAAAAGTAACATAAAAGAAAATCATTTGAGTGCATTTTTTTGCCCATACAATATTCAATGGTAGCCTAACCAAAATGGTTTGGTTGCCAACATTCTTCAAAATATCTTTTGTGTTTCAAGGAAGAGAGAAAGTCATACAGGTTTGGAATGACATGAGGGTGAGCAAATGATGACAGCATTTAGCAGGAAATTTACTTTACTGCATCCTAGCTCAAAATCAGTGCTTTACTGTTAAGTGCATTTCTGTGTGACAAAAGTGCAATTTTAAATTATTTGCATTTGCAGTGAATTCGATAATATCCATCATTATTTGTCCCTGTCCTAGTTTTATTTATTTACTCCAATTTATGGCCCTAACCCCAGCAAAAAACATTCACGGAGGAACTCATGGGTCGGATGGGCTGGGTTTGTCCAGGGCTGAATTTTAGCCCCAGTCCAGCCCTGCTCACACTAGTAATGAGTTTTGTCACAAAATCAGAAATAATTTTTTTTCTCCTCTTCCAAATATGATGGGCACACAGATGAACTCCCAACTGTCACAGTTTCTTTGCATTACCAAAGTGTTGCATCAACTATTTGCCCAATCGTTGCATGTGAAGTTATATGTGCAAACCAGCATGACCAACGACTGATATCAAAGAAGAATTTCAAACTCTCTGTCTTTTGTTTCTATCTGAAATAGATTCTATACCCAGTAAGCTGGGAATGCAGAGGAGGAGGAGGAGGAGGAGGAGGAGTAGGAGGAGGAGAGGACAGCAGAAAGAGAGAGCAGAGGTATCATGCAAGTTCCTGGCTAATCTATTTATAGCTGCACCTAGGGCAAAAGACATTTTTAGAGAGTGACCTAGATAGACAAATCGATGAGAGTTTGTTGGCCTATCTGAAAGTTACAGTATATGTTCCTTGTTAAATAATAAGTTAAAAAAAGACAAATTATTTCTAATTTATTACACGGCTGTGTGGAATAAGTGTCAGCGCTATACGCTTGCTTCGTGGAAGTTTTGTGTTTGGTGAGCTAATAAAATATTAAAACTCAAACCAATATTTTCTGTATAGTTATTTAATTATGCCATCCGGTATAGCAGCCTCGCTCTCTCGTTTCATTCAAACGCAGTTGCTGCCATTTTGCGACAATTGTTTTGTACACTGTAATGGATTATAAGATAACAAACAGGTACGATTTTAAAACTAAAAATCATTATCTCTTATCCCCATAATTATGTATGTGGTGAAATACAGTGTAATAAGTGGTATTACTGTACCATATCCCTTAAATGTCCGTCTAGTTTGAACGTGCTGCTTGCCAGCAACTGCTTTCTTCATGGAAGCTTTGCATTTAAAGGCCTAATAAAATATTTCAACTCAAGTCAATATTTGTCCTCTTATTTTTTTAAATATGTGGCAAGTAGCTGTGTAATAAACGGGATAATGTATATCCAGCCGGATGTTATCGCAGAATAAACCCCTTCAGAGTGATGCAAGATCCGGATCACTGTCTGTTTTTATTCTGTAATAACAACTGGCTGGATGTAGCTTACAATATCTCTTACTTATTGTAGTGTGACACCAATGTGAGGGAGTGAAATGTATAAAACGACAAAATAACAACTGGACTAGGTTTAAAAACTTTATCCATTAATTATGGCCCAAAATCCTGCTCCCATTTTTACTATGACCAACATTTTGAATCATTTGAATAAGCTTAGTGTAGGAGACCTCAATGTGCATCGGAAAGGAACACGTCCTGATTTTACAGAGTAAGACGTGTTCCTGGGTCAAAATATTTTGTTGATCATGGAGCAATATCCCTTATTCCTAACCATATTCCTACCCCTATCCATAAGCTATCCCTAAAATCAGAGGGAAATGATAGGTGAATAACACTGATGTAGAAGCACCTAACCCTGATTCTAAGTCTAAACTTGACAACTTGACAACTTGACAACTTTTCCCTCTCATCTGATTGTAATGTTGTTCCAGAATTAACAAAGATGTTGATCCAGAAACATGTTGCACTTGGTGAAATCAGGTTCTGCAGGGAAGGGAAAGATAAATGCAATGATTATGCGTCATTTTGAATTGTATTAAAGGGATAGTTCACCCAAAAATGAAAATTCTGTCATCATTTACTCACCCTTTGGAAGTTGATTGCTTCAGTGTAAAATCAATTTAAATGCCAGAATTGTATTTGGCCTCCTTAAAGGACCTTAAAATTATTGACTACCATAGTATTTTTCCCGCCACAATGGTAGTCAATAGCTGCCGAGATCTGCTTGGTTACAAACATTCTTCCAATTATCTTCCTTTGTGTTCAGCAGAACAAAGAAATTCATACAGGTTTGAAACAATGACAGAATTTTCATTTTTGGGTGAACTATCCCTTTAAGGAGGCTAAATACAATTCCGGTATTTAAACTGATTTCACATTAAAGCAATCATGCAGATTTGCAAATGGAATTTGAATGCATATTGAATTCGATATAATTGAAATTTAGCACAAAAAAAAAAAAAAAAAGCTATTACCATCAAGGTCAAATATGACCTACAACATTTGTTTGACCTATATAGATGGACAAACAGACAGAGCTAGATAGATATTTAATCATATTAAACTAATCAGGTCACAGAATCTCTTCAAATTTGAATTCTCCAATTTAACTTCTTGTAGTACACTGTCACTTTAAGAAAAATTCACACTCAATTGAAAAAGAGCCTTTTTCTACACCTGACAGATAAACAAGACAAGTACAGATGAGAATAAGAAAGAAGCAGGTTCAGAAAAACAACAACAGCATTGTATAAAGTCTAACTATGACCACTGAAACAAATGTGCATTTCTTTTATCTAGAATTTGGCTACTTCAATATCAGTCCAATCTGCCATTCTGTGAAAACGATCCCAGCCAGTTGTCCATCAAAAGAGTGTGTGCATTCCAAAGACTAAATGGATTTTTGAGTCCAACTTGAGATGATAGATTTATCCCGCCATTTTTGAGTTAGGACTATAGCAGCTTCCTTGAGTTTTATCTTCTATAAAAAATGGCCTCAATTCCACCCTGTCTGGACAATCGGAGAGTGATTACTCAGCTGGTGTACCTCTCGGGCACTTGTGGAAAATTCCTATGGATGCCCAGGCAAACCTTTAAAGCCGTCTGTAGCATTTGCCTTCCGCATTGTAAATTCATTGATTTCTGCAAAGTGCATGTTTGGAAAATTAACTGCACACTTCCCCAAGGGCACTGACTTACACAAACTTTGTCTTTCTCAGTAGTGGCTGAAGAAATTAGTGCTGATGGTATCTTAGAGCAAACATTCACACAGTCATATCTATACACATTTCTGCACCCTCAAGAGATCCAAATGCAGTTTCTGTGTTTACTACATTTTTCATTCTGCGGAGAGGTTTAATTCCATTGTGTTGTGCCCCCGAGGACTAGCATAAAGTCTAGCTTAAATGTCAAAATCGCTCTCAACATTTGCCAGAAACACATTTACCTTTATTTTTGCCCTGTAACTGGCCTATTGATTTTTTGCTGTTCGCTTTGAATAGCGGCAATCTTATATACTCTTCTAGCAGTGCAACATTTAAAATATCAACTGTACGACAGAAACTCACCTGTAACTGAGAGAATGACATCTAATTCTCACTCTTTAACGCTGTGAAATGTGGTATTTAGAAGAAAAAAAAACGGCCACGAGCCAGCAGTTCATTTCAAATCAATTCAGAAAGAAAGTCATGCTTTAGGGGAATTTAAGCACATTCATGGGTTTTCTTCTTCTAAAATAACTTGCTTAGACTTTGCTTCACTAAATTACCTTCAGTGATTTGACAAATTTAGCCTCCAGAATCCATTTATTAGTCCATTGTCAGGAAATTGTGCAAGGATGGTTCAATTTCCTAAAGTGATGTGGAAATTTAGTCCTTATGTACCACACTGACATTTTGGCTCTCTACAATTCATTCATTGTCACCAATGGGTGTTTTGTGTCATACTCAATAAACATCATAAACCATAGCACATAGTCCCTAATTAGCTGCAATTTTTCCAGTGAAAACTAATTGAGTTTGTTCAAACTACTGCCTCTTCTGAGAACATTAGTGGAACAAATGTTGAAAAAGCTCTTATTATCAGACATACCACAGATGGTGAGTGTTTATCTTACTAACCTTTAGGGGCTCCCAGCTCATTTTGGAACAGAGCAAAGCAGAATGTAGGTTATTTGGGAAATGTTTTCCGAATACACATTTCAAGGACGTTTTGTCTGGCATGGTGTTGCCTGTGGTAATATATCTGTATGTTATTGTAGTCATTGATATCATATAGTGTGAAGGCAATTGTAAACTCACAAATTAGAGTGACGACAATGACCGAGCTCTCTCTCTCTCTGACTGAGAAAAAGCAGTGTGATCATCTCATTTCATAGGAAATTTTCCATAAAAACTGATATTGAGAAATAAAAGCGTAAAAACACTGTATGAACATTACTTCATCAAACCAACTAATTAAAGATAATTACAAAGTAGGTTTCACTTTTGGGTTAAACACAAATTATTGCTGACTGCTAAAATAATCTACATCATATTAAGTTGAAAACTATTCATTAATATTACTCGAGGTATTAAATAAATGAAATTACTATTTTCATGTGATCATTGGGCTCTCATTTTAGATGTAGTAGTTCAATATTATGAATTTAAAAATAGAAATATTTTATATTTAAAAGTATTACAATTTCCCCAACTATTTTAATGTGGGTAAATGAAACGCTTTTTTATTAAAGGGACAGTTCACCCCAAAATGGAAAGTAATGTATTTTGAAAATTGGCTTTTTGTCCATACAATGGAAAAATCAATGGGTTTGGTACCAAAATCCATCAAAATATCTTCTTTTGTGTTCTGCAGAAGAAAGTAAGTCACAAGAGGGTGAGTAAATGATGACAGAATATTCATTTTCTGTGTTTGCTTCAATATACAATACTTTTCTATATAAATAATATACTGTATTTTACTGAAAGAATGATATGTGGTTCAAAAATAACATTTATGAAACATCTCTTAAGCGGTGTAAATAATCTCCTAGGTGCACATAATGAAGCCGGTCAATCAAAACAAACCACACAAGCTCACTGATTGAAATCAATTGTTCATGTTGTCTTTCATTTACCCAATCCTTTTGCCAATAATATTAACAGCCAGTACAATGGAAGTCAACCTCATAATCTTAAAATGCTTCAAGAGGAACCAACTGTGACTCAGAGACATTTTATTCCTGTAAGACTGAAAAAGGCCTTATGCTTTCCCCCCTACTTTCTTTAGTGTAATGTTGCTGTTTGGGCATGAAAAAGGTTTGCAAAATTCTCTACATCAGTAAGCACTGTTTCTGAACTCCCTGAAACGCCTCGACTGTACTCAAGTAGTTTTATAAAATATTACTCATTTAAAAGGTACACTGTCATTTTTTTTCTCAAAATTAACAAAATGTAAATAATGAGTTGGTAGATGGAGATGGTAAGCCTATTAAAACTGCTTATATTTTAGACCGTGCGGGATGGTTTTCATGGGAAATTATGTACATACGTCACTCGCCTGTGTGCGTTTTGTCATATCTGTAAATAGAGAAAAGTTGCTTTGGCTACTTTAAAATGTGTATAGTGTGGGTTATTTGTCACAACAAGCAAGAAAGGCTGACATGGAGCAGCTAAATCTCAAACCTCCGGGGAATCACCCGTTTAAACATAGGAGATTCTGCTGCATGGCAAAAAGAGAACACGACAAGAGTTCGTAATAAAACGAGAATCAACATTGGCTTGGCTTTTCGGAGATGGCAAGAACTGAGGGATTTGAAATGATGTAAAAGCAAAGTGGAGATGGTGTTTTTATTACTCAACAGGTGAGTAAGGTATTTTATTGAACAGATAAATTGCCATATGTAGCTCTCTAACAGAGTTCTTTGTAAAAGATTATCTGTTGTGAAGAGTCATTTCATTATTGTTGTTGTAGCGCTACGCTGGAATTTATTTTCAAGGAAGTATCATGTCTATTAATGGGAATAGCTGCAGTAACTTCTTTAACTATTCAGCTTGAGATCCTTTCCATCTAGACCGGTTATATCTCTCAAGCCTATAGTGAATGTTTTATGAGCAGTATGATAACCATATTCATCTGCACACTCACGCAGGGCAGACGCACAGCCAAAACAATGTTCTTCTGCAAAATGCATGTTTTTTTTTAATCTGTTAGAGGCACAAAAGTTGCATAGTGTACCTTTAAATAATTCCCACCCAAAGCATATGAAGCCGTTCACAACAAACTGTCCAGCTGACCAATAAGTGCAAATAATTGTTCTTTTTGGAAGGAGGGGCTTCATAGAGACAGGAACAATACAGAGCAATACTGACAGACTGGGAAGTGAGGTGCGAAATAATATGTAAAATATGTGAACAATTACATGGTTTTTTTTTAGCCTACAAGCATGAAATCCTATTCTAGCAGACCCCAAAATCAAGATTTTGTAAAAGGGCTTAATATGGCCTCTAAGATTTGATGAGGCTGCTAAAAATACAGAGAAGTATTACAAAAGTACAAAATATTGCATATGCAGTTTTACTACCAACCTGTCAGCTGCTCAGTGCTTTGCAAGTCTTCCACAGGTACAAAAGGGGGTTGTAACTCAACGCCGGGGTGGATGGTACTCCACGAGACGACCAAGACGGGAGGAACAGAGGATGTGTCTGTCTTCACAAGGACACAGCTTACATTGTTGATGCCATCCTTACATGTAAATCCATCAGGGCATGATTCGATCAAGCAGTCGTCGTAATTATATTCACAGTTTTCCCCCTGAAACACAAAATAAAGTCTTTTCTTACAACATTTTTTTTTTCTCTAAGTGTTTTTGAAATGCCTGCTGGGTTATTGTTTAATGCCACGTTCAATAATGTTGTCAGTACAATAAGGCAGTTTTCTGAAATAATTGCACAAGTATGTGACATTACGGTGAGGAAGAACAAAGTTTGATGCAATACTGTGAAATAAATGCAGTGTACACAACTAGACTGGGGGCATTAGAATTCAAGTGTGGTGCAAAACTCAAATCCGGTTGAGTAAGAATGTAAATTATAGTAGCTTATGCCTAGCAGCAGGAGCAATTATGCTTTCTGCTGTACCAGTACATACATGTACACAGTATTTGTACTAGTGGCAATTGCTTTGAGACTTCATGAGCAATGAAATATTTTTCCTATGTGAAGATAATCTGTATTACTTATCACACCCATTGTAATATTTTAGGGAATAAAAAAGGTCTATGTGAACATGGCTTTCATAGATGTCATTGGATGTACAGCCTAATTTTTGTTATGATTAAACTTAATATTGAAATCAAACTGTTTGCTTGAAATCAAAAGTGCTTTGCTCTTATTGTTTATGTTGTGATTGCCAAGGAACTGATTTAGTCACACACACACACACACACACACACACACACACACACACACACACACACACACGTTTGTTTTCGTGAATAATGGGGACATTCCATAGGCGTAATGGTTTTTATACCGTACACACCGCATTTTCTATCCCCCTTCACTACCCCTACCCCTAAACCTACCCATCACAGGAAACTGCACATTTTTACTTTCTCCCAAAAAAACTCATTCTGTATGATTTAGAGCCTTTTGAAAAATGGGGACATAGGTAATGTGCTCATAAGTCACCCTCTCCTTGTAATACCTATGTCATACCCATGTCATTATACATATTTGTGTTCTGATATGTCACAAACACACCCACCCAGATCCAGACACAGACACAGACACAGACACAGACACAGACAACCTGCTTTCTTGTTGTTTACATGATGGTCATGGTGGTCTAGTGGGTTAAATCACTGAATTGATATGCAGAAAGTTGCTGATTCAATCCCCACCACCAGTGTGTCCTTGAGCACTTTACTCCATGTTGTCCCGGTAATAAGGACACTGTAAGTCGCTTTGGATAAAACTGCCATGTACATAAATGTACATCATATGCACTTACTCGCTGATTGCCAAAAAAACACACTTGCTGAACTCACACTTGTTGCTCAGGAAAAACAAACTGCATCCACTGGTTCCTTAACACCAGGTTATTTGGGAATCTGAACAAGGTTATCTTTCCCTCACAACCAAAAACACACTTCTTTAGTGATATTGTTGATTTTGTGGTGTAAAAATAAAATGACAGCATTGCCGACGGCTCCCGTAACCCGAACAGAGCTTGTTAATGACCATGCTCTTGTTCTCGCTCTGGTTGATGTGCACACACGCTCATCCGGGAGAAGTTCGCATACAAGGAATTTTGCCCTTTATGACTTCATACAAGGCCATACACTGTAAAACATATTATTGGTTTAACTTAAAAAAGTAAGTAACCTGGTTGCCTTAAAATGTTGAGTTCATTGAAATAAAATAAATTTAGTTAATACAAAAAACATTTTTGAGAATTGACATCACATATGAGAATCCAACTCTTTAACAGTGTAAATAAGTCAGAATGCATGAAATGGCATTAGACACTAGACTTGACTAAATAAAAGACTTACTTTGCAGTAAAATAACTTTGCATCCTCAGTGACCAGTGACCAGATGCAGCATTATACAAAGTTTTAAATTTCCAATGCCAATGTAGAAATGCCATAATTACAGTCTTTCCGGATTAATTTTTAGTTGTATTTTATAATTATAATTTTATAATTTATAAATATAATTGTTTATAATTATTTTTATGTAATTAATTTTAACCCCAAATAACAAGATTACCAAGATAAAAGTCGTAGCTCTAATGCACCTGTCACGAGCTATTCTATTCCATAATCTAATTTGTTAAAAGAATTCATGTTGTTGTTTTTGGGAAAGACTTCAGATAGCAGGTGGATTAATGTATATAGTGAGATGGGCAAGCCATGTAATGGCAGAATAAAGGCTAATAAGGGCTGAATACAAAGAAAAGAATAACGATAAAAGAATAATGAAGATTAGGTCTCATACCGGCAGAGGTGTGAAAAGTTTGTCAAATAAGAACAACAGAACATGAATGGAGCAGTTCACCTCACCAGACAATAAACTGCGAATGGATGTTTACAGGGCAATAAAATATTTTATTAGCATCTTATCAGCATTCTCTAAAAACTCACATGACATGGTCTTACAAAATGCTTCATAAAATGCAGTTTTAGAGATAACATCCTTAGATTTTAAATGAAGCATGACCACACTTGCGGCTTCAACTTAATTGTGTTTCTAAGTTTCTACTACACAGACACATCACATTTTTATACATTTTAAATGATATTCTTAATATTTGTATTTTTATGTTTGAGCTTATATATCTCCAAATGAATAACAGTCTGAGTAATTCTTGAACTGTAAACTATCAAATGTTGGCTTTCTAAATATATGTTAGTTATGTCTAATCAGAATGACCTATAAGCAGCAACCTTTTTATTTTGGGTATGTCATTTATGCCCCACTTGTCAAAATGGGGGTGTCAAGTAAGGGGTTAAAAGTTATGAGTGCTTTGTATTTTTTTTTAAAGGTACTATTCTTTTCTTTGAATGTAAAAAAATGTAATGAGGAAAAATGACTAAGTGTACCTTTAAGTAAATTTTAGGGTAGTTAGATTCGTATTTATAATCATATCTTATTTCTTATCTTGTTGTTTAGTGTCACTTCGTCAAGCATCACTGCAGACAATAAAATTCAAAAATAGGTAAATAGTGTGAACATTCTGTCATTGATAAGTGACATCTGTGCTTCCCTGCACTTGAAAAGCACCACTGGCATGCTGAATACTAAAGAACCCCGCTGCTTCCTCCCCGTCCCGAGGACGTCAAGGATATTTAAAGGCCATCGCAATATTGGAATGGAAACAAAAGGATGGCGAATACTTGACAGGAGAAAGACAAACAGGATTGCGTCTCTCTCAAAATCACCTCAGGGGAAGATGAAGAGCTCAGGGAGGAGGAGGAGTGGGGGAGTGGGGGACTCAGCAAGACTTACCACAAATCCGGGCCGACAGAAGCAGGTGTAGCCATGGCCAGGCTCATTCTGGATGCACACTCCCTGGTTGCATGGTTGCAGCAAGCACTCATTAATGTCATCTTCACAGTGAAGGCCTGTCCAACCTGCCAGGAACAAAAACCCAGAGTGCCACAGTGAGCCCACCCCACAACCAACCACCCCCCACCTCCCACTTCTCATATGTTTTCTACACCATCTCAATTCCTGCTTCATTTTCCCGTTCTGGAAAGCATCCACATGCGCAGGCATACAGAACAGCTGAATACATTTTAATACTCTATGAGGCTTGTGTCTGTTTCAGTAGCCTGCGAGAGCAAATTACTCCCCAGAGAAACGTAAGTGATTTCTGTGTGGTGGAATCACGATGCACGAAGCCAAGATTTTTCATAAACCTTTATCTCTCTTGTGTTCTTCAGACATGAGATTGTCAGGAAGGAATAAAACATTGACAGGAGATATTTATAAACGTGTACGGCAGGCGTGTCCTATCCAGGGTTCCTACAACTTAACCTCCATGACATTTTTGTGACTTTTCCCAGGTGTTTGCGATAACTGGACAAGGATCAGTGTTGAAACTAAATTACTGATGAAAATGTATGTTAAAGAATTATTATTATTCTGTTTTTTATTCTTATTTCATTCACAATAACAAAAACGCGAGAGAAAAAAATCATGTCAATAAAGCGATTTTAATAAAACTATGAGGAACATACATTACCAATCAAAAGTTAATTTTTGCTGACCAAGGCTGCATTTATTTGATCAAATATACAATAAAAAAATCAATATTGTAATAGAGAAAAATATCATTTTTCTGTTTTCTATTTTAATATATTTAAAAATGTAATTTATTCTTATGATGGCAAAGCATTTTCAGCATAATTACTCCAGTTTTCAGTGTCACGTGATCCTTCAGAAATCATTGTAATATGCTGGATTTGATGCTCAAGAAACATTTCTTATTATTATCAGCTGAAAACCGTTTTTTGTTTTTGTTGAAAACATGATTCCAACATGCAAACAGATTTCTATGCAAACATGTGCTATCAAAATATTGCTTTGTCTCTGCTTTTTAAGCTGGGAAAGGGGAAAATATTTCAACATAGAAAAGTGCACACGTTATCCAGATTTGATTCCACGCTGAACCCTGTCTATAAAGCACAAGTGCCAATGAAAGCCTAATACAGTACATATAATGCCATTAAGAGGTAAACCACTTTTGCATGCAAATATAAATGAATTAATATTGTATTACATTAGATATTTTCAATACCATAAAAGCCTCACCTGGACGACAGTGACATTGGTAGCCATTGATGAGGTCTTGGCAGATGGCCCCATGAAAGCATGGCTCAGAACAGCATTCATTCATCTCTACCTCACAGAAATCTCCCACAAAACCTGGCAGGCAGCTGAATAAAAGTATTCCTCTTTAAAACATTGCACAGAGAATCAGATGTTTTTATTCTCTAAAAAAACATGTCTCTTTAAAAGGTTGAACAGAATGCTACGACTTTCTGAGCCACAGCCTTGAGCCCATCAAAAAAGCAAATATTCAAAAGAAAAAAAAAAAAAAATTATTAATGACAGACATATGGTCAGCTAAGCTTGTGAAAGCGCTGCCACACAGATGGTGAGCAAACTGAGAAATGTCTCATTAACAGAGTTTGTTGGCATATAGAAATTTCTAAATATTTCCTGGATTTTTTTTTTGGGTTCAATTATTTAAATCTTTACAACTTGAGGAAGTTCTGGAAAATGACACTCCATGGACATATGGTGACTGTATATGCATTCAGGGCATTTTGTAGTTATGGTGATTACACTATGTATGAACACTGATGATTATGAACAGATTGTTCGATATACGAAAACTGCTTGAGCGGTACACTTTTAAAGAGTAGAAATGCAGCTCTTACAGTGCTGATACTGAACATTTTAAAACTGCTTTTGCATAAATCATAAATGAACTAACATGAAAAGGTATAATTCAAAAAGGGAAATGTTTGTTCTGTCCCCACACCAGCAAAAAGAGATTGTACATTTCAGCTAACAAATAACAGACATGAAAAACCAAAAGTGTGACTAGAACAAAGTGAATGTTGCCATTTGGTATCTATAAGATTATCAACAGATATCAAGTAAAGATAAAAGACACTGACAGATACTCTTTCCAAAGTGTCCAGAGAAGTTCTGAGGCAGCACTTCTTAAAATAGGATCTGTAATGGTCCAGCCAGGGGTCCGAAAAAAATCCTGATTTGTGAACAAAGATCTCACCAGAAACCATGGCAAGATATAAAGCAAAATCAGCAATTATAATACACGTTAAAAATCTGTTGTTCTTCTGTATTAATGACTCAAATTATATCATAAACTTTAAATACATTTAAATTATTAAAATAAAGGAACTCTGAAGTGACATAAGCTGTGCTTGCCGTTGTAACTTTAATTTTGACGGCGCTGAGAATGCCATTCTCTGTCTTCATTATTTTACAATCTGTCTAACAGCCCTGTCTAATACGTTATTAGATAGAACTGTTATACAAAGAAAGTAGACAGTATATGAAAAAGTATTAGCGTTTGCCGTGTGGTTCATGTCCGGTGTTGCTAGCTGAGCAGAAATGCATAATCATGTTTTGCTTGGTCCCCTCAAAGTCACAATGGATTTTATCCTTCGTGTAAAAGGTTCCGTTTTATCCTTAGTGTAAAAGGTTCCGAGAGGTCCGTCTATCTCTGCTTTCCATGTTCGTGGAGTAAATATATAGGCTACAATCTTTGTGTGTACACAGGTGTTGGTGTTTCGCGTGTGTTCGGCCAATCAGCGTACACTTGCGTCACTGGTAGTTCCTATGTGCTGGGTTAGACCCTACTCTGAAGTAGGAGCTAATTTAGTTTCCCCAAAAGGAGTTAATATAACTAAAATCGTTCCTGTGGTGTGAACACAGCATAAAGTAGGTACTTCCGCCATTAGTTCTAGGAACTATGACATTTTTTGGTTAGACTTTATTTTAAGGTGTCATTGTTACAGTGTAATTATATTTTTAAGTACTGAGTAATATTTATTAACATGTACTTACTATAGGGTTAGGAAATGGATAGGGTTTGGTTGAGGGTTAGTTGCATGTAATAATTTACTGTTATTACTATGGTAAGTACATGTAACAAGGACACTGTAAAATAAAGTGTTATCAAATGTTCCTCTGGTGCGAGAGCCCCTTATGTATGTATAGTTCAGTCATGGAACTCTAGTGGGCGTGGGCAAGCAAGCAATCACATCATTATCGTATGGCACAAGATGACTAGCCTCTGCAGATCCTGCAGTCAATGAGATTGCTTGCTTATTTAAATAGTTTGGTTCATTGTTTGCTTTCGGACAGGCCTGCAGTGCACAAAAAAGATTTTTTTTTTTTTTAATGGCTTTCCTATCAACATATCAGCACTCAATCTGTTCTGAATCTTTAACATTATGCAAAATGAGAAAAGGCTGATTTAAAATTGACTGAGCTCCAATTCTTTGGTCTTTAAAATGTGTGCTTTTGTCCATTACCAAATGAGACAGGCTTAAATACAATCGGTCTGCAAGTCATCAGTCTGCAAGTGATTTCAAATGAGAGTAAACACAAAGTGGGATGGGGGCGTTTGTTTTCCATTTGAGAAAATCAATCCAATGAGGCCTCATTTGGACAGACAATGCTTTCTCATTCCACAGCTGTCTGTCCGTCCGTGCATCTGTCCACCTGACATGATGAGAATTGCAAATAGCATTATCGCCCGGGCTAATCAGAGAGTCTGGACAGAGGGCTTATTCACATTAGAATATTGTCTAAGGAGGAAGAGATAATGAGATATGTTATGTGTTGGATGGGCCCTTTTATGCAGAATGTGTAATGCACCACAACGCAATTTTAGCCCTTCAGTTCAGCGATAATGTTGTAGCAGCTGCTGCATAATCATCCACTCTGGCAACCTTACAGACCTTTAGAAAGAACCAAGAGGAACCGTGGAAATGTGTGTCTGGTAGTAACTAGTTACAAGTTATATATATAAAACAATTTAAATTAAAAAACAAAACAAATGTAATGTTATGTTTACTTTGCTCATTTTGTTAGTGGTGTTTTGTTAAAATTAATGGTTTAGTTAACCAAATTATTCTCATTCTTTTCCATAGTTAGAGGTTTGAGTATGAATGAGAATCAGTGAATACATCTGACAACAATTTTTTTAGGTGAATGGAATCAAAAGTTACGTTACTGAGATAACTCAATAGCACTAACACTATTTTTAGCCCATGACAGTTACTATAAATTATGAATAACAATATTATAATTAATATTTGGGGCATGATTCCATAATATATTAATATTTGTGCCCAAAACCATTGTAAGCATAAGTAGATTGTAACCAATGGTCCCTAAAATCAACTTGCTCACTATGGTTTTTGGAAACGTATAGCCCTGGAAAGTAAAAACTGACAATTCAAACAATATTTTTAAACATCATACAGAAAAAGATCAGAAGTTTCTTCTAGGATTACATAATGTCTGAAGTATTGCTTTCACCTGCACGTGAAGTTGGTCCCTGGTCCATCCACACATGTCCCTCCATTAAAACACAGGGAGAAATTAAGAGACGTCTGCAGACACACATTCTGGTCAATGTCACAGTTCTTCCCAGTGAAACCATCTGCACATATGCAGGCATATTTGCCCAGAAGATCAACACAGGAGCCTCCATTAAGACATGGATGAGCTTCACACTCCTACTAAGACAAAAAAATAGAAATTAGCGACCTTGCAAAACAATAAGATTATACCAATATCTAGTTAATGATACCATAATATTAGTAAATATTTGTATATACACAGTATAATACACACATATACACACACACAATATATGTATATTACAATATATGGGGTGGGAGACATCATCTTAATGGATGTCAGATTTAGGATAAAAAAATAACCAACATTTTTTATACAAAACCAATAACTAATTAGGTATTAAAATGTTGGTAAAAATTACAGTAAAAATATAAGATTAGTAGATGAGATAAACAAGTAGATTAGATAAATGTTTACAATAAACTTTTACTGAATCACTATTTTACTGCTTGATCATACCATTTTCATAGGGCACTAATACAGTTTTTACTGCATGCTGTACGGCTACATTTAATTACATTTCTGTGATTTAAAGATGTTCATATAAAAAGATATATGGCACATTAGTGGAGTTGATACAGTAAGTGAGTATACAAACAGAATGGCAGATCTCGTTCTATAGTCATTACAGGAGCAAACAGCAGCTAATGATTTATTCCAAACAAGCCTCTGAAGTCCTCCAAGCAGCCAAGTGTTTCGTCTCAGGGGTACATTTAAGGCCATGCTAGGTATTAAATCAATTAGGGATAGAAGCATTTTAATCAGACACTTGTGTTTAGATGATTCTGTGGTTGTTATTCAGTAGAACAATCCCCACCATCTAAAGCATATACAGTATCCAAGAGCTGTTGAAGAACACTTAAAATAAAATAAAAATCTACAAATAAAATATACACCTAAAAAGTGTTATTTTGTCATAGCATTGATAAAATTGTACACTATATTGCCAA
Organism: Paracanthobrama guichenoti; assembly: GCA_018749465.1. NCBI lineage: Eukaryota > Metazoa > Chordata > Actinopteri > Cypriniformes > Gobionidae > Paracanthobrama > Paracanthobrama guichenoti. Next base: position 20,210,598 of record CM031955.1, on the reverse strand, counting down.
AAGTTTTGGGACATCTGCCTTTACATGCACATAATGACATCCCAGGTTTAGAAGTGTGTTTATGGGAATTTTTGACGATTCTTCTAGAAGCACATTCGTGAGGTCAGACACTGATGTTGGATGAGAAGGCCTGGCTCACAATCTCCGCTCTAATTCATCCCAAAAGTGTTCTATCGGGTTGAGGTCAGGACTCTGTGCAGGCCAGTTGGGAGCATGAAATTGTCCAAAATGTCTTGGTATGCCGAAGCATTAAGAGTTCCTTTCACTGGAATTAAGGGGCCAAGCCCAACCACTGAAAAACAACCCCACACCATAATCCCACCAAATAAGTACCGTTCTCCTGGCAACCACCAAACCCAGACTCGTCCATAAAGTTTGGAGGTCCGTAGCTATTGACTCTCTGTGCACTGTGTACTTCAGCATGCGCTCTGTGATTTTACGTGGCCTACCACTTCATGGCTGAGTTGCTGTTGTTGTTCCCAATTGCTTCCACTTTGTTATAATAGCACTAACAGTTGACCGTGGAATATTTGGTGGTGAGGAAATTTCACGAATGGATTTATTGCACAGGTGGCAACCTATCACGGTACCATGCTTGAATTCACTGAGCTCCTGAGAGCGACCCATTCTTTCACAAATGTTTGTAGAAGCATCTGCATGCCTAGGTGCTTGATTTTATATACCTGTGGCCATGGAAGTAATTGCAACACCTGAATTCAATGATTTGGAGGGGTGTCCCAATACTTTTGGCAATATAGTGCATTATAACATGATTACTGTGCAATATGTTGTTTTCTTTTGTAAAATTACAGTTTTTCCTCTCTGCTCAGGAGATTATGGTGCTCCATTTCACTTTTTAAGCATTATAAAAATCTACTATAACCCGACAATATGTCTGACCTTTCCATCCTATTATATTTGTTGTCATTAGAAGTTTAGAATATAAAGGTAAAATAATGTTTACTCTCTTACTCTGTCTCCTGTGAGATGCTATTTTTAAGTAGTGTAATTTCTAACCAATTCACATTTATTGTTGCAACAGCATCTACTACACAAAATTTGAAGACACAGAGGAAATTATTATATCTTCAATACAAAGACAGTTTGAACATTTTAACATGTCTGATACAGTAAACTCATACCACAGCATAACATTTTCATTTTGTAATATATTTTTAAAAATTCTTCTTACAAAATCTTGCGGCGACAATGTTGCAAATGGATATATTGGATTAATATGTTTTGTCATAGTACTACATTTACACAATTCAATGTTTGAAATCTGGTTTCTTATTCTACGATCTGTCATGTGACAGACATGTTTAGTTCTACTAAATGTTCAGATTCAGAAAAAATAGAAAAACTGAAATCAAAAGAATTCAAAAACTGCAGTAGGGAAGTGTAGACCAGAAGCGGTGAAGATGTAATACAATCGTTATTTAACCCAGTTGAACTTGTTTCTGTGACATTTAGACGCTGCTATGAACTTCACAACCCCCCTAAACCCACCCCACCTCACCCCTGCTGCATCCTGGGAATAAGTCCCTTGCTGAAGGGCACAATGGCGCTGGCATATGGATTGCTCCTCACACTACACCAGCAACGTTTCAGTTGAACCAGTTCAAAAATGGAACCAATTATCAGCCTTGACACTACAACCACTAGACCACACCCCTCAAAGACAAACATTCTATTAAGAACCAAAGTTATGTGAATTTATTAACAGAATTTCAACTGATAAACTGATTTAGCGCGCACACACACACTTTGGGTGTTCATGCTGTATGGGTTTTGTATACTGTACAAACTGTATATACTATCCTCTACCCCTAAACCTACCCATCACAGATATTTTCAGCATTTTTACATTACCAAAAAAAAACAAATCACTTAGGCTGCATTTACATTACATGGTTCAAGTGATCCAATTCCGATTTTATTCCTTTTTAGGCCCCACCCACTGGCCGTCAGTTGCTGACATTTGCCTACGCAAGATGAGACAGTCAAGTCAAAAGCAAATAGAACCCGTTATAATCACTGACACGGTCTGGAGACAGTATACAGATGCCCATTCATTTTCTGATGTACTTCACACACTTGTGTCTGTTGACAACAGGACAAATGGAAGAGTGAAAGAACGTTTTGATGTGTCCAGTTTAAAAAGCGTTTCAGCACTGGAAACAATTGAACAGTTAATTCTTATGGTATCCAGGACTGCGCTGAAGGATTATATGTTTGTTTGGAGCATTTTGTTATGTCAGTGAGGCACAGTGTAATAGACAGTTCGCAAATAAACTTGGTGAAAGATGCAGCAGCCAACTGTATTGAATCTGACAGCAGCTGCATCATAAACAATTTCATAATGCTTTGTCTGATAAACACTCGCTTTAATACTGTTTCCTATGCAATGACATTAGCCAATCATAAAAGTGGCTGTTTACTGACAAGCCTTAAAGAAGCCAGGCAGAATGAACGTGGAACAGAATTGTTTTCCGCATGTATCTTTGTTTTTTTTTTTGTGCAATATTATCATTAACATTATAAGTGAACCTCAAGGAACATATTAAAATAGTAAAAAAAAAAAAATCAATGTCATTACCCCTTTAAATTGACAGCTCTACAGAAAATATTGAGAAAGGCACTTCTTTGGTTATTCATTGGACTACGAAAAAACTTGTGCAACTCACCCATCAGTAGTATACAGGCCTTTTAGTAGAATGCCTTTATTGTAATTTGCTGGGGTTTTGTATTAACTACCTATTTTTTATCATCAAAAAGATGATTTATCATTGTAAAGACCTACAATACGGTCTGCAGTACGGCTCAAGAGATGCTGTATTTTGTTATACCCTTAACATACAGGAGAGAATTGACAATAAACCAACTTGATTTGACAAGGACCTCCAGCTGGGCTTATGCCTGCACACACCACAAATGGCAGCACAACCTATCCACTCCATTTGATTGTTAACGCTCCTGAAAGTTTAACACAAATCAACCCATTTTTAGGAAAAAAGGCACAGACAGCCACTTGTGGCAGTGCTTGATGTCAAAAAGTTCCTGTCAATAGTGGGTCTAGTGATACTCGGTTCTTACCACATAAAAAAGTATGTGCTTGTTCAGACTCCAGTTCGTACTTGTGTGATACTATAGTCTGTCCTAACAGTTCCCTGTCTCCAGAATGAAATGTGGAGGCCATGTCTCAGAAACTCACTGTCACTGTTAAACCATGAACTTTGATTTCATTACAGCCTAGGGACTCTTTGAACAGACACGGCCCTCTTCATCTGGCATAATGTGCGTATTCATTTTGATTTATGATTCTGTGAATGTATGCACCATGCTTTACAGTCTCAAAACTACAAAAAGTAATACAAAGTTTGTATTTCTGCATATCTACATTCTGTTTGTTGGTTTTCATGTGGTAAACAACTAAAGATTTTCATATAAATTTGCATTTCCTGAACAAAATCCCAGTGCTGGCAAGGCAAGGAGTGAGTAGTGTGCAAACATTTCGATTTTGTCATTGTTATGACACTCATTTTCTGTCCACTGTGTATGAGAATATACATATGAGACACCACCTTTGTAGTGTAAAGGCGATATGGTTAAATAGAAGATGCAATAAAAAAGCCAATTAAAATTCACTATATAGTATATAGATATATTTAAGACGACCAATAGGAATTCAAAGGATGTAATTGGTGTTAGTTACATAATGTACCCCCCATTGTGAAAGAATGGGTCACTCTCAGTAGCAGTGAATTCAATAGTACTGTGATAGGTTGCCACCTGTGCAATAAGTCCATTCGTGAACTTTCTTTGCTACTAAATATTCCACAGTCAACTGTTAGTGGTATTATAACAAAGGGGAAGCAATTGGGAACAATAGCAACTCAGCCACGAAGTGGTAGGCCACGTAAAATCACAAGATGGGGTCAGCACATACTGAGGCGCACAGTGCACAGAAGTCGCCAACTTTCAGTCAATAGCTACAGACCTCCAAACTTTGTGCCTTCAGATTAGCTCAAGAACAGTGTGTAGAGAGCTTCATGGAATGGGTTTCCATGGCCGAACAGCTGCATCCAAGCCTTGCATCACCAAGTGCAATGCAAAGCGTCGGATGCAGTGGTGTAAAGCACGCTGCCACTGGACTCTAGAGCAGTGGAGACGTGTTCTCTGGAGTGAAAAATCACACTTCTCTGTCTGGCAATCCAATGGACAAGTCTGTGTTTGGTGGTTGCCAGGAGAATGGTAATTGCTTGATTGCATTGTGCCAAGTGTAAAGTTTGGTGAAGGGAGGATTATGGTGTGGGGTTGTTTTTCAGGGGTTGGGCTTGGCCTCTTAGTTCCAGTGAAATGAACTCTTGATGCTTCAGAATACCAAGACATTTTGGACAAGTTCATGCTCCCAACTTTGTGGGAACAGTTTGAGGAAGGCCCCTTCCTGTTCCAACATAACTGTGCACCAGTGTACAAAGCAAGGTCCATAAAGACATGGATGAGTGAGTTTTGGTGTGGAGGAGCTTGACTGGCCTGCACAGAGTCCTGACCTCAACCCGACAGAACACCTTTGGGATGAATTAGAGCGGAGACTGCGAGCCAGACCTTCTCGTCCAACATCAATGCCTGACCTCACAATTGCACTTCTAAAAGAATGGTCACAAATTCCCACAAACACACTCCTAAACCTTGTGGAAAGCCTTCCCAGAAGAGTTGAAGCTGTTATAGCTGCAAAGGGTGGGCCAACTCCATATTAAACCCTACGGATTAAGAATGGGATGTCATTAAAGTTCATGTGTATGTAAAGGCAGGCCTCCCAAAACGTTTGGCAATATAGTGTATATATAGACACAAACTAGCTCACATATATAGAGAACATGCTCACATTAATGTTGATCTCGCATCTGTGACCAGTCCATCCAACCTCACATTGACAGTTGTATGCACCTATTTCATCCAGGCAACTGCAATGAAAAAAAAAAAAGAGATTATGTGCTCTGACATGCAAAATCTGCATTCATAATTTGTGATTTATGAGAGATGATTTTACATGTCAACGCAGCTATAACCTCAACCATATTTCCCTGCAAAGTCATTTTTGACAGAGGCTTTACAGTATACACACACACACACACACCAAACTGGCAGGACTAATAAAACAACAAGCTTGTATAAATGATTTTCATAAGTGAGAGTCTTGTAAATAATATATGGTCAATTCATATTATAAATGTTAGAAAATCATGTTGTATGGCACTGCAACTCTCACACTCCAGCTGTCTTGATAAAGTCACATTGATGGTTAATTAATGTGCAAGTGCAACATTTACTAGGCCGTGATTAAACAGCTCATTTCGCGGCTTAACAGCAAATGTCAGGTGACAACCCGTATCTTTTATCCAACCCAAAACCTCATAATCAGTATAATGACATTGTAAAATTTAAAGATGCATCTATTTATAAACCTATGCATGTTTATCTGCATGAACTGTATCCCCTTTTTATTTCTAGAATTTACAGGGCTCAACAATAAGGATGGTCCAGGGCCAGTGTGAGAGAGTTTTGACAAGCCAGCACAGAAGTTTATTGATCACACATACTGCATGTGTTTTTATGCACATATAGTGTTTTGTAGTGTTGTAATAGTAGTGTTGGAGGCATCAGTATGTTAAAATATGTATATCAGCATTTTTCTGCAAGGCGAGTTTGACTTGTATTATAGTTGTATTATAGCTGAATTTCCAATTTCTAAGTACAAATCTGAACTACAGTAAAAAAATAAATAAAAATACTCTTACTGTTGAGTCCTGTTATATCCCTTTTTACTACCGTAACACATTGTACATTTTAAAATAACAAACCTGAGATGTTTCCCAGGTATGGTTTCCCAAGGGAAAAATCTGTTCTACCCAAACTGTGACTATTTAAGGCATTAGTACTTTATGTAACATCTAATTATTACTGTAACTTAGTTAGATGCTTAAAGTGCAAGAAACAGCTGGTAATGACTAATTATGTTGTGTTTACTGAGTACCAGACTGCCAAACAGTTAATTGAGAGTGAGCTGGCAAGAAGGATAGCGAGCACATTTAGTTTTTTTTAAAGACTCACAGGTTCCGTCTCTTTCAGAATGGCTATAATGGCCGTTCACAAAGCTCTCAATCACAGAGCTTGAAATACACATCGTTACAGCTCAGCAAGGTTAATGTACCTCCCATGAACACAGGGGTTGGATGAGCACTCATCAATGTTTCTCTCACAGTGATAGCCCATGAAACCTCTGGAGCACACACACTGGTAACCATTAAGACTGTCGATGCACCTCCCGTTGTTTCGGCATGGATTGGATTTGCACTCATCAACGTTCAGCTCGCACCATTTACCTTTGGGGAGAACAAAATCAAAGCCATATAAATACATTACGTTTAGTATTTAGAAATTTTTATGGAAATCAATCTAATGGATTTATTTAATGCCATGTCGGAAATCAAGGTGGAAAAAATGCATGAAGAAAGGTACTTGTATATGAATAATATGTTTTTGCAAAAACCAAACTGAACTGCTGAAAAGCAATACAGATAAGGCTTTAAAACAGTTAATACAATTTTTATAAGGTTAAAAAGCACATTTACGAAGAATGCTCTATTAACCTTTAAATTAACTAGCAGGAATGTGGTTTTCCTAACACAAACCATAACCCTAATTCATTAAAATCTTTATTTCAGAGCCATAATTCAACCTCAAAGACACCATGCACCATGTTCCAGCAGTCGAGCTACAGAAAAACCTTAAAATGTCTAACACAAAATTTATATTTGTTTTTATATAGTATTTGGATATTTCTCATAGTGAGTTTATAATTGCAGGTACACATGGAGCCAGATTTACTAACAGCTTGTGCCAGCGCAAACCCTCTTTTGGATCTTTTTGACTATTTTTGCAGCTGACCTTACTGCATATGTATTTTTAGGAGTTTCCCTTTCAGGCACAACATTTATGGGAGGAGAGTATTTAAATAAATCACGCAAGGTGATTTACAAAGATTTGCGCTAGTAAATTTACTGGTGTTTGCGCCATTATTTACTGCCCCAAAAAAAGTGCGTCTTAAACCAGATGCTAACGGGTAGATTGCGTTGGTCATTATGGAAATGATCCGGCTGTGTCAGTGTTCTTTCATTTGTGCGTGGTCAGTAGATCCACACACAGAACTGTCCACTCCCATCGGCGCTTTTATGAAATTGCGCTCTCACGCTATTTTGTCCTGTTTAGTAAATCTGGCCCAAGGCGTCCAAAGTTTTTCAAATGGTTATTTAAAAAAAAGAAATATTTTAATAATTTGTTACTCATTGTCATGGATCACAAGATGTTACAAGGCATAACAATATAATATTTTCTATTAGTCATTTTCCTAATTCTATCCTAATTCTTCCTAATTAAATTGTTTAAAAATAACTTTTATCCATAAATCTTGCGTCAATTTAGTTACTGTACCATACTTTGCCTTTATTGGTGGAATTATCTCCTACAACTATGTAAGATACAAGAAATTATGTCACTTTCCCTCACTGATAAGATCTGAAGCACTGAAAGGTATGTGCTCTCTCTGAGAAAATATTTTAATCTAAAAAGTAAAACGTCAAAATTGCTACTGCAATATCAAGAGGAAAATTATCACTGATCACACAGAGGCTTGTTTAAAAGTCTTTTAATCATGATTTCATTAGTGCCATGTGCTCTTAGCATTTATGTTTGCAAGTGGAGTTTTTGGCTAAAAAGTTTAAAAATGTAAATTCTGTTACTGTCAAACTCTGTTATCAATGTTATTTCTACACATTGCCTATAACAATGCTAAAAAGAAATTACTTTTCGTTAAAAGTAAAAAAGGAAGTAACTTAAAGATACTGGAAAGAATTTCTGTTAGTTAACTTCTTGAAATGCAAAGTATCCCCAATTATAGAATCACTCATATACTCGTGGTAAGGCATGTTTTTTTTTCCATACAATTTATGCTCTATTTTCAAGTCTTCTTAAGACATACAATAGTTTTGTGTGAAAAACAGACCACAATTAAATTTGCATTCTCTGATAATTTCCCTATAATTTTGTGTGGAATGTTTTAGAGCCACTAATGGTAATTTTAACCCAGAAATGGTAGGGATTTGAACTTAAATTTGCAGCATATTTCTAATTTTGCTATGTGACCAGGTAACATAGGATGCATTATTCTCTAACCTAGATTTATGACCAAGTTAAGTAACGTAAAATCCACTACAAAAAGGTTCAGTAACAAACACCCTAATAGGTCATAATTTACCTGGAACAAAGCTGTAAATTCAATAAATTGAGAAGAGCCAGTAAAACCAGAGGCGAGTAAGACTCCGTAGACACCCCGGGACAGGTTGACAAATGACGGAGATAAAAACGAGAGCCAAAGAGCTGCGATACTAAAGAGCAGACAGCCATTATTCTTCCTCCCTGTAACTACACAAACAAATGGAACCATTTCCAAAAGCCCAGAGACATCTAAATAAAGAGCAAAAGCGATCTCTTCAACATTATGAATCATATGCTGTTATTACAGGAATGTAAACTTAATTCACGCTTGACTACACAAATAATTCAGTCACTTCAGGCGAAAGCGTGAACACATCAGCCGCAGTTCAGGTCATGCACTGTCAATAAATTAAAGCTTTATTTCAATTACTCAGTGCTCAAAATGCAGCCAGTGAGAAAACAAACATCTATCCGTGGTGTTTCTCACTAAAGAAGTTTCAACCTTTCTTCACGCTGAAGTGTTTTGGTCTCGAAGGCAACGTGGATAAATAAAAGGAACTAAAACATAACAATGAGGCAGATCATTAACATCTTCTAATTAAAGTGTCTTTCCCAATTGCTCATTCACAGACCGTTGTTAATTCCCTTCATATTGACCTCCTGGTTAAGCCGTAATGAATTTATTTCCCTGCGGATAGTCATCCGCAAACACAACAAAGTGTCAGTGTATCGACTGGGTATGAATTGAAATCGTATTAACCCCAAAAGACGAACCATGGTTTTTGATATTCAGTCATAACATGCTGTTTGTAGTCAGCCATCAATCAAGTACTTCATATCTCACTGCTTCATACGATAGTATTAAGACTGGAGATTGTAAGGAAGTGCACACCAGCCTCGCTTCATAGACAATGCATTTACACTGTCAGCGCTCTTAATGAGATTATACAAAACCCTCTTAATCGGCATTTCCTTGTCTGATTTGACAAATAATGTGCCGTCCTATCAGAATTTGTAGAATATGAGAAGCCAAGCAGGGGAGAGATTATAAAGCTGTTGGGTTAATCCTAATGTTGGCTTTCTTAAGGGTGCTCACTGTACTCATCTGAGAGGAGGAAAAAAGACCATATAATCTTCTCCTCCACTCCTCAATTACTCCTCTCTACAGGAACTTCTCAAACCCACAGTGAGTTATCAGATTTTTTATCCAAGAGATCAAAAAAAAGGAAGAATTAAAAGAAAGGGAAAAAAGCCAGAGAAGGAAAACGACTGAACAAAAGAGAAACACCACGGAGAAGATGAAATAAGAGAGGAAGATGCTACATAATTAAATAATAATATAACGGACAGACATTGTATACCTTTTTTTCATGCAAAGCTGCTGATCACAATGAAGATAACATGTATAACATGTAACAAATAATGTAACTTGACTGAACGAGGCACATTATATGGTGTGCCCGGGGAACACACCATTTCAATTTAAAAATAATTTTGCTGCAGATCAGCCATAGAGACACGTCAAATGGCAAGCTGCTGCATATTGCCTTTTGTATCTTTGATTCCGCCTTCTCGAGAAATTGCGATGCCGTTACATGTCTTATTAGGGCAAATATTTCCTCTGAGCCCCAGTTGGTTGAACCAATCCAGAATATATCCTCCAGCCTGAGCTCTCAGGGGATGCGTCCGATTCCTCAGATGAGCTCAGAGCTGAGAGGAAAGTAATGACTGGTGCAAGGCAGAGTGGGGCCTGATAATAAAAGAGGTTTCTGTGGGAATTAGGGCCTGTGTGTCAGGCTGAGCTCTCCCAGGAGTTTCTGTGCCTCTGAGATTTCCTTTTTTCCCCTTGGCAGGATGAGGATAAATTGATGATACAGTACAATAGACAAATGAAATTAATCTTCAAGCTGGCTGATAGCGATTGAGATTACACATAAAAAAAACATTAAAAAAAAACATTGGTAAGTGGGCTAGCAGCATAATGTCCTTAGTATTCTTACAAACCCGATTCCAAAAAAGTTTGGATACTGTACAAATTGTGAATAAAAACAGAATCCAATGATGTGGAAGTTTCAAATTTCAATATTTTATTCAGAATACAACGTAGATGACATATCAAATGTTTAAACTGAGAAAATGTATCATTTTAAGGGAAAAATAAATTGATTTTAAATTTCATGGCATCAACACATCTCAAAAAAGTTGGGACAAGGCCATGTTTCCCACTGTGTGGCATCCCCTCTTCTTTTTATAACAGTCTGCAAACGTCTGGGGACTGAGGAGACAAGTTGCTCAAGTTTAGGAATAGGAATGTTGTCCCATTCTTGTCTAATACAGGCTTCTAGTTGCTCAACTGTCTTAGGTCTTCTTTGTCGCATCTTCCTCTTTATGATGCTCCAAATGTTTTCTATGGGTGAAAGATCTGGACTGCAGGCTGGCCATTTCAGTACCCGGATCCTTCTTCTACGCAGTCATGATGGTGTAATTGATGCAGTATGTGGTCTGGCATTGTCATGTTGGAAAATGCAAGGTCTTCCCTGAAAGAGACGACGCGTCTGGATGGGAGCATATGTTGTTCTAGAACTTGGATATACCTTTCAGCATTGATGGTGCCTTTCCAGATGTGTAAGCTGCCCATGCCACACGCACTCATGCAACCCCATACCATCAGAGATGCAGGCTTCTGAACTGAGTGCTGATAACAACTTGGGTTGTCCTTGTCCTCTTTAGTCCGGATGACATGGCGTCCCAGTTTTCCAAAAAGAACTTCAAATTTTGATTGGTCTGACCACAGAACACTTTTCCACTTTGCCACAGTCCATTTTAAATGAGCCTTGGCCCAGAGAAAACGCCTGCGCTTCTGGATCATTTTTAGATATGGCTTCTTTTTCGACCTATAGAGTTTTAGCTGGCAACGGAAAATGGCACGGTGGATTGTGTTCACCGACAATGTTTTCTGGAAGTATTCCTGAGCCCATGTTGTGATTTCCATTACAGTAGCATTCCTGTATGTGATGCAGTGCCGTCTAAGGGCCCGAAGATCACGGGCATCCAGTATGGTTTTCGGCCTTGACCATACGCACAGAGATTGTTCCAGATTCTCTGACTCTTTGGATGATATTATGCACTGTAGATGATGATAACTTCAAACTATTTGCAGTTTTTATCTGAGAAACTCCTTTCGATATTGCTCCACTATTTTTGGCCGCAGCATTGGGGGAATTGGTGATCCTCTGCCCATCTTGACTTCTGAGAGACACTGCCACTCTGAGAGGCTCTTTTTATACCCAATCATGTTGCCAATTGACCTAATAAATTGCAAATTGGTCCTCCAGCTGTTCCTTATATGTACATTTAACTTTTCCGGCCTCTTATTGCTACCTGTCCCAACTTTTTTGGAACGTGTAGCTCGCATGAAATCCAAAATGAGCCAATATTTGGCATGACATTTCAAAATGTCTCACTTTCAACATCTGATATGTTATCTATATTCTATTGTGAATAAAATAAGTTTATGAGATTTGTAAATGATTGCATTCCTTTTTTATTCACAATTTGTACAGTGTCCCAACTTTTTTAGAATAGGGTTTGTAGGTGTTCATACGTAAATTAAGGTTAGCACACACTAATAGGTCCAGAAACATACAACGTCTATGTTTTGACGGTATCTGAACTATAAAGTCTTGTACATACAACTTCAAAAAGGTGAAAATGTTTACAAATCTTTGTGAATATTTGTGAAACCATGTTATTATTGTCAATTGTTAGAACATTTCTCAAAAAGTCTGAAAACGATGGCTTCAGATGGACAGATGGCCCAGTCCGTTGTGATTGGTCGACCGCTTACAGCTTGTTGGAAATGAAATGGCCATTAGAATAACTAAATTTCAGCTCCGGAAGCTTCCTAAATCCTCAGCGATTGTAAAGACAGTAACGATGGTGTAAATTTTACCAAATCAATTTGAGAGCGAGTGCAATGATGAAACATTGGAAAAACAAGTTATTCAACCCGAACTTTCATCGCAAGGATGATATGAGCAGGACATTTCTCAGTGGTAAGTTTTTCTCGACATTTGTGTACACAACACAAACCAACTACAGGGCGGGTCAAAGTAGACGTTTTTTTGCGGGCAGCCAATGAAGACCATAGGCTGGCATTGTGCAAATTTGTTACATTGTTACGCATTAATGTTATGAAGTAAGACTAGAATTACTGACGACTTGTTTAGACGGTTCAGTGTCGATTCTTTCTTTTGTGAGACAACTTTATTTGTCGTGCACTTTGATCTTTAAAACTTTGCAGACCTTTTACTTCCACAATCATCTATATTACACACTGCATGAAATGTATTATCTGAAAAAGCATAATAGAGGCACTTTAAATTAAATAAGTCTCTTGTGCTCACAAAGGCTGGATTTATTTGATCAAAAATATAGTAAAAACAGGAATATTGTGAAATATTATTTCAATTTAAAAACACCTTTTTTATTTTAATATATTTTAAAATGCAATGGAAAAGCTGAATTTTCAGCAGTCATTATTTGATTTATTATTGTCATCAGTGTAATATGATCCTCCAGAAATCATTTTAATATGCTGATTTGGTCCTTTAATTTTGCCCTTTAGAGTTTAGCTCAAACCCTGATAAAACTCACCTATCTGTGATTTTCTAGTGATCCTGAATACCTTGATTAGCTAGTTCAGGTGTGTTTGATCTGGGTTAGAGTTAACCTCTGCAGGACAGTGGCCCTCCAGGACCGAGTTTGAGGAACCCTGGGCTACACCAACAAAGCTAAACTTAAAGGGATAGTTCACCCAAAAATGAAGAATTATAGAAGTCAATGGGGCCAAATCAACTGTTTGGTTACCCAATGTAAAAGTTTGTTGATATGGGAAGGAGGTGGGAACCGGCGAACGTTCAAAAGACTTTAATATTAAAATAAACTACACTACCTCCTCATGGGCGACTGCCGCACACACATAAAACGTAAACAAAACAACATAAAGTCCAGGCCTGGTCCTTGCTCGTCCTTCACTGTCGTCGCTCCTCGTTTCCTTCCATGAGAGGATTCGAAGAACGGTGTGATGCGCAGCTGCGCTCATCTTCAATTATGCACCAGCCTCGCGCCGCTCTCTCACGGCGCAACGTCACCCTCCTTTTCACATACCCCCATCGCCCCTCGCAGGCCGGGGGGTACCCACAAGACTGCACTCTACTCTCCCCGGGACTAGTCTCGGCAGCCCCATACCTGGGGGTAAGAACAGGCGAAATGAGAGAAAAGGAGACGGATGCACAAGGAGCGACAGAGATGAGAGAGTGGAAAAAAGAGTGGAGCGAGTGGTCTGGTTCCCTGACACACGGCTGCTCAGTCCTCAGCCAGCTGAGAGGCTCTTCCTCGCGGTGCCATGCGATAGTACTGGATACTCCACGGTGGACGACTCGATCCTCCTCCGGCCCCTGGTGGCCAGCGATGTCTCCTCCAGATGAGGGCAGCCGGCAACGAGTCCCACACTCCCTGCTCCTCCCCATCATGGTGGACAGCAGCAGGCTCCGGCCCATGGCAAAGCCTGCCCACCTCGACCCAGGAGCACGGCAGCGAGCTCTCCGTCCCACCGGGTCTTCACTCGCACCAGCACCATCACCATCACCTCGGACAGCCACTCGTGGTCTTCATTCTTCTGCGCTGCCCGACCTCCTCAGCACCGCGATCCCCCTCAGCAGCGAGAGCTCTTTGACAGCATGTCTCTCCTTCCTCCCGGGTTTCGGCACCAATGTAAAGGTTCATTGATATGGGAAGGAGGAGGTGGAAACCGGTGAATGTTCACAAGACTTTAATAAATACATAAACAAACTGAAAGTAAAACACAGGCAGCCCCTCACAGATGGCTGCTGCTCACACACATAATAAAAGTAAACAAAACATAACATAAAATCCAGACCTGGTTCTCTCTTGTCCTTCACTGTCGTTGCTCCTCCTTTTATGCTTCCGAGCTCCTCCGTGAGAGGATTCGAGACCGGTGTGATACGCAGCTCATCTTCAATCATGCACCGGCCCTCTCTCACGGCTCTTGTTCGCCCTTCTTGTCACACCCATATTCAAAATATCTTCTTTTGTGTTCAGCAGAAGGTTTTTTTTAAGGGGTTAGATCAGGTAGAAATATCTCCTTAAGGGAACTGTTTACAATATATGAGCACTAAACTTACTCGCATGTAAGTTCAGTTCTAAAAGTTTTCAGGAGATTCATAAAAGATACGTTGGTAAAGTGTTTGCATATTAGATGCTGTCAATATGTTGATTTTGTTTAATTCAGTGTTTATCCAGACATACAGAGATTAATGGATACCCAATGAATAAGGATGAGATCACCCTGGGGAAATAGGAAAATAGTGAAAAAAAAAAAAGAACTGAGGAGAAGACAAGGAAGTACTTGATTAAAATGCAAAGGATGAGGAGGAGGGTGTTTTGTTAACTCAAGGTGAATCTGTGTATGTGAGAGTGTGTGTGCAGATATTGGTGGGAGTGTGTGATCTAATTAAAGTGGTAAATGTGCCGAGGACCTATTTGTGTGTTCTTTCCACTGAGAATCTGTCAGGCTGGGGGAACGTAGCCCTTGTAGACATGGTAAGCCTTGGTTTCTCCCATTGATTTTGTGTCTCGGGCTCTGGCCGAGGGGGACGTACCTGAGAAGCCAGCACGGCAGACACACATGAATCCCCCAGGTTTGTTGATGCACACAGAGTCATGGAGGCAGGGGGAAGCTTCACATTCGTTTATGTCCAGGTTGCAAAGCGTTCCGAAATATCCGGGGACACAGTTACACTGGAAACTGGAAATGCAAAAAAGATCATTCTTAGCCAAATCTTCTTTCTGACTGCACATTTTAAATCGCTGTGACACAGATGTTTGCCAAAAGAACCGTGCCGCATCTGCATGGAGAGTTTTTAAGAAAACTGACTGACAGGAAAAAGTCTGATTGACAGCAGAAAGATCTGAAGTGTGTGTGTGTTAATCATGACTTTGGCTGCTGCTATCATTGGACAGAATGACTGACAAGCTGATTCCGTTTCAAATATCCTGTCACCTGTCTAATCGGTGAAGACTTGGCCAGTTCAGTGGTTCTGTGATGGAAGGAGCCTCCTGTAAAATATATTCACACTTTAATAGGACATTTTGTTTCTCACTGTGATTTTTTGCTGGATTGTTTTCTTCAATTTAGTGTTCTTTTTCTCTTAATTCTGTACAGGATGTTCTGACGGGTTTGGTACAGTATGTCTTTAAAGAGGTCATATGACAAATTGATATTCCAATGATCTTTTGAAAGAAAATTGTTTGATGTACTATATAAAAAAAAAAAAACATGCTTTAATTTTAAGATCTCTTCCTTTTTAGCCTAAAAGACCATTTATTGAAACCTATAGACTATTTTCTAGCCAAAATAGCTTGAATTTACTTCTGTAAATATGAAAGATTTATTTTAAATGATACAAAATGTTTGCAGCCTTTGCGTGTTTTATTTTCAAAAGACGGCAGCAGGATCTATATCAAATCTGACAGCAAACTGCAACCCAAGTAACCATAGCAAAACACTGTCAGCGCTCGCTTACACAGGACACGTTCTGTGTTGGTCTCTATCATGGATTTCAAAGCTTTGTCAACCGACCCCCTTTGACCTAAATTATTGACTTGAAGTATCCCCTGAGAGAATACTTTTAAACAATTTAACACCATATTTACATGTTCACAGAGCTCTGTTGTTATGTAACAGTCACACGTGGCCAGCCCTGACCATTTTGCTGCCCTAGGCAAGATTTTACCTAAAAAACGAAAGCAATCCTGTCTACATTGGATGCAGTGAGCTAGGCGACGCACGACACAACAAATTCACAACATTACTGTTTGCGTGTTCTATTTCTGACGCACTTCAAGCCAAGCGCTGGCTGGGGGAAGAGATTGATGCGGCAGACCAGAAAGAGGCGGGGGACTTTTTTTTGCTTTATTTGGTAATATTTCGAATTAACATTCAAAATATTAATACAATAGTTTAATAAAATAGTATCAGTAATAAAACAGGGGAAAAATCATTTTGGCACCCCTATGGATGAGTGGTGCCCCTAGCATTTGCCTATTCCTTCTATGCCACGGGCCGGCCCTGTAGTCACATGACATGCAGGTAAACACAATATTTAAACTTTTTAGTAAGTGTTTTAGTCTGCTTGCTTTGATTTGAAATATATTAATTTGTTTTAATTTTATGTTTTTATTTATTAGCTTTTCATCAACTCATGGGCATCCTGCAGTTCCCACAAAAAACCCAAGGGGTTTGTGAACCCCAGTTTGGGACACTCTGGTCTATAATGACATTTGCTACAGTTGTGGTCAGAATTATTGGCACTCCTGGTAAATATGAGCAAAGTTAGCTGTAAAAATAAATCTGCAATGTTTATTCTTTTTCATTAAAAAAGTAGCAAAAATTTAACTTATCATTTAAGCAAAATAATTGAAAGTGTGTGTGTGTGGGGGGGACATTATGAAATAAATGTTTGGACCCATATTAGGTGGCCTTAACTACTATGTACTAACATTTAAATTAATAATTTGATACAATGCACTTATTGTGTACATAGATGTATTTACATTGTACTTACATTTTAAAAAATACCTGCATGTAATTACATCTGTAATTAATTTCTGTAATTACATTTATAATTACACTTTTGACACTTCCCTTACACCTAACCCTACCCTTAAACTTACCCATACCACCACACCTGTCCGTAACTTTACCCTTAAACTTACCCATACCACCACACCTGTCCGTAACTTTACCCTTAAACTTACCCATACCACCACACCTGTCCGTAACTTTACCCTTAAACTTACCCATACCACCACACCTGTCCGTAACTTTACCCTTAAACTTACCCATACCACCACACCTGTCCCTAACTTTACCCTTAAACTTACCCATACCACCACACCTGTCCCTAACTTTACCCTTAAACTTACCCATCCCACCACACCTGTCCCTAACTTTACCCTTAAACTAACCCATACCACCACACCTGTCCCTAACTTTACCCCTAAACTTACCCATACCACCACACCTGTCCCTAACTTTACCCTTAAACTTACCCATACCACCACACCTGTCCGTAACTTTACCCTTAAACTTACCTATACCACCACACCTGTCCCTAACTTTACCCTTAAACTTACCCATACCACCACGCCTGTCCCTAACTTTACCCTTAATCTTACCATACCACCACACCTGTCCCTAACTTTACCCCTAAACTTACCCATACCACCACACCTGTCCCTAACTTTACCCTTAAACGTACCCATACCACCACACCTGTCCCTAACTTTACCCTTAAACTTACCCATACCACCACACCTGTCCGTAACTTTACCCTTAAACTTACCCATACCACCACACCTGTCCCTAACTTTACCCTTAAACTTACCCATACCACCTGTCCCTAACTTTACCCTTAATCTTACCCATACCACCACACCTGTCCCTAACTTTACCCTTAAACGTACCCATACCACCACACCTGTCCCTAACTTTACCCTTAAACTTACCCATACCACCACACCTGTCCCTAACTTTACCCCTAAACTTACCCATACCACCACACCTGTCCGTAACTTTACCCTTAAACTTACCCATACCACCACACCTGTCCTTAACTTTACCCGTATCCACCTCAATATCAGCAAAAGTGTTTTGTAATACAATATGAACACAATAAGTACATTGTACTTATTTTTTTGATGCAAGTACATAGTAGTTAAGGCCACCTAATATAAAGTGGGACAAAATGTTTTTCTCCAAAACACGTAGGCCACAATTATTGGCACCCCTGTAATTTTATATGTTTTATATATATATATATATATATATATATATATATATATATATATATATATATATATATATATATATATATATATATATATATATATATATATATATATATATATATATATACACACAAAATGAGTAAAACCACAGAATATAGTTTTGAAGTGCAGCAAAAGATTATTGAGCTTCACAAAATAGAAAGTGTCTGTAAGAAAATGGCTAATGCATTGAAAATCCCTATTTGCAGGGCAAATTATGGCAATAATTAAGAAATTCCAATCAACTAAAGATCTTACAGATCTGCCTGGAAGAGGACGTGTGTCTATATCGTCCTAATGCATGGCGAGGAGTGACATTTTGAGTAGCCAAAGACTCTCTGAGAGTCACATATGGAGAATTGTGGAGATTGGTTGAGTATTGGGGTCAGAAAGCCTATAAAAAAATTAAGTCAAAACAACCCCTACATTACCAGAAAAAAAAGTGCTTTTTGGCAGCAAACACACCAGATAGGTTTTTATGCAAACAGGGATAAAAAAAGTACCCCATACCCACGGTTAAATATTCTGCTGGATCTTTAATGTTTTTTTGCTGGAGGTCCTGGACGTCTTGTTCAGATACATGGCATCATGGATTCTAGCAAATACCAACAGATAAGAAATCAAAACCTGACCGCTTCTGCTAGAAATCCTATAATGGGCCATGGTTGGATCTTCCATCAGGACAATGACTCAAAACAAACATCAAAATCAACACAAAAATGTGTCACTGAGCACAAAATGAAGCTTCTGCCATGGCTGTCTCAGTCTCCTGACCCAAACCCTATAGAAAATGAGTGGTGTGAACTAAAGAGAAGAAGCACCAACATGGAGCTGGGAATCTGAAAGATTATTTCATAATGTGATTTTCCCCCAACTTTCAATTCTTTTACATCAATGAATGGTTCAATTTTTGCAATTTTTTTTTAATAAAAGATCAAAAGTGGGTCTGAAAACTTAATTTAATAAATATGCGCCAGTCATTGCTTGGCAATGCCTAGTATTTACAGGTATTATGGAGGATGATCAGATATTTTTTAATTTTATTATTAACTTGGCCAGCTACAGAGAAACTGGCAACCAGGCAACCAATCCCGAGTGATGACGTGAACGGTTTGTAATCAAGCTCTAGTGGAAATATAACCATAACCGTTCCTAACCATTCTATTTTTACACTGTTTTTAATGTCCTTTTTTTTTTTTTTTTTTTTTTTTTTTTTGCAGCCAGATAGTGTAGTTACAACATCTACCAACAGAGGCAAACTGGACCATGCTAACTAGCTAAAGCCTGACCTCCTGGGCCCCGAATAAAATCAAGTTTGCTGTAACATACAAAGGTTATCAAAGCAAACATCTGTAAACTACTGTTGTCAATAAATGGCATACAAACAGACCAACGTCTGACAGGACAAGGTAAAAGAGCGCCACTGAGAATGATCTCCTTTAAAACAAGCCCTGCCGTGTCAAAAGAGCACTTGTG
The DNA here is from genome assembly GCA_018749465.1 of Paracanthobrama guichenoti. Lineage (NCBI taxonomy): Eukaryota > Metazoa > Chordata > Actinopteri > Cypriniformes > Gobionidae > Paracanthobrama > Paracanthobrama guichenoti. The sequence goes on along the minus strand of CM031955.1, from coordinate 20,190,933 downwards.
AGGAAGAGAATAAGTTGTAAGCAAACGGAAACACCTGAAGTGAAATCCCTCAGACGGAAGCAATTCCAGAGGAACACTGGGAGCAGATGATCATAGGGGAGTCCATACATGATAAGAGACAAAGTAGAGACAAACCATTTAGGACTCATATTGGCCTCGGGATTTCTCTGCCCATATGTCGGGCTGAACCAAGAGCGGCCCTGAGGCGCCTATTAAAGCACAAAGAGGAGAAGATCTAGTAGAGGAAAGCCAATATAGAGGTGTGATGTGAACCTGCTGAACTATTCTCACTTGAGTTTAGACCAGCAGCTTATATATGTCAAGGATGAAAAAAGACCTTTATTATAAGCCACAGCACTTTAGACAGTAATACCAGCATCTCTCAAAAGTGTCTCATTTCTAGACCGTCTAGTAAAAACAAACAGTTCAGAGACGATACTTGGGCTCCTACATCATAATCAATTTATGGGGGTTGCGTTATAGAGTGGAAAACGTGCAATTCGATGTTGCCGTGGTACTTACCCGTTCACAAGGTCTTGGCAGACACCGCTGTTCTGGCAAGGGTTGGATGCGCACTCATTGATGTCTTCCTCACAGTGTTGGCCTGAGAAACCTGGCTTGCAGAAACAGCTGCATAGGGAGGATCGTTTTACAGTTGTGAAAAAAACTCCATTGTTTATCTGGAGTTCTGGAACTGAAAAGTGATTTTACATTGCCATATCTTTGTAAGAGCTACAAGACATGACAAAGAATAATTGTCATAAAATAATAAACCAAAAAAGTTGATCTGAAATTCAACCATATATTCGCTTAATTGCAATGAAAGAAAACTTTTATGACTTTCAGTTGTGAAAGAAAAATCGTATTCAATATATTAAGACAGAAATATTTTGTAACCTTATAAATGTAATCAATCAATTTAATGTGTTAATGTGTACTTGTTAAACAAAAATATGAATTTCTTAAAAAAAAAAATCGGTAGCAGTTTCTATGAAGTCCATGCTTATAATGAATTATAGCCCCATTTATACTTATTTAAAAGCAAATATTACTATTCTATAAATATATTTATAAAGACTCATTAAGACATATACTGCATTATAAGAACAGTTATAGTTACATTTACATAATTTTTATAATAAGTCATGCATTTATTTTTTCAATGCGCATGCTCATAATCCATTATACACTGATTTATAAGTATTAATTAGGGTATAGTATAGTATATTAAGTATAGGTCTTAAAGGGGTCCTATTATGTTCCTTTTTACAAGATGGAAAATAAGTCTTTGATGTCCCCAGAGTGTGTATGTGAAGTTTTAGCTCAAAATACCCCACAGATAATTTTTCAGAGCATGTTAAAATTGCCACTTTATGAGGGTGAGCAAAAACACACCGTTTTTGTGTGTCCCTTTAAATGCAAATGCCCCCTTTCAAGAAAAGGGTGGAGTTTCAAGAGCTCATGTTAGCAGCTCTGATTACATCACACAGACATGCAATGAAAAGGTCAGAAACTGTTCAGCCTTTTATGTTCAAACCAGAATCGGACAATGATGGAGAGACTCACGAAGAAGTGACAACATGTAAAATGCAACAGGACGTTTCTGAATGGTTAGTTGATGAATTTATGATGTGGAGTTAACTATCTTCAAGTCCTCTATTTGCATATTCTATCATGATAATCTATAAATCACTTGTGTGGGAACTGTTGTGAGATGTCTACAGAGCCAGAGAATATATGGTGCATGAAGATAGAACATGTATAGTTTAGTTTAATTACAGTTATAACTTAAGTTATCATCTTGCTTTATGACATGCTATTGCATTTGTGTTACGTACTGTATTGCAATAAATGTGAAAAGACTGATGTGACAGCTTGAGCACACTCCGAAATGTGCTCTACTACAACTCTTCCTCTTCTCTAAAAAGCAGCCCAACATGGCCTCACCCCTTTGTTGCGTGTTAAATTTTAGTTTTAGTGATGTCACCAACCCAGGAAAAAGCTCATTGTAGTCCCTACCAGCCGTTTGCTGTAGTCAAAAAGCGAAACTTTAAAATACATATAAAACAGTCATTCTTTTAAATAACATTGATTGTTTTAATTTGGTATTGCTGCATGCATATTTATTATTAATATTATAATAATTGTTAATATTCTAAATAATTTATTAATGTTAATACATTTTTGTTTCATTTAAAATGTGTCTTCTAATGATTTAATAAGCAAGATTTTTTAAAGAACAGATTTCAGATATTTAAACAAATGTTTCTCACTGCATGTTGATATTGTCTTTTGAGGTCTTAAAGGGATAGTTTACCCAAGAATAACAATTCTGTCATGCTTTATAGACTGTTTTCACATTCTGTTGGATTTTTATGGTGTTGTTTGCTGCATTTACATTTACAACTGTGAACTGTATTTTTATGGGGAAAAAAGTTACATAAGTATTTTGTGTTCCAAAAGGGTAAAAAAATAAAAAAATTAATAAAACACCATATGACTGAAATGGTGTGGGGGTGACTAAATAATGACAGAATGTTTATTTTTTGGGTGAAATGTCCCTTGTACACAAAATGGTGCTGGCAACATAACTGCTGAAAGACAAACAGACACAACAGAGAAGTAAAATTAGAAATAAAAATGCAATAAGACCTGTAACTGTTGACCCCATCCACACAATGGCCTTGGTTCTGGCAAGGTCTGGAGACACAGTCATCGCTATCAATTTCACAGCGAGTTCCCTGAAACCCTGCAAGACAGATGAGATGGTCATGGATCAGTAAGTCTCACTGCTCCCTGAAAGCGTTAGGATCAATGATAACAAAGGCCCTCGGTGAATGCCATCTTAATGGGACGTGCACCTCCCAAAAGCCCATCTCATCTGCCAGGCCTCGCGCTCCTAGCATCTCCTCCAAGGACTCTTACAGCTCTAATAATACCTCAGTGCCTCCACAGATTAGGCTGAGGTCTCATGGTGGAAGTGTGGAGAGGATCTCGTTAAGATGGGAGGGAGACAGAGGAGGTGAAGTTCAGGGGCCTCTTTGCTCGTGTTCATTACGAGGATGAAGGGGAGGAGGGAGTGTAATCAGCTCAGGGCTCTTGTTGGGGAAAAGGTCCTGGGAGATGTGAATATTCAGCTTTTTGTCAGCGCAATGTCGCTATAAGCTCATACTCCACTCAGCAAGACCCTTTGTGTCTGAAAATAATGCTTTAAAGTCAGCAAGAAATCAAAATAGCCCTTTTTATTTTAATATGCATTTCTGGTCTGTGAAAGATTAATTGATGCATGATATTTTGAAGGTAACCTTAAATCAAAATTGCTTCTTCCTCTGAAATAACTTATCCTTTCAGGTTATGTCACTTACAGTAAGCCACACAGGCTATTAGACAGTGCAACATTCAGATGTTTGGGGTAAGAAGATTCTTTTTTTAATATAGATATTTTTTGGGTTACACTTCATGTTAAGGTGTCTTTGTTACAGTGTAATTATACATTTAAGTACTGAGTAATATTAAGTAACTACATGTACTTACTATAGGGTTAGGATTAGGATTTGGTTTGGTTTAAGGTTAGTTGAATGTAATTATGCATAATTTACAGTTATTACTATAGTAACTGTATGTAACATGTAACAATGACACTGTAAAATAAAAGTATTACATATTTTTAATTAGTCTCATACTCACCAGGACTCCATTTATTTGATCAAAAATACAGTAAAACATTAATAATGAGAAATATTTTTATCATTTAGAATAAATGTTTTCTGTTTGAATATACTGTGTATACATGCATACATTGTATTGGTCAAAAGTTTAAAAACATTACTACTTTTAATGTTTTTGAAAGAAGTCTCTCATACTCATCAAGCCTGCATTTATCCAATCAAAAATACAGAGAAAATTAAAAATCTGCATATTAGAATGATTTCTGACAGATCATGTGACACAGAAGACTGGAGTAATGGCTGATGAAAATTCAGCTTTGCATTACAGAAATAAATTATATTTTAAAGTATATTAAAATATAAAACCATTATTTTAAACTGTAATAATATTTTTGATCAAATAAATGCAGGCTTGATCGAGCATAAGAGACTTCTTTCAAAAACATTAAAAATAGTACAACCTTTTGACTGGTACCACACACACACACACACACACACACACACAAACGTTTAAAACGGTGGGTAATATATACTGTATATACACTCACCTAAAGGATTATTATGAACACCTATTCAATTTCTCATTAATGCAATTATCTAATCAACCAATCACATGGCAGTTGCTTCAACGCATTTAGGGGTGTGGTCCTGGTCAAGACAATCTCCTGAACTCCAAACTGAATGTCAGAATGGGAAAGAAAGGTGATTTATGCAATTTTGAGCGTGGCATGGTTGTTGGTGCCAGACGGGCAGTATTTCACAATCTGCTCAGTTACTGGGATTTTCACGCACAACCATTTCTAGGGTTTACAAAGAATGGTGTGAAAAGGGAAAAACATCCAGTATGCGGCAGTCCTGTGGGCGAAAATGCCTCGTTGAGGTCAGAGGAGAATGGGCCGACTGATTCAAGCTGATAGAAGAGCAACTTTGACTGAAATAACCACTCGTTACAACCGAGGTATGCAGCAAAGCATTTGTGAAGCCACAACACGCACAACCATAAGGCGGATGGGCCACAACAGCAGAAGACCCCACTGGGTACCACTCATCTCCACTACAAATAGGAAAAAGAGGCTACAATTTGCACGAGCTCACCAAAATTGGACAGTTGAAGACTGGAAAAATGTTGACTGGTCTGATGAGTCTCGATTTCTGTTGAGACATTCAGATGGTAGAGTCAGAATTTGGCATAAACAGTGGTAACAAGGCATGATGGATCCATGTTCTCATTCTGTACAGGCCGGTGGTGGTGGTGTAATGGTGTGGGGGATGTTTTCTTGGCACACTTTAGGCCCCTTAGTGCCAATTGGGCATCGTTTAAATGCCACGGCCTACCTGAGCGTTGTTTCTGACCATGTTCATCCCTTTATGACAACCATGTACCCATTCTCTGATGGCTACTTCCAGCAGGATAATGCACCATGTCACAAAGCTCGAATCATTTCAAATTGGTTTCTTGAACATGACAATGAGTTCACTGTACTAAAATGGCCCCACACAGTCACCAGATCTCAACCCAATAGAGCATCTTTGGGATGTGGTGGAACGGGAGCTTCGTGCCCTGGATGTGCATCCCACAAATCTCCATCAACTGCAAGATGCTATCCTATCAATATGGGCCAACATTTCTAAAGAATCCTTTCAGCACCTTGTTGAATCAATGCCACGCAGAATTTAGGCAGTTCTGAATTCGAAAGGGGGTCAAACACAGTATTAGTATGGTGTTCCTAATAATCCTTTAGGTGAGTGTATATACACGATCAGGCATAACATTATGACCTCCTAATATTGTGTTGGTCCCCCTTTTGCTGCCGAAACAGCCCATGGACTCCACTAGACCCATAAAGGTGTGCTGTGGTATCTGGCAACAAGATGTTAGCAGCAGATCCTTTAAGTCCTGTAAGCTGAGAGGTGGGGCCTCCATGGATCGGACTTGTTTGTTCAGCACATCCAACAGATGCTCGATTGGATTGAGATCTGGGGAATTTGGAGGCCAAGTCAACACCTCAAACTCATTGTTGTGCTCCTCAAACCATTCCTGAACCATTTTTGCTTTGTGGCAGGGCACATTATCCTGCTGGCCACCAGGGAATACAGTTTCCATGAAAGGGTGTACATGGTCTGCAACAATGCTTAGGTAGGTGGTACGTGTCAAAGTAACATCCAATAGTGCATCCTGGTGCCATGTGTTCCCCTTGTAAGTGAAGCACACGCACCCGGCCATCCACGTGATGTAAAAGAAAATGTGATTCATCAGACCAGGCCACCTTCTTCCATTGCTCCGTGGTCCAGATCTGATTTGGAGGCCAAGTCTTGACTTGGCCTCCAAATTCCCCAGATCTCAATCCAATTGAGCATCTGATGCTCACGTGTCCACTGTTGGCACTTTCGGCGGTGGACGGGTCAGCGGCTATGCAGCCCCATACACAACAAACTGTGATGCACTGTGTATTCTGACACCTTTCTATCAGAACCAGCATTATTTTCTGGTTAAAATGGCAACTGTTGCCCAAAAAAAAGGTACGTATATAATTATTGCATTTAATTTCATCTTTCACAAACCTTCTTGCTTTTAGCATTCTTGCGAGCTTATTGTCTAATTGGTTTAGTGTTGAGAGCAGATGTTGCACAACAGTGAGCGGAAAGACAAAAAAGAAAACTCCATCATTGCTCATGTCTTCAGAAACGTAATAAGCTTGAGTATTGTTTACAGTTCCAGTAAGCACACTTTATTTTCTAACACATGCAGCAGAACATCTACTGTACCTTATCTTCTCTGAAGCGTTTCAAAGCACAGGCTGGTTTCACACATTAGAAATGACTCATAACAGCAACAACTGAAAGCCAAATGAGTATAAGCTCTATCTGCATTTATGCATGCCATGAATTATTCCCTCAAGTGTAAGAAGCATCTACAGGAGGGTTTGTTAAGGTCAAGTGTGACTAAACAGGAAATCATTACCCAGTGGTACATTTTTCAAGGCTTTTGACAGTGAATATTACCTAAAAATTAGTTTTTTGGAGCACAATTCTACCTGTAAACTCATCAATACAGGATATCTGACTGGAAGTGTACAACTTTTTCCAATGATTTCCAGAGTTGGCTGATTTGAACTGGCATCAACCCCCAATTTCATTCCAGATATCATCCTTCTATTAGATTCTATCAAACACAAATCGAGTATTGGGTCTCTGCCACTATGGATGCACAGTACACTATCTGCTGTATTATATACAGCTGGCACCGGCCCATGATGAACTGTCAATCACAGCCTAGCCTGATGTCTCTAGGGACAATTTGGAGTGTCAACATTAATGCATCTGCAGCAAGAACACACAGTGAGACTGGAGTTTCTTCACTGTCAAAACAGATACCTGTGGCTTGCACAAATGTTCCATCATTCTTTCCCAGCATCCTCTGTGCGCCCCACAAAGCCATGCAGGTAATCCCTGGGACAACTCATCCTTCCAAAGTAAATATGAGACTAGTTTGAAATGTAACCATGTCAACACAGCCATGTGTCTTGGTGTTTGAAGTTCACTGTTAGTCTTGAGACATTGAGAAACAAGTAAGTCTAAGACAAATCTGCATGACTGTAGATGCATATTTAATAGTAAATTATACAAGATATATATATATATATATATATATATATATATATATATATATATATATATATATATATATATATATATATATATATATATATATATATATATATATATATATATATATATATATATATATAAATACATTTAGCTTAATATGACCAAGAATTGCTGGTCAGTGTGAGTTCACCATGCACAAACAAGCTAATTCTTTAAGCTTTAAACAAGAGTCATTAACTAGCTTGATAAATTGATCAAGGTGAACTACAGTCATTCCTATTATTAACAATCTTTATAAATAACTAAGATTTATGAATGCAGTCTTAAAGCAACAGCATACTGGTAATTAGCCTTAGCCCATGATCATCAATCTGAAAGACATGAGCAAAACAGGGCCAAAGCTAAATATTTATAATAACCAGTGAACGTACACAAAGCAGGACGCACTAAGTGAGAGATTCCAGCTCAAATGCTAATTGTGATGAAAAACACACACACACACAATTTATTTATCTGAATCTAATTAAAGGACAAATGGTTCGACTCAAAGAAACTCAACTCATTGTTCACAGGTTTGAAGTACACTCTTCCTGACCTGGGAAAGCATTGACAAGTGAGAACGTTGTTTGTAAGGAGCAATTATATATTTTTTCCTCTGCCTATTATTTCAAGCTATCATTAATTGTGAATATGAGACTGGACTAGTACAATAGCTCTGTTCCAAAGCATTTTGAACTTCTAAGGCTGCATACTAACTGAAATGGAACTTCAGATTTAGAACTTTCTTCATAGTTATTATCCCAATGTCACACAAATAACGTTGAACACCGAATCACACTGAAAACTCAACTCTTTACTGTTTTAATAACACTTTAAGAAAGGTACAACTTTGCACCTTTATCTATTCCTAAAAGGTGTAGTACCTTATGCTACTACTATGAACCTTTAAAGTGCCCCGGTTATGCTTACCTTTCATGCAGTAATATAGCTGTTTGTGGAAGTAAAAGGTTTTTTAGATCAAAGTGCACAACAAAAAGTTTTAGGGCACTATCATACACCCGGCACAATGTGACACCAGACACGATGCAAGTGTTTCATTTTCATGTCCAGCGCCATGTTGTTTAAATAGGAAATCCACTTGCGCCCATCTCTTCGCCCATGGGCGTGCAGGTCTGAAATGAGGTGTGATCAACTTTAGGTGCAATGTTGGCGCGTTGCTATTTTGAGGCAACTAAAAACAATTGCGTCATTGACCAACAAAAACCTGGTCTAAAGTCAATAGCACAGTATTTTTTGGTGTTATTTAAAGGGCATGTTAGTAATGTGCATCTATAGGTGAGTGCACAACGTGCATACACTCTTCTAATTACACGCAGCAGCACACAAAACATTTTAAATATTAAAAAAAAAAGGATTCCTCTCGTTCAGTCTTTCCACTCGCAAATTCCACCATGTAAATAGCGAATCCGCCATGGTGCAAGCGCAACTGGCTTTTAAAGGGAATGGGAGATGAGACTCTGATTGGTTTATTGCACGTTACGCCCCAAAACACACCCATGACTCATTAAGAGACTAGGTACAACCCTTTTAGACCATGTGTCTGGTGCACAGACCGTTTTTGGATACGCAAAAGTGACAAAGTGGATTTGGATACGCCCTAAGTGCACCTGTGCCATGTGCAACAGACCATGTGCTCAGATCGTTAAAATAGGGCCCATTGTCTCCTAAAAGAAAGAATCGATTCTGAATTGCTGAAATGAGTCGTCAGTAATTTCTCACTTGTTACAAACTTATGTAACAATGTAACAAATTTGTATAATGCCAGCCTATGTTCTTCACTGGCTGCCCGCAAACAATGTCTACTTTGACCCACCCTCAAACACTGTAGTTGTAGCTAAGGCCTGGAAGAGTTTAGTTCGTGTTTGTTGAGAAGATGCTGTTTTCAGCGCTCCAACATGAGCTGTAAGTGGTTGACCAATCACAACAGACTGGGCCATCTGACCAATCAGAGCAGAGGAAGCTCTCGGAAAGGAGGGGTTTAGAGTCTTCAAACTGACTCTTTGAAAAATTAAGTGATGTGCAATTTATATTATGAGAAAATGAAAGTGTTTTTTGACCTTGGATGCTTCTAAGGAGACTAAATTAGGCCATGTACACACTGCAGCTAAATTTGGTTGTCAGTTCACCTTTTAGTGTTTTAGTCTGTTGACACACAGCTCAGTAATTTACAGGAGTGACAACCACATTTACACAAATTCTACGCAGTGTGTACAGAATCAAACCGAACAACTAGTTGTTAATGACGTAATTTAACGTGCATCAGTGTAATGGGTGTATGCCTTTAACAGAACGTGATTACGTTGTGATTAAGGAGTTAGAGCATGATGCTGGATGATGTGTGTGTTCATGCTCCCGGTGAGAGAATAAGGTAACTCAAGTGCTCTGTTCAGATAAGTGTGTTCAGTACAGATCATTACAATCAGAAATGTTTCTCGCTTCTTTATGTACGGTGCAAGAAATCACAGGGAAAGCTGCATGAGCCTTGACTCATTTGTGTTGCCAGATCTTGCTAAAAAAAACAGTGAAGAAGAACAAGCACACAATAAATGAAATAAATCCAAATGCTTTATGCTGAAAATAATTCCAAAATATCGCAACATGCACATGCTCACTTTAATAACTCCGTAAACTCGATTGCTTTATGAGGCCCAAAAAACAAGCCCAAAAAAGCCTTTCCAAGAATAAGCAAAACACGAGAGACAAAAGAAAAAGTATTTTGTCGCTGTAATATTTTTGTTTGGTCCGAATAGCGGATATTAAACACACGGAACGCCAGAACATTGTTATGATTACCATGGTGTCAATCATTCGGGAGTGAAGCGTGTTCTGTACACACATGGAACGATAATTTGCGTGACTCCCACCCACATTTAAAAGCGGCTGTCACTCCTGAAACTTTAAAGTAAGTAAAGTGCCATTTCTCAGGTCTAGCTTTCTCAATAATGGATGCCACATTCATGCACCTTTTGCACTGGTGTCCTACATGTACGCTCACTTAACATACATGATTCATAGCAGCCATATGTACAGCGGGATAAAGCTCAGAGTAAGACTCACTGCACTGGGAAGAAATGTAGGTAAATTCACTCTTGCAGATATCCATTTTCCTGGGCTGCGGATTCTTTAGCTTTCAGCTATTCTAATGTATATTAAGTGTAAAGCTATCATTTCACACAGCTTTAAATGTAACGCCCTTGTGAAAGGCAGATGCTGACATTGTTGCATCAAGGTCAATAAGATGAATGACTTCAGCGCAGTCATTTCTGTACTGAATGTCATTGTTTGGCTGCTACTACACGTCCTGTCATGCACTACTCACATAGTACCTTTGAGTATCTGCGGTTGGATAACTGATCAATCCATTGCTGCCATCCAATTATGAAGTATGAAGTCGTAACTTCCATTCTATTCTTCTCAAAATCTCACTTCACCACATTCGCATTGATAACAGGGACTGTTTTCTATTGAAATTACCTTGTCACACAAAGAGAAAAATAACAAAAGGATGTACTTGCAGTCACACATGTACAGCCGCACATACTTTTTGCAATGCATTGCAATATAGGAGCAAAGATATAATCATGCAGCAAAGAAGATAAGGCCAAATGCAGAGGGAAGCCGTTTACTGAATGGTTGGAATGGGATACAATCTCAATCTAACGCAGAAAGGAGTGCAACAAAAAAAAAAAGCTGTGTAGGGAGGGAAGAAATGAAAAGATGGAATAAAAAGGGAAACAAATGAAACGCTTTTGTTATGCGCATGGAATTCCTCTGAGATTTTGCCTAAAAAGCTAAACCACCAGCTGCAAATTGTACTGATGCACAGTGAAGGAACCATTCATGTCGCGGACCAATGTACAGTGTTAGACATTTCTGTAATTTGTACAATTATTTACTATATATCACCCAGTATAATACTGATAATTGTCTTTACAGTAAATAACTGTGATTCCCTTTGCATCATGGGAATTGTCTGTGACATCAAACACCACATACAGAGATTTACTGTATTTTTAACAATGGCTGAATATTACTGTATTTGCCGTAAAGGTCTCTTTTGAATCATGGTTTTTTATTTTCTTATTTTTTACATTTGGAATGGATTTGCTTTACACCAGGGGTGTCCAAACTTATTATATATATATATATATATATATATACACACACACACACACACACACACACAGTATAATGTAAAATATTATTACATTAGATGTTTTGTCTCTTGGAAACATGTGACCCTGGACCACAAAACCAGTCATAAGTCGCACGGGTATATTTGTGGCAATGGCCAACAATATATTATAGTCAGAATTATAGATTTTTCTTTTATGCCAAAAATAATTAGGATATCAAGTAAAGATTATGTTCCATATATTTTGTAAATTTCCTAACGTAAATATATAAAACATTTATTACTAGTAGTAATATGCATTGCTAAGGACTTAATTTGGACAACTTTAAAGGCCATTTTCTCAATATTCAGATCGTTTTGTACCATCGGATTCCAGATTTTCATCGGAATAGTTGTATCTCAGCACAAATATCTCCTATCCTAACAAAACATACATCAATGGAAAGCTTATTTATTCAGCTTTTAGATGATGTGTACATTTCAATTAAAATAAATAAATAAATAAATAAATAAATAAATTAAAAAAGACTCTTATGACTGGTTTTGTGGTCCAATTGACTGTAGGACTAGACTAGAGTTATGTAAATTTAAGACACAAACAGTAACAAATTATTTTAACCTAATTTGAAAGAGTAAAATGTAAATGTTCTTACTGATTTAGAACTCTACTCTTATTTAAATTAACCAATAGTCTTTTTCATGGTATCATACATTTAGATCACCACAGGTAAAAACACACATGGTACCGCACTACCATGGTAAAAAGTAACAATATTGTTTCTATGGCATCTAGAATGGATTTATGGTAGACTATTTAGTCTATAAACATTTAATATACATACAAATGCACAAAACTGCTAAATCGTGACAAAAAGATGAATGTTATTTGGCCTCTATTTCATTACTCATTTAATGCCGTTAATATGTCTACATTAATAATATAATTTTATATTAATAGCCCACATTTCTGCCGCAATACCACAGTTACAGTTAGTGTTACCACATTAAATCCATGGTAAATGTTGGTGAATTGGGGGTTAAAAAGTATTCTAACTGGACTGTTGTGGTTTAATGTTTCTCCTGATTACAGTGTTAATTAAATCAGCACTGTTTTAGTTTAAATTACACATATGATGTTATCGGAGACCTCTGTGATGAACTCGAACGCTTTTCACTGGATATCACTGTTTAGTGGTCGATTGACTGAGGCCGGTCAGTGAGTAAACACAGACTGTGTTCGAAATCGCCCCCCATACCCTTACATAGAGCACTATTTGAGGATACAGCCATTTGTAGTAGTGTCCAAAATCACTATCGACATTATCGAGTGCACAATTTTCAATCCTACAATGCACAGCAACAATGAGTGTACAACCGATGTGCGCTCAGCAGCTAGAGAATTCCCATAATGCACTGAGTTGCGTCACGTGGTGAATGAAGTCTTCGACTGACCAGAAGAATCATCCATCCATCCATTCATTTTTTACAAATACGTTGGTCCAATGTGGCTACAGTGCAATGTCATACAGGTATAAATTCCTTTTTTCAATTGATTAAATAGTTTAATTAAGGTTTATACATGCTAGTTTCCATGGCATAGTTCAAGGTAAACATTTTCACTACTACTGGAGCTGCCAGTTTGTTACGTTTTAAATGACTATTAAACAGCAGGGAGAAACTATGCAAACGCGGCAGCCCTTCCGGCACACCAAATTCACTTACTATTTTCGTTTTCACTCACTCTTTCAAGTGGACTATATTAGTGGAGTAAATGTAGGGAAGAGTGAATGAGGGTATATGGGGCGATTTCGAACAAAAATTAAAAGTCTTTAAAGCAGATATGAATGTCCGTGCTGCACAGTTCAAATGAGTAGCGCTGTTTTGTTCCGCTCTTGCCGCATTTAATGTGTCCCTGGCCTAAAATGTAGTGCTGTCACCTTGTGTTGACATTGTGAAACTACACGATTTGTAAATTATGTGTGGCAGGCCACATATAATATATATTAATAGACAAGCTGCAGGCTGTTTGAAATTCGGGCCAGACTTTGGACACCCCTACCTTACACCGTCTACAACGCCACAACAGCTTAAGGCTGTATACATTGGACACATCAAAGCAACCGTTGCAAAAGGCAAATCCACTTATCCGTGTCAGAAACATAATGGGGCATCAGTATAGACAGTATCACTGATTATAATAGGTTCTATTGTCTTTTGTTGTGTCGTTCGCACTCGGGGTAGACATGGAACCGGCACGGAAGAGCCGTGGTCCATGGGTTTTACCTGGGGATTGAACTCAGGAGTGGAAGGCTGCATCCGAAAACTTACACAGCTGACTTGTTGCCCCTCTACCCTGTCAGAAAACTAATTTCGGACAGGTTTCTGGGGCAACGTAATGGTTTAATGATATACAACAAAATAGAGAGAACTTTGGTGATATAACTCAGTGAATATTTAATTACTTATAATTATAATTAATTACCACAATAGTAATTTCTCACCAGAAGTAACATCAAAAGTGGAAAACATTGGTCAAAAACGTACTTCTATCAGGCACACTATCGTCAAAGTGATAGACAATTAGCATATAGTTTAGATTGGTGGTATGGTTCTGTTGTGGGCAAGAACTCCCCGCGCATCCATGCAGCCTAGCATGGATAAGAGCAGGGAGAGCAGTGATAAACCCCCTACGGTAAACAGAACAGAACCAACAATGTATTGCAGACAGGATTAATGTCAATATTAAAATGTAAAACCAGATGCTAATTCGGGAATTTTGTCTGATTCAGGGGGAATCAGATGCCAAATCCTGACTGATGGGAGGAGGAGCTGGGGATGGAGGAGGGTAATTAGCTCCGGAGATAATACTGAAGGAGCTTACATATGCATGCTGTGATAGGCATCGTATTCCTATAGGTAGAGGTGATCAGCTGACAGTTAGCTGATGCGAGCTTGACTAACGTGACCTGCCAGAACTAACGCTATACGCTGGATATTTACACAAATTTATCAAACAACAGGATTGTGGGATAGCAAAGGCAGTGAAGTATACATGGTAACACTTTAGAATAATGGTCATTAGTTAACATTAGTTAGTGTATTAACTAACATGAACTAACCATGAGCAGTTCATTTGTTACTGTATTTGTTCATCTTTGTTAACGTTAGTTAATAAAAATACAGCTGTTCATGGTTTGTTCATGTTAGTTCACAGTGCATTAACTAATGTTAACAAGATTTTAACAATGTATTAGTAAATGTTGAAATTAACATTAACAAAGATTAATAAATGCTTTATAAGTGCAGTTCATTATTAGTTCATGTTAACTAATGTAGTTAACTAATGTTAACTAATGACCATTATTCTAAAGCGTTACGTGATATATCTGTTGCCTTAAAAAAATCAATCAGATGAAGATCTCTCAGGAGGACAGGAAGTGAAGCTAGCACCGGATTCAGACGTGCCTTAATACCTTCCTATCTTGAAATGCATCCTCCAAAGGCAACATTTTTAAAGCTTTCGGACACAGCCTATATGTCAGCAGGGGTAATGGGAGCCTTTGAAATGACAAGGGATGGCAATGAAAACATACTGAAACAAAACTCATGTGTCTCTTCTCATGTCCCTCATCATCACGACATCACTCATGTAGCTGATCTGACTGCTTAGTGACTTGCTGTACTCTCTCTCATCATTCATACCCATCTGCCCTCAGGTGAGGAGTGTTATTGCTGGCCCGTCCTGTTCTTGCTGTACAACTATTTAAAAGCAAGCTGCTGTGTAAACACAAAAGGTTTGTGCCTGCTCAGCTGAACAAGAGGCAGGGTGTGATCTTATGGCTCAGCACCTGTATCTCAATAAATGTTGCATGAAAGCATCATTTGCATGGAGAGATATGTGCTGTTTCCTGACATCTCCTATCTCCTTGCCTCAGCTGGGGCCTTGGTTCATTACCGTGTCACATACTTGTGTCAACCAACAAGACTAGTTCAAGATTAATGCATTTTAAGCTGTAAATAAGACTAGATCAAAGCAAGGGCACAGTGTTGAATTTACCAAGAGGGCATCAGAATAACACTGCTGTATGAGTGCTATGGTACATTCAGTGAGAGATGGGATTAATCAAGTGCCGTAAACCTTCGATGTGCAAAAACAAGTCTAATCTGGGAAATTTAATATAGAAATGAAAATTATTTACCTCACCCTCTTGGCGCTCCGAACCCATATGCTGTTATTTTTCTCTGTGGTATACAAAAAGAGAAGTTTGGAATAATGTACATACACAAAGACACTTAAATAAAAAGAACCATTAAAGTACTCCATATAACTTGTGCTGTATTCCAAATCTGTTGAATTCATATGATACGTTTAAATGTGATGAACACTCCGCTGCAACTCTCGAATGTTCATCTCTGTCAAACTAGTGCACTGCATTTTGTTTCAAAACGTGATTTTCTGGAACACATCAACCAAAAAAACCCCCCAAAAAAACAACAACAATAATAATAAATATATAGCCCTACACAATATTAACTTATTTATTCAATTGTTGTAAATCAATATCAAATTTGCACGTGCGCTATTCAGAACTAAAACAACACTCGTGTGATATTGCTTAACTATATCATATGATAGAAATATGAGACAAAACCCTCATACAGGGGTATTTTAGCCCTGATATGTTGAATTTTAGGGGCATTGTTACTTCATTCTATAGGCTCCATCACACAATGAGTTGTTGACCTGCTTCATGTTCATTACCAATCAATTGTATAATGACCTATACAGTTCTGGAGCGGGAGGGTGCGTTAATTGCATTAAATCATTTTAATGGCGTTATTTAATTAATTAAATTAACGCAGTAAATCGAAAGCCCTACATTACGTAACGTTACGATACGATACATTACATTACATTATATGTTACATTATATGATATTATTCAGAACTTTGGGGTTGGTTAGGTTTTTTTTTTTTAAATAATACTTTTATTCAACATTGCATGTTGCAAAAGATTTATATTCAGAGTCAATATGCAATTAATTAGCTAATTATTTATCGATTAAAAATGTATAATATTAATAAATCAAAATATAACAGAAAAGTTATTTTAAATTGTAATACTATTTTACCATTTCACTATTTATTTTTGATCAAATAAACGCAGCCTTGGTGAGCATGAGACATTTTTTTTTGTTTTTTTTTTGCTAAACAACAACTTGTTTTGCTAAACAACAACTTGTCAACCCCCAACTTTTAAAATTATAATAGTTTAATTATTCCCATTTTATTTTTTGTCCTAATTGGAGGAGACTTGGTTACTACGATTTGACAATTACATGCAAAAGAGTGATGACTCCTTTTGTGTTATGCCGAAGAAAAATAGCATACAGCAAGTTTAGAGTGACATGAAGGTGAGTAAACTACATTTTTTAAAGAACAAGTCTGCGAAAGATTGAGAGGAAGACTATAAAAAATAAAAACACGTAAAAATACAGCAACTTTGGGGTATGTCATTTTTGTAGGAATGCTGGCTTGGTTTCAATGCACGGGTTGTACAATAATACACAGTGTATCTGCCAGGCGACCCATGTACTAAGATATGAAGAGTGGGCTGAGAACGGCTGTGAGTCAGAGAGTGTGTAGAGCGAGAGAGAAAGAGAGATAGTGAGAGAGAAGGAAATAAAGAGAAAAGGAGGTGGCATGTGAGCCTACGCACATCTCTAACTCAGTAATGCATGCAGCAGTAGATGCTAATTTCCTATTTCTCTCCCCAGAAAAGAAATCCGTGGATTACCAAAGCACTCTATTTTTATCCCTCCCCAACATCCTTTTCATTTCCTGCCTGATAGTGTTACAACACCGCAATACAAAAAAAGTCACATTCACTGACTGGCCTCTGGCCTTTCTTCCACAGTCCCCACAGTCTTCATATCACTCAGATGCCCACAGCAAAAAAACGGATGCCAGGCTGGTTTGATTGCGTTTCACAGGTCATACCAATGCCATCGAAAGGGGTCAGATGTATAACAAGGAAAAAAGCATTTGGCCACATCATAGTTCGAAACCACCAGATGCAATCTAGAAAGGAGCATAAACACGATCATCTGATTTAAGAGTCATACTGTAACATGGGCTTTCTCTCTGTGGATTGTTAAATGTGATGAGTCAGACTGTTTCATCTTATAATTTCATACAGCAGAAGGGTAAAGTACTTCAGGGTAGCCACTAGGGATGCACATTTTGTTAAGTGTGACAGATAAATTCAGCAGAATGCTTGGGGTGGAATGATGGGAAAAGGCATCTCATAAATGCAGAATTTAAAAGCTAATTTCACCAACCACTAATAAATGCTAACATTTCAAACATTCAAGTTCAAAAAACTAAAAGTAAAAACAGAAAGAAAAAAAAACAAGTTTCAGGACCAATGGCCCATACCCATTCTGTTCCATTCCATTAGCGTCTAGGTATTACTGAAAGCAACATATTCTGTGTATTGAACGCAAGCTACAATTTACGTACAACTGCAGTTCCAGCTCTAACCAATATAACTGCAAGGTACCATAGTGAATTATAACTGAAATGTAAGCAACTGGAAAAAATATTAAGGCTTTGCAAATATAGAACCCAAACCTAAATGGGTTGTAAAAAAAAGATATATATACATATATATATATACATACATATATATACATACATATACACACACGCACGCACGCCAATGGCCAACAATATATTGTAGTCAAAATTCTCCTAACAAGGCCACATATTACAATCTGGGTAGATTAGTTCTCGCAATCATTGTGTTGGATGCAGAAGAAATGGGCAAAAATAAAGATCTGAGCGACTTTGACAAAGGCCAAATTATTATGGCAAGGCAATTGGGTCAGAGTATCTCTGAAACTGCAAGGCTTTTTGGTAACTGCCGGTCAGCAGTGGTGAGAATTTACCAACAGTTATTCGAGGAGGGACAAACCACAAACTGGCGACAGGGTGTTGGGCACCCAAGTCTCATCTACGCATGTCCTGTGTGGTTCGAGCCAACAGAAGGTCTACTGTGGCACAAGTCACGCAAAATTTTAATGATGGTTATGGAAGGAATGTGTCAACACACAAACACACTCTGCTGCATATATGGGGCTGCATAGCTGCAGATTAATCAGAGTGCATATGATGATGATTTTGGGGACAAATAAATTTTAACTATATTACCGATCTGCCCGCATTGACACTATATGATAATTGAAATTAGCTGGATAACATCACCGTTTTCACCAGAGCAGCTGTACAGCCGAATCAAATTCTGTTGCATTATTCTCCTGTTAACACTGTGAAGCTGCTTTGAAACAACTGGACTTGTAAAAAGCGCTATATGAATAAAGGTGATTTGTCCACCGTCAAAAGCACCTACAATAGGTATGTGAGTGTCAGAACTGGACCTTAGAGCAGTAGAAGAAGGTCGTCCTGTCCAATGAATCATGTGGATGGCCGTGTACGCATACACTATTTACCTGGGAAAGTGAGGGCACCAGGATGCACTGTGGAGGGACAGACCGGTGGAGGGAGTGTGATGCTCCAGGCAATGTTCTGCTGGAAAACCCTGGGTCTGGCCATTCATTAGACATAAATTTGACACGTGCCACCTACCTAAAAATTGTTGCAGACCAGGTACACCCCTTCATGTCAACGGTGTTCCCTGGTGGAAGTGGCCTCTTTCAGCAGGATAATGCACCCTGCCACACAGCACATATTGTTCAGGAATGGTTTGAGGAACATGATGAAGAGTTCAAGGTGTTTTTGCCACCACCCAGATCTTAATCTAATTGAGCATCTGTGTGATGATGTGCTGGACAAACAAGTTAGATCCATGGCGGCTTCACCTCGCAAATCTTCAGGAATCTATATTTGTATTACCAAGGTTCTGATGTGACTTACGGAGTACATTCTCCATCTACTGCTTTGAAACATGTTACTGGTCTGCCAAGCACTTTAATTATCTACAAGTAAAGTCAAGCGGTTTTTACAGTCGCTGTACAGGCACAACTAGATATAAAGACAGCCAATTTGACCAGAAAGTACTGGCATTGTAACCAATTATGGTGCTGAAAAACTTGCTGTCATTGTTGTCACTTCCAAGCACTTATCCCTAGTAACCACACAGTGAGACAGACCTCTGCATTATACAGTAGCACAGCATTGTGGTATTCACAACTCTTGAATGAGTAATAGCATCTGAATTGCTATGGAGACACATCAGATTCCCTGTGAAACTGTGGAGTGATCAGCTGAATACAAATGTGCAAAATTTTAAGTCAGGGCAATCTGTGCCGAGACACAGCAGACATATATTATGAGTAAGTGATCTGGTCTCAACGAGCATAATAATATCAGGAGAGTTTCATGTGACAGATGAGCGCGTGCATGTGCATGCGCGAGAGAGTACGCTTCACTGTGATTAAAGATATTGTGCAGAAACCTCTTCTGCACCCCGTTCTGTGCATTCATCAGGCAGGGCTCGTCTTCCTTTGATGGAAACCTGCAGCCAAAATTTAATGAAACACTTGGAACTTGTTCTTTGGCAGAAGTGATAGGGTCTGTTGTGTCTCTGCAGAGAAAGTCAAAAATAGGAAAGTGAGGAAAATGGAAAAATCATTGGAAGGGTGAGACACCATTTAACAAGGAACAAAGTATGATTCAAGCGGTTACAATGGCTTCAAATCAGTGTGTGATCCTTAATAATTCTCTTCCATGCTGAAGACATCAATAGACAAATACTGCAGGGGAGAGCTGGCAGAACAAAACTAGGAAGTCATGCATATCCAGAGAGCCACAGTTTCCTCTCATGAGCCACATTTTTCTTCTACAGCAATGTGGAGTTTCGGAATATTTGAAGGTTAGTTGAGCATAATGTTTATCAGAGTGATGTGCATTTTATATCATTGTAAACAAGGAGGAATATAAACACGACTGTCTCTTAACTCATTTATCCTCTTTACCATTCAAATGTTTTGCACTGTGAACAGTACTATAACCATTGATGTATGGTTTGTTAGGATAGGACAATATTGGCCAAGATACAATTATTTGAAAATCTGGAATTTGAGAGTAAAAAAAAAAAAAGCTAAATATTGAGAAAATCACCTTTAAAGTTGTACAAATGAAGTCCTTAGCAACACATTTTTACTAATAATAATTAGGGGTGTAACGATAAACCAATGCCATGGTTCGGTTCATGTCACGGTTTTGGAGCCACAGTTCGGTTCGGTTCGGTTCGGTTCTGTTTGCTGTGGATGCAGGGTTCATGGCAGGGCACCAGTAATAATAACACTAGATTCACCTTTAACTTAATAAGAACAACAGCAGCAATAATTGAACTTATTAACTTTATCTTTATAAACTTTATTGGCTTCACTTTTTCTATAGAGCAGTTAGCATACCTGAGTAAATAAAATTAAATAATTGCCTCCACTGCAGACTAGTCAGAAATAATCGACTCATTTTACCATTTACCATAATGTTGACAAAAAAAAGCACATTTTTTCATAAAATGTATGACACACACAAGTAAATGTCCCACTTTATCCTACTTAAACACATAAATTGTATGAATATGACTAATACTGATGAATAAATAGGCCTATAAGGTAAAGCTATTAAATAGAAGTTTTTGTTAATACTATAAAGTTAGCCACCACACCAATTTAAAAATAAACAAAACAAGATAAAGTGAAAATAAAGTGGCATTTTGTGGTTATGGAAACAACAGTTACCATGGTGAATACACAATACTACATGAACTGTTAATGAAAGATGAAAACTGCTCCTGATAAACAATGAACATCAAACCTGCATGCCTTCCCAGCTAACACACGTCGAACCAGTTACGTGATTTATAGATGCTTTACTTTTATTTCATGACTTACAAATTGACATTGTAACGTTGCATGTTCGTCATTTCTCTTGCACTTTATACACGGTGCGCGCGTCTCATGTGCGTGTGCAACTAAAGACGAAGTGCAGAATAACGGCTGACAGGACAGGAAAACGGTTTTCTGAGGTGTAAGAGATTTTTTATTTCGTAACAAGCTACGAAAATGATGTTGCTGGGACTTGAAGGAGGCATGTAGCCTACCTGGCTAAATGGGGAAACTGGCTTTCTTTGTCCTTCCACCATGCAACTTAAGCGATCACCCAGGTCATGTGACATGCACTTGTAAGACAAAAGTTAGTGTATATTTAGTAAATTCTAACAATATTTAGTACAATACAGCCCTTATTAGTTGTTAAAAGTGTACTAATTACAATTTAATCAAATGTCAAGGAAGAAAAAAACATAAGAGTATAAGGTGAAGTGAGAGCTGGGCTGGGGCAGCAGGGGCGGGGCACGTTCGGTTTGACATAAGAGTATCGCGGTTCGAACCGTAGGTGGTGTATATACATACACACACACATACATACATATACACACAGACACACACACACGACACACACACACATACATATATATATACAAACCCGATTCCAAAAAAGTTGGGACACTGTACAAACTGTGAATAAAAAAGGAATGCAATAACTTACAAATCTCATAAACTTATATTTTATTCACAATAGAATATAGAGAACATTTCAAATGTTGAAAGTGAGACATTTTGAAATGTCATGCCAAATATTGGCTCATTTTGGATTTCACGAGAGCTACACATTCCAAAAACGCTGGGACAGGGAGCAATAAGAGGCCGGAAAAGTTAAATGTACATATAAGGAACAGCTGGAGGACCAATTTGCAACTTATCAGGTCAATTGGCAACATGATTGGGTATAAAAAGAGCCTCTCAGAGTGGCAGTGTCTCTCAGAAGTCAAGATGGGCAGAGGATCACCAATTCCCCCAATGCTGCAGCCAAAAATAGTGAGCAATATCAGAAAGGAGTTTCTCAGAGAAAAGTTGCAAAGAGTTTGAAGTTATCATCATCTACAGTGCATAATATCATCCAAAGAGTCAGAGAATCTAGAACAATCTCTGTGCGTAAGGGTCAAGGCCGGAAAACCATACTGAATGCCCGTGATCTTCGGGCCCTTAGACGGCACTGCATCACATACAGGAATGCTACTGTAATGGAAATCACAACATGGACTCAAGAATACTTCCAGAAAACATTGTCGGTGAACACAATCCACCGTGCCATTCGCCATTGCCGGCTAAAACTCTATAGGTCAAAAAAAAAGCAGAAGCGCAGGTGTTTTCTCTGGGCCAAGGCTCATTTAAAATGGACTGTGGCAAAGTGGAAAACTGTTCTGTGGTCAGACGAATCAAAATTTGAAGTTCTTTTTGGAAAACTGGGACGCCATGTCATCCGGACTAAAGAGGACAAGGACAACCCAAGTTGTTATCAGCGCTCAGTTCAGAAGCCTGAATCTCTGATGGTATGGGGTTGCATGAGTGCATCTGGAAAGGCACCATCAATGCTGAAAGGTATATCCAAGTTCTAGAACAACATATGCTCCCATCCAGACGTCGTCTCTTTCAGGGAAGACCTTGCATTTTCCAACATGACAATGCCAGACCACATACTGCATCAATTACACCATCATGGCTGTGTAGAAGAAGGATCCGGGTACTGAAATGGCCAGCCTGCAGTCCAGATCTTTCACCCATAGAAAACATTTGGAGCATCATAAAGAGGAAGATGTGACAAAGAAGACCTAAGACAGTTGAGCAACTAGAAGCCTGCATTAGACAAGAATGGGACAACATTCCTATTCCTAAACTTGAGCAACTTGTCTCCTCAGTCCCCAGACGTTTGCAGACTGTTATAAAAAGAAGAGGGGATGCCACACAGTGGGAAACATGGCCTTGTCCCAACTTTTTTGAGATGTTGATGCCATGAAATTTAAAATCAACTTACTTTTCCCTTAAAATGATACATTTTCTCAATTTAAACATTTGATATGTCATCTATGTTGTATTCTGAATAAAATATGGAAATTTGAAACTTCCACATCATTGCATTCTGTTTTTATTCACAATTTGTACAGTATCCAAACTTTTTTGGAATCGGGTTTGTGTGTATGTGTATGTATATATGTATATGTACATATACATATACATATATACATATACATACACACACACACACGTGTGTGTGTATATAATATAATATAATTATATATAAAAACATTTATTTTCAACAGTAATAATATTTCACAATATTACTGTTTTAACTGTATTTTGATCAAATAAATGCAGCCTTGGTAAGCATAAGAGACTCCAAACTCCAAACTTTTGAACAGTTGTGTAAATTCTTCAGGAAAGCTTTTTTTTTTAAAAGTCACTGTACAGGTACAAGAAGATTAACCCAAAAAAACCAAAGTCAACTGCCTGGAAGGCAACTATGCTCAGAGTTTTTTTTTTTTTTTATGACCTTAAATAGATAAGGACTTCCTTTCACATAAATTGCTGTGTGAATTTCCAATTCTACACAAGGTACCAGTCTTTTGAATTAATAACAGAATTAAATGATCATACTTATTAGTTTACAAAATTATAGCCACACTTTTGTAAGTTACTGTATGATGTTAAAGAAACCAGTCCAGTTCCGTTCACACAGCAGGGCTTTGCAGAGAATGTGGTTGTGTATGGGTGTGAGTTCGATTACAGAATGCAGTTGTCACTGCTGTAATCTCCCATAGGCCCCGAGGCTTCAAACCATGAAAGCATGGCGTTAATGCGCCCCTGATCACAATAAAAATTTTATTGTTATTTTTTTTTTTTGCATAGGAACCCATTTATTCTGGAATAAAATTATAATTTGGCAAAGAAAATACATGATTTTAATCATGTTCAATTCAACTCAATGGAAGGCAGATGAATTAAAATCTGTAGAAGTGTGATCGTAAAACTAAAGATTAGATAGCCCTTAAACAAGTGGCTGGGTCAGTAGGTAGGATGCAGGTGGGTTGCTATATCTCACCGACTTGGCAAACACAGAGGGCAGTTCCATCTGACTGGGCACGGCAAGTAGAGTTGTGCAGGCAAGGGTTATGCCGCGGTTCGCAGGGGTCATGGAGCTGTTCACAGAGGGGGCCGGTGAAGAAGGGTGGGCAGGTGCAGGAAAACTCCCCTGGGAGGTCAGACTCCACACAATGTGCCCCATTCAGGCAGGGAGAAGAAGAACATTCCTTCACATCCTCTCCACAGTCTAGACCTGTCCAGCCATGAGGACATGTACACCTATGAGGCAGAGAGGAGATTTTAGTTTGCATTGTTTCATCACCTTCATGTCATTTCAAGCTTGTATGACTTTAACTTCTTTTTTGATAAATATCCTAGTTGCTCTTTTTTTTTAACAAAAGTGAATGGTGACCACCATAAAAGTATCATAAAAGTAATTCATATGAATTGTACACTACAGTTCAAAAGTTTGGAGCTGGGAAGATTTGTTTGAATATTTTTGAAAGAAGCATCTCATGCTCACCAACAAGGCTGCATTTATTTGAGCAAAAATACAGTAAAAACTGTAACGTTGTGAAATGTCTTTTAAAATGTAATTTATTTCTGTGATCAAAGCTGAATTTTCAGCATCATTACTCCAGTCTTCAGGGTCACATGACCCTTCCGAAATCATTCTAATATGCTGATTTGCTGCTGAAGAAACATTTCTTATTATTAGGGTATTTCTATAATTTAGGAAACATTTCATGTTCACCGATGACTATTATGTTTTCTAACCATTTTCTTCAGAAATATCATTAACCCCTTGTCATCCCCCATTTTGGCAAGTGCTGCTCGCAAGTCTTTCTGAATATACACATAAGTAACACATATCTAGAAAGCCAACGCTTAAGAGTCTAAAATTCAAGACTGTTATTAATATGGAGATATATAGGCTCAAACATTAAAACAAACAAAACAAAAAAAATACTAATCATACATTTTTAAATGTACAAAAATATTATGCGAATGTAGTGTAACAACTTATAACCACAACTACAGTGAATCCACAAGTGTGGTCATGCTTCATTTCAAATCTGAGGATGAAATTTCTATAATTATGCAGTTTATGAAGCATATTGTATGGCATGTCATGTGAGTTTTTAGCGAATGCTAAGATAAGCTGCTGTCATTATGTTATTGGCCAGTAAAACACATACTTGCAGTCTACTAACTAGTCTCTCAACTGCTCAATTCAGTCTATTGTTTTCACTCAATGAACTTTTCACACGTCTGTCATGAATGACTTAATCCTCATTAATCTTTTATAGTAATTCTTTTGTTTGTATTATATCCAGTATAGCCTATTCAGGCATTCTGGATTGGCCATCAACCTTACATTCATCCTATTAATTTACATTAAAACCTACTATCTAAAGACTTTTTAGGAAACAGACAAACAAAAAGGCATGCTTTTGGTACCTTATGTGAAATAAAATATAGCTCCTGGCGTGAGAGGTGCATTAAAGTTAGTATTAAGCTACACAACACAAAATCAAAGATTAGTATTACACTTTAACTCCAAACTCCCTTTAAACAGCCAGCAAGCGTTTGTATTTACTTCCGATCACGGTGTAATGTGGGTTTCAGTGATGTTAAAATGTTATATTTAGCATTTTATATGGAGCTAATGCTAAGCAGGTGTAGCGATGTTACTGGAAACATTCTTTATTCATATAAAAATACACCAAATCGCATGCAAAACACACACAAACCATATGCCATCGTAATCGTGTGTTTATTAGTTTATTTTCACGTGTTGGCAATGTTTACATCAGAGAGATGAGAACGAGGAAGTGCACTGAACAGCGTGACCAGATGGGGCAGGATTGTTGTCACGTAAGATGATTGACAGCTGTACAGCGAATGAGAGAGATCTGAGATCATAAGTGACGTGCAGCAGGAAGAATCAGACACAGAGATCGCTCTGAATGTCATTCAGATCAGCATAATTCAGTGAGAAATGAATAGAAATGTTATTCTGCATGACAAAATATTTTGCAAACGTGATAAATCTATATTTGTCCAAATATGCGCACGTTTGGACTAAGAGCCTGAACGGACGCGGTTTAGTGTATGTATGTGACCGCAAATAAAACGGAGAAGACGTGACTGGCTTTTGATTCTTGTTGATATTTCATTCAAAATATTGTTCATTACAGATCGATTATTTTGCACTCCTGACATAAATTAAGAAATTAATGTCACTGCAACCTCATTTTATCATAAACAGTGGTCAAATAACGAAGCTGGAGGCTTTAATCTTTACAATTATACCAAGTTTTTCCAGATGAAGTTAGAATGTGATGTTTTAAAGTGCAGTGAATGTTGACAACAGTAATCTGGGACCGTCTGCGATATTTGACTGCTAAAGGGTTAAGAGAATGCATACTACAATCTCACACCAATACTTTATGCACCCTGTTTTTCAGCTTGCTTGAAATTGCCTTTATGTCCCTTAAATTGCAGTGCAATGTGCTTTTTTTTATGAGTGGGTCTTCAGTTCAAAATAAAAAAAAGTGTATCCCAAAACCATTTGATTGGCGTCATGTGATGTCATTGGTTGGACAGACAAAACCTGCTATTGAAATACAGTATGGGGCAAAATGGTGAAACTGTCAACTAAATTGACACAAATAACAGTTGACAGGAAACAATGTTACTGTCATTGACAATGATGGGCCAGATTTTCTAAACAGGGCAAATTAGCGTGAGAGCATCTGGTTTAGAACGTGCTTTTTTGGGGTGTTAAATAATGGCACAAATACCATTAAATTGTCGAGCGCAAACCTTAGTAAATCACCTTGTATGATTCATTTAAATACTCTCCTTCCATACATTTTGCTTCTGAAAGGAAACTCCTAAAAATGCATATGAAATAAGGTCAAATGCAAAAATAACTATAATTATTAAATAAATAACTACATAAGATACAGACTATAAATGCCATTTGTGCCTTAAACATTACATTGCTGAAAATCATCCAATATTATAAAAATACTTTTTATGTTTAAGAATAAATATAGGCTATCAAAATATCCATAAAAACTAAATTGTATAAAATACTTCTTAGATAAATATTTTAGAATAGAGTTGATTCATTCATATCCACGGGCCAAATGTTAGGCTATTTTTAATTCAAAATCAAATTCATGCATTTTTGCTGGTAATGTGAACATATCTTTTAGGATGTACAGCCTGTTTTTAATGGAAACAGGCCTATTTATTGCAGTGTAAATTCAACTGTTTGACTCGGCACGTCACTGACAAAGTATTTTAAAAAAGGAAAAGTGCAAATCTTACCATTGTATCCTTTAATACAGTGGTATTTTTCATAATTTTGTGACGATGTCTTTACATGAAATCAATATCTCCGTGCAGCTGTGGTTGTGAGTAAGCTATTATCATTGGACTTATTCAAACCGGACAATGGACCGTTCGACCACTGAATCCTGCAGTGTCTGTAATATCGAAGTGACTGTGCAGCACTGATCATCGTTCTGACAAAAATTGTTTTGTCATAACATGAGATCTGCAGGTTAGTTTAAAGAGGAATTATTATTGGAATATAATCCTTGCTGTCATTAAAAAGCAAGTTTAAAATCGTTCTTCATTTCTTTCTAAAAGAGTTTGTACGCATGGGTCAGAGTTTACGTGGAGGTGTGCAAATTTTCCCGTCAAGTTTGTTTTTTATAAATCACAACTTTGTGCGTCGGAAGTGGTGTGCGCCTCTTTCAGGGTCTGTTTTGTGCATATGCAACGGTTATAAATGAGACCCCAGGTATGTGTAATACATTGTTTTTAGTCATCTTTTTTTCGCAGATCCGTGTGCACGGGGATCATTTTGACAACTTTGTGGAAAAACCTTTCCGTTTTTTAATACATTGTGTAAACACCCTAAGTTAAAACCTTTTAGGTTTCAGGGAAGACAAATTCATACAGCTTTGGAAGAACATGAGACAGCGATGACAGAATTTTCATTTTCTGGTTGACCATCTCTTTAAGACGCAAGAATAACGTCTTAATCTTTTGGAATTCCATTGTGTGAAATTACTGGGGAAAATGATATTGTACTATTAAAATATTCATTCATGTACAGACCGACTGACAGTCCTGGCACACAGTGACCTTGTAGCATAAAAGCAAATTCCCCCAAGGGCAGACTCCGATTTGGCTTAGCCCTGTGGTGCTTTTCACTAATGACTGTCATACGTCTCTGAAAATCCCTTTTTGTTCATTTTAGACTAGGATTACAATGTGTGCCATGAACTAAACTCTTATAAATTAAACCTTCAACTTAATTTCAGGGGGGGGGACCCCAACACAATGGCTATTTTAAATAGGCCAGACATGCTACTCGTACAGATGTTATTAGAATAAAATGAGCAATGAGTCTTAAATGGTAATTATATAGTAGAAATGCAAATGTAACTCATAGAGGGCAAATTTCTAAAATCTTCCTTCATTTTTATCATAATCAAAACATGGCAGCCCATGAAATATAGTATATTATTGACACAAAATATAAGATCCTGTCTTAAATGCTGATTTAAAATAGCTTGACATGCAAAATTTTCTGTCCAGTTGATGTATTTCCTGTCAAAACAGGAAACCAGGACAGGGCATATCAAATAGATTGTCTCTTTCTCTCTTTTAAATGAGTGAAGTCACCTTTATTTATATAGCACTTTATACAGTACAGATTGTTTTAAAGCATATTTTCAGCAGGAAAATGCTGCATTTTAGCTGTTGTTCAGTTTAAGTCAGTTCAGTGTTGATTCAGTTCATTGCAAAGATCATCAATTATTAAATTAGATAATTTCATCTATAAAGCTATATTCTGCAAAAAAAATTATGTCATCTTCCAGCTCAGATTAGTTAGCATCAGTACAGTCAGATCAATGGTGTTGAATATTAAAGGGGTCATATGATGGTTCTAAAATGCGTTTACATGGTTTTAGGCATAAAAAAGTCAATATTTTACACATACTGTACATTATTGCTGATGCTCTATGCCCCTTCTTTCTGAAACACGTTGTCTTTTACAAAGCTCATCATTCTGAAAAATGCGGTGTGCAGTGATTGGCCAGCGATCCAGTGCATTGTGACTGGTCCGTCTGATGGAAATGTCACGCTTCTTACCATATTCGGAACAGCTCCCAAAGCAAAGCAATATTGACAGATGATAATGTCGGTCCTACCCAAGTGGCAACCTCCCACAGTTTCTCTTGAAGCCAATACGGAAGTGACTTAAACTGCAATTCATCGACTGGCCGCTAGAGACAGGCTCCAAATCTCATTGAGTCCAAAAAAAAAAAAAAAAACGTTTACAGCCTGGTACAAACTGTGGTTTTGGTCTATATATCTAATTTTGCCCTTCATGACAACTTTGAGGGGGGTGAATTTTTTTTATAACTCATTTGTTTACATTATATTAAGCCTTAAAGTTCTGCATAATTAAGGGCGTGGCCACTTTGAGTGACAGGTGGATTGTCATTTGTCTGCTGTCTGTTAGTCATCATGTCACGTCCCGCCTCTTTGCGAATTTTCAGTTATCCGGGAGTGACGTGCGGTGACGCACTGCCAATATGGCAACGGCCAGCTCAACCCTACTTTACGCTTCAAAACTGCTCTTCAGAATCCTATGGGTGACATCACGGACACTACGTCCATATTTTTTTTACAGTCTATGGTCCTACCTTATCAACTCGAGCCCGAATCTGATTCAGATGATGCAGATGACCAAGCTGATCGATCAACGTTGCCAGTGCGACTGGACCAGAAAGTATCAAGATTGGTAAGTTTGCTTTTGCTATCGTAGAAACGACAAAGCCGTGAAGCGGTCTGTTTCCCTCCCAGGTGTTAGAAACAGTCCTCAGAAAAATGCGCAGCACAGTCAAAGATTTGGGTTGTACTGTTCTGGAACAGTGTTGTAACTAAAGCTTAGCAGTTTTTTTCTAATTGTCCCCTCTTTTGGAAGGCCAAACAAAATAGTTTTGCAACGAAGAACACAGCGTCTCCACGACATGGCGGCGCCAGCGACAACAAAACTACAGCGAGAATAAAAGTTACGCCCTCTTTCTTTGCGTACACATTTGGGCGGTGTTATGAAACTCTGCCCCCACATACTGACGTAGAGATGTGGGGGTGTGTTTGAACGAAGCGTTTTAGGAAGGTGTGGCTGAGACTTAAATTTTACAAAGAATATCTCTTTGGGTTTGAGACTTTGAGCTTTGTAACTCTGCAGATCTTATACATACACAAACAGCTACATAACACACTAAAGAGAAAGGAAAACAAGAAAGCGCATCATATGTTTTTAAGTCAATAAGCTATAAGTATGAAAATACACTAGCAATGCTTACAAACATGGACTATGAACCAGAAATCTCCAAATGTTTTCTTTAAAAGCTATGCAAACAGTTTTACTTTGTTTTGGCATTCATAGTCAAAACTGAATCACTGTTGGGAGATTTCTGGACAGCTGAGGGGATTTATAGGTTAATTGCACTATTGGTCTGAGAAGCATTAAATCCCAGACAGCTGGAAGTAGGACACTGGGAGGTTAGTGCAGTGAGCTGGGATTATATTTACCAGAGTGAATCCCAGAGAGTGCCGGAGGTATCTGCATTCCACTTGGTGGCAGTGATCTAACAGCTGTGCTGCCAATCCCTGTCTTGAACACATCCTCTACTCTCTAGCTCTTTCCTTTCAGTCTATTTTCTTCCCTCCGTCTCTGTCTCCCTCTCCTCCCTCCTCTGCCCTTAGCGAGAGGGCACATTAGGTAATACAGAAGCAGCAGCTTTTTTCTCAAGAGAGTCACCAATTGAGAGAAACCTCCTCCTGCTGTGCTCCATTGATTGATTCATTTGTTTTACCTGCCATCTGCAATTCATTATCTCTCACATTTGTGAGAGCGCAGTCTCTACGTGATGAGAGAATAGGTGACTAAACTGGCTACTTTTTATATAGCTTTTTTTTTAGGGTACAAAATGACATTTTTAAAATCAACTAGTCAGTGGGTTGCCTGAACAACCATCAATCAGGTTCACATGATCCTGACCGGACACATATGACGCCGTCTTGCATTCAAAAATAGGACATTACTGGAATTAGTCAGAATGCAGAACACATTTTTTTGAACTACCGTTAATTTGACACCATACTACGAGCACAAAAATACACTATATTTAATGGAAGTAAAAGATTGTCATTTTAACTAAATCTCTTTTAAAATTTAATTTCAACATCAACATTTTGGAGATGACCTCAAAGTTGACACACTATGGGCCCTATTTTAACAATCTGAGCGCATGGTCTGAAGTGCATGGCACAGGCCACTTGGGGCGTGTCCTAATCCACTTTTGCAAGTTTAACGACAGACAAAATCAGAATCTCATCTCCCATTCCCATTAAAAGCCAGTTGCACTTGCACCATGGTGGATTTACTATTTACATGGTGGAATTTGTGTGCAGAAAGACTGAAAGAGAGGAATCCTTTTATTTGTAATATTTAAAAAAATTTGTGTGCTGCTGCGCATCCCTGTGTGTGTAATAAGCAGAGTGTAAGTGCGTTGTGCACCAGCCTATAGGCACACATTACCAATGTGCCCTTTAAATAACACAAAAAATACTGCGCTGTTGACTTTAAACCAGGTTTTTGTTGGTCAATGGCATAATCATTTTCAGTTTCCTCAAAATAGCAACACACCAACAATGCGCCTGAACAAACCTCGTTTTCAGACCAGCATGCCCCCCCCCCATGGGCAAACAGAAGGGCGTGAGTAAATTTGCTATTTAAAACAACGTGGCGCTGGATGTGAAAATGATAACTGCGTCGGGCTAAAACTACAAAAAACACTTGTGTTGCGTCTGGCATCGCATTGCACCGGGTGTATGATAGGGCCTAGGGATGGGTATCATCAAGGTTTTAACGGTATTACTATTCTTACCAATACTGCTTATACTTTAACGGTATTCTTATCGGTTCTTTTTGTTATATTTTTTATAATAAAAAGAAAAATTAAGAACATAATTAACATTGCTTTATAATCTGAAAATGTAAAATATGTATTTATTGAGTATCTTTCTCTTTGCCTTTTGTTGTTTGATTCACATTAATGGCACAATCGTCACAGTTTATTAGACGCTGCCCCTTTAAGACCGAATGCAGGTCTAATAATATACATAATATTCATAACTATTAACGCCCATTTAAGACATAAACTGTGTTTAAGTGAATACTCTCCAAGTGGTAATTTTGACAGACTATTTGTTGTGTGTATTTCATGGTCTAGCCCTTCGCACACGAAGCCTAAAATACTATAATGTGCTTGTTAAGGACAAAGTTGCGGTCGAATTTGAAGTGCACACACATAAGCCGCCTTAAAGTTGTAAACAGCGTCTCTTGCGCGGGTTATTGTGTTTTTAATAGCTATATCTATTTATTATCAAACACGTTCCGCAATTTAGCTACAGTAGAGACTGCATTTTACAATAATCACAGATTGTGCTGACTCTTTTATTTAGGGTTTAGGAGAACCCACTGTGAAGGGACGCAAGACGGAATGCAGCTAGTTTTTAAAAGTTTTACCTCATATCTATTTATAATTCTTGGCAACCCAAAATTTTAAAATACAATTAGATTAATAATAATCACAGGCCTCAAGTGTAACCAGACTAAACTTTTGTTGGCCATCGTCACTCATTAATCAGGGACTGCCGTGTTGTGCGCGTTGTAGCTCCGTGTGAGAGATTGCTCTCTCTCTCTCTCTCTCTCTCTCTCTCTCTCTCTCTCTCTCTCTCTCTCTCTCTCTCTCTCTCCTAGTTTGCGAATAGCAAAAATCTAACACATGGTTTAATATTGCTGCTTATAGAAACGGCTGGCAATGAAGAATTTGTAATATAACGTCTATAAAGCAATTCTAAATAGTATGTGCATTTTCTTCATTTCTCCAGTACCGACAGCAGAACCGATAGCATACTGCGGCCTTTCATAATTTAGCACCGGGGCTCATTTAATACCGGGTTTCGGTACCCATCCCTAATAGGGCCCATGGTCTAAAGGCCTCAAACTCTTTCATGTATTTAAGACGGCTTTTCACACATGAAATTGTTAACTCATGGTCATTCCTAATCCAGGTTGTGTTAATTAATCCTGGGTTGTCAAGTTTCATGAACTCGCACTGCATATTTGTAAACCCTGGCTTAATCTTATTTACATATTTATTAGGTCAGTAAAATAGATAATAACATTCTTATTTGGAGCATGATGTAGAAAGCACATGAATATTTAACCAGGCAAAGGATTGTTGGTTGTCTGTATAGCCATTACATTTTAGTATCATATCGTTTCACATTACACTCTTTTGGCACCCCAATTTGGAAGTCAAATCTTCCTTACTAACCCACTTCAAATTAAAATTTGAAACCTAGAGATAAAAGTCTTAAAATTTAAAGATAACTCAGGGTTAAGCGCTATGTGAAAAACCCTACAGATGCAACTATGAATTTATATTTACATCACATTTATTCATTTAGCAGACAATTTTATCCAAGGTAACTTACAAATGAGGAAAACAACAAAAGCAATAATATTAGAACTGCTAACAATACAAGGTTTAAAGCATTGTCTAGAATAGTGTTTAAAGTGAATGGAAGAAATTATTTTTTAAAAAGAGGCAGCTCCAGCAAATAATGGGAAGAGGTGTTTTTAGCCATTAACTAAATAAAATAAATAAACCAAATCTACATAAACCGGACAACCTCATTAATCAACATGTAGGTTGTTGTTTGGACAACTAGTCAACCACGTGACACATCTCAGCCTGTCAGAACCCACCTGTAAGCGTTGAGGAGGTCTGTACAGGTGCCGTTGTTTTTACAGGGGTTTGATGAACATTCATCGGTCTCCCATTGACAGAACTCCCCCTCCCACCCGGGTAGACAGAGGCAGTTGTAACTCTGAAATGCAAATGAAGACAGCCAATGAAAACATCATAAACAGTGGTGTAACTTTTATCTAACCCTTGCCTTGACCTAGATAAATATAGCATATTCTGCCAACGATCACACGGTTCACCTGAAAATGTCTTCATTAAAACATTCATTGTAAATGAATAGAACAGATACCAGCAAAGCATTGTGGTGTTAAAAGCAATAATAAAACAATAATAATAATATTCTTATGACAACTTGTATTATACTTGTGATAATTTGTATGAGATGCCGAAAATACTTGGCTAGTGTGAAAATCTACAAATACTATATACACACTGTACCCAACCATTCAAATGTTCAGGGTCAGTAAGATTTTTTTAAATAAAGATTTTTTCTTATATTCCGTAAGGCTGTATTAAATTTATTAATTTATAATGCTACAAAAGATTTCATTTTTCACATACATTTTTATTCAAAGAATTCTGAAAGAAATGTACCACAAAAATATTGACCACAAAAGCACATCGATAATGACAATAAACGTTTCTTGAGCATCAAATCAGCATATTAGAATATTTCTGAAGGATCATCTGACACTGAAGACTGGAGTAATGATGCTAAAAATTCAACTTTGCCGTTTTTAAAATGTGTAAAAGATCACACTGTATGTTTTTTTATGAAAAGAAAGATATCCAATATCAGATCTAATGACAGATCTAATAACAAAAGCATAAAAGAAAGTACATGTAGTTTCTGTATATACATGTAGTGTTTTGTACTAACCATCCCTATGGGGATTGTTATACTGTATGTGTACTTTCCAATCCATCTCTCGTTCTCTGAATAAATGAATACACGTAAGGCATATCGTGTAGTTTAGGTGTATATTATGATTTGTACTGAGGCCATTCTGTGGGCAGCTTCAACTCTCAACCCACCTACTATTAACTCTAAATGTATTTAGCACGGTTTTCAAAGTTGTTATCTTTACGGAAGAGCAACCATTGCTATGCAAATGCACTCTCTCAACCACCCACCACTGTGCATCAGATATTCAGGCATGTCTTTAAAGGCATGCAAACTATTAATTTTGGCATAAATTACTAAAGAAATCTGCATGAGCCACACATTTCAAAGAGAAATATTCAGAATTACACCCCATGCTCCAAAAAAGAAAAAAAAGAAAAAACAGCACTTGAAGTGGATGAATGCATGCTCCCTACTTAGTGCTCAAGCAGAAGGTACAACTGTAAATGCATTTTCTTCTTTTTTCTTCAGACATGCGGTCCTTTCCGTCTCGGTGAGTTTACAAACGCCTCTCCCCTCCACTTTGCCATTAAAGTTTTCATTATGAAGATTAATCACTGCGGGTGGTTTGCTGTCTGATATTTTGCATGGCAAAGGTTTATTCGGCCTCATCCCATGCAATGGAAATGAGTGCAGGTTTGCAGTCAAGGCATGGTTAGAGTTCTTCATCATGGCTGCCCTGAGGGTTGATCCTGGAGTGCATGCTAATCTGTGCTTCATCCAGACGCAGACACAGTGTTAAGCTCTGCCTAATGTAATTTGAGCACCGCAGGCCTTATTCATAAGACAGAAGAAGCTATGCAGACATGGTGTGATAGATCAGATGCCTCCAGAAGACTTCTGTTTTTCACCCCTGGCTAAGGATAGTATAATCTTATTTAGGCTGTTAAATCATCAGCTGGGATCGTGGCTCTCCCGAGAAACCCGAGGTTATGAGGGGTATTTTTATTTTAACAGAAGTAAATAAATAACTACATAAACACTGCCAGGAAGTAAACCGCAATCTGCGAGAGGGATTTCGAAAGCTTGCTCCTGTCTCCACATGAAGTTGCACAAGAAAACTTATTTTTGGAATGAGATAATTGCGACAGAATGAGTTGGTTAGACTTCTCTCATCTACTGTATGTGTGATGAATTACTGCGTAATAGTGCAGTAAATTGTTGCTCTGAAAGACTACAATAAAATAAAATAAGCATTCAAATCTTTTCATATCTTATGAATAGCATGTGCATATTAAATATTTTGTAGCAGTACTCAAAATCAGGGCAGATGACAAGCAATGCTATTAATTAAATACTTAATGTTTACATTTGAGCAAGTCAAATGGGCTGTTAAAATGAATCACTGAACTGCAAAGAGATCATTTGAAAAATAAAACTATTGAGTTCATTGGAATTCCAAGAAGCACCTGCTAAATATTACAAAATAACGATTAGTAATTGTAACAATAATTAACTCCAAGACGATTTCAAGTAGTCACTTAATTAACTTAAAAATAGCAATATATTATGCATGTTATCTTAAACTATTACTGAACATGACAAAATTAGCAAGTTCAGTTGTTGGCAATAAGTCAAAAGGTAGAACCATATGAATTTTTCATGCCCCGGCACATGCTGGGGTGACAGTAAACAAAAGTATGGAAGAAAATTAATGCCAAATGTATTTGAAACAAAAAAGCTTCTCGAATTGCACTAATTGAAAAAAAAAAATGAAAAAAAAAAAAAAAAAAAATGCATTGCTTGCTCCATTTCTGTAAATCTGTGTTTGTGACTCTCCCTGCATTGCCCTGGTCTTCGTCAACAGCCGCTTGCACCACCTGCTGGTGAGGTCGAATTAAGCCGAAAGTATACTTTATTGCGCGAGCATATGCGCACAGTCGAACGCACAGCTTTGCGAAGTATACTTCTTTTGACTCGTACGTGTACACAGGCGTTTGACGTGCAGTTTTGAGCAATCTCTCGCCATGAGTTACAACCCATGTAAATACTGCAAGAAAAATGTGCAACCTGAAGTACGTTACAAAATATCCGGCGAGCACGTTGCTGACCCTCGCGTACGGGTAAAAAGTGAAGTATACTTTGGCCTTAACGGCAGATGGAGTTTAAATATGGATGTGAAATGTTGAATTTTGTCAAATTTGAACCACTGAATTTGTGGAATGCGAATTTGTAAAGCGAAATACAATGGACTGAAAATTCCCTGTTGCATATCATAAGTTGTATTTTTAAACAGAATGAATATTTTAGTGAAATCTGAAAGGTGGATATGAATGATTGAATTTGTAATAATGA
Organism: Paracanthobrama guichenoti; assembly: GCA_018749465.1. Taxonomy (NCBI): domain Eukaryota; kingdom Metazoa; phylum Chordata; class Actinopteri; order Cypriniformes; family Gobionidae; genus Paracanthobrama; species Paracanthobrama guichenoti. Next base: position 20,153,431 of record CM031955.1, on the reverse strand, counting down.
AAATGTGTGTGAAATGTTTGGAATTGAAATGTTACAATACAATGCATTAACCCATGTGCATCCTTATGGACATTTGTCTTTTTTCATTTTTTTTTTTTATTTATAATTTTGACTGTGTTAATGGCAGTTGCATAACTTTTGGCTTTTAAAGTGTGTATTTTTACTGGAATTTTACTATTTCACCCCTATTTCCTTTAATACATCTATTTTGCACAAGGTACAAAACATAGTTCCTCCTTTTGGACTAAAATGTTCCTATTGACACCCATTAAAACTCAATTTTTAATCCCAGTGCCATTTAACTATAAAATGTTGCAATCTTTGTTAATAGGCTTTTATTCTGTTTGCAAGGCTTTAACATTTAAATTGGTACTTTTTTTTTTTTTTTTTATCAGATTTTACCTAAAAAGCAAATACTCACTTTATTCCTGTTTTCTGCTTATGCATATCACAAATCCAATTAGATAAATTATGCAGCTATAATTGTGTGAGTGTGTTGGTATGGAGTGTGGCTTGTATGTGTGTGTAATAAAAAAATTATAATAATTGTGTGTGTGCGTGTGTGTGCGCTTGTAATATTTGAGAGAGAAAAACTCAACTGCAAATCACAAATCCAAGTACCAGTTAAGCTTTGCTGGCATCTAATGAGGAACATTTGGCACTGCGCCCAAACAAAATCTTACTGAAAGCAAATTTTTTGAGATATCAACCTCAAATTTTTAACACAACTTGTTTAGATTTATGGCTTTGATTTTCTAGCAGTTTGAGTTCAACATTTTTTCATAAAATATATATTTTATATAAAATAATGTTCATAAATCATTTTCATAAGCTTAAACCTCTATAACTTTTATAACTTTTTTTTTTGGTTTCACTTTTTCGACTTTTTTTACTTCAACAATAATCTGCCAAGGGTCTTCTTTAAAATGAGACCAAACTAAAGTCTGCGCTCCCAAGATTAATTTTTTTGATGACATGGACATTTTTGGACCTATGTGTAACTTTTTTTAATTGATGCACAAGGGTTAAAATGCAAGCACGGTTAATGCAATGCATATTTTTTAAGCTTTTTGTTTCAAATACATTTGGCATTATTTTACTTCCATATAAAACTGAACCACAAAACCATAGCTGAAATGAATATGAAGGTACATTTAAAACTAATTCAAGAACAACAACAACCAGACATAAAACAGCCTTATGCATTATTGAAAAGTGACTATTTTGGTAGACTACGTGCTATCATAGCATCTATATTACTTATGAAATGATACACTGTAGTACAAACTGATAATCACAAACAATAAATTAATATAAAATTAAACTAATTTATGCTAAAATTATTACTATAACTAAACAACAGCTAACTAAATGTAAAAAAAAAAAAAAAAAAAAAGAGCATTTCATACAAGCAAATATATCCTAATTGAGCAACTCCTGTAAAAGTCCTCAATATGTGAAAAATGTAGGAGAAAATTGGAAGGATGCCAATGTTCTAGGGTTAAGGAAGATGCTACATCAGTGAATTTGACCATTTTAAAAGATGGGGTGAATACAGCAAATACTGTAGATAAGCAGAGGGGACCAGGACTGAGGTGTACAAATGGAGTGATTTGTTATGTCTAAGAGAACACAGAGGACATTGGGCCATTACACACACTTCACAACACCATGCTCAAGGGGAATGTTGCAACAGCCCTTTCAACAAAGACACTTTCAGAAAAAAAAAGGTGCTATGGGGATATAAAACAGAGTGTTGTGTTAAGGTTGTGAAGTGAAAAGAGTGAGGAATGATCTAATGTCTCAAGATCTAATGTCCCCTGATCCTATAGCTCCACTGATGCCATGATCATGGATTTGATTTCTTCAGTACACATGATCCCTGGCAATGTAAAGGGGATAAAAGTGTCAGCTAAATTAATAATTGGCATATATTACCAAACTGAATAGACTCTTTGTACATTTATGTTAAAGGAATAAAATTGCCCTTGATCTTAGATAAGAGTTCATTCTACTATACTATGAAAACTTTGCAAAGAAGTTTACAGTGCATCCGGAAGGTATTCACAGCGCTTCATTTTTTCCACATTTTGTTATGTTACAGCCTTCTTCCAAAATTGATTAAATTCATTATTTTCATCAAAATTCTACAAACAATACTCAATGACAACATGAAAGAAGTTTGTTTGAAATCTTTGCAAATTTATAAAACATAAAAAACAAAAATCACATGTACATAAATATTGACAGCCTTTGCTTGATACTTTTTCTCCCATTCTTCTTTGCAGTACCCTTTCAAGCTCCATCAGGTTGGATGGGGAGCATCGGTGCACAGCCGTTTTCAGATCTCTCCAGAGATGTTCAATCGGGTTCAAGTCTGGGCTCTGGCTGGGCCACTCAAGGACATTCACAGAGTTGTCCCGTAGCCACTCCTTTGTTATCTTGGCTGTGTGTTTAAGCTCGTTGTTCTGTTGGAAGATGAACCTTCACCCCAGTCTGAGGTCCAGAGCGCTCTGGAGCAGGTTTTCATCAAGGATGTCTCTGTACATTGCTGCACTCATCTTTTGCTCGATCCTGGCTAGTCTCCCAGTTCCTGTCTCTGAAAAACATCCCCACAGCATGATGCTGCCACCATGCTTTACTCTAGGGATGGTATTGGCCAGGTGATGAACGGTGCCTGGTTTCCTCCAGACATGACACTTGCCATTCAGGCCAAAGAGTTCAATCTTCAAATCAAAGAATTTTGTTTCTCATGGTCTGGGAGTCCTTAAGGTGCTTTTTGGCAAACTCCAGGTGGGTTGTCATGTGCCTTTTACTGAGTGGCTTCCGTCTGGCCACTCAACCATACAGGCCTGATTGGTGGAGTGATGCAGAGATGGTTGTTCCACTGGAAGGTCCTCCTCTCTCCACAAAGAAACGCTGGATTCTTGGTCACCTCCCTGACTAAGGCCCTTTTCCCCCTTTGCTCAATTTGGCTGGGGAGCCAGCTCTAGGAAGAGTCCTGGTGGTTCCAAACTTCCATTTACGGATGATGGAGGCCACTGTGGAGATCTTCAATGCTGCAGAAATTTTTCTGTACCCTTCCCCAGATCTTTGCCTCGATACAATCCTGTCTCGGAGGTCTACAGACAATTCATTGGACTTCATGGCTTGGTTTGTGCGTTTTGGGAGCATGACACCCTTGCGTTTTCATGTGTACAGCCAATCCGTATATTTTGTGAAACGGTGATGTCATCACACCACGTCCCACGCGAAAGAGATTAGAAAGGGATATACAACTACGGGCACTGGGCATGCGCACATCAATATTGTGTCATTTAATTACTGTATTTGCATTATTGTAAGGGTAGGTTTAGGGTGTAGACGTTAATAAAACACATCTGGTAAGAAGCACATTTATTCATTGTTATTTTATCGTAAGATTGCCTCACAACCTACCATTGCTGTACCCCTTCTAGCCACAATTCTTCTTCTCCATTTTTAGTGCATTTCTGTGGCAGAATTACAGCACCACACTGGTCTGTCATGTATACTACATCGTTTTGAGTCGGTTTCAGCGGTTTCGTGTGTATGCAGATATTTCTTGAAACAAGGGAAAAAAAAAGATTGGATAGGGAAAGCTCAAAAATGTGATTTTTTTCAGTGTTTTTATGTTTAATACATTTGCAAAAATTTCAAACAAACTTTCACGTTGTCATTATGGGCTATTGTTTGTAGAATTTTGAAGAAAATAATGAATTTAATCCATTTTGGAAAAAAAGGCTGTAACATAAAATGTGGAAAAAGTGAAGCGCTGTGAATACTTCCCAGATGCACTGTATTATTGAAGGATGAGGCAGTTAAAAACAATATTGGACACAACAGCAAACCTATCACCCACTAACAAGTGTAGCGCAGCTTTGTATCTCATCATATGCAAAGAGTGTATTTAGGGATCTTACAGGCAAAGGCAGCAAAAGGTCAAAACTAAATTATGGCTGTATAATTGAAAAATAAAATAATAAACAATGAAATGTATGTACACACAATACGTTGGGGTTGGTGAGATGTTTTTGTGTTTTTGAAAGAAGTCTCTTATGATCTTATATTTGAAAGAAAGAAAAAAAGAAAGAAAGACCACCACAGTGTGGAACCATAAAAGCTGCAGAACTACTTTGAAAAATGTCCCCACATCACCACTGCTCTCCACATGCCTCTGAATTCAATCAATTTAACGAGTTCACAAATATTCAAAGCAAGATGATTTGCATCAGATAAGAGTGCCCTAGCTCTGTCTATCATGTTTGTCCTTCCAGAGACCCACGTAACGGGCAGGTGGAGGCTCCTGTTGGCAAACCAGCATGACAGAACTCGCATTTTCACACAGAGGGAGAAAGGTCAATCTAATTTACTGACTGTATGGAAGTAAAGCACTCCCATGTGACATTCTGCAGCCACCCTCGCTCCCCGTCCCACGTCCTCTGCTATATAATCAGCACGTGGAAATGTAGAATTTAAGAGCTCAATTACATGGTGGCTAAACCGTTTCTCAATCAGTGATTTCATACCTGTGACAGTAAAACAATCTTTTGAAGCGCTCATGCGGTGACCCTACCATTGAGCATATAGAGGCTATTAACACATTGATGCTATTCTAAAACTTTATTGCAGGCCGTAAACACGTCAGATGACAATTGCTCCATATTTCTTTTAAAACGCTTCCTTTATATTTGTAAGGAATATCAAATATTTTTCTTTACTTTTGAGTGTGACGTGGTTTTGAATGGGCTGTCATGATGACTGCACTCACCTCATTAGCCTTGCATGAACTTTCTAGCTTATGTTTCCATCCAAAGTTGCAATGTTAACTTGTATACAAAATTGTAAAAATCATATTTAATAAAGCACCAAATAAAGCACAGTTTCCATCCCATATGCACAAGCGAGTTGCTGTAATTGGGAAAGCCACTGTGGATCTTTTCTCGAACATAATAAATTATTTGCGTCTTAAAGCGTGCAGATGAAACACAAACTCATCTTGCATTCGGAGGCGGAGTCCTAGTGTTTGGGAATACAAACGCGCAAGACAGTTCTGGGAGGTAACTATACCCAACCATTTTGAAGAATCATTTCAGAATGACCAAACCAACATTTGAAATGTTTTGCAATGAAACTGGTTTGCTGTTTAGTCCGGGTATCCAATCATACTAACCGCTGAAGAAAAGTCATGTGAGATTTTTCCCATAATTGACTCACCCTCAAGTCATCCATCTTCTTTCAGATGAATACAATCAGTTATATATAAAAAAATTCCTGACTCTTCAAAGCTTTATAATGGCAGTGAATGGCAGCCCAAAATTTGAAAACCAAAAAAAGTGCATCCATCCATTATAAAAGTAATCCACATGGCTCTGGGGGGGTTAATAAAGGCCTTCTGAAGCGAATCGATGCGTTTGTGTAAGAAAAATATCCATATTTAACACGTGATAAAGTAAAATATCTAGCTTCTGGCGGACCGCCTTCCGTATTCAACTTAAAGTGTAACAACTCTCAGAGTTCAAAATGCTTACACTATGTCCGACGTCATCGTCGCACCAGTTACGCTATCTTACACTATGTCTGACATCATCGTTGTGCCAATTACACTTTTTTCATAAGTTGAATACAGAAGGCAGTCAGACAGAAGCTAGATATTTTGCTTTATAATGATTTAAATAGGGTATATCTTACAAAAATCCATCGATTCGCTTGAAAAAGGCCTTTTATTAACCCCCCTGGAGCCGTGTGGATTACTTTTATAATGGATGGATGCACTTTTTGGGATTTCAAATTTTGGGCTCCCATTTACTGCCATTATAAAGCTTGGAAGAGCCAGGACATATTTTAATACAACTCCAAATGTATTTGTCTGAAAAAAGAATAGCACATGCACCAAGGATGGCTTGAGGGTGAGTAAATCATGGGGTAATTTTCAATTTTGGGTGAACTATCCCTTGAACACAAAAAGCTAGTCAAATCAAATTTGTTTTTCTCGATTTGTCAATACCAAAGACAGTGGATCATCTTTTGTCAAGGTTACTCTCTATGCATCTCTGAGATGATCTCATCCCCTAATGCAAAATAGCTACTCAAATAATTAATTAACTCAGCATGAAAGAGGGCTAATATCCTGCATGCCCCGCCTGCATCTCTGTCCACAGGACAGCAGTCTACAAACCGCCCACCTCTAGGTTTCGAGGGATGCCGTGAATAGCCCAATTGCATTCTCCATTCAGAAACCATGTCCCAGGGTTGCATTATTCATCATGAATAAATGATAAACTATTTTTGCCCTCCTGCTCTGTTCAGAGAGCTCCTGGAATAAAAATAGAGGAAACGAAGAGAAAGTCTGTGAGATAAATAAGAAGAGAAAGGCTGGGGAGGGGCAGAAGAGTGTGAAATGAGAGCACAGAGGCTGGTATCTCTCTTTCTGGCTGTATTAGAGTGGGTTTGCTGAAGGGAAGGAAAAGCCGATTTGGGATCAGCGCCAAACAACTGCATGTCACACAGACTTCTGAGCCACTGATTGCTCTCATTGCCCCTCTCTTTGTTCTCAGAGATTGTGAGGTAACACAAGCTTAATCTACAGAACAAACCTGCAACTCAAAGAATGAAGATCCTGGACTTTTTGTCCAGACTGATATGACAGTGTCTGTAATATAATAATAATAATACTAATAATAAAAAAAGATACTAATAATGTTGCACACGGTTACATGTTAGATTTTTTGAAAGACAACTTGAAATTACATTTACAACATATTCATGTTCAGTAATGCAGCGGATTACCAAGTATTACCAAGATTTGATTGGATTGTGAAAATATGGAACATAAGATTTAGACATTATTGCATAATATTATTTTTTCACATAAATGTGGTTATATTAGCAAAAAAAAAAAAAAAAAATGCTTTATGTGGAGAAAGTACTCTGATGAAATATTTTTGCCTTATATGCACTGATGAACTGTTCACAATGGAACCAGGAACATTAATGAAAAAAACATTTGCATGAAAAACATTTTCCATTCATTGCTCCTATAGAAACATATTCTCTTAAAGGTGCACTGTGTAGTACTTATAAAGGATCTATTGACAGAAATGCAATATAATATACATAACTGTTTTCAGTGGTGCATAAAGACCTTACATAATGAACAGTTATGTTTTTATTACCTTAGAATGAGCCATTTCTATTAAGGATGGGCGTTTTTCCAAAATATTGTATTAGAATATTCATGTTTTTGTCACCATTTCTCAACAAACTTATGATTAGGTAATATACACAACAAGCTTACGTTATATCTTTTCATTCAGTTCAAAACATTAAATATGTGTAAACACACAATATAGGCCTAAAGAACAAAAGCATTAAAACCTCAAACAGTTTGAAAATAAAGGACATAGTGCCAGTTATCGTGCATATACAATCGACAGTCGAAAAACAATAATATCATGTGGATGATATTATTCTCGGGTGAGTTCCGTTGACAGACGTAGAAGAGACACAAAGATAATGGTGTTAAGTGAAGTTTAACTTAACACCATTTGTGTTTTCTGTTCTTAAACCCTTCATTTTGTGCTTACCTGCACTCGTGAATGCAGTGATGGACAGCCATCTTTCCTCATTCGACTGGTGTTTAGATTTCATGTGATTTCTCATTGTTGTCGTGATAATATGATAACTCAGTTCCATTAATTCATTTTATCAAAAGAAACTCCATTTTGTGAGATCATTTTCAATTTTCATCTAAGTGATTCCAAACATCGCGAGACAGATGACGACATTATGTGATCAAATGCACTCAACTTATTAACACGCTCCACAGCGCCACCCAGTGGATTTAGTTATAGCTGTGAGTTTTAGAGGGATTTACCATGGATTCACTGCATTTACGGCCAGCAAAGCAACATAGTAAAAAAATGAATAGTATAGTATTCGAATAGTATTTTTATTTTTCAAATATCAATTACATATTGAATATTCGACTATTCGTGCACACCCCTAATTTCTATCTCCATACACCGCAGATCCCCTTACAGTGAAGTCACCATTTTGCGCGACCATGTTTCAACAGTAGCCCTAAACGGACTAATTGCTCTACAGAGCACTAGATACTCTCTGCTGTCTCAGACTGTAGCTTCTCTGTGTGCTCCGAAAAGGAGGGGTGAGCGGTGGACAGTTGCAATTCGCAACCTCACCACTAGATGCCGCTAAAATTCACACAGTGCACCTTTAAACAACCATTACAAACTTTGATCTTAAAATGTATTTTAAAATCGGACAAAAAAAAAGGTACTGATTGCTTTAATGAGGGAAAGAACTACAATACCATAAAGAAATGTGAATGGCAATCAAATTAAACGGGTCATGAATTGAGAAATCAAATGTTCCTTGATCTTTTGACATATGAGAGGTCATTGCACTATAAAATATCCTGCAAGTTTCATAACTCAAAAGTTCCTCATTAGTCCAAAAACAGCTTTTATTGAAACCAAGCTCAGAAAACGAATTGATGAAAAGGCCGCCCCTGCAGAAGATTAACGAATACCTCGCCATCATTGCCTCTTTAGCCCCACCCACCGATTTGTGCATGTCATGTAGTAGTAAAGACGAAAGAGACACAAACACAGGATTACTGCAGCAACAAAACCATAGAAATGCCTCTGAGGATTACACGATGTTTTGAAGTGCCAAGTTGTGGAAAAACTTTGCATTGCCATCCTTGTGATCCTAACATTAAAAAAGTATGGATGAACTTTATTTTTAATGAAGTTCCAGTCAGGTTGCATCAGTAATACAATGTTTGCTTGTTCACTTAATTTTACTGCAGATACATTTTCAAACAAGACAGTTCGACGCAGGCTTTTCAGAGAGATAAAAGAGGATGCAGTGCCATTGAATCCGACTGTATTGTTGGGTGTTTTTACCTTGCATAACTATTGCTTTGTCTGATACAGACACATTTGATATGTACTGAGTAGGGAAATTAACGATTAATCGATGACTGATTAATTGTCGATAATACATTTAATCGAGAAAATGTATCAATCATTGATTAAGCAGGGTCGTGTGTGTCCGTGCTGCTCAACCGCGAAAAAGTGGACACGTGGAAAAATTAAGTGAGAGCACCGGAGTTATGGTTGGGACCATTTTACAGCTAGAGTTACACCTTCATCATGTAATACAGCAATGCAAGACTCATTTTACAATCCTACTAGCCCTTTATTTAGATTAAAAACCATTCTTATTAATTTGGTGAGGAACATGGTGTTTTGAGCAACGTTTGCACACCCTGTCAAGTTGTCGTTTATAAGCCATTGCAGTAGATGCATATTGCAGTATTAAGGCTAATGATTAATCAATTAATTTATTGTTAATTTAAATGATGAGCGATCATGGGAATTTGTGTAATTTGACATCCCTAGTACTGAGTATTTATACTGTAGAGCCGCAGTCAAACTGAATAGTTGTGATTTGCTGCTCTTTCCATAAGGGCTGCAACAACTAGTCGATAAAATCGATAATAATCAATAATGAAAATCATCGATAACGATTCTCATTATCGATTAGTTGGGTCTGCCCTATGTGCACTCAAAACTTCCATCAGTCACACCAAATGACAGCACTGAATAACGCATTTTTGGAAACAGTGGAAGCAGAGTGAGCTGATGCAGGAAAGGTACATGATCCAAGTGCACAAAACATGAGAACTGTTTATTTTAAGCTTCAAGCCAATGCATTAAACGTTTTTTTTTTATTTTGTCACTTTCTATCTTACCCATGTATGTGTGATCATGTGTGTTTTCTGTTAGTTTAATTGTGTTCATGATTTAGTTAATAAAGTTTGTGCACAGTACATATCTGGTTCTGACTCCCTGCCTGCAAACAAATTGTCACTTAAATTATCGATTTTGTTACACGCTCCAAGCGCTGTGAATGCTAAGGAAGAATAATTTTTCTGTGGCCATGAAAAATATACTTTTGTTAGAATTAATTAATAATCAATACTGATTGTTCACAGGATGAACTAATTGATTGATTGTAATGTTAATGTAGCTACATCATAATGAGTTATGAATAATTATTAATATTTCCCCTTGAATGTCTTGAATGTAGCACACCTATTAAATGGAAGGCTTGAAAGAGAGGGTCAAAAAGAGGATAGACAAAAGCTTATTACTTCTAAAGTAGGATGTTTTTTAATGTAAAAATCTTGATAATATTATAAGTGGACCTCAGAGAACATACAATTAAAAAATGCAGGTCATGACCTGCAAGATAAAAGTGCAAGATAAATAGAAAACTATTGATTTAAAGCTATTATTGCTCATTGGTTCTCAGTAATACATGGGAGTGTATATCGAATGATATTGAATTTTACCATATCGGCCATTTTGGCTGTCAGCCATTTTGAATTATGTGCTAAAATGCTGTATTTTATGAACACATGAAAGGATTGTTATGAAACTCGTTATGGGTCATCACCACAATGCCCTGAAGGAGCCTGAGAAGTTTCGAAACAGCGCCACCTAGTGGAGAATATATTTTTTCAAATGCATATAACTTTGGGTGTGGTTGACTTATTTTCACAGGAGTGAAATTTCAACTTTTTCTGCCTCCTGAATCCTTGCCGAGTCCAATGATACCAGACTTGGCAGGTTTCGGCGTATGGTTTGTTCAGTGTCGTAATTTAGCTCTTAAAAAATGTTACTTGATATCTTCGAAACCGCTAGTCCGATTTGAGACGAAACCAGCTTCAGAAGTTCGGAAACATAGGTCATTAGCTACATGTTAAAGCCCAAATGTCAAAATTTTGATAATAAGGGGTAGTAAAATCCACTGAAGTTGAAGTTGGTCAAACAGTTGGTATTTATCCATCTTTGCAAATTCTACTCATTGTGTGAGGTTCTCCACACTCCAGTTGTTGTTGTTTATCCAAACTAGTGAGCTGTAAAGGCTCCGCCCTATTTTGAAAAGGGGACGGGGAGCAGTAGCTCATTTGCATTTAAAGAGACTCACACAAAAACAGTGTGTTTTTGCTGACACCCAAATAGGGGCTTTAAAAATATCCTATAAAAAAATAATCTGTGGTGTATTTTGAGCTGAAACTTCACAGCCACATTCTGGGGACACTTGAGACTTATATTGCATTTTGTGAAAAGGGCATTATAGGACCTCTTTAACGCAATCTTACAGGTGGTGGAGAAATGCTTATTTTCTTCATTCTATTCTAACAGCACTTATTGTGATCAGAGCCATAGACAAAGGATTTTAGACATAATGGGGAGGCTTATGCTTCAAAAAAATGACATTGAAAAATCCTCGTTCTAGACGAACTGTTTTAACGAAATACAAAATTTGAGCACTTTTTATCAGCCCAATGGACACAGCCCATTTTATGGCGCAGTTTCACGGCCGCCACGGAGGATGCGTTAAAGGGGACATAAGGCCATGGTATTAGAGGTATACTGGACCTTTGAACTTGGCTTTATGGACCCTTGAACTTGGCAAATAGGACAATGCACACAGCCGTATTGCGCTATCAGCCCATTTCACGGCGTGGTTTCTTGGCCGTCACAGAGGATGTGTTAAAATGGACATAAGGCTGTGATATTAGAGTTAGCCTTATACTGCCCTAACAAAAGCCAAATTTAGAGCAAATACAGCTTTATTAATTCACTAATTCAGTATGCATCCATACTCTAGTTTTCATCGTAAAAAAAAACACACACAAAAAAAAATTTCCTATGCACACACTAAAGTCTGTATATTTTTTCTTTTTTGCAAAAGTCCCTTTAGGCCAGGGCTCCATACCCTAATGAGAAAATTTTTACTCTCAGTCCCTGACTGTTGCACTGTGGATGCCAGAAAAAAAAGACCAAATCACAATTCAATATGCAAAACAGCAATAAGAAGAAGACACATAACATACCTACGACTGAAATTATATACAAAGAGTCTAACAAGAATGTGTAAATTAAATGGTTATATTTTAAATAATTAAATATAGAATTATTAAAAATAGTCAGAGTGCATTAATTGCAGAAGTCTGTGGAGAAAAACAGCATGGTTACAATAGGCCAATATGATATTTGTACTACGCCAGATATGTCATTTCTCAGGTGGGCCAAGAAATTATTTAAGTATTATTAATTGCTTTGCACAGAAAACAATAATCATTTAACAACAGATGTTACGGCACTTTAGTGGTTATTATACGTAGTTCCCATATGCATTCTACTAAAAACTGCTGTTGTTCTTTCATTAAGAGCTGTATATAGAAACTAAGTTAGTTGAAGATTAATTGTCCTTACCAGATGGAGGTCCACACAAGTCGAGTTGTTTTCACACATGTTGCTAGCGCAGTCATTGATGTCCTGCTCACATCTCATTCCAGCGTAACCAGGGTTACACAAGCAGTAAAATCCATCCACAGCTGTAGAAGGAAACACAAAGAGACAGAAGAATCACCTTACAGAAGGTATGACATAGAGTTTCCTGTTTTAAAAACATATAACAAACATTTACAGACATAATAGCATGTTCTTACGAACTTAGTTTTACGAACACTGTATTTCAAGGATGATGTAGGTACAATGTTAATATTTGGCATCTTTTTCAGGGGTGGTTATGAAATGTATGAAATGTGCACTGATCATAGCAAGCAATAAACACATCCACTCAAAAATCGTTTTCAAACATACAACTGTTCATAACATAACATTTTTGGACCCATTTTACCTTAACTACTATGTACTAACATTTTGATTAATCATTTGATACAGTGCAGTTATTGTGTACATACATGTTTTTACATTGTATTTACATTTTTTAAATTAGCTGCATGTAATTACATCTGTAATTAATTTCTGTAGTTACATTTATAATTACACTGCTGACCTTTCCCTACCCTTAAACTTACCCATATCACCAGACCTGTCCCTAACTTTACCCTTAAACTTACCCATACCACCACACCTGTCCCTAACTTTACCCTTAAACTTACCCATCCCACCACACCTGTCCCTAACTTTACCCTTAATCTTACCATACCACCACACCTGTCCCTAACTTTACCCTTAAACTTACCCATCCCACCACACCTGTCCCTAACTTTACCCTTAAACTTACCCATCCCACCATACCTGTCCCTAACTTTACCCTTAAACTTACCCATCCCACCACACCTGTCCCTAACTTTACCCTTAAACTTACCCCTACCACCACACCTGTCCGTAACTTTACCCTTAAACTTACCCATACCACCACACCTGTCCCTAACTTTACCCTTAATCTTACCCATACCACCACACCTGTCCGTAACTTTACCCTTAAACTTACCCATACCACCACACCTGTCCCTAACTTTACCCTTAAACTTACCCATACCACCACACCTGTCCGTAACTTTACCCTTAAACTTACCCATACCACCACACCTGTCCCTAACTTACCGCCACCCTTAAACTTACCCATACCACCACACCTGTCGTAACTTTACCCTTAAACTTACCCATACCACCACACCTGTCCCTAACTTTACCCTTAAACTTACCCATACCGCCACACCTGTCCGTAACTTACCCTTACCCTTAAACTTACCCATACCCACCACACCTGTCCGTAACTTTACCTTAAACTTACCCATACCACCACACCTGTCCGTAACTTTACCCTTAAACTTACCCCTACCACCACACCTGTCCCTAACTTTACCCTTAAACTTACCCATACCACCACACCTGTCCCTAACTTTACCCTTAAACTTACACCCATCCCACCACACCTGTCCCTAACTTTACCCTTAAACTTACCCATACCACCACACCTGTCCGTAACTTTACCCTTAAACTTACCCATACCACCACACCTGTCCCTAACTTTACCCTTAAACTTACCCATACCACCACACCTGTCCGTAACTTTACCCTTAAACTTACCCATACCACCACACCTGTCCCTAACTTTACCCTTAAACTTACCCATACCACCACACCTGTCCCTAACTTTACCCTTAAACTTACCCATACCACCACACCTGTCCATAACTTTACCCTTAAACTTACCCATACCACCACACCTGTCCCTAACTTTACCCTTAAACTTACCCATACCACCACACCTGTCCCTAACTTTACCCTTAAACTTACCCATACCACCACACCTGTCCATAACTTTACCCTTAAACTTACCCATACCACCACACCTGTCCCTAACTTTACCCTTAAACTTACCCATACCACCACACCTGTCCGTAACTTTACCCTTAAACTTACCCATACCACCACGCCTGTCCCTAACTTTACCCTTAAACTTACCCATACCACCACACCTGTCCCTAACTTTACCCTTAAACTTACCCATACCACCACACCTGTCCCTAACTACAATATGAACACAATTTAAGTACATTGTACTTATTTTTATGTAACTACATAGTTGTTAAGGCCACCTAATATAAAGTGGGGCCACATTTTTTTAATGTTTATTTGATAAAAATACAGTAAAACAGTAATATTGCAAATTATTCTTACAATTTATTATTGCACTTACAATTATTCTTACAATTTACTCTTACAACTTATAATTTTAATATAGTTTTAAAATGATCTTGGCAAAGATTACTAAGATTAATCTGCAGTGTTACATGATCCTCAGAAATCAATTTAATATGCTGTTTTTTGAATAATTATAAATTTTGTGGAAATGTAAAAATTCATTTGAAATCGTAGTCTTCTGTGACATTATAAATTCACATTTACTGTCACATTTGATTAATTTATCACCGATCCTTACATTTTGAAAGGTTAATGTACAAAGTGTCTCCAATGTTTCACATCTTACAGGGGTCAAGAAAAGAAATGGACTTTTAGCATCCCTAGCACAGTTAGCTAACCTGCAACTATGATATTTTTGTGATATGTAAATCTATAATAATGTGATGACAATACTCTGTCCATGTGCAGAAAATGTGGGATGACATACAGTACATCTTGAACAACTGAAAAGTGGAATACCTTGCATAGAACGATTATTGTGCATATGTAACAATTACTTTTAGACTGTTAAACATGTTTTTAACACAGATTTTAAACAGATTTTAAAACATGACACCTTGACATTTTAAGCACCAGAGGTGGACTTAACCATTAGGCAAAAGTAGGCAACCCCCGAAAGCCGAGGGCCCCCTAAAATGCAAATGTACTTCTTGTAGAAAATGCAGGGCCCTATGATTGGAATCCATTCATTAAAAAAAACGGAATTTACTGTGTAATGTGGTTTTGTTTACTCCTGAAGCAAGCACGACGCTCAAGGTGCTCGTCTATACAATTCATTCACACAGCTATGGGACAAGGTCATGCAGCAGCAAGCATCACAACAGTGAAAGGAGCCTCAAGGTTGTAAATGTGTGCAATTGCATTGGGCCCCACATTCATGTATTTTGCCTGGGGCCCCCAAATCACTAAATCCGCCCCTGCTTAAGACATTCGATCTGTTGACTTAATGTTTTAAGCTCTACAAATGCCAAATTTGTTACACTATATTTCCCTCCACAGCCCACTGAAGTCAAAAGACTTAAATTCTCATCATATTCTCACTTAAATCTTTGTTTTTAAAAGCTTATCAGTAAAATTGACTTTCTCTGCTTGTGAAATTTCGTGGTCGTCTATATTCATCCCAGCAGCTAGAAACAGTGTGTCCAATTAAATGTAAAATGTGTGTTTGTGTAGCGATCTCTTTTACAAATGCTACAAGAGTGTTGCTGTCTGCCGTCTTTGCATTGCATCTGACTAACCCGAAACCTAATGACCCATTCCACAAGCCTTAAATCATTAATGGCGTTGAGGAGAAATGCATCCCCTGCCTTTCTGCTGCAAAACAGCAGCCTGTGACAGAGGTAATTGTGGGTTCTTACAGCTGCAAATTTATTACGAGGACTGCGGCGAGTCCCAGGATTCTTCATTATCCCTTAGATTTACCACGTAATCTATGCTGCCACTCTGTCTTTGTGCATGTACTCGCGATTACTCTCATTAAATGCTTGGGGTCCAGAGTGGCACCCGTATTACTCACACCAGCTGCTCAAGAGATACACCTTGCTCTCTCACTCTTTTCCCACACAAAAACAGCAGATCGCAGACCTCCTATATGCCAGACAGGCCTTGAGGGACTACATGTGTGGAGCGGTTTTTGCTGGTGCAGTCTGGGAGGAAGTAAACAAGTAAACTTTGTCTGACGGAGCTTGTTGGAATTGGAGATGATGGTAGACAAGACAAAGTGGCTGCAGGTCGGACTCCAAGTGGTGGACGAGGAATACTTGGTTGCCTGGTTACAAAATCGTCCTTTATCTCTGTCACCATCTTACCTCAGAGCATAGTACTTAACTGCAGGCTGCTCTGGGAGTGCAATTATTGAACTACATGTCGGTTTGGATAAAAAGCATCTGCTAAATGGTAAGTAATTAGAAGTATAGTTAGTCAGGCTATATGTGAGTGTCATTATTCTAATGCTATTTTCATAACGTTACAAAATAAAAAGTCTCTCACCTCAGAAAAACAAACATCCTTGTCCAGTCAGACTTTATACTGTGCTCGCGGCACGCAATTGTGCAAATATGGCGCACGCTGTATATCACTTCACTCGTCTGTATCTTCTGATTTGGTTTAAAGAAATATGTTTTATCTTGTTAACATTTTTGAGAAATAATTTGGGAAAAAGTAGGTCCCATAGATAAACCAGTCGAGAAACACTGGCATAGCACATACTGTAACTGGCAATATTCCCATCAAAATTTTGCATTCATGCATTAAAGTTAGACTCATTGGTAGCACTTTTGAAAAATGTCTTTAAAATGATGTACACTCACACGAGATAAAGTCTTTAGCCAGTATATGGACAAGCACTTTTATATAGAACACACTTCAGTTCAGCATGAAACCTAAGATTATTGTTTTACTGCTTGGGGTTTCTGCTTTATAAATGATGCTCTTATTTTCATTATCACTGCTAGTTTTGTGTAGTGTGGTGGTTGATTGATGTTGATTGATGTTCATTGACTCTTACATTACGTTTTCAAGAGGTCTTCTGTTTCAGAGACAAGCAGCATGCCTTACCAAGCAGTCATTTAAAACTGCATTATGAAGACAAATGAACATTTCAAGTATTGCTAATTGAAAATTTGCTGAACAACAGATCTGCGGTTGCCATTACAAGAGCTTGTACTGACTGGAGGAGACATTTAGCATTTAACAAATGCAAGTTGGCTAACAATTACTCTTGTTGAGAGAAAAGTCAAGGACATTAAAGAATCATGCTGCCTTAATTTTCTCAACTTTATTTTTATTTTCATTTTCTACAGTGCAAAGATAAAAAGCTTAGTTGTCTGAGGCACTTTTAAAAATTGAGAGTTCAATATGTCAAGATTTTTTTACACTTTTTCAACTTACTGTAGTGTACTATTGTTTATTCTAAAAAAGCACATTATGTAGAGTAAAATTGCCTTCAAGGTGACTTATATGACTTCATCATTTTACAACATTTCAAACAAACAAAGCTCTTAATTCTTTAAGGAACTTTAACAGATTAATCTGACTGAAGAGCTAGTGATTGTCAACCTTTTAGCAGATTACTACCCTATATACTCTTATTAGCAAATTACTACCCTATATATACTCTTGTCTTTCATACTCTTGTCTTTCATACTGTAGACTTTTCCACATCTATAAATCACACTTTTAAAATGACCTTATTTACACAGACTTTCCAAGAATTGTTGTAGCTGTTATTACTTATTTTTGTCTTTTAAATCATTTTAAGTTATCTTGTAGCCCCCTTGAAGTTTACTGAGGACCCTTAGTGGGTCCTGGCCAGCAGTTGAGAACCACTGCTCTAAAGATCACTGCAAAAACTTCTGGAAAACAGTAAAACTTCAGAATGGAAGCATTAAAGTCTGTTCTTTACAATCCTGCAATGATCAAACATAAAACAGGATAGTTAGCAAATTGATAGCAAACAGTATTTAGACAAAAAGGATACTGGACAACATGTACTGAATTTGAAAGTGTTTTCTGTTAGTTTGAGGGGACAATTTATAGCCTCTTTTTACTATAAAATCAAGAAAGTCAAGGTTTGTCTTTCTCTCACTGCAATGACATTCACCATGAAAATAAAACTTTATCGCCCAAATAAATGACTGTCAACTGGAAAACATCTTTTATGCCTCATTTTAAAGGCTTTTTGCTATATACATCATGTCTTAAATGTGAAGGTGCAATGGTGTGTTCACACCAGACGCAAAATGAAGCTATAAGCGCGAGTGATTTACATGTTAAGTCAATGCAAAGACGCAAAAAGACATTCTGTGGTGCGAATGACGTGGCGTGAATGATGCGAATTGAGCGTTTGACGCACGAAACGCGCAAGTTAAAAAATCTGAACTTTGGTGGATATTCGCACCGCGTTATCCAATCAGGAGCTTACTCTCGTAGTGACAACGATGAGGACAAAATCATATGTGGATAACCGGAGCTGTACGATACATCTTTGTACTTTATAGAAACAGGAATAAAAAGGATCTTGCTTGGAAGACAGTGAGTGAGGAGCTATACATAGGGCTATATATATATTATATATAAAATTTGAGCTATACATAGGGTGATTTCAGGGTGATTGGGACACTTTTGCCATTGAGATGACTTGGAAAAAGTGTCTCAATCACCCTGAATTCACCCTATTGAGACTAGAAGCTAGTTAAAGCCGGCAAATTGAGGTTATTCGCCGTATTTTAAAACAATCTATGTCAGCCATTTCGTAACGAGAGGAGCCGCCTGGCAGATGCCCCTCCCATGACGTGAATTTGTGTCTGTTGCGAAGTGAATGTCACGTGCAAATTAAGCGAATTTCATGCGCGAATGAAGCGAGTAAACTCAGAATGTTCAAGTGTCCAACTATGCTCGAATAGCGCGATTTATTTGAGCAAGCCGCGTCTGGTGTGAACGTAGCATAAGTGTTATTGCCTTATGCAATAACAAAGACACTGTTATTTTCAAACAGGTTTCCCGAACACTGTCTGCCGTTTGTTAGATGGTTGTGTGCAATAAACGATCATTTAGCCTACACATACAACAGCATCAAGTGAGTTACAGCCTCCAATTTTAAACAACTTCATTTTAAAGACCTATTTAGTGCGTTGCAATCTGTAATCCTTAACTGACAACATGTATTTGATCTATGGCTTTTGTAATGATTTATGCAGGAGATGCAACACAAAAGGGCAAAAAACTGCTTATTGGATTGCTGAGGGAGAACAACACCCTGCCTTGGGCTTTGATTGTATTAACTCTGTCATTTATCATCCATTATTCAAATTACAAAGCATTTACATTTATGCCTTGTGGATCCTCGCTCACAGCTGGAGCAAGACACTTGTCAAGAGCACAGAAGCAACTGTGGCCTGGTCATACTGAATGGAGTAACTTGTATCTAATAAAACTGTTTATTAAGCTAAGTCACGCCAATACTGTCAAAAGGGTAAACCAACAGTGCAGTTGCTACAAAAAGAGCTCCTTTTTAGACTACCTGTGTCCTAATGAGACTGAAGGGAAATGTTTTAAGTTTGGGAGTTCAAGGCTGAGAAATAACTACAGTATTTACCGTCATAACAGAAGCCGTGCAGACAGGGGTTGGAGCTGCACTCGTCTATGTTGATCTCACAGCGGGCTCCTGTGAAACCCTGGCGACATCGGCACCGGAAGCCCAGAGGGAAGAGGACGGGATCAGCCTCCTCCACGCACTCTGCCCCGTTATCACACGGATTAACGGCCTCACAGGGCAGCAACTCGCAGTTAATCCCTGAAATTCCAAATACAGCATGAGAAATACAATTACATCCACAACAACGGAAAATGTTCAACTGTTTATTGTTTACTCAACAAATTCTCATGATTAATTACTTAAAAGGCCTCTATTCTCACATTTAAATCAAAAGCAGCCCTGGCACCTCTAATTAACCAATGAATTTCCATGACTTTTCCAAGGCGAAGGCTCAATATATATATATGTATTTATATATAAACAGTGCACAGCATAAATGGGTACACACCCTCTGAACAAATACAAAATACGTATTTTCCTAATGATCACTAATACAATTCATGGAAAGATGGCAAAATTGAAATGTATTAAACATATACTTAAAAGGATAGTTTACCCAAAAATAAAAATTTGATGTTTATCTGCTATCTGCAGGGCATCTAGGTGACTGTTTCTTCAGTAGAACACAAATGAAGATTTTTAACTCCAACCGTTGCAGTCTGTCAGTCGTATAATGCATGTGAATGGTAACACATGAGAGTATGAGAACTATGAGAGTGAAAAAACATGCACATACAAATTCATATTAAACCCTGAGGCTCGTGACGACACATTGATGTCTTAAGACACGAAATGACCTCACTCAATGGAAGTGATCGCGTGGTGAAGGCTGTTGGACATAGTAGTGTATTAGAGGTAAAAAAATTATATAAATACTGTTCGGTTTCTCGCACAAACCGATCGTTTCATGTCTTAAGACATCAATGTGTCGTCACGATCCGCAGGGTTTAATATGGATTTGTCTGTGCATGTTCTTTTATTTTTTTTACTTTCATAGATCTTGCTACCATTCACATGCATTATACGACTGACAGACTGCAACGGTTGGAGTTAAAAATCTTCATTTGTGTTCTACTGAAGAAACAAAGTCACCTATATCTTGGATGCCCTGGGGGTAAGCAGATAAACATCAAATTTTCATTTTTGGGTGAACTATCCTCATTAATATCTGTAAAATAAGTAAATTAGCCAATTTTGTTTAAATAAAGGATTGCAGAAATGAGTACACCCTAGATTTAATTCAACAAATGTATAATATTCTTAACATGTCCTTCATAATTTTAAGCATACTGCTCTGACCCTTCTTGGCACGAAGTGTACAAGTTCATGACAAATTGTCACATCTGTCCTGTTTAACGCCTGGATGATGACCTCCTTAAACACCCTGATCTTTAATAGGGAGTGTTGCTCAACTTGTCTTTACAGAATCCCCCACAGCTGCTCAAGAGTGTTAAGATACATGTCCACAGAAGGTTTTTCACCTTGAAAAAATAATGAATATTGTCATTGTCAGGTTTGAAAAAAATGGCCAACTACGCAGGGAATGAGGAGAGGGTAGCATTTTCTGTTTCAAGTTTTTGTATTACATCACCACACAGTGGTGTGTGAACTCATGACAGCATTGATAAAGCACAATTCCCTCACGCCTTCAGCACTTATACATCCCTATATAAGAGTTTTACTACTTAACTTCACTGCGGGAACCAGACACTTCTCACTGTGCTCCTCCTCAAGCAACATCAGATCCAAAATGTTTGACTTGGTCTCATGAGACCAGAATATGAATTCCCAGAAGTCCATATTTTGTAAATTCGGGCCTTGGAAAAGGCTAAATTACTTTATTGAGCTTTGGCTACAGTAGGCAGTTCCAGTGTTGCCGACAACCATGCATGTCACTTCTGCAGGCTCGATCTTACTCTGTGAGATAAACAGGCACTCTTTTCATAGCTTTTGCTGGCTCTGAGACACTCACTTGGTATTTATCCTGCTCTTTGTGTGACAAAAAACAAAACAAAACAAAACACTAATCACTACTACTTCTTGATTCAGAACGATTCAGTGGGGCTCACTTTTAGTTGTCAGAAATTACTTCTCTTTAAATGTTTTGGTTCAACATACTTAACTGTTGATTAACAATTGCCTTAAACTTACACCTCAGAAAAAAAAAAAAAAAACACATTGTTTTATTTAGTAACATTCAGGAGGGTGTACTCAGTTTTGCAACATTCACTTTGATTATACAATTTTATTTTCCTGAATAATCTGCAACATGCTTCTTTGGTAATTGATCAATCAGACTTCCTGGAACAATACATCTCTAAAGAACCCTAACATGTATTCTAAGTAGAGAGTAATTGCTGTTTTTGTTAAGTTTCAGAGGGGGTGTACTCAATGATGTGCACTGTGTATATATATATATATATATATAAACCCGATTCCAAAAAATTTGGGACACTGTACAAATTGTGAATAAAAAAGGAATACAATCATTTACAAATCTCATAAACTTATATTTTATTCACAATAGAATATAGATAATATATAAATTTTCAAATGTCATGCCAAATATTGGCTCATTTTGGATTTCATGAGAGCTACACATTCTGAAAAAGTTGGGACAGGTAGCAATAAGAGGCCGGAAAAGTTAAATGTACATATAAGGAACAGCTGGAGGACCAATTTGCAACTTATTAGGTCAATTGGCAACATGATTGGGTATAAAAAGAGCCTCTCAGAGTGGCAGTGTCTCTCAGAAGTCAAGATGGGCAGAGGATCACCAATTCCCCCAATGCTGCAGCCAAAAATAGTGGAGCAATATCGGAAAGGAGTTTCTCAGAGAAAAGTTGCAAAGAGTTTGAAGTTATCATCATCTACAGTGCATAATATCATCCAAAGAGTCAGAGAATCTGGAACAATCTCTGTGCGTAAGGGTCAAGGCCGGAAAACCATACTGAATGTCCGTGATCTTCGGGCCCTTAGACGGCACTGCATCACATACAGGAATGCTACTGTAATGGAAATCACAACATGGGCTCAGGAATACTTCCAGAAAACATTGTCGGTGAACACAATCCACCGTGCCATTCACCGTTGCTGGCTAAAACTCTATAGGTCAAAAAAGAAGCCATATCTAAACATGATCCAGAAGCGCAGGCATTTTCTCTGGGCCAAGGCTCATTTAAAATGGATTGTGGCAAAGTGGAAAACTGTTCTGTGGTCAGACGTTCTTTTTGGAAAACTGGGACGCCATGTCATCCGGACTAAAGAGGACAAGGACAACCCAAGTTGTTATCAGCGCTCAGTTCAGAAGCCTGCATCTCTGATGGTATGGGGTTGCATGAGTGCGTGTGGCATGGGCAGCTTACACATCTGGAAAGGCACCATCAATGCTGAAAGATATATCCAAGTTCTAGAACAACATATGCTCCCATCCAGACATCGTCTCTTTCAGGGAAGACCTTGCATTTTCCAACATGACAATGCCAGACCACATACTGCATCAATTACAACCATCATGGCTGTGTAGAAGAAGGATCCGGGTACTGAAATGGCCAGCCTGCAGTCCAGATCTTTCACCCATAGAAAACATTTGGAGCATCATAAAGAGGAAGATGCGACAAAGAAGACCTAAGACAGTTGAGCAACTAGAAGCCTGCATTAGACAAGAATGGGACAACATTCCTATTCCTAAACTTGAGCAACTTGTCTCCTCAGTCCCCAGACGTTTGCAGACTGTTATAAAAAGAAGAGGGATGCCACACAGTGGGAAATATGGCCTTGTCCCAACTTTTTTGAGATGTGTTGATGCCATGAAATTTAAAATCAACTTATTTTCCCTTAAAATGATACATTTTCTCAGTTTAAACATTTGATATGTCATCTACGTTGTATTCTGAATAAAATATTGAAATTTGAAACTTCCACATCATTCCATTCTGTTTTTATTCACAATTTGCACAGTGTCCCAACTTTTTTGGAATCGGGTATATATAGACACACACACACACACACACACACACACACACACACACACACACACACACACACACACACACACACACACACACACACACACACACACACACACACACACACACACACACACACACACACACACACACACACACACACACTATATTGCCAAAAGTTTTGGGACGTCTGCCTTTACATGCACATCAACTTTAATGACATCTCATTCTTAATCCGTAGGGTTTAATAATTAGTTGGCCCACCCTTTGCAGCTATAACAGCTTCAACTTTTCTGCGAAGGCTTTCCAAAAGGTTTAGGAGTGTGTTTGTGGGAATTTTTGACGATTCTTCTAGAAGTGCATTTGTGAGGTCAGGCATTGATGTTGGATGAGAAGGCCTGGCTCACAATCTCCACTCTAATTCATCCCAAAGGTGTTCTGTCGGGTTGAGGTCAGGACTCTGTGCAGGCCAGTCACACCAAACTCGCTCATCCATGTTTTTATGGACCTTGCTTTGTCCACTGATGCGCAATCATTTTGGAAAAGGAAAGGGCCATCCCCAAACTCTTCCCACAATGTTGGGAGCATGAAATTGTCCAAAAGGTCTTGGTATGCTGAAGTTATGGTTATGCCTTGGTATGCTTGGTATGTATTAATAATTCCTTTCACTGGAACTAAAGGGCCAAGCCCAGCCACTGAAAAACAACCCCACACCATAATCCCCCCCATTTGTTCTCCTGGCAAATGTCAAACCCAGACTTATCCATTGGACTGCCAGACAGAGAAGCGTGATCCGTCACTCCAGAGAACACGTCTCCACTGCATCACCAAGTGCGACGCTTTGCATTGCACTTGGTGATGTAAGGCTTGGATGCAGCTGATCGGCCATTCCATGAAGCTCTCTATGCAATGCTCTTGAGCTAATCTGAAGGCCACACAAAGTTTGGAGTCCTGTAGCTATTGACACTGCAGAAAGTTGGCGACTTCTGCGCACTGTGCGCCTCAGCATGCACTGACCCTGCTCTGTGATTTTACGTGGTTGTTGTTGTTCCCAACTGCTTCCACTTTGTTTTAATACCACTAACAGTTGACCATGCAGTATTTAGTAAAGAGGAAATGAAGTGATTGGAACACCTGAATTCTATATAATATATATATATATATATATATATATATATATATATATATATATATATATATATATATATATATATATATATATAAGAAAAATCTAAATAATTTAATAATTAAAAAAATACTTTGTGGACTACATTTTTATTGAAGCCGAACAATCACAATAATGATGACTTTTTCAGTAAAAAAAAAAAAAAAGGTTTGACTCATTTAGATGAGCAATCTTGATCTGCTTCCAAAATAAGTTAGTTCTTGTAAAAGGACTGCCAGACAGAGATGTGTAGTCAACCTAGTCACTAGCTAAAACCAGCCTCAACACACTGTATAATGGTAATTGGTAATAGACAAAAGCTGGTCAGTGAAGCTGGACTAGTCTGGTGCAAACTGTTTTGCTGTTGTTCTTCAGCAGGGTATGTAAAATGGATCAGACAAAAACATATAATAATCGAACAGTACAAGAACCCATTACACACTGGCATATCTGAGATAGATCGGTAAGAACAACTCCAATGAAAATTAATAACATGTCTTGGACGGTCTAATTACACACATGGCATTGTTTGGTTCTGGCTGCTAAGAACTCTCAGAGTTTTAATTAATATACACACACATATACTGCACACTGTATTTTAGACACTAGATCAGTTGAGTAAAGCATAGCTGTGTAAAGGGTAGGTTAATGTTCCCAGAATCCCCCCACATAAACACTATGCATGTGTGTCTCAACAGAGCAAGCGAGGCTGTCTGTGCCTTTTTCCTCGATTTCAATACAGAATAACCGATATCATCATTATCCCTGACAACCTAATTTGAGCGTCTAATGGAAGTGTGATCCGTGCGCTCTGTTTGAATATAAGCGGCAATGACTGAGCCGCCTGATCGATTTTAGATGAGCTGCATTCTGTGTCCGAAATTGACCAGCTGAGCATCATGCATGCACAAAAAACAGAGAAAACCTAATAATGCACATAATATAGCAGTGTAAAACAGGTGTATACACAAAGCAGACAGATTTCAGCAGCTCCTGATCTGAATAACATAGTCAAAGAGCACAGCACTCTAGAGGGAATTTATCCTGACATTTGGGTCTGATCTGAACCACCTCTGAAGTGAACAAGCATACCATAATGTGTGTATGAATGCAGGACCTACTACAAAATTATCCTCGCCAAAATGTTCAACAGGAAGTCAATTTTGAGGTTAACATTATCACAAAATTGTTATATGCAAATGCATTAAAGAGAGTCCTATTTTGACCTGCCAAAAATGCCATCAAAAAGTAGACTATAAAGCAACTGGCTGAAACCAGATTATGTTAAGTGTGTCTTTCACAGAATTGCATTTTCTATTTTACTATTTATTTAATATTTTATTCCAAATATATCTTACATTACACATTTTACTGGACATTAGTACAATTGATTTTAATTTACCAATTTTGTGGACAACAAAGTTGTCTTGATGTGGCAATGCTGACTGCATGAGTGCAGACAGGTGAGAGGAATGCTCTCTGAAGTTAATTAACTTTGCTTTTCTTCACCCTTCACCCCACTCCCTCAGTCTTCATTACCTTTGAATGGAGCCGCACATCGGCAGTAGTAATTACCCGGTTGGTCAATGCAGGTGCCTCCATTCTTACAGGGATATGAAACACACTCATTGATGTCCAATGAGCACTCAGGACCTTTAATGCACAATATAAAAAAGAAAAATCTAAGTTATCATGCAAGTGAGATCGTTGAAGGAAGCTCCTATCTCTCCAAGACACCCGAGAGACAGTGTTCCTATCTATAAAATATAAATGACCAAAATAAGACAACACATTCACTTTCATTCACATTCAACAGGGCTTGGGCCCCTTGAGAGCAATAGAGAACCAATGGACAAATAATCACATTTTATAATGTACTACAAAACATTAGACACACCAGAGAAACCTGAAGGGCAAATGCATTTAAAGCCATCTGAGAGGTCCAAACACGTGCCATTGTTCATGCATGGTGATGACTGGCATTCATCGATGTTTATTTCACATAAACTGCCTGAGAAGTGAGAGAAAAAGAGAAAGGTACACATAAAAAGGAAAATAAGAATGAGAGTTGTCGTAGAAATTCCCATGCCAACCAATTATAAACTCAAGTTTTCACTGCACAAAGAATCTGGAATAAAGGTAAAAACAAATCCAAAATCCCCTTTAAGCCTTCGAGCAATACACCTCCTGGTTTGAAATGAAAGTAGATGAATTTACATTCTGTTGGGCAGAAAGTTCCTAAAATATACTGAGAGCTTGAATTGACTCATACCGCCAAATGAGCCTATTTCCTTTCCAATTTGCATGAACATGAAAGAATTAAGTAGAAATTACTCTTGAAACAGAAATGTAATGTGGTTGGATAAGAACTAAAAGTGCCCCCCTGTTTTAAAGAGGAGTTTGTAAACTAAACATGACACTAAATTATCATATCTCTTCAAGCTGAAGTGTGTAATGTTTTTCAATATTAAAATACTTCTATCCCAGTTAAAAGTGCAGAGACAACTAGAAGTAGGCCATTTTGCAGGTTATTTCCTGTGGCGATTTAAAAACATTGCTCTATTTGTTTGAATGGTCCGTCAATTTATGACTCAACAAGACCCTTTTCACAAATTCACATACTCTGATGACGCAGAATTGACAGTTATTAACATTGTACATTTTATATTCTCATTTTCAAATTTAATGTAATTTATAGTTTACCTATAAGTTCCACACATACGTTTAACTTGATACTACTAGTACTACTACTAGTAGGCCTACTACTAATACAACTTCAATTTTTAAAATAAAAAAATAAATAAATACAACAACACCCATGTTCCTTGTTTAAAGGGGTCATGAACTACATTGTTTTATTGTTTTGTAATGTTTCCTGGGGTCCACTTATAACAGAAAATTTTTTACATTAAAAAAATTGTCATAATTTAGAAATAAAAGCCATTTTTCCTACCCTGATTTTAGGCCTCTGATTTGAACACCCAGTTTGAAGGGGCGTGTCTGCTGTGAGACTTCAATGCAAACACCCACTGCTGTGATCGGCTAACATCTTTGCATTTGAAATAGCTAAGTATTACATGTGGAACTCTCTTGAAAAATTTTAGCACGTTTATACTATTACAGCTCTCAAGGTTAAGTAATTGTGAAAAATTTTGATTAATAGCATTATATTTAGGTCTATGGCATTATATTTAGATTGTGAAGTTGAGTTGAAGTTTATTCGTCATTACACATGTACAAGTACAGTATAACGAAATGAAGTTTGGAGCAAGCCTCCGGGCCGCAGCCGATTATTCAGATTATTCGATTGTGGCATGAAAGGTTGCAGTGATGAGCATTGTAGCCAATCACAGACATGTTGATCTTGTCATTTCAACTCAATTTCTGCACACAAAGAAATGCTTTCATCATAACTAACAATGCAAACACAATGCAAGTAAAAGATTTGTTGATTATTACAGGAGTTTTGGCTTGAGTCCAGAACTCAGTCGCTGATAAACTTGCGCTGTTTAATTGACAGCTCCAGAGACTGTAAAGGGAGTGTACTTTGATCACTTTCTAAAGAGAACTAATGTGCAGTTGAATATATAGTCACTGGTTTGATTTACTGACACATAGACAAAGAACATCTGACTGTGACTCATTACATATCAGAAATCACTGATCACAGATCAGGCATTAGAATTAACATGGTTACTTACATGTGGTCACATTACTGTCGAGTTCATATCATAAGAGTCTGTTTGCAACTGATTTACCAAAAAATCCACAGTGAAATGTACTGAATACAAATAAATAGTGCTCAACTGAGACATTCACATTGTTGAAAACAACAACAACATCATATTGCTAGCATTAGGATCCTTTGGAAGGTAATGTTATTTGTAGTCCATCCTGTATTACTGTCTCCTTGTCATCTCACTAACACACCAGTGGGCGGGGCTAAAGTTTCAATGATGAAATAGGCAGATTTTTTTCTATTCTATTACACAGATAGGTACATTCCACAATGGGCTTGGTAACAATAAAAGTTCTGAAACTTACAGGATATTCTTATACAGTAGTATGATGACCTCTTATATGTACATTTTTCAGTTCATGACCCCTTTAAGACTGCAAGAGGCCATAGCAGGTATGACTCCTAGTCTACAGTCTGTAAACTCCCGGAAATATAATTTAAAAGATTTAATCCCACACTTAAATGTGGTTGTCAACTGTGTGGCCTTTGTAACCCAAATTCAGCCTGTGAAACTCTGATGACAGGAAGGAATTATGTACCTGTGGTCCCGGCAGGGCAGAGACAGCTGTAGGAGTTAAGCTCATCTGAGCAGGAAGCTCCATTCTGACAGGGTTGACTAAGACACTCATTTACTTCAATCTCACAGTTATTACCTTGAAAAGAGGGGCAAAGGTTCATTTCATTAAGGATTTCATTGCAAATACAGGGCCCGTGATGCCGCTTCAAATAAAATAACCCACAGCTAATGATGAGGTGTGTTGGAAGAAAAAAAGAAAACACCCCTGTCTCCTTGGTCAAATGGATGCCAGAAAATGTGATGGCAGGGTTATGAGGCTTAGAAAATTCTCCTTGATAAGCAGACGGTCAGCTAATGTCTTACAATACACAAGCAGATTTGAGGCCACAGGGCTTTTAAACACAGCTCAACAGAGGGGAATTGAATGTTAGAAAACTGGGCAAAGGAAAAAATGCTCTAGGAAATTGCTTGTGGTGAACTTACCAACGAACCCAGGTGCACAGAAACAGTCGTAGGCATTGATACCATCTTTACAGATACTGAGTGCACCACAGGGCTTATCCAGACAGTCATCAATGTTTACCTCACAGAATCGTCCTTGTAACCCTGAGAAGAAATGAAAATAGGGTGAGGGTTAAATGGATGCTTTAGTGAAAGTGTGGACAGAGGGACTGGCAGGAGAAGGACTGTAACAAATCACTCTTACCAGGCAAACATTCACACACGAAGCCCAGAGGGAGATCAACACACTTTGATCCTTGATGACACAATCCCTCGACGCAGTGAGTGATGGAAGTTTCACAAAACAGGCCCGTATAGCCATAGTGACACGTGCATTTGAAACTGCCCCGCTGCTCTTCGCACATGGAAGTGCCCTTCGTATCACACGGGTTGGAAGTGCAGCCCGTAGCCGGCATGGAGCAGTCATGTCCTGTGAATCCTGTGTGAAATGGGATGAAAGCGTTGATTGATGTGGACTGGGTTCAATGGAGACACTTCAGTGTTATTCAGCTGACACTGTTGCCAAATGCTACTTCATGCATTTACATCCTCTAGAAGTGGTATAAACAGACATAAAAAACAAACATAATGCCAGTAAATTAACATACAACAGAAAAAAAGAAACGCTGCAGGATGCAGGTTACATTCACTCAAAATTCAGCTCACCTCAGTTGTGCTCAACTCAAACAGGATATTTTGTATTTTGGGATTTTTCAAAAGCAAAGGATACATCATGCCAATAAACGTAATGAAGTAAACCCAATAAAACTTAAGCCAACCTCACCAGTAAAACGGTTTACACAAAAATCGAAATCTGTGGTATAGGGACCGTATTTCACCTGGTGGCCATTTTCAATAGGTCTGTCCTCTCACGGACTATAGCAGGTACCAGCGTATGGGCAGACCTTATCCAGAGATGTGCAATCAGTGTCAGCCGTGGAACACTTCTTATCTTGGAGAGGCAGCAGATAAAAAGCACAACAACTCAAGAGATGCAGAGGTCACAACCAAAGAACACGTCCTGTCATCAAAGTTCCAATCAAGTGGCATGTAATTGACATTGCTAATCTGAAACCGCCAACAACTGAAGAGTAAACAACACCTTGGATTGGAAGTGTTTACTTCTTTATTAGTCTTTTTATTGCGTCCTATTCCCCCCCTCTCTGCAATACTTGATATACACACTAAAGTGTCAATAAAGCAACAATAATTTGGGGAAAAATACTGATAAATTCAATAAAAATGGTGTAAATAAATAAACAAACAAACATTTGGGAAATTCACAAAAAATATATAGATATGACTATTTCCCATGTTTTATGTTGAACATCTTTCTCAACATCAATATTTTATGTTTATCATCTTCATTTAAATAGTCCTTAAATGTGAAAAATGTATTTTACAAATGCTCCCTGTAGTCTTTTTAATTAATATGAAGCCATAAAAAGTGCATGTACAGTAGTGGCCAAAAGTGATTTCCGGAGGCGACATTTGTTAATATCTTTAATATATTTTATCTTAAAAATATTTAAAATATGAGGAGAAAACAAAACATGAAACATGGTTAAGGTATTTATCTGACAAATGAAACTACAGATACAGGTTTTATTCTATGACGAAAAAGCATAGAAAAACAACATGGTTACAACATCAGTTATTAATATTTTGTTGGTTCTCTCTTGTTTTTGAATGTATTCATAATTTCTTTGTATGGCAGCCTGGGCACACGTGGGCACAATTTGGCATTCATTGTGTATTATAACTAACTAACTAACTAACTAACTAACTAACTAACTAACTAACTAACTAACTAACTAACTAACTAACTAACTAACTAACTAACTAACTAACTAAATAAATAAATAAATAAATAAATAAATAAATAAATAAATGACTCCAAGCATAACTACACAATATGCTTACAAAATAAAAGATATACATTTTCCCAATCCGGACATCACTTTTGGCCACTAAGTATAATGCTAAAAACAGGACGCCATACAAATACCCAGAATATTTTTTTATTTACACTCACTGTATTATTTTTACTTTTATTCATTTACTTTTACTCACTGTTTTTCATTTAAATTATTATGTAGTTACATAAATTAAAGACTGTAATATGATTTTTTTTATTTATTTTTTTTTTTTATGTAGCGATACAACTCCCAAAAATTAGTGATCATGCCCTCAAGGGCTTTCAGAGGATATGAATACTAATACTAATACTAATATTCAATCTCCTCTTCTGTTGAGTGGGCCAATGACATTGAGGCAGTTGTTTAGAGAAGAAAAGGACTGTGAATCTTTCAGTACAATCAATGGGACATCCAAACTGCCAACATCCCTCTTTCAGAGCATGTTGCAGAGACACTGATGTAAATTTAAAGAGGGATTGCTATGCTGGCACTATTTAGAGTTTAATCTATGCTCCTCTTTTGAAAGCCTCTGGTATTCTCCTGTGTGTTAACTTGTACTGGTAACTAAGGCGATCCTGGACAATACATCTGCAAAAGATCTCGGGGCCATAGACTCTTTAAAAGGATCAGAGGTCTAAATATTGACAGAAAACTGTATGATGCCTTATAACTCCAGCCTTATAGCTTACTATGCCTCATGATGTCCCAAGATAAAAATAATAACAGTATCTCCTAAAATTCCTTAGGAGAAATTAATTGTTAATATAGTGGAATTCCTAAAAATAACTAAAAGACAAATGATTACTGCAGTATTTTGTCAGAAGAAAAATCTGAAAAGCAGCAAAAGTCTAAAACGTAACCCCTTTCAATATAACGTAAAAGCAACTGAGATGTAAAAGATTTCATTATGATTTTTCCAATTACCCAAATTAACAGCTATTCCAATAATGCAAGTACACATCTACTAGGAAAAGTCCAAAATCTCCGAAACTGTGTGCCAGACACTTCCATTACAGTAATGATCAAATCAACAATTAAATTTGGCCTATTCAGGTCAAATCATAAAAAATTTAAAAATTTAAAAAAAAAGATGTGTGTGTGTTGAAGAGTTAACACTGCTGTAAAGATATGATGGCTTTGCCAATAAGAGAATTGGCTTTTTTAATTGAAAGGTGGGAGTTTATTTTCTTCAGCACCCATGGTGAGTAGGGTTGTCAAAAGTACCAGTACTTCAGTACCAAATCAGAACTGAAGTTTTAAAAATGTGATGATACCAGAATTTCTGCAGCACCAACGCTATCTCACGACCAATTCGTACATATTTTACGAGGTGGCTAATTTGTACAAATTTGTACAACCTCACTCATACGAATTTGTACGTTTTGTCTAAACCCCAGTGACGGGTAGGTTTAGGGGTGGGGTTTGAGGTAGGTAATTTGTACAAATTCATATGAATTTGGCAACTCAAATACGTACAATTTACCAAAAATCATATGAATTTGCACGAGTGAGGTCGTACAGATTTGTACGAATTAGCCACCTTGTACAATATGTACGAATTGCCGTGAGATCGGGTTGGCAGCACCGGTAGTACAGATTACTGAGTATATTCGGTACCCGCTGATAGGCAGTGCAAGCGCTCTGTGTAAGTGCTCTGTGAAGAGTGTCAAAGGTTTTTATTTGCAACATGCTTTAGAGGTGCTGA
This sequence comes from Paracanthobrama guichenoti, assembly GCA_018749465.1. Classification (NCBI taxonomy): domain Eukaryota; kingdom Metazoa; phylum Chordata; class Actinopteri; order Cypriniformes; family Gobionidae; genus Paracanthobrama; species Paracanthobrama guichenoti. The sequence goes on along the minus strand of CM031955.1, from coordinate 20,120,243 downwards.
TAATTGCAGCCTATCACAGATATATCTGTTGAGCACATGAACGCAACGACTAATCAGAGGTTTTTGAGTTAGTCAGAATCCGCTTAAAACACCAGTTTTTTTCACTGTGTGCTTTAGAGTTCTGCACTGTTCAGGCACAATGCAAGGTTTTTTTGTGCTAATTTCAGCCTGACGCAGTTATCATTTTCACGTCTTGCGTCACGTTGTTTAAATAGCAAATGCATTTACGCTCATGGGCGTGCTGGTCTGAAAACGAGGTGTGTTTTTGAGACAACTGAAATCGACTGTGCCATTGATCAACAAAAACCTGATCTAAAGTCAACAGCACATTAATAATTTTTGATAATTTTAGAATATAGAATATTTAGTTGAATATCTGAGCATGAAATATATCAAAAGAAAAATATATTTAAAAAAAAAGAAAAGAAAAAAAGAAAAAAAAGAAAAGAAAAAAGAAAAACTTTTATTTTAGCTTCATGCATTCCTTTTTTATCAACACTTCAATAAGGGTAAGTTTCATAAAAAATAAAAAGCTGAGAAAATCACGTTTTTGTCAAAGACTACATCCAGATCAGATTCAGAAAGATGATCAAAACACTGATGGAGTGGATCGAGTCCATCAACACCCCTAATGCATACACAGTCCTATAGCTCGTCCTGGGTCGACATTTCATTCGGTAACATTAGGCAGTTTTGATTTATATGATGTTTAATGTTGATGATCACGTTATTTGACATATGCATCTGTTTACATACGATTGCTTGTTTTTTGCGTCTTCTTCACCTGTGTTTTGATCAGGAGATTCTGTATAACAGTGGAAACACAGAAAATTACGTGTTTGACAGGGAAGCGTTTTCTCACAAATAACGGAAAATTCTGTGTTTGGCGGGGAAAGAGTTAAGAGACTAGGGACAACCCTTTTAGACCATGTGCCGGGTGCGCCAACCATTTTTCCCATCGTTAAACTAACAAAAGTGGATTCGGACATGCCCTGAGTGCACTTACGCCATGCTCTTTAGACCATGCGCTTAGATCGTTAAAATAGGGAGCTTAGAGTGTAAATGCAAACTAATAGACCTGCCACTTGTTCTATGAAATGGGTATGTGTTTTTCTTATTTTATTACAAATTTTTCACTTGATCTTTTTATAAGAATGTTTACTTATAAACATTTGAAGGCTACATGCTATTTAAATATATTATTTACTTATTGAACGAAATGAGAATCATTGTTCATGATGATAATAATTATATTTTCATTTTAAAAATAGTTAAATAAAAGAGTAGTTCGAACAGTTTTTACTATGGTACCGAAATTGGTACAGAGAACTGTGAAATTTTACTGTTATTGGTATCGACTATTGGAATTTTGGTAACGTGACAACCCTAATGGTGAGGGCTCCAATTTTCCCCCATTCTCTCCTTATTCTGACTGCTATTATTCCAAAAGGATTTCAGTGTAGAAATACAATGAAAAGGCATGTGGTATAGAGTAGGATCAACTAAAGCTCACCAGATAATAATTTTACAATAGAATAGAAACATTATTTCCCTGCAAGTTGCTGGACACAACGTGTTAATTCTCTTGCGTTCAAATATTTGCATTTCAAACAATTCCATTAATGATGTGACTCAACACTGAGTTAACAAATTTCCTCTAGGAGATGGACATATTTTTAGATCTTTGTTGTTTTGATTCTTGCGCTCTAACAAGCCACATACAGTATTGATTAGTTTGGCTTGCGGTAACATAATAGGAAAATCTGAATAAATCAAAACATTCTTTACAACAGCTACTTAGCAATGACTCCCTGAGGGCACATGCATGCATAACCCCCCTGCTAGATCAATGAAAGTAAAAATTATTGATGCAGAAGATGCTTCACTTCACAGTAGGTGCCCTTAAAACTTACAGTACATTTGAATGACATGAAGTAAATACATCAGCCCCTCTGTAAACCAGACACCCCGCTGGTACACTACATGCACAGAAGTAGATGCGAACCCTTTTAAATTAGTGCATTTAGCTATTCCAGACCCTTTCACTGTACACGCAGCCATCAAACTGAAAATCTCAATGGATTTTATGATAGTTTGCAAGGTCATAAAATGCAGAGGAATGCTCGAGGAAAGTCAAAATTCCAGCCCTTTCTTGGGTAACTGAAGGTGTTATTGCAAAGAAAAATGTTCAGGATTAACAGCAGTTCAGCTATGAAGTGGTGAACCACACCAAATGTGCATGATCCCTGACTACTGAAGCATGTAAGATTGCAAACAGTGTTAACATACAACGCTGAGCTCCTAGAAGCAAAATCAGCTCAACAACTGTTCACGGGAAACTTCATGAAATGAGTTTCAACAGCTGTGCAGCCACAAACCAGCTCATGTGTGGGCTGTAGAAGTGTGAAGCTCACCATTACTGGACTTTTGAGCGGTTAAAATCCATTCTCTGGAGTGATGGATCACTCATCACCATCTGCCAGCCTGAAGGATGAATCTGGATTTGCCAGGAGAACTCTACCTGCCCAAAAGCACAGTACCAGCTGTACAGTTTGGAGAAGAAGAAATAATACTTTTTCATTGTTAAGGCAATTCCCTTAAGCTTTACATAGAGAAAATCTTTAAAAAATGTAAATGATTCTAAGCTTTCTGGATGCTCTTTTTCCCCATTTAAAAAAAAAAAAAAATGGTTCAGTAGATGAATGCCCTGACCTCAACCCCACGAAGCGTATTTGGATGCAACTGGATTCTCTCAACGTCAGTGCCAAACATCAGAATTGCTTGCAGCTAAATGGAGGAAAAATTGAGACACACTGGCTGTGTACCAAAACCTCCTCGCTGTCCACACTAGAAGTCATCTTAATCGAAGTGGAACATCTTAAAAGGTGCTTTGAGTAACTTTCACATCACGCCTAATATGTCCCAACTACCTGATGTATCATTGAATTGGGTGTCCTGAGGTATCACATATCTCTATGAAAGTCCAAGAAAAAAAAAAAAAAAGAAGAAAAAAAAAATGTTTCATCAGAGTGGCTACATTTATCAGACATTTATTTTTTACGTTCAGGTTTACTGATTGTGTCTTGAATAGCTGGGCTTTGGAGAGAGCGTGTGTTAAAAGTTAGCAAAATTCAGATGCTATCAAAATAACTAACAACACTTAAAGCAAAGTCATTTAAAGCAATATTTATATGTAGCAGCCATTATGCTGCAATAACTACATCTGAATTCAACATAATGGAAATTATTAATTGCCATCACTTATACTCAGACAAAAATAATTGGTTTTCATAAAGTAAACTTAACTATGGTATCAAACAAAAATAAGTCGTTTTCTTAAAGCAAACATAACTTAACTATAAAACTTTACAAACACATTCATTACCATTCACAACAAACTTACTTTCCACTAACTGATATCATGAGTCATGACATCACAAGTCAGCGACTCGAGTATCATCTATATTTCAGAGCTTCTCTACTTTGCTTGATCATTCACATCCTCCAAACTTGTAATTCTTATATTTCCAACTCCACTCGATGGGCACAGTAATGTGTACAAACTTGAAACATACAACTAGAAACGACTAACCTAACATCTGGGGCCCTATCATACACCCAGGCGTGACGCAAGTGTTTTTTGCTAGTTTTAGCCCGATGTAGTTATTATACAGCAGCACACAAACATTTTTAAATATTAAAAATGAATGGATTCCTCTCTGGAGAAGCGTTCAGTCTTTCCACTTGCAAATTCCGCCATGTAAATAGTGAATCCGCCATGGTGCAAGTGCAACTGGCTTTTAAAGGGAATGGGAGATGAGACTCTGATTGGTTTATTGCACGTTACGCCCAAAAACACACCCATGCCTCATTAAGAGACTAGGGACAACCCTTTTGGACCATGTGCCTGGTGCGCCGACCATTTTTTTAACTCGTTAAACTAGCAAAAGTAGATTCGGAGTGCACCTGCACCATGTGGGCATTGTTAAAATAGGGCCCCTGATGTTAGCATGTAGCTAAGCTAGCCTGATTATTAGGTGAAATTACACATGTTCATTACATTAGGAACCATTAGGAACCTAAATACTTTTTTTGAAATCTGCATTTGTCTACTGCCTTACAATTATTACCCAGGTTGATTTTGAGATATGTTCTATGTTTAATGCTAGCATATGAGGAACATTTGAAACAGCTGATTAACGTGTTTTCATTAAACACATTTTATTCTGAATTATTCTGCACATAGCTTATTTTTTATTTTTTTTAATAGGTAGAAAAGCTAAAAGGCGTGAAGTGGAGAAAAGTGCAGGACTCAAATTTTCTGACATTTTATGCTGCCATAAATGCTTTCCAGCGCATGGTCACGCTACAAAATGACTATCATTAGCTCTGTCACAGGCTAAGGCTGCAGGAGGCCCGTGACTAATGCTGGGCCATCAGCACCATCGGTGTGGGCAAATTCTCATCATTCCTCAAACTGACCATGGAACCAATTTCTACCTCTCCCCATGTCATAAAATCTGACAATTATCCTGACTTCATTAATAATGCATAGCAGTCCTCGCCCGCAATCAAGGTTTAATCAGCAATGTGTCTCACAGGTAGGGCATTGACTGAGCCAAGAAATTATTGGCAAATTGTAAGGATTTATTTCCCCCCTCAACTTAATGATATAAATGACTTGGGGTAATTTAGTTGGTTTAACAAGCAGGACGACGTTATCAAACCAGAGACGCTGTTAGCATATGAGGCTGCTGCCATGGTAACAATGCAATTAATCAGCATTATTGATTTTTGGGCAAATTCAGATTCAATCAGGCAACACAAGAAAACAAAAACACATAGATAATAAACTAAATAAATAAAAGTATGAGAATAGAATTAAATTACTAAATCTAAATGGATTAGCACACTGTGGTTCTATCAATACATTGCTTAATCGACCATTCCCATACCTGAAATATACCTTGCATAACTAATGCCTTGAGTGAAGAGCGGGACTGTATCCTTATCCGACCAATGAATGAAAGGTTTCTGGAAACCTTTTTTTTTTTAAAGCTCCGTTTGATGCCACTATAGACACATAAATTTCACCCTTCACATTTAAATGGACAAACTTGTCTTACCTTGAATCAGTAACGTTACTAGATTTCATACTTGTGTATAATTTAAAATCATGATTCCTTGCAAATAGTTCATAATTCATAATTTTTTTCCACATGGATTCAACTTACACTAAATCAAATCTAACTAGTTTGATTACATTTCTGTGAATCATAAGCACCCTTATAATAATTTGACTAGCAGAGGACTTCATTCAGTCAGTGTTGTTTGACTGAGAGTAATGCGGCAGAGCAATTGTGCAAATGACTCATTGTGCAAATTAAATGTTTAATCGTTGTCACTGCAACAGCAATTTTATGATACCACAACCAGATCTGCACCATAACATCCAAATGATAAAAGATTGAATTTACTGACTAGAAACTGCATTGCATCTCATCTGACAACACACACACACAAACAAAAGACCGAAATACATTGCATTGGACATCATATTAAGAGTCACCTGTACATGTTCTGCTCTTCACACGGTTACATTCTAGCAGAACCTGATTTATATCTCTTTTGATTTATCTCACAGAGATGGCTGCCAAAGCGTGCACAGCAGAACAGAGTCATTACTACAGTCCCCTTGGTTAGTTTAATCCCACAGGCAATTAGGATTTGTAGGACTTTGTTTTCCACTCAAAAGAAGCTTTACAGGGTTGTTATTGATTCTGAAAGCTCCGCGGGCACACACGGACTCAACCCACTGGATCATTTAATCATGTTTAATAAGAGGCAGTCATTGCCTCTCTGATTTATTGCATTAAGCAAGCCAGTGACAAATCTAAGCACAGCCCAGGTCAAAGCAAAATCATATTCACATTGATACACATGCATTCAGAACGAACACACACACACACACACACACACACACACACACACACACACACACACACACACACACACACACACACACACACACACACACACACACACACACACACACACACACACACACACACACACACACACACACACACACACACACACACACACACACACACACACACACACACACACACACACACACACACACACACACACACACACACACACACACACACACACACACACACACACACACACACACACACACACACACACACACACACACACACACACACACACACACACACACACACACACACACACACACACACACACACACACACACACACACACACACACACACACACACACACACACACACACACACACACACACACAAAAATTTATGCGACAGATAAGAGGTTTGGGGTCAATACGTGTTTTTTTTTTTTTTTGCAAAAAAGTTTATACTTTAGGTTTATACTTTAAATTGATCAAAAGTGACAGTAGAAACATGTATAATGTTACTACAAATGTATATTTCAAATAAATACTGTTCTTTTCAACTTTATATTAAATCAAAGAATCCTGAAAAAAATGATCACAGTAGCAGCACAACCATTTAGAAAAAAAAATGTTCTGAGCAGCAAATCGGCATATTAGAATGATTTCTAAAGGATCATGTGATACTTAAATAAACGGTTTTCTATTTTACTAAATATAGCAATATTTCACAATACTTTTTACTGTATTTTAATCAAATAAATGCAGCCTTCACAATCTGTCAGGGTTTTTAGTAGAGTATTTGCTCATTTTCTGAATACAGTAGGCGTAAAGTCCCCGGATGACATACTACTTCCACTGAGATTCAGAAGTGTGCATTTAATAGGCATTTGCTGCATCTGAAATCGAATACTTCCCTACTGTATAGTATGCAAAAAACAGTGCCACAAAGTAGTATGTCCGAATTCATAGTATTCGAAAAACAGCAGGTGAAAAGCACCCAGATGATCTACTACTTCCGGCAAGATTCTAAAGTATGCATACGATGGACACTTTACTATCCTATGAGGCCACAGGCAGGTTATGTGATAATGACAACATGGCAGATGTAGTACATCTGGATTACACACATTCATACTATATAGAACGCACTTTTTTAACGGTCGCAAAGTAAGTTCAAATTCAAATGTAGTACCTACTCACATAGTACGCAATTTCAGATGCAGCAATTTACTATGAGGCCACAGGAGAGGATTTATGAATGGCAGTGAAGCGACGCAACTGACGCTGGTAGATTACGTGACAGTAACAACATGGCGGATGTAGTACGTCCGCATTTCATTCATACAACCCATATTCATCCAATATAGAACATACTTTTTTAATGGTCGCAAATTCAAATGTAGCATTCAGAAACTAATACATTTGATAAATGGCATGTAACTATAGCAATACGCTCTGCGTCAGAAGCCCATAGCAACAACTATTAAAGTCAGACACAAGTCAGTGCTCATTGTTAAAAACCTTTGTGTATCTTCTTTAACCATGAAGAAATATGATCCCATTAGAGCTCTGCAGGAGACCCAGCATGTTATACAGAGAGGACTTTGTCAGTTCCACCTAGAGATCTGTCATGACTGAGAAACCTAACAACACTGTCACCATGGCTCTGGAAGCAATACGAGGGATTACTGAGCAGCCAGAGGGCCCTTCGTTATTGTCAGTGTGTTTTAGATAACAGGTGTACACATCGTGTAAGAAGGTTCACCCTCAGGATTACAACCTTTACAGATGAGGGTAGATGGTTTCTTTGGAAAGCCATCTAATTTAATGTAGGGGAACGACAATACAACTGACTCAAGATGCTTCATCAAAGTCCTTTTAAAGGCAAGACAGTCAACTCACTAGCCATCTTACCAACATCCCAGCTATTTTCTATGCAGGCATAAGAATAAGAAAAATTTGTCAAGATATGTGCCAAGATATGGGACTTAGAAGAAAAGGTTCTATATAGATCCTTGAAGGGTTCTGTCAGGCACTTCATATATAAAGCCTTTTAGAACCATCATACACTGAACAAAATTATAAGCGCAGCACTTTTGTTTTTGCCCCCATTTTTCATGAGCTGAACTCAAAGATCTAAGACTTTTTCTATGTACACAAAAGGCCTATTTCTCTCAAATATTGTTCACAAATCTGTCTAAATCTGTGTTAGTGAGCACTTCTCCTTTGCTGAGATAATCCATCCACCTCACCAGTGTGGCATATCATTGTGTGGATTAGACAGCATGATCATTGCACAGGTGTGCCTTAGGCTGGCCACAATAAAAGGCCACTCTAAAATGTGCAGTTTTATCACATAGCACAATTTCACAGATGTCGCAAGTTTTGAGGGAGCGTGCAATTGGCATGCTGACTGCAAGAATGTCCACTAGAGCTGTTGCCCGTGAATTGAATGTTCATTTCTCTACCATAAGCCATCTCCAAAGGCGTTTCAGATCATTTGACATCCAACTGGCCTCACAACCACAGACCACGTGTAACCACACCAGCCCAGGACCTCCACATCCAGCATCTTCACCTCCAAGATTGTCTGAGACCAGCCACCCGGACAGCTCCTGCAACAATGGGTTTGAATAACCAAAGACAGTTTGAAAAACTGTCAGAAACCGTCTCAGGGAAGCTCATCTGCATGCTCGTCGTCCTCATCGGGGGCTCTATCTGACTGCAGTTCGTCATCGTAACCGTCTTGAGTGGGCAAATGCTTATATCCGATGTTCACAATCAACAACCTGATCAACTCTATGCGAAGGAGATGTGTTGCACTGCGTGAGGCAAATACCCCCCCAGTAGAGTGGCCTTTTATTGTGGCCAGCCTAAGGCACACCTGTGCAATAATCAAGCTGTTTAATTAGCATCTTGATATGCCACACCTGCAATATTTGAGAGAAATAGGTCTTTTGTGTATATAGAAAAAGTCTTAGATCTTTGAGTTCAGCTCATGAAAAATGGGGGCAAAAACAAAAGTGTTGCATTTATAAATTTGTTCAGTGTATATAGAACCATCATGGGATCAGTTTATGGATTTTGTTTGAATTAATTTTGCTTTGGTCATTTTTTTGATCAGTGCATCAACAAGGCTCACAACTCCAATTTATACAGCATTAGGGGGTGCAGTTAGGGGGTGCAGTTTCTTCCATTCATTTTCCCACGAATGGTCCGTCTACTCCAACTTACAGTGTCTCTATACACACAATTAATCATGACAAGTGATGACAGCCATCAAGGTTTGAGGTAAACAGCCTTTAGCTGATACATTATGAAGCCAGTCACCTCATTGTAATATCAAAACAGTCTTTTTTTATTATTTTATTTTTTTAATCATTTACAGTGGTGTAAATTCTGCATGTCATAGATTTGTGGAACACTAAAACATCATAATGGCTAGAAGCATCCATGAAACATCTACACCTCTGTCGTCCTTGAAGAAGTGTATATGAGGTTCTCATTTGCATAGGAGAAACTAGCAATCTCTCATTTAGACATGTCAAGAATAAGTGGCTGTAGACTAATGAAGATGTGCTTATTGATATAGTGGCATGAAACGTAAAATCATCAGCCACAGATGAAATTCACACTAGCTGCATAGAATAATGATGCAAGGTAGCTCAGCTCTTTAATCTCTGGCACTTGTGGAAAACATCACTGTGGTGTAGGCAGTTCAGACAGTCAAGGGAAATAATGTGTTTGAAACTCTTGCTATTAATATAAAGGAGACAAACTTTCCTGTCTTGTCAGACTCGTAGTGCGTACTCTTCAATTAAACACACAAATGTGGAGGCGCGTACTATATAGTCTTTACCTTCATTATAAATAAAGTGCAAAAGAAATTATTAGCTTGCAACATCATAGTTATGTTGTCATGAAATTACCAAAAAGTACCACAAACTGGTATTCATTCTATTCATCAGGAGCAGTTTTCATACGTTTCATTATCAGTTCATGTTTGTATTGTATATTTACCATGGTAATTGTTGTTTCCGTAACCTTATAAACTACAAAACTACAATTCTGGCACATGAGACAGAAAGTGAAACAAAATTCCAAAGGCAAACACACTCATGTCGCCTTTAACGCCACAATTTCAAGGTCACCTTTTTATCATGCGCCATATACATTCATATATATATATATAAATAATAAATAATAAACAATGAAATACAACTCATAAATAAAAATACGGCATTTTTAATTTCTCTGCCTGCTATATATATATATATATATATATATCACGCTTTGATGATTGTCATAATTATGTGGCAACGTTACTGATATATGCTGTCATAATTATGCTAGGCTACGGTAGACTATAGTTGTTTATATTTCTTAATAAAATTGTGCCAGCTGGAAAAAATGTTATAATGAAATTATGAATCATTACGGGTAGATCACTGCAGGATTAAAAGTGGCCGAAAGAGTGGTCGAAAGAGTCAGAAAGTCAGGACCTTTGCAGCAGGCACAACAAATGAACAATGATACTAACGTTAGCGTTTCAGGACAGCAGATATATCAGCAAATATCGTTCTCAAATAGATTATTTTTGGAATATAATATAACAATGCACAGTGATGCCAACTGGGTTAAGCATTTACTGTATCTGAGGGGAAATGTTGCAGTGCGATCTGTCAGTCTCTTTAAAGGAAGATTACAAAAGGCGAACGCCAATTGATTTACACACGACGACTCTGTTATTTTGGTGGCTTGCTTGACGATGTGAGTACAGGACTATTTTACTTTAATGGTAGACATTTTTTTTATTTGCCTAAAACATATGGAGCTAGCGTTAATCCTGCTTTGTCTCCAACTTCTTGTTCTTGATTCTCGCGCCGCCTGAGCTGACACTGACAGGCGGTTGTCATGACAATGACGTAGTTTAGGGCCGCACAAGTTCACATTCGTTCTCTCACACACACTCTCTCTCACACACTTGCGTTCACACACACCTTCAGTGAAATATATATATCCATCCATCCATTATCTTCCGCTTATCCATTATCTTCAGCTGCCTCAGGAGTCCCACAAGCCAACCAGGCCCGATAGGACTCCTTCTTCAGCTTGACGGCATCCCTTACTTCCGGTGTCCACCACCGGGTTCGGGGATTTCCGCCTCGACAGGCACCGGAGACCTTACGGCCACAGCTCCGAGCAGCCGCATCGACAAGGGAGGTGGAGAACATGGTCCACTCGGACTCAATATCTCCAGACTCCCTCGGGATCCGGTCGAAGCTCCGTCGGAGGTGGTAGTTGAAGATCTCTCTGAAAGGGGGCTCGGCCAAATGTTCCCAACAGACCCTCACAGTACGTTTGGGTCTCCCGAGTCTGTCTAGCTTCCTCCCCCACCATCAGATCCAACTCACCACCAGGTGGTGATCAGTTGACAGCTCCGCCCCTCTCTTCACCCGAGTGTCCAAGACATACGGCCGGAGGTCAGATGAGACCACAACATATACACTCACCTAAAGGATTATTAGGAACACCATACTAATACTGTGTTTGACCCCCTTTCACCTTCAGAACTGCCTTAATTCTACGTGGCATTGATTCAACAAGGTGCTGAAAGCATTCTTTAGAAATGTTGGTCCATATTGATAGGATAGCATCTTGCAGTTGATGGAGATTTGTGGGATGCACATCCAGGGCACGAAGCTCCTGTTCCACCACATCCCAAAGATGCTCTATTGGGTTGAGATCTGGTGACTGTGGGGGCCATTTTAGTGCAGTGAACTCATTGTCATGTTCAAGAAACCAATTTGAAATGATTCGAGCTTTGTGACATGGTGCATTATCCTACTGGAAGTTGCCATCAGAGAATGGGTACATGGTGGTCATAAAGGGATGGACATGGTCAGAAACAAAGCTCAGGTAGGCCGTGGCATTTAAACGATGCCCAATTGGCACTAAGAGGCCTAAAGTGTGCCAAGAAAACATCCCCCACACCATTACACCACCACCACCAGCCTGCACAGTGGTAACAAGGCATGATGGATCCATGTTCTCATTCTGTTTACGCCAAATTCTGACTCTACCATCTGAATGTCTCAACAGAAATCGAGACTCATCAGACCAGGCAACATTTTTCCAGTCTTCAACTGTCCAATTTTGGTGAGCTCGTGCAAATTGTAGCCTCTTTTTCCTATTTGTAGTGGAGATGAGTGGTACCCGGTGGGGTCTTCTGCTGTTGTAGCCCATCCGCCTCAAGGTTGTGTGTGTTGTGGCTTCACAAATGCTTTGCTGCATACCTCGGTTGTAACGAGTCGTTATTTCAGTTAAAGTTGCTCTTCTATCAGCTTGAATCAGTCGGCCCATTCTCCTCTGACCTCTAGCATCAACAAGGCATTTTCGCCCACAGGACTGCCGCATACTGGATGTTTTTCCCTTTTCACACCATTCTTTGTAAACCCTAGAAATGGTTGTGCGTGAAAATCCCAGTAACTGAGCAGACGGTGAAATACTCAGACCGGCCCGTCTGGCACCAACAACCATGCCACGCTCAAAATTGCTTAAATCACCTTTCTTTCCCATTCTGACATTCAGTTTGGAGTTCAGGAGATTGTCTTGACCAGGACCACACCCCTAAACGCATTGAAGCAACTGCCATGTGAATGGTTGATTAGATAATTGCATTAATGAGAAACTGAACAGGTGTTCCTAATAATCCTTTAGGTGAGTGTACACACACACACACACACACACACACACACACACACACACACACACACACACACACACACACACACACACACACACACACACACACACACACACACACACACACACACACACACACACACACACACACACACACACATTTTTATATATTAATTCAACAAAACTGTTTAAATCACTCATATAATATAATATAATATAATATAATATAATATAATATAATATAATATAATATAATATAATATAATATAATATAATATAATGTAATACAATATAATATACTGTTTAAAAGTGTTCAATAATTATTATTTTTCAACTTTTTATTTATCAAATAATCCTTAAAAATGTACAGTGGTTTCCACAAAAATATAAGCAGCACAAGTGTTTTCAACATTGATAATGTGAAATGTTTCTTGAGTACCAAATCAGCATATTAGAATGATTTCTGAAGGATCACGTAACACTGAAGACTGGAGTAATGATGCTGAAAATTCAGCTTTGATCACAGGAATAAATTACATTTTAAAATACATAATATAAATATAAAATAAATATTAAAAACGTTTGTTTAAATAATAATTTCACAAATTTGTTTGACTGTATTTTATATTAAATAAATGCAGTATTCGAGACTTCTTTCAAAAAACTTAAAAAAATCTTTCCAACCCCATACTTTAATATAATATAATATAATATAATATAATATAATATAATATAATATAATATAATATAATATAATATAATATAATATAATATAATATAATATAATATAATATAATATAAGTAAGTAATTTTTATTTGGTATTATTCTGAACATTTAAACTGACCTTTCTTTCAAATGCAGGTGGTATTCTTTCTATTCTATATTTCCCCACATTTCAGAGTGTCTCTGGCTCGGCTGTAGTTCACCGAGGTCTATGTCCCCTAGGCAAACCTTCCCTCAGAAGCCTGAAATCCGGACAGATTACTGACTCCTAGAGATGCATTTCACTTTCTTTTTTCTACAGCAATGCCAAACAGAACAATATTGCACTTCTCCTTTTTAGGCACAACTTTGACAAATTTCTTAAAGATTGTTAGCAGAGCTGCAAAACGGCACATTTCCAGAGGATGCTAATGGATTTTATATGCCTTGTGAGGAGAAGACACCCTTCCTGACTCAGATTTATGAAGCCATCGATTCCTCTGGCAGACTATCTGCTGGCCTGTATGCTAATAGACTGAATCTGCACATAAAGCCCTGTTGTGCCGATCTATATCACATTTGTCTGCTGGTGCAGATACAGTGTCCACATGCCACTGATAGACGAGCATGTCGATAACCTTTGTTATAAATAAAACACACTCACATGCAGTAACTAATATATGATCAATACCCGCTGGAAACATGGCCAGCTGATGCACAGTGTCAATAATTAAACAAATTACAGCCTTAATAACCTCACCTGGCAATGAGCATCAATGAACATGTTTACATACCAATACGCTTAACTCCGAAAAAAAAAAATCACAAGTGGTGCTCACTGCAGAGTGAAATGCCGTCCAGTTCCTCCTCTCTGGACGTCAAATGGGGTGGTGGGATAGAGTTATGGGTAGGGTTAGGGTGTGGTTGGATATTCCACTCATTAGGCTCAAATTACATTTAAATGGGTGGAGCTTACATGTATAGCTCCCCCTCGCTGGACGTCTAGCGAGGGGGAGCTAGATGTAAGCTCCACCCATGGCTCTGTAGTGAGCAGCCTCTCATCTTATTGAATTAACTCATTGTCCCAGATGACATGGAAACCAATAACCCGGCAACACAAGTAAACTCAAGTAAACACAAGTACAAGTCTTTATTAATAAATCATACCACAAAGCATTTCACCCCTGGATTTATAGACATTTTGCAACCTTTTTTCCTGCTGGTGCGACTGGTCTGACCACCGCTGTGCCCAACTGAGAAAGAGCTGCCATTTCTGCTACATATGAGAAACATCGAACGGCAAACGAAACGAAAGCAGAACCGCGCTACTCGTTTGAGCTGCGCTGCGTGGACTGTTTATCAACTCCAATAATAGACAGGGCAGCAAGAGCTTCCACACGTGCCGATCTCGATCACGCGACACGTTACTAAACAGCGCTGGGAGATCCAGTGAGAAAGCGTTTGAATTCACCACAGTATTAATAACATTGCTACTGTGGGATCTAGTGAGAAGCGTTTGGTGCAGAATTCTCTGTAATAAACCACATATATCAGATCAAACAGAGCTGACATGGAGACCAGGAGAAACATTCAGTTTGCATACCGTTGTTTTCATTTTCATAATAATAAAATCATTTAGTTCAGTTAGAGAACAGACACTACAATTAAAAACTGAACGTGTCTGGTCAATATGTGAGTAAGCCGAGCGAGTGTCACAGCATAAACTCAGCAGGAGTCAGATTACATTCATCACGAGAGCGAAGAGCTGAGGTAAGCACGGGCGTGGCATACATTCATGGCGCGTTTTCAGATCATGCCTGTGAAAGCTTAACTTTCATAGGAATTCATCTGAAAAGTTGAAACACTCACTTTGCTCCGCACCGCTCCGTTTACATGAATGCCCGCAGCTGCCCGAGCCGAGCACTGTGAGTGAGATCCCACCCCTGTGGGCGGGTTGAAAACATGCAGAACTAGCTCCTTCTACTGGCTGTACTCTTTAGCCTCTGGCCAAAAAATCCTCCGATGACGCAAAATGATGATATTTGTGTCATCTGAGGATTTTTTCCAGAAATGAAATACATAAATCTGAAGGCGCGCTGAAGGCTATTGGACATAGTGGTGTATTAGAGGTAAAACAATATATAAATACTGTTCGGTTTCTCACACAAACCGATCGCTTCATGTCTTAAGACATCAATGTGTCGTCACGATCCACAGGGTTTAATATGGATATGTTTTTTTACTCTCAGAGATTTTGCTACCATTCACATGCATTATATGACTGATAGACTGCAACGGTTGGTGTTAAACAATCTTAATTTGTGTTCTACTGAAGAAACAAAGTCACCTATATCTTGGATGCCCTGGGGGTAAGTAAATAAACATAAGTTTTTCATTTTTGGGTGAACTATCCTTTAATGTGTCTTCACGCTGGGCAAAATAGGGGTAATGGGCAAAAATCTAGCGGTGTTGATCAGTGTATGCATAAGCCATTTTACTCTGATAAAGGAAAAGGGGTTAATGCATTTACATGACCACATGCATTGTCATCTTAAGCATAATTGGGTTAAGAAAGTAAGAAAGATGTTCTTATGCATTCAATCATTATCAAAGCGGAGGAAATGAGACACACCACGGAAACACCCCAGGTAACATGTGCCCTTCTGTGCTGATGATCTAGCATCAGTTTCTCCTACCTGAATGCCAAGCATGACTCATCTGAAGTGAAGTTAGATCAGATCAAAAAAGACAAGCACTGTCACAGGTACAAGATGTTCTGAAAATCATTATAAATCCTAAGCGTGCGGATGCATAAATCAACCTAACAATCTCTTCAACTGCCACATGTTTGGAAAAGAGTCATTAATGGACAGCCAGCACTTCTGCCAAACCACGTAAGCGGTATTTAACAACCAATTGTGCGTGCAATTCACCGAGAAGTTAATGTAGCATGAAGGAATGTCACACGTACAGTGCTGCCTTTTCCAAATGGGATTTTCACACATTCCAGGGCTGTAAGCTATTCTCATTCCTACAAAGCATCTAAGTACCAAACACTCCAAAAATACCCACTTTTTTCAAAAAGCCCACTTCAAGGGTGTCCAAACTACAGCCCATGGGTCATGTGCACCACCTGTTCTGGTGCAGCCAGCAAGATGCTTTCAAAATATAACAGAATTTTGAATTTCGCTATAGTGAAAAATTGGTAGTCTGAAAACTAGATGTATAACCAAATCTCACAGCGCATCACCTCCACTCCACGGATTCTCTTTGAATAGCTCACATTTGCAGTCGCCACCATCTTCTTCCACATCCTGAGTGCTAAAAGGAGTTTGGAAAACTCCAGAAATCCACTGAAGCGCCAAACGAAAAGAACAATGCATTTGTTCTAGGGATGCAGCTACTGCCTCACAAACCAAAAAAAACCCTGATAAAAAAAAAAAGTGAACTGAGCATGCACTGAGGCACAGACATACAAATTTATCGACCACACTTTCCTAGAATGTGGCAAGTTTTTGGGGGGTTTGAATTGGTATGTTTGGAGGCTTCTTTGAAAAAGAAAAAGAATTCATATATTCGCAGTAAGAGTGAGGACATGCAGAAGAATGCACTTTAAAAAAAAAAGACATTCAAACATTCAACAGTTGTCACATTCTGTAATCATTTCAGTTTCGTGTTCATGGACTTTTATTTTGTTGTTCATTGTTTCCTGCATATTATCCTGAATATTCTATTTTGCTCTATTTTGTTTTGTTTAATAAAATTTTACGCTGCTGTTAGATCTATTTGCCTCTTGTCGTTTTCCTACCTGACCTGAAACAGGTTTGAGTTGGTACAATTGTACAATTTTTGTACAATTCCCAAAGTCTTGTACATTCCCCAAGGCTGCAAAAATACAGCAGAAACAATAACAGAAGCAGTAATGTTGTGAAATGTTAAAAGTTTTCCATTTTAATATATTTTATCACACACTGTCAGAAAAAAAGGTACATTGCTGTCACTGGGGCGGTACCCTAAGGTACAAAACCGAAAAGGTACTAATATGTACCTTTAAGATACTAATACGCTCTCTTAAAGTACTGCTATGTACCTTTAAGCTACTAATACGCTCTCTTAAAGTACTGCTATGTACCTTTAAGCTACTAATACGCTCTCTTAAAGTACTGCTATGTACCTTTAAGATACTAATACGCTCTCTTAAAGTACTGCTATGTACCTTTAAGCTACTAATACGCTCTCTTAAAGTACTGCTATGTACCTTTAAGCTACTAATACGCTCTCTTAAAGTACTGCTATGTACCTTTAAGATACTAATACGCTCTCTTAAAAGTACTGCTATGTACCTTTAAGCTACTAATACGCTCTCTTAAAGTACTGCTATGTACCTTTAAGCTACTAATACGCTCTCTTAAAGTACTGCTATGTACCTTTAAGCTACTAATACGCTCTCTTAAAGTATGGATATGTACCTTTTAAGGTACTAATATGCTCTCTTAAAGTACGGATATGTACCTTTAAGGTACTAATACGCTCTCTTAAAGTACGGATATGTACCTTTAAGCTACTAATACGCTCTCTTAAAGTACTGCTATGTACCTTTAAGCTACTAATATGCTCTCTTAAAGTACGGATATGTACCTTTTAAGGTACTAATATGCTCTCTTAAAGTACGGATATGTACCTTTTAAGGTACTAATGCGCTTAATATATATATATATATATATATATATATATATATATATATATATATATATATATATATATATATATATATATATATATATATATATATATATATATATATATATATATATATATATATATATATATATATATATATATATATATATATATATATATATATATATATATATATATATATATATATATATATATATATATATTCATATATAATATGAATATTCATATATTCGCAGTAAGAGTGAGGACATGCAGAAGAATGCACTTTAAAAAAAAGACATTCAAACATTCAACAGTTGTCACATTCTGTAATCATTTCAGTTTCGTGTTCATGGACTTTTATTTTGTTGTTCATTGTTTCCTGCATATTATTCTGAATATTCTATTTTGCTCTATTTTGTTTTGTTTAATAAAATTTTATGCTGCTGTTAGATCTATTTGCCTCTTGTCGTTTTCCTACCTGACCTGAAACAGGTTTGAGTTGGTACAATTGTACAATTTTTGCAAGAAGTCTTATGATATGTACCTTTAAGGTACTAATACGCTCTCTTAAAGTACGGATATGTACCTTTTAAGGTACTAATACGCTCTCTTAAAGTACGGATATGTACCTTTAAGGTACTAATACGCTCTCTTAAAGTATGGATATGTACCTTTAAGGTACTAATACGCTCTCTTAAAGTACTGCTATGTACCCTTAAGGTACTAATACGCTCTCTTAAAGGTGCCCTAGAATGAAAAATTGAACTAACCTTGCCATAGTGAAATAACAAGAGTTCAGTACATGGACATCATACCGTGAGTCTCAAACACCATTGCCTCCTCCTTCATATGTAAATCTCGTTTGTGAAAAACACCACGGAAAAACAGGCGAATCTCAACATAACACCGACTGTGACGCAATTGCTGGGATCATTAGTATGTACGCTCCCAACATTTGCATATGCCAGCCCATCAGGCGGAACTGCAGCCGAATCATCAGGAGTTCTGCAGGTAAACAAGCATCACTCGAGGACAGCGAAAATGGCAGATCATGGACACAAGATTCAAGACTCAAGATTCAAGAGTTTTATTTGTCACATACACAGTTATATACAGAATATACAACCGGCAGTGAAATGTAAACAGGTCCGCTCCATGGACAGTGCAAATTCACAGTTAAAAACACAAGGAGGAAATTATAATAGAAATAGAATAAAAAAGTACTATATATAATATACTATATATATATATATATATATATATATATATATATATATATATATATATATATATATATATATATATATATATATATATATATCTGTAAAATTATAAATAATCAAGTCAAGTAGAAAAAAAGTAAAAATAAAAATAAAGAAGTGGAATAAAATAAGTGGAGTAAACTGTACAGTGAGTAAACTGTAGACTTATAAATATGTGGTTAACAAATGTACAAAGAGTACAATGGTTTATAACAGGTTGTTACACAGTAACAACGAGAGCAGAAAGTGCAGTGCAATGTCAGTATGTCGGTATGTCGATGGTCACGTGATGTTAAGTGACTGAGTTCAGGAGTCTGATGGCCTGGGGGAAGAAGCTCCTCCTGAGTCTCTCAGTTTTGGCCATCAGGCTTCGGAAGCGCTTACCAGATGGCAGCAGCGTGAAATGAGGGTTTGCAGGGTGATTAGAGTCCTTGATGATTTTAGTAGCTCTACCTTTGCAGCGTTTGGTGTAGACGTCCTGCAGAGATGGGAGAGCTGACCCTGAGATATGCTTGGATAAGCGCACGACTGCTTGCAGCGACGATATGCTTGCAGGGCTTTGCAGTCATGACTGGTGCTGTTCCCATACCACGCTGTGATGCACTGAGTTAATACACTTTCTATCGCCCCTAAATAGAAAGTTTTCAGGATAGCTGGTGAAACCCTGAATTTCCTCAGCTGGCGCAGGTGGTACAGTCTTTGCCTGGCTTTTTTCACCTGTGTCTGAATGTGAGCAGTCCAGGTCAGGTCCTCGGAGATGTTTACACCCAAGTACTTGAAGCTGCTCACTCTCTCTACTGGTGACCCGCTGATCATGAGGGGGGAGTATGTCCGTTGCTGTCTCTTCCTGAAGTCCACAATCATTTCTTTGGTCTTGCCAACATTCAGAGAGAGACAGTTGTCCTGGCACCATGATGTTAGATGCTCCACCTTGTCCAAGTATGCCATCTCATTGTTGTTGGAAATGAGGCCCAGGACAACAGTATCATCAGCAAATTTGATGATAGAGGTGGAGCTGTGTGTGGACAAACAGTCATGTGTGTAGAGAGAGTAGAGCAGGGGACTCAGGACACAGCCCTGTGGAGCTCCCACACTCAGGGTGATGGAGGTGGAGGTGAACTGGCCTACTCTCACCACCTGAGGCCTGCCAGTGAGGAAGTCCTCAATCCAGTGGCAGAGAGAAGGATTCAGGCCGAGATCCAGGAGTTTGGCGGTTAGCTTAATGGGAACTATGGTGTTAAAGGCTGAGCTATAGTCAATAAATAGCAGCCTTACGTAGTTCCCACTTTTGCTGTCAATGTGAGTGAGGAAGGAGTGGAGGACATGAGAGATGGCATCTTCAGTCGATCTATTGGGACGATAGGCAAACTGAAGAGGGTCCAAAGTGTCAGGAATGAAGGAGCAAATGGTGCTTTTAATGAGTCTCTCAAAGACCTTCATGACTATAGACGTGAGAGCCACTGGACAATAGTCATTTAGGCAAGAAGGTTTACTGTTCTTAGGGACAGGGATGATGGTGGATTTTTTGAAGGAGGTGGGGACCACAGATGTAGCAAGGGACTCATTAAAGATAGATGTAAACAACCCGGCGAGCTGATAAGCACAGGACCGCAGAACACGGCCTGAAATACCATCCGGCCCAGCAGCTTTCCTGACGTCCACACGCTTGAGTGCCCTCTGAACTTCATCCTCCGAGACAGAGATCACGTGGTTGTTGCTGCTCTGAGTAATTCCCTCTGACGCGCCACTTGTCGGAGTCGCGCTGCCGCAATTACAATCAAAGCGAGCATAGAAAGAGTTTAACTCATTCACAAGTGACGGATCAGCGCTTACCTCTGCAGAGGATTTAGATCCAAAAGCACTGATGGTCCTCAGTCCCTGCCATATGCGCCGTGAGTCGTTGAGTTGGAAATGAGACTCCACTCGATCCTTATAACGGAGCTTTACGGCTTTAACTGCACGTCGCAGAGCATAGCAGGACGATCTGTATTCAGTCATGTTCCCCGATAGGAGACTGGCGTTGTAAGCGGCAGTGCGTGTTCACTGCAGCGCGGATTGAATTGTCCACCCACGGTTTCTGATTTGAGAAGGACGTTATTGTTATTGTTTGCGTGGCTTGCTCTGTAAGCGTGTTGATGAAGCAAAGCGCCACATCCGTGAACTCACTGACGTCAGCTGAACTCGCTCGGAACATGTCCCAGTCAACGTCATCCAGAGCTGCCTGTAGCGTGGTCTCTGAATTGGGGGACCAGCGCTTAACTTCCCGCCTCACCGGGGGTTCCTGAACGAGCCTTTGTTTGTATTCGGGTGTGAGGAAAATGGCGGCATGATCCGATTTGCAGAAAGCTGGAAGTGACCGCGCTTTATAGGCATTCTTAAACGGAGAGTAGCAATGATCCAGCGCGTTTGCTCCTCGTGTAGGACAGGAGATGTGCTGGTGAAAGTTTGGCAAGACTTTCTTTAGGTTTACCTTGTTAAAATCGCCCGCGATGATGAACGCCGCGTCAGGGTGTTTGTTTATGACGCCGCTGGCAACATCATGAAGGCCAGATAAAGCCAGCCCTGTGTCTGCCTGTGGTGGAATGTAAACAGCGGTTGCGATGACCGCAGAAACTCCCTCGGCAGATAGAATGGGCGGCAAATGATTGTTAAATGTTCCAGATGAAGCGAGCAGGATCGCGAGAGAATGGTGATGTTCCTGGGGTCGCACCATTTCTTGTTGATCATGAAGCATACTCCACCGCCTTTGGATTTACCGGCCTCGGCTGTTCTGTCCATCCGAAAAACAGAGAAGTTCTCCGACGGCGTCACAGCTGTGTCAAGGACCGCGGGCGTGAGCCATGTTTCGGACAAACAATAGATTTTACAGTCTCTCATGTCCCGTTGAAAACTTATCCTGGCTCTATGATCGTCCATCTTATTCTCCAGGGATTGAACATTTGCGAGCAGAATGCTCGGGAGAGGAGGACTGAATGCCCTTTTCCTCAGTCTGTTGCGGATCCCCGCGCATTTCCCACGGTGTTTCTTGATTCCTCGCTGTCGGCTCTGTCCATTGTTCAACTCGGCGTTCCGAAGGATCTCAGATGGCCACAGAGGATCGGTGAAAGTGTCCTGAAACAGTCCAGTGTAGAGGTAACCAATGTCCAAAAGAGTTTTGCTGTCATAGCAGATCAATGCAGTTGATAAGTTTGTAAAAATTGAGAGCAAAAGAAAGTAAAATAGTAAATAAAAGCACAGTCTTCGCGGAGCGACCTGAACGACGACCGAACACGGTGGCGCCATTTTGCTGGACAAATGTTATGTTCCAGGCTGTGCAGGGGATGTGAGGACTTTTCATACCCTTCCCACAGATAAAAAATGTCAACAGGCATGGTTGATGTTTATTTATAATCGGATACCGCAACAATTTAATTCAAAATTGTTTGTTTGCTAGGCCCATTTCACCGTGGACAGTTTTTCAAACCTGGGACAATACGAAGCAGGCTTTGCTCAGCGTCTAAAACTGAAGAAAGGGGCGATTCCATCTATATTCCTGCAAGCAGTAAGTAGTGATTTTGTCCACTTATTGACTGTCTAAACAATTTCTGATTAAATTTAAAGTTTCTTAGAGAGACAGCTAGCACTGTCTAGATAACGCAAGATGCTAATACAGTAACAATAGGAAACTCCAAGTAGCATACATAACTAAATAGTGTGTCTAATGACAAAGGTGAATATAATTTCCTGCCAGTGTTATCATAAATTACAAAATACAACCGTAGATACGTATGTCGTACTACGTTAGTTTAGTTGCTTACAGATAGCTCACTCGATCCTTCTAGCTAATGTCACCTGCTCCACCATATAAGTTAAAACGATAGATCATTTGACAAGGCTTCTATTCATTTTGTTAAAAATAAATCGACTTTTAAATCAGTACTCTGCCAAACCGTAACGTTACTGTACAAACAAAATATTTACGCGCTACCCAGTTCAGTTTGTGATTCAAAGTGAAGAAGCTATCATTGTAAAATCATACAGGGACACATTGCAATAATTAAAATGTTTTTACAAGAACAGAGTTGTGACTTCTGACGTGTAAAATTGATGCTATATGTTAGGCTGAAGTTCTAGTATGGACTTAACAATTTTGCAGGTTCTTACTGAAACTAAAGACTGAACTTACCGCTCAGAAGCGTCCTTTTCCAATCTCAAAACAATTGGTTGTTCCTCAAAATCTGCATCTTCATCAGAAACAGGCTCACACATAAGGTTGAATGCCTAATCTCTCCATTGTCGCCTCGGACAGTAGAGATGTGTAAAACCGCAGTGAAACAGCTAATCAGGGCAGAACTCTACATTAATATTCATGACCCTTCCAAATTAGGCAAAAACAGAGCATTATATCCTAGGGACAATTTCTGGGGTTGTAAATGGACCTGTAAAACCATATCTGGACAATTTTTGGACAAAATTCGCCTCTATGTAGATATCAGAGAACAATTTCAAATATAATTTCAAATCATTCTAGGGCACTTTTAAAGTACTGATATGTACCTTTTAATGCACTAATATGTACCATTTAGTTGTGAGTAAGGTACAAAGATGTACCTTTTCACTTTTGTACCTTAGGGTACCACCCCAGTAACAGCATTGTACCTTTTTTTTTTTTTTCAGAGAGTGCATGATCCTTCATGATTATCATTGTAATTCCGGTAACACTTTCTATGAAGACCATGCTTATAATTAATTTTAGCTCCATTTATACCTATTTATAAGTATTTCTATTTTTTTATAAACATATTTATAAAGACCCATTAAGACCTATACTGAATTATAAGAACAGTTATAGATGATACATTTATATTTTTATAATTATAAGTTATGCATTTGCTTTTTTAATGCGCATGCTCATAATCCATTATACACTGAATTATAAGTATTAATTAGTCAGTCGTATGATTCCATGAATGTATTTATAAAGATGTAACCTGCATTGCTTTAATGTTATTATATTATAGTTACAATGATTTTTTTTTTTTTATACTTCAGATTTCAGAACACAGGATGCAATTTTCCTAAAGGAAATGTAAAAAGCCTTGAAGATGTGCTCATTATACATTTTAAAATGTTGATTTGTAAATGTAACTAATGAACAATAATTCCTGTAATAAAATAATGAAGAAACACAGAATTAATACAAACAGTTACGCACTAGCAAAAACAGCAACAATATTAAAGTATCATTTCAAACTGCTATAAGCAATACCATGCTTATGGCCGAGGAGATATAGATTATAACAAATTTACCATTCATTCAAAATTACCATTCATGACCGCTAATGCAAACATTAACCATTAAAGACATTGTCTCTGGAACTAATGGTGTCTAATGGGTTATGAGCATGCACACTGAAAAAGCAAATGCATGACTTACAAGTAATTATAAAAATAATATAAATGTAACTATAACTGTTCTTATAATGCAATATAGGTCTTAATGAGTCTTTAAGTATATTTATAGCATAGAAATACTTATAAATAAATAATTCATTATAAGCATAGGCTTCATAGAAAGTGTTACCCTATTTTCTTATCACTAAAGTTGAATACAATTTGTTTTTCGGATACATGTGATACATTTTTCAAAAGAACAGCATTTATTTCAAATAGAAATCTTTTGTAACAAATCAAATGTCTTTACGGTCACATTTGATTATTACTTTTATTCAGCAAGGATGCATTAAGGTAATTTCTTAGTGCAGTGGTTCCCAACCACGTTCCTGGAGGCCCACCAACAGTGCACATTTTGCCTCAATCAAACAGACCTGATTCAGGTCATCCGCTCATTAGTAGTGACTCCAAAATCTGATGCGGGTGTGTCAGACAAAGGAGACATGCAAAATGTGCACTGTTGGTGGGCCTCCAGGAACGTGGTTGGGAACCACTGTCTTAATATAAATAAAAATGATTATATAACTTATCTAAAAAAATATATGAAGCAAGTAATGACAAATAACTTTAAGACTGATGACTGTACTGTCTTGAGTGTCAGGCTGTTGTTCCCTAAAAGGTACATTTATTTTATTTCCTGACAGAATAAAGCACAAAATATGATTAAAACACATATTACGCGTTAAAAAAACCCTACTATATTCGCTATCTGCCATTAAGATTAACTTCCTTGGTATTTAACTACTCTATAAGAGAGAATACATGTTTCAATGACTTTCAATGCATTTTGCAACAGAACGTAGACACAGACCTACGCTCACCTATTGAGGCAGTATTCTGAGAAACCAATATTTTAATCCACACCGGATGACAAAGCCCATTAAAATATAATTACATGCATAGCTCCATACACATACAGTTCTGCTGAAGGATTATAAGAACAAGTATTTGTATTTATTGGCTTTCTGAACCGTGAGGGTAATGAGAACACGTTCGTTCTCAGGGGCGACCGGTATGCCAAGAGAATATAGATGTGAAATAATTAAACGAAAGACCTGACATTGCAGTTCACAGAGGATGCCAGTAATAAAATGTCACACTGCACTCAGAGGAGACACAAAAATTATATAGAACACGAATGGTATATATAAAGCTATAAACATACAATTAAATCACAAATGGGCTTAACAGAAAGAAAAAAAAACTGAAAACATCAGGCTAGCAGGGGGTCATTCAATGTTTTATACAGTGCATTCAAGAACAAGACGGCGAAACCTCCTGCTATTCTCAAATGTATGTGGAAACACTGAGAGTAATGGTTTAGGAAATTACACTTTGGTATGATCACACTATAGCATCATGAACAGACTCCTCATGCGTCCTTTCAGAAAATGTCAGTTTAAATATAATCTGCCATTATGTGAATCTGAAGTTGTTCTTGGGACTGTAAGTAACCCTTACAATCAAATAACGTCATCAAATCACCAAACTCTCATGACTACCTCTTATCTAGAAATCATTTGTTTCCGCAGCATGGTGGCAGCTTATATCCTTTTTATTTTCCTGGGGGCTATGATTCAAACACTTGCTGAGGGATTATTGAGACTGCACTTATTTCCTGTCATTTTCTGATATGCAATATGCATACTTGTCAGCTTTGTAGGAGGATGCAGAGACTAAAACTAGCTCCATTTTTGCCAGAAAGCCCACTCAGTTCACCCAACCTGTTGCACATCAAGGGCCCAGCAGACAGGACTGAGATGAAAAATATGAGTGAGTGAGAGAATGGCACATTTTATGATCTGCATTCATGTTAAGGTTCTTACTAAACTGCGTTGTGCAGCACGGTTTTGTAAATAATTTTCTTTCCTAAAATGTTTCAGTGATTTTTGTTATATTGACTTGACTTACCTTGACTTACTGCTAATATAAAACACACAATAAAATAGATAATCATCAGATAATATATATATATATATATATATATATATATATATATATATATATATATATATATATATATATATATATATATATATATATATATATATATATATATATATATATATATATATGGTTAAGGTATTATTTGACAATTATTTTGCAAAAATAGGCAAACCACAGCTACATTTTATTTACTATGTAAAAAAAAAAAAAAAGAAATGCAATATTCTCACTATTAACTAGTTGCTTATTCGCATGCATATTACTAAGGATACAGACGGTTTATTAGCTCTTATAAAGCACATATTAATGCCTTATTTTGCATGAACATATCCCTTGATCCTACCCAATACCTACACTTAACAACTACCTTATTAACTGTTAATAAGCAGTAATTAGGAGTTTATTGAGGCAAAAGTTACAGTTAATAGTTAGTTAAAAGCAGAGGTGGACAGTAGTAAAGAATTTTTTTACTCTGCTTAAGTAAATTTTTCACTTCACAACATTCCAAAGCATGATGTCATACTTTTACTGCACTACATGTCATATTGAATTTCATTCAATACGTAATTACATTAGAAAATCTAGTACTCAAGTAAAAGTAATTCAAAGTTTTACTTGAGTACAATTAAATAAGTACTACATTTTTAATGTACTTATGTATTAAAGGTAAACTTTTATTTATAAAATGTAGTGCAGTAAAAAGTACAGCATCATGCTTTGGAATGTTGTGAAGTGAAAATTTACTTAAGCAGAGTAAAAATTCTTTACTACTGTTCACCTCTGCTTTTAACTTGCTTTGGAATGTGGTGTAGTAACAGTTTCCAAAGAAAAACACTCTTAACACTGATAAAGTACTTGAATAAAGAAAAACACTTCACTACTGTCCACCTCTAGTTAAAAGTGAGAATTGGACCCTAATCTATTACTGTCACATGTCTGTTTGTGTTTGGACTTTCTGTTTGTGTTCTGATTCGTTCATGTGCTCCTTTGTTCAGTTTCCCCACTCCTTTGTTACCATGGCTATCTTCATTATTAGTTCATTCTGTTCATCTGTGTTTACACGTTACCTTGTTTGTGTTCCTATATAATGTAGCAATAGCAGATTGGTTAACAAATAATCTTTAAAACTCACTCTGAGGTCTATGGACCCATCTCCCAAAAGACCCATAAGAGCAAAAAGAGGCCTCTAGTTACAGGACACATGGAAACTGATAAGATTTACGACCAGAGAGAGAGCACTGTAACTCCCACTCAATTATTTTTTACAAATAAACCATCTTAAACCCATAAAGCCTATATATAACCACTTCAGAAATATATAAACATATATCCAGCTCATGATTTTTCTTTTATAGGGTTTGGTCTATGTATTAATTCAATCTTTGTTGTTTCAGAATTGCATACTATGGTCAACAAAAATCATGTGTATGGCATGTTTGGTGTCTATGAAGTTATAATTTAAAGATCTGAATGATTGTGTATATGATATGTCAATACCCGTGCAACATATTAGTATTACTAGAATCTTTAATAGTTCCTTCATCAGCAACCAATCTGCAAACGATCTGCTTGAGACAAAGGATCGTAAAACTTTCCCTCCGAAAACCTGAATACGATTGGCTCGCTGACCCTAAGAGGTGGTGACGCAAAGATCCGCCCTCTCTCTCTTGCTGGACCGATGACAGACACGTCACCTAGCTGCTGTCTCTCAGCCTGGTCAAGTGCTGGTAAGACCCACACACACATCAAGTCGTGTGTGTGTCTGGAACAGGAAACCCGATCCCACCACATGGCCGGTGGGACAGCAGGCCCAGCACCTCAAGCCATGTGCAACTTCATCAACCTCGATGGAGTCGAAATAACAGCAAGTGCATCATATCTTCTTCAGTCAACGCAGAAGAAATCGATTGCAACTTCAACACCATTGCACCAAACTATCAAAACTTTCTCCTGTGATTTCACATTGTCAACATCTCAGGCTAAATGCAAGTAACGTACAATATACAAATCACTGTGTAGTAAGTAAAAGCTACAAACCCCTTTGTTCAGACAAAGGAGCTTGTAATACTGATGGTTTTCCTTCCTCTGTCCTGACCCGGTTCAACCACTTTAACTCTACATATTACTCATTTACGTATTTGTTTTGGTGCTGCTTAGTTTAGTCATGTTTGTGATTTAGTTAATCAGATTTGTGCACAATACATGTTTGGTTCTGACTCCCTGTCTGTAAACAAATTGTCACTTAACTGATCAATCTTGTTATGCACTCTAAGTGCTGTAAATACAAAAGAAGAAGAATTTTTCTGTGGCCATGAAAAATATCCTTTTCTTAGAATGAATTAATAATCAATACTGAGCGTTCACAGGATGAACTGATTGATTGTTTGTAATGTTAATGTAGCTACATCAAGTTAATCTCATTAACTGATTCAAATATTCATAATTAATCATAATAAATAATCATAGTGAGTTATGAATAATTATTACTATTTCCCCTCTGAGCTAATTCGCTACAATAAGTTCTTCCTTTTCAGTTACTCCTTGTCCGTGTGTTGCTGTCTGATCGTCTGTGTGCTGGGAATACCATTAAACCTGTTAATTTGGATTTATTATCTCTGTCTGTGTCTGCCTTCCTTCAACCACCGTGACAATAACCAAACAATTGACTCCAAGCACAAATACACAATATGCTTACAAAACCTTTAACACATTTTAAATATTATTTTAAGAAAGGGGTGACGATGTCAATTTTCCTAGGCTGCACATAACTTTGGGCCACTATACTGTATATAAGTGTCTATGGCAGTTACACCCTTGGTAGTTGGTACTCCTGGGATGGGAAAATATGATTTCTGGAAAGAAACCTGCAACCCTTTAAATTAAATGCTGAGATTTTCAGGCATTGTTTCCAGAGAACAGGCCTTCGAAAATGGCTTCCCATCACTTATTATTTTAAGATTCAATGTTGAATTTTCAAAATCTAAATGAATTTTTAAGGTTCTAACCTGATCACATCCTCCAACACCACACCATCTCCCGTAAAAACCGTGCCCTCTAATGAGACCTGTCCTGACAAGATGGGGGTCTGTTTTCTGTCACCATCATGTTTGAGAGAATTAAAGAGAGACCGTTTTAATAAACACTAGAAAATTTACACTGATGGATTCTCTTCCCCTTGGGCTGATAGATTATCTTGAAAACAGGGAGCATGAGTCACACAAAATATGTTTCTTGGGACCCAATAAAGCTTCACATCTACAGATTCATGTGAGCTGAGGAGATAAGATCTTCACTAAAGTCTAGATGGTTCCTGGGGAATAATTACATGGACCTGTGGCTCCTTCCCAAGAACAATGATATTTTTCAACATAATGTGTATCAAGTTCTTTAAATCATACATGGTGTAGCACAGCTGACTGCTCTCAGCTCAGGATGTATTGGTTGTTTTGGAACAGTGTGCTAAGACTTTACTTACCGAGTGTACAGGAACAAATGTAGTAATTGACCAGATCAATGCAGGTTCCACCATTAAGGCAGGGTCTGGACCAGCACTCATTCATATTCTCAGAGCATGTTCGACCTGCATGATGAACATTAACACAGACAAGGAGCCTGTCTCATATCATGTTACACTTGTAATTGTGTAATTTTTTTGAAGTCAATGTGAATTAGCATTTGAAACATGTTTTACTTCTGTAATGATGAGAAAAACAAAAGTAGGAAAATGTTATTCATTGAGAATTCGAAAAGAAAAGTGGAATGAATAAAGTCTTGCTTATAACCTTTATATACATTTTAATATAATTAAATTAATGATTATAATTTAAAATAATAATTTAGTTTTTTTTTTTTTTTTTTAAAATAACGAATCATGATTACGCTATTTAGCCATATTTTCTTTTAATCTTGAAGGTTTAGTTCCCCAAAAATGAAAATTCTGTCATTAATTACTCACCCTCAAGACTTTCGTTCATCTTCAGAACACAAATTAAGATTTTTTTGATGAAATCCGAGAGTTCTCTGTTCCTTTCATAGACGGCAACGTAATTAACACTTTCAAAGCCCAGAAAGGTAGTAAAAACATTGTTAAAATCATCCATGTGACTCCAGTGGTTCAACCTTAATTTTATAAAGCGACGAGCAAAAATAACGACTTTATTCAACTATTCCTTCTAGCCTGTGTCAGACTCAGTTCCAAAGATGAACAAAGGTCTTAAGGGTTTGGAACGACATGAGTGTAATTAATGACAGAATTTTCATTTTTGGGTGAACTAACCGGAGTTCAACAATGTTGTTTTTGAAAGTCAATGCCTAACACAGGGCCAAAGATTGGCAGTAACTCAGTTACTGAGTAAAACATTTAGCTTACCCTTAAATCCTGAAGCACACAGGCATTGGTATCCTGCCACCAGATCAATGCAAGTGGCACTGTTGGCACAGGGTGCGCTTTTGCATTCATCTGTCTCAAGCTCACAGAACGTTCCCTCATATCCCAGCATGCAGTGACAGGTGTAGTTGTGCTGTTGGTCCAGACAGACGGCGTGTTCTGAACACTGATGCCCAGAGCAGAAGTCAATGTCAAGTTCGCAGTGGACTCCAGTGTATCCGTGACCACAAAGGCAACTTGGAACGCATAAAACAGTATCTCTTAAATGGAATCGCAAGCAAAACAGCCGGACACAGTATGAAAATAAATGGCTGAGTCATGGGGGAGGACAATGTAATTTGCTTTGCTTTCTATCACAGGAACATGCTATTTGTTTTTGCAGCTATGGGTGGTTTAATTCTAGAATGAGAAGTAAACAGCTGCTGAACCTGAACAGAATATCAATTTTAATTCTATACTGCTAAGAAGAGAAGCATCCTGTTTAAAATGGACAAATCCATCTCAATCACTCTTTAGGGAAAAAAGCACCACATTAGGACAACAACATGCTATAATTAATCCTAAAATTAAAACTGTCATTTACTCACTGTCATGTAATTTCGGAACCCTTATGCTGTTAGTGTATCTATAAAACACAAACTATTTGTTTCCATACATAGTGACCATACACTATAAAATAATATATAATTAAAAAAATAAAAATGTATTTTTATTTTCTCAGCTGTGGTTTAGAAATCTAATTTAGGCATATGGCAGTACTTAGACGCAATGACATTTAGATAGAAGAGGGAAAAAAATCATTGTTTGATGCTATTGACATTCAAACTGCACCAGGTGCCATATTTGATTTGATTTGAGGAGCATATGTGAGGGTTATCAACGAATAATGACTACATTTTGCCCTGTTTATAACAAAAAGCTATAGTATGGCCTCAGTAGATTAAAAACATAGAACGTGTCATATTAAATCTTTTTAGAGGTTCCATTTAGGGTGTGCAATAGTCTTTTTTTGGAACCTGACGCAAACTGT
>CM031955.1:19965650-20083150 GCA_018749465.1 Paracanthobrama guichenoti | reverse complement strand
GGTTAACACAGACAGAAAGTATGCAAAATGATGCAATGGAACTAAGAGAGATGCCAGAGAGGGGCAATATATAAGTCCGTCAATGTTTGTGTGAAAAAAAAGAAGAGAGGAGGCAAAGGATGTCAGACTAAAGAAATAGTTTAGTCTAAAAGGTGAAAATTGCATCACTAACTCAAACTCATGTCTTTCCGAACCAGCATGATTTTCTTAGTGTTGAAAATTGTAAACTAAAATGTTTTTGCTCACTGAAATGTAATAAAATATAACTATGATGAAAACAAGATGAAGAACTTAAAGGTAGGGTAGGCCATTTTCGGAGAGGCTAGCAATAGCAAGTTAGCTTTGAAAGCATAAGATCCCACCCTCCTTTCAAAGCATCTCCAAAGCCACGTCTACTTCAAAACACAGAAAACAAAAGTCTCACGAGAGATGGTGTTAAACTACCTCATGCCTCAAAGCACATAACATTACAATAATAATGAACATAAACAACTTAAAGAGCTCTTAGTTGTACAACCTGACTGCTGCAGATTCATTTCGGCATTGATAGTACATTTGAGTCAAGAACCACTCAGAGTATTAATGCTGCGTTCCAGGCAGATTTTTGAGCCATGTAAGTTACGACTTCAAACCATAACTCACTACTGTGTAGCGTTCCAGGCAAAGTCACGCCAAACTGCCTGAGCGTAAGGAACTGTGGTAGCTAGATGTAAACAAAGCATGGCGTACTGTATGGTACCTATGCTCATTTACAATCATTTCTATTGCCAAAGGTGCTTACTCCTTACTTATTTGAGGGAAACAGAGGAGAAAAAATGGCGCATAAAGCAAAAGAAGCTGTTATACCTTTTATTTTACGTTATTTGTATATCCATAGGGGCTGCCATTGTTATTTCGTGGGCTATGTGACGTCAGAGCGTGTAACTGGGAGTACATCGATCTAGTACGAGTTCACGGGTGGGAAGTCACGGGTTTGACTGCCATTCCAGTGCACTTTCATGGGTAGAAAGTTGGAAAAACACAGGTTACGAGTTGCCTGGAACGCTGCATTATGTCACGGGTCTCTTCCATCTCTTCCAAACTCAGTATTAACTCATTGTTTGGTTCAGGATGAACTGTAAAAGGTGGCTGCAATTTCGGTTGCGGTACTTGCGCTGACTCTGCATAGCATGAAATGTGCTGATGACATGTGATGTCTACCTGACAGGCAGGTAGGACATTGTATCATTGCATTCAGAGAGACATTTTATGGTCCTACGCTTTCCACAGACGATATATACAGATATAAATACTAAATACATTTAAACTACTTTTAAACCACTTGCTTTGGCAACTAATGAAATCAAAGCCGTAAACAATGTCTTGAACATAATTAAAAAAATATTTTTAATTATTATTATTTATTTTAATAAATACATTTTCGGTTTGCAGCCGAGTGTGAAGCGGCCGGGATGAGAATCAGCACCTCCAAATCCGAGGCCATGGCTCTCAGTCGGAAAAGGGTGGCTTGCCCACTTCAGGTTGGTGGAGGAGTTCAGGTATCTTGGGGTCTTGTTCACGAGTGAGGGGAAGATGGAACGGGAGATTGACAGACGGATCGGTGCAGCTTCTGCAGTAATGCGGTCGATGTACCGGTCTGTCGTGGTGAAGAAGGAGCTGAGCTGTAAGGCGAAGCTCTCGATTTACCGGTCAATCTACATTCCTACTCTCACCTATGGCCATGAGCTGTGGGTCATGACCGAAAGGACAAGATCCCGGATACAGGCGGCCGAAATGAGCTTTCTCCGCAGGGTTGCTGGGCGCTCCCTTAGAGATAGGGTGAGAAGCTCAGTTACTCGTGAGGAGCTCAGAGTAGAGCCGTTGCTCCTCCACATCGAGAGGAGCCAGTTCAGGTGGCTCGGGCATCTATTTCGGATGCCTCCTGGACGCCTTCCCGGGGAGGTGTTCCGGGCATGTCCCACCAGGAGGAGGCCTCGGGGAAGACCTAGGACACGCTGGAGGGATTATGTCTCCCGGCTGGCCTGGAAACGCCTCGAGGTTCCCCCGGAAGAGCTGGAGGAAGTGGCTAGGGAGAGGGAAGTCTGGGTGTCTCTGCTTAGACTGTTGCCCCCGCAACCCGGACCCGGATAAGCGGAAGATAATGGATGGATGGATGGATTATTTATTTATTTTTCGTGAGGGTAGGGGGTGTTATTGGGTACTTTTTACTTAAAGGAATTAAATGATTAAAAGGGATGTCAGAGAATAAAGAAAAATAAATAAGAATGGTTCCAGGTCTATTGCAATTATGAAGTAATCAATTTAAACTCTTTGCAAATGTGTTATTTTAAAATTTGCTTATTCATATGTCTAATATGTCAAAAACATTTCTTGTCTCATTGCATTCCATTATGAATTACACGAATCATGTAAATTATAGCGTATTGTTATTTCAATTGGTGAAATTTCATAAAAAGTATTTTACATCTGGATATTACTGTCGGTCATTGAACATTTATATTGTAAAACAGTACAACTACTACATCTACTTTCACCTAACCACGCAGTCTTTCACTGCAAAAACTAAAATGACGCGTTGAAAGGGACTGGTTGGAATTCGCACTCATCTTCTGTGAACAGTTAGCCTTCTTTGATTTGATTGGTCATCTCAAACATTTTGACATCGACGAGTGCTGTTAGACCACTTTTAAAACTTCCTGTCATTCTAACAAACAGAGCGGTGCGTAATGGAATGCAGCAGAGCGACATCAAGAATATCAAATATTGTGGGGGACTTGTCCCCTCAATGTGTATGGTGGTTACGGCCCTTACTGAAATAAAGAAAAAGTTCTCATAATAAAGCTAAATTGAAATATTAAGGTAAAACTAATAAAAAGGACAAAAGCACTTAAAATTACTAAAACAGCTAAAACTAATATGAATTATGAAAACATAAAATGCACCATTTAAAATATCTAAAAGTATTTTTATGATTTTCTTTGTTGTTGTCTGAAATGAGCTTGACAGATATGGTTTAGATTGTTCAAATCGGTTTTCTTTTTTCCACAGAAAAAAACATAAAGCATATGTGATGAGTACATATGAAGAGTTCAGATGCAAAAGCCTCTAAAGCCACTACGGTCAAAAACGAGATAACGATACGAGTGAATGCTCTCCGCATGTAGTATAAGTTCATAAAATACTTTCACTTCAAACCCACTAAATCCCAACCTCAACCCATTCACAAGTACCAGTACTTAAGTAGAAACCTATGGAACCCTGACAAAAATGCTTATTTTAAAGAAAAACGTCAGACGGATTTAGAAGCTTTTGCATCTGAAGTCTTCATATGTATATAATAATTTATTTTAGGGTGAACTATTCTTTTAAGAAACTTTTTTTGAACTAAATGTATTTGAAGATTATGGATGGCGGCATATTATAAATTAAGCTACATCGTTATCTTCAGGTTGACCTCTGGCAATTTAATAAACAGGGCATATAGGATTTTTTTGGATGTTATGGCAGTTCATATTTACAGCAGTTAGTAATCAGCAGCAGCTCAAGAACTGTTCTGACACTGTCATTGCACTGCACTTTCTGTTCTCGTTGTTACTGTGTTACTGTGTAACAACCTGTTATAAACCTGTTTGCACATTATACTCTTTATACATTTGTTAACCACATATTTATAAGTCTACAGTTTACTCACTGCAAAGTCTACTTCAATTATTTTATTCCACTTTATCCTTATTTGTTACCTTTTTTTTCTCTTGACTTGATTATTTATAATTCTACAGATAGATATATATATATATATATATATATATATATATATATATATATATATATATATATATATATATATATATATATATATATATATAGAGAGAGAGAGAGAGAGAGAGAGAGAGAGAGAGAGAGAGAGAGAGAGAGAGAGATAGTACTTTTTATCCTATTTCTATATAATTTCCTCCTTGTGTTTTTAACTGTGAATTTGCACTGTCCATGGAGCGGACCTGTTTACATTTCACTGCCGGTTGTATATTCTGTATATAACTGTGTATGTGACAAATAAAACTCTTGAATCTTGAATCTTGAATCTGAAGGTCGTATTCCCAACTGATTGGCAGATCTGAGTCTAATGTTGTTCATCCACACAATGTTTCATAACAATTAACGTAACATTGAGTCAAATCAATCAAATCTTTGCATGGAAAAAGCAAGGCAAGCTGTAGAGGAAAAAAAAAAGAGAGAAAAAAAAAAGATTTGAATGTCTTGTGCAAGATCTGCTTCACCGACGCTTTTCTCTGCTGGAGAAGTCACATTATCTTCCCTCAACATGTCGTCTGACTTTTGGAGGAAGATTATAATGAAAGCACTTGACATTTCACATTGGCCTTCTGGCAATACTGTGGTGAGAAATGGGACAGGGACGGTCGTTTTTAAGTCTCTGGGGTCATTAATCGATGGAGATATCGCTAGAATCATCCAGATGTCTAAATAAAACATTGAGGTTTGAGCTGTGACATGTTTTCTCCTAGTAGTATACTAATCTATTATACAGCCCACAGAGAGGCAGAGATCGTCAGGTGCCTTTTGTCGCTGACAATTGGGATGTGGAAAGATGGATTTCTTCATCTGCTAAGAAGGGAAATAGAGCCATCAAGGAGACTGAGAGGTGATAACAAGGACACAGAAGCATTGGCGATTATCCCGTTGACAATATGAGATCTGCAATGTAATACTAAAAGAAATATCTCAGGGAGGGTATTTTTCAGACATTATAACATTATACTGTTTATAGGTGTCATGAAACGTAGATCATCTATAATTCATGTGAACTGCCTATAAAAGACTTTGTATTCGTATTCATATTCATATTTTCCTATGCAAGAGCATTGAACTGCAACGCATATCAACGAGATCAACACGTCATGACTGATGAAATCCTGTAAATCATTTCTCGTTTGTTTATTTGTTTCTGGGTTGTTTAGGCAAATAGCTCCTCCTGTGCTCATGCGCTGGTGGCCAAGCTAATGAAAGATCTTGCTTTCCCAGTTAGATTTACCGATTAAGTGTTCTCCAACCTCTATTTGCCCTTCATTTAGCGGGCATGATGAAACAAATTACAGAATAATCCAGTTAGGAGGGCAATGTGCAAAGATGAGTTACGGTAAAGAGATGCCTCAGGGCAGTGGGACTCGTCTCGGTGGGACACACACTCTGAGTCACATTACAGCGGATGATATAGATGTTGGACATGAAACTGTGTCATTCAGGCTAGGGCAAAATTCAGAACTGGCTCCTTTTCAAATTCGTGAGTTGGAATTTGAATAGAACTGGCCATGCCCACAGGATGTTAAATGACAAGAAGAGTAATATACTGAACTGCAATTCTAAGGATCGGCCTAACACAAACAAATTTTGAAACAAAACATAATTACATCATTAATTTTGACTAAATATGCCCATTTTTTCCCCTGATATTTTCCTCAGTGTGTCAAAAAAAAAAAAAAAAGCCACTTTTCCACTGAATGGTACGGCTTACTTTTGGGGGCTTTTCCAATGTGTACAGTGCCTAGTACCCGGTACTTTTTTTTAGTACCACGTCGGTTGAGGTTCCAAGTCAGCCATACCGGTACTAAAATGCGACGTGTAAACACTGTTGATCACCGATTGGTCAGAGAGAATCGGCACTACCAGCATCACTTGATTTGCGACGCGAGACACCAAATCCGCTAGATTTCAATAGTCAGCAACAGCCACAGCAGTATCATTTGTTCGCACAACTTTTATAAACGACTTGCTTTAAACGACCGTTGAACACAACTTGAAAAAAGCAATGGCTATATTGTGGTCAGTAGACGAGGAGGCGGTGCAACCATAACGGTCAGTCTATAATCCCATCCACTTTAAAGCAGTACTAAACTGCAGTGAAAAAAACAAGCCAAGTCATACCACGCAGTGGAAAACTGGCTTAAAGGGATAGTTCACCAAAAAAATTAAAAATAACCCCATGATTTACTCACCCTCAAGCCATCCTAGGTGTATATGACATTCTTCTTTCAGACGAATACAATTGGAGTTATATATCCGTATTCAACTTACGAAAAAAGCGCTACTGGTATGACGTCGGATGCAGCGTAAGGGTTTTGAACTGTAAGAGATGGTACACTTTATAAAGTTTTAAATATGGATATTTTCACATTTTGGGCGCCCATTCAATGCAATTATAATGCTTGGATTAGCCAGGAAATGTTTTAATATAACTCCGATTGTATTCGTCTGAAAGTAGAATGTCATATATACCTTGGATGGCTTGAGGGTGAGTAAATCATGGGGTAATTTTCATTTTTGGGTGAACTATCCCTTAATAAATAGGTATTTTGTCAAATGTACCATTACACTTTATAAAAAATAAATCATATGAAAATATAAATGCACGGATTATATATTGATGGTTGGCTTAATTTTGAAAAGTTTTGAGAGCATTCAGAGAAATTAATTGTCCTTTTAGTATAAATATTAAAATTATATTTCTGAAAGTTTCCTTTCATTCAAATCAAATTAAGTAATCCAGTTTGCTGCCTTAATTCAAATTCAAGAATTATACTGGGAATTTTGCATTCAGTTTTGAATGGTGCACAAGTCTGAGTGTCATGTAACTTTCTCAAAAATGTCACCAGCAGAACACATACACTAGCTGACAGAAATATTTTATATGCTACTTTCAATATTATATGGATATAGCTGATATATAAGAACATTTTTGCTATATGCAATCTCCGACACTGCATGAAAACGTGACAATAATTCCCCCCTCCAAATCTACTGTAGAAAAAAAGAAAATCAATCTGAGAGTGGCTTAAAAAAGCTTCTGCTGCCAAACTCTGTGCAAACTTGAACATAAATCAGGATAACATATTCCGGAGTTTGTTGATATAGTTTTCTTTTAACCTGTGTATCCAGGGAGACAGGTGCACATATAGTGCGGGGGTGCAGTTGGCTGACTCATACTGATGCAAGTAGCTCCGTTCAAGCATCTGTTTGGATAGGCTAAGCATGCGTTATCCAAGTACTGACAAAACTCCCCCGTCCATCCTGGTGCACAGAGACACTGTTGGGGAAAAAAAAAAAAGGATTTAGAAATTAACCTTAATTATTAGATATTCAATCAATCAACAAAACACTAAATACTTCTACAATCATGTTTAAAATTATATATACAGTGCAATCCCCTGCTGTTCTTATAGTTCTGTTAAACAAGCATTCAAGCTTTTAATGAAAAGGTAATTATACTTTCTAATCCCTATGGTTACAAAGTGAAGTTTTACTAAATATCCTTAAATCAAATATCTTAGCTGATTCAGTCCTTGGTAATTCTAAAAATCATTACTCAGAAGGCAATCAGAGTTTAGGAAGATTAAAGGGGAGAAAGGAAGTTTAAGAAAAGTAAAATGTTGCTGATGACTAACAAATTCATCACCAATTTGCTAATGAAAAAATGTAGCCTGTTTCTGACTATGTCAAAGTTTTAATTAAAGATGTGACAGATTAGAAATTAAACAACCAGTTGTCTCCAAACAGCATGTTAACCAAATCAGCTCTTATAATAACTGATGTTTACATACATCACAGAAACTACTGCAGGGAAACAGGCTTTAAAATTCCAACGCGCAACAGCAACCGTGCAGTTTTTCAAGTTTCAGATTTGTTTTCAGGAAAACCATATATAGCAACCATAAAGTCTTCAAGAACACAGTTTGAGCTTACCAGAATGTTATCAGCTCACTGTGACATAAAATAGAGAACTTTTTTACATCTTTCGGAGTTAATGCTGACACACTCAAAAACTATTTTTTTTCCCCTTATTTTTGAGAATGTGGATATTTTTCAGGCCTCATTCTGTTCTTTTTATACCTTAAAATACATATTTGAATATATTGTTTAATGGACTGGTTCAACTAATGTATTTTATTTTGTTTTTGTTTTTAATTGTGTCATTGGTCATTCACCTGCATGTCGTTCCAAACCTGTATTCTGTTATTTTTCCATGTAACACAAAAGGTGAACTATTTAACAGCCAGGATCAATCATAGGTCATTCACTCAATGTAAGACATCACTTCGAAAATATTTTTGCATTATATCAAAAGAGCATTTAAATTCATACATTTTGCATAACTGTGACAAATCCCCATGTATGAACAACCCATTTTGATAGTTTAACAAATTGCACTTGAAGTAAATCAATTCATGTGAAGCGCATATTCTAGAGCACTTCATAACAAAAACAGATGCGTCCTACATCAATCAACAGTGTATAACTGTGACACATCACTCAAAGTGCAGATCTGTTGATGGGAGTGACAGAAAGATGATATTGAAATAGAAGAGGGTGGCTGACACCTTGAGACACGAGCATAAATCAAGGATGCTATAATGTGACTGCGAGACTGATAAAAAAACAACAACAAAAAAACTATTATAAATGAATAGATGTGCATTAACTGCTGGGGCGGGAAGAGATTTTTGGTGGATGTTGGGATGATTATTTGTCATTTCACGGCTGTATTTGTATTGCCATTTTGGGTAGGATATCAAAGGGAACACAGCTAATGTTCAAAGTGAGCATCACAATGGGGAAAAAATATGATTTAAGTGACTTTGAATGTAACATGAAGTGTTTCAGAAACTGCTGATCTGCTGGGATTTTCAAGCACAAC
Source organism: Paracanthobrama guichenoti (assembly GCA_018749465.1). NCBI lineage: Eukaryota > Metazoa > Chordata > Actinopteri > Cypriniformes > Gobionidae > Paracanthobrama > Paracanthobrama guichenoti. The sequence goes on along the minus strand of CM031955.1, from coordinate 20,074,443 downwards.
CATCTGTAGGGTTTACAGAGAAAATCCAGTGAGGGGTAGTTATGTGGGCGAAAATGCCTGGTTGATGCCAGAGGTCAGAGGAGAATGGCCAGATTGGTTCTGAGCTGATAGAAAGGCAACAGTAACTCAAATAACCACTCATTACAACCGAGGTCTGCAGAAGAGCATCTCTGAATGCACAACACATTGAACCTTGAAGCAGATGGGCTGCAGCAGCAGATCACACCGGGTGCCACTCCTGTCAGTGAAGAGCAGGAAACTGGCTTTCCAAAATTTGGCCATAGAAGGTTGGAAAAATGTTGGCGGGTCTGACGAGTCTTAATTTTCCTGTTGAAAAAAAACAGCTGGTTTAAGCTGGTCAAGTGCTGGTCCTAAAATGGTCCTAAACAACTAGCCCCAGCTCAGGACCAGCTTAAACCAGCTCATGACCAACTAAGGACCAGCATAAACCAGCTCAAACCAGCTGCCATGCTTTAAAACATACCTAACCAGCATATGCAGACTGCAACATTCAGATGGTAGGATCAGAATTTGGTATAAATAACTTTAAATCATGGATCCATCCTGCCTTGTATAAACGGTTCAGGCTGCTGGTGGTATAATGGTGTGGGGGATATTTTCCTGTCACACTTTGGACCCCACCCTTATTACCAATCATAATCCACCATTTTTGTCCGACCTAACATGGGGTTAGTTGTAACACGCATGGTTTAAAACTTTCCACACATGCCAGGATAACGAAACTTTGTGTATTTACTAGTTGAGAAAAAGTAGAGAAAAAATTGTGCCAAAATTAAGAAATCTTTGGAAGATATCACTGAACATTTATTTAACCATAGCAAAAGTTAATTTCTTACTTAAGATTATTTTTCATCTCTGTTTTTTGTATTTATGTAAAATAAGACAAATCTGATATTATTTTAATCTTATATCTGTTATTTAACAGTTGAGATGGTTCTTTAATGCAGATCTAACAGCAGAAGACACGAGCCGGGGTTAAATCCCAGTTGTGCAGGTGGGGTGTGTTGTAACACTGCATTACAATGAGCCCCTATTAGAACGACGCTATTATATTCTATACTTTTATGAATTCTTCTGAGAAAACATGAGAAAAGGGTGAATAAAGACTGAGAGTCAATGTTCAGAAATTATTCATTATTATTATGTTTTTCACTATGCTGTATAGCTGTATTTAGCTATGTTGTAGCCATGTTGTCAAACAAAATTTATTTTTATTTTTAATGAATAAAAATGCCATTATCTCATTTAAAAACATAATAATTGTATTTTATTGACAAAATATTTTAGTTTGTCATGGAAATTTTTTGATTAGATTGGATAACATTTTAAGCTGTCATTTGGTCATGTTACAATGTACCCCACCTATGGGGCAAATTAAGAAAAAAGTATACGCTGTATTAATGAAACAAAACCACATAATTGTACTAGACATGTGGGAAATTAATGTGGGAAAAAATAAATACCCTGAACCCCCAAGTGGATTTACACAAACCCCATTCTCCCCTATCCTCTTTGCTCTGCGATGTGTTTTCACTGCGTGAGAACATGTATTGTGTGAGAGCGCGGTTTGTCGGACATAGCAACAGAAACTAAAGGGGGCGGGTCTTTGCGAATGGTCAATTGAGCTTCATTTAAACGCCACAGCCTACCTGAGTATTGTTGCTGACCATGTCCATCCCTTTATGACCACAGTGTACCCATTTTTTCTGATGGCTACTTCCAGCAGGATAATGCACCATGTCACAAAGCTCAAATCATCTCAAACTGGTTTCTTGAACATGACAAGTTCACTATACTTAAATGGCCTCCACAGTCACCAGACCTCAATCCAATAGAGCATCTTTGGGATGTGGTGGAACGGGAGATTCGCAACATGGATGTGAGTCGACAAATCTGCAGCAACTGCGCGATGCTATCATGTCAATATGGACCAAAATTCCAGTACCTTGTTGAAGCTGTGCCATGAAGAATTAAGGCAGTTCTGAAGACAAAAGGGGGCCCAACGTGGTACTAGCAAGGTGTACCTAATAAAGTGGCCGGTGAGTGTATATAGACAACATCTCTCCAACTTCCTAACACCACAGCATACACATCTCTCATTTAGCTTCTCTTTAATGGAGTGATATATCAAATGTATGTTATCTAAAATGTATTTTTATGTGCAAATAAACCACTGCAAAAATTAGGTTACTTACATGATGTCCTCCAACTAGGCTGAGACACAATCCCTCATTCAGGCAGTTAATATTCAGCAGCTTACAGAAGTCAATTATTTCTTCACAGTTCTTTCCAGAAAAACCTTGCCGGCATCTACAGGAAGATAACATTAACTTTAGCCACATAAAAAAATACACTTCCAAGAGGAAAAAATGGCCCAGAGTAACAATCAGGATTGATGAAATGCAGACACTTTACTGCTGTTTTTAGATGTAACTAGTGTCAATGACTATTATTGCTCCTTGGTGACATTTGTGGAGAATTAAAAGACCCTTTAAGCAAACGCATGACAAGACTGTCTGTTAAATGTTCAACCTCTGGCACATATGCTTCATATATCCTCTTGTTTTCTTGGCCTCAGTCAGATCTTTGCCTTCTTTCTGCTGTGATAAGACTTCAATGATATTATTCTGACACAAAGGCAAGATCGCTCAATTATTAACACAGACTCCCAGGTGACCAACTGCTATTGCTTTTATCTGCCGTTCTCTTTACACACACATGCTATCATACTCTAGTCATTCTTCTTTTCAATTCTTGATTAATTTTCCCCCTTTCAATCTCCATCTTATCTTCCGTTTGTCATTTAGTCAGAGGGGCCATCAAATGTATTGATTCAAGTGATCTTTGCTAATAAAAACTAGAAAGATGAACAGGAGCAAGAGAAGACATAGCTATGAACCCCCCAAGGATGGGAAGAACTCATAAAGCAGCTGAAACTATAGCGAATTCCCTCATTATCAGCAGGAAGTAATTCAAAAGCTGTCACAGGCTGAATATTGAACCTTACAACTGGAAATTTAATGAATATTTCGCTGTCTACACATTGTCCTATTTTTGGCCAGTATAATCACATACTAAGAAACACACGCAATCACAGGATACATGACATTCAGCATTTCAAAATGTGAGTTTCAAAACAAAGCCATTTGTCGAAAGCATTTAAAATTAATAAATTTCATTAACACACACTACTGTACACAGACATGTCATCAAACTCAAACGCACAAGATGATTCACAAGAAAAGCAATTTACTAAAAAAAAAGTGGAGGCATCTCCTCTATTTTTTTTCCTGCTTGTACGTTTTGATAAATCGACCATAACCATGAAAAAATACGAACCACAAAGAAATACTACACAACTTAAAAACTTAAGTTCAGTTGCTGCCTTACATTTTTAAGTTCAATTAATTTCAATTTAGATTACATTAAACTGACTTATTATTTTAAGTTGAATATTGTATAACTTAAATTAAAAAGTTGAAATTGCTTAACTTATTTTGATGAGTTAAATTAACTTAAAAACATGTTGTCATAACTTACTGAGCCTATAATTTTTTTACAGTGTAAAAAAAAAAAAGGTTGTGTGCAAAAGCAGAAAACAGCAGCCGTGAACACTGAGCTATAGCCTAATAATATTCTTCGATCTAGCCTGTGATGTGGTTGTGTATGATTTGGCAATACGGGACAGCCTATACGCTGGTCAAAATCAGCCCGACTCCCCAAAATTTTTAAACATGTTTCCATCGAAATTACCCAGAACAATTTGTCCCAGGAACTTTTTTCCCCCCAGACCTGTTGCTGTCTGCATTTCCATTGCGGTCTAAAGTACCGTGAACATTAGTCCGGTGATGTAGAGCTGCGCGCGACTTTCCAGTTCCCACTGGATTTCATCCTCCGTATATAAGCCTAATAAAACCTGAACCTCGTTGTCGGTCCATCGGTCGTATTTTTTAAACTCCATTGTTGATTAAAATAGCAAACAACTCTTACTGCACACACCGCAACAGACTTTTAAAAATAGTGGTTGAAATAAAATGCTGTGTGAAAGAAACCAATCGGCATGTTCAGCGCCCAAGTCCCACCCCCGAAATTTCCTGAACTTTGAAAAAGTACTACCTTGCGAGCAGGGACGTTTTGAGGAGTTGAGAATTTTTTACCCAGAACTTCATGTAGACCATGGCCCATGCAGTCGAAACACACTGAGTAACACCCCAAAGTCCCTAGTTCCTGGGGAAAGTTCCCGGTGGAAATGTGGCATTTGAAAATTATCGGGAGGTGCTTGTAACATACTCGGCTTATCTATTAATTCCTCTCACACAATGCAAGATGTGACCATACGAGCATCAATAATTTACACGTGATTTATTTTGCCTGCAAGCTTACACATCAGCGAAAATTGCACCGTGTACGAGCAGCTTTAGGAAGCCTCCGCGCGGAGCTGAAGTTCCGTTATGGTAATGGTCGTTTAGCTTCTGAAACCCACACTGTACGCAGTAGACCAATCGCAACAGACTGGACCATCTGGCCAATCAGAGTAGATTAGGCTTGCGGAAATGCGGGATTTAGAGGGACTGATTCAGCTGTCGAGTTGTTTAAGAATCAATAAAAAAATAAAAATAAATTGGTACTATATGTATGTGCATGTATATTACTTTTGTGAAACAAAATTTTTTTTTGACCTTTGATGCATGTAAACCTGTTGTAGGAGACAAAATCAGGAGCCTTTAAAATAGAATAAAATAGAATAAGGTTCATTCACATTCACTGATGCATTATATATATATATATATATATATGTAAGATACTTACATGTTTCCCATAACAAAAGACAAAATAAGTCAAATGTACCTTAATCTTCAAATTCAAAAAGTTTACAACCCCTGATTCCTTCTGGAGCATTACAGAATGTTTTCTCCTTTTGTAATATAGTTATTTATGAGTCCCTCAGTTGTCCTAAGTGTGAAAAGATGGATCTCAAAATCAACCAGTCACTGCTGCAGAGGGTTCAAATATGCAAAAGATGGAAAACGGAATAATTTGCGGGACTTGGAGGATTTTCTGAAGAACGCTGGGCAGTTTATCTGCTCAGGACAAACAAGGGACTCAAGAACAACCACTATAAAATTTAAAAAAAAAATACAGCCATATACGTCATATAGGTAACGACACATTGTATTATGAATCAAGTGTATATAAACTTTTGAACATTTCATTCAAAATGTCATTTTTATAAATTCAACTTATATTGTCTTGTGGACTATATGTAAACATCTTTATGTAAAATATCTTATTCAGGACAATACTTAAAAAATTATATGCATTTTGTATGATCCCTCTTATTTAAATCCCTCAAATTGTGGCATTTTGTAAAATGCAATAAAATCAAAAATCTGTGATTTGTTCATTCTCTTTCAACGTTATTTAACAAAAGTACAAAGAAAAGATTTCAATGTTTTCACTAAACAACTTATTTGTATTTAGTACATATAAATAAAATTAGATTTTAATGGCTGTAACACACTATAAAAAAGTGGAAACAGGCATGTTTACAACTTTGTCACATCAGCTTTCCTTTTAATTACATGTTTTCATCTTTTTGGGAATTGAGGATACTGATTGTTGCATTTTTGCAAGTGGAATCTTTGCCTAATCTCGCCTGATATGACAGCTGCTCAATAGTCCATGGTCTTTATTGTCTGATTATCCTTCATGATGGGCCAAACATTTTCATAAGAGACAGCTCTGAACTGCAGGTGTAGAGTGTCTATGAAACCACTCTATTTTAACATGTGCAGAAAGAGGCCTGGCATTGTCTTTCTCCCCAGGAAAGATGTCATCTTGATGCCATTAAATGTCTCTGTACAATCCCAATATATGCCTCCATGTCAGCGGTACCTTCACACACATGCATCTCACCCATGCCGTTTGCACTGATGCACCACCATACCATGACAGATGTTTGCTTTTGCGCCTGTCACTGATGAAAGTCTGGATGGTCCCTTTCGTCTTTGGAACTGAGAACTTGATGTCCGTGTGGACTCACCTGACCGCGGCACACATTTCCACTGTGTTCTGGATCATCTGAGATTAGCTCGCGCCCAGAGAACTCGCCGGCATCTCTGCACAGACTGATGTATAGATTCCTCCTTGCGTTACAGAGATTCAAGTGTCATTGCTTGATGCAGCAGCAGACTGTGTTAAGTGACAACAATTCTACAAAGTACTGCTGAGCCCATGTGGCTATATTTAACACAGTAGCATGACGGTTTCTCATGCAATGCAGTCTGAGGGCTCGAAGATCATGTACATTCAATAGAGGTTTCTTGCCTTGCTCTACACGGCCTGAGATTTCTCTGGATTTTTTTTTTTTTTTTTTACAATATTATGCATGGTAGATGGTGAAAGACTTGCATTGAGAAAAGCGATTTTTGTTTGACAATTCTCTCATAATATCTGGCACAAAGTGATGAGCCATTACCCATCTATGCTTGCAAAGACTGAGGTGCTCCTTTTACACTCAATCACAATATTACCCTCACCTAATACCAATTCAAACCAGTTTTAAAAGAGTTGTTCTATAAGCTTTTCACTTTTACTCTGCCCAAGCTTTTTTGGAGTGTGTAGCAGCCATCGAAATTTGTTTATATTTACAAAATAAAATTAAGTTGTTCAGTGAAAACATTGGAAATCTTTTCTTTGTACTTTTGTCAGTTAGTTAACAAATCACAGATTCTTGATTTTATTACATTTAGCAAAATATCCCAACTTTTCTTGATTTGGAGTTGTATATACAGTACACAAACACACACACACGCACACACACGCACGCACGCACGCACACACACACAAGGTGTGTTAGACTCGAGTGCAATTTGCTGCCAACAGTCAGGGCGGACAGTTTCCCATTGTGATGCTCACAAGGTGTTTGTTTTCATCACAGTCAAATTGGATTAAATGCAATATTTGTCACATAAACAGGCATTTCAGACATTTGTAGCAACCAGAAACACTTTTCACTCAGTAGTTTGTCCTGCTTAACAGAGTGCCTGTATGTACAAAAATAAAGTTCCAAATAAGTCTATATTATTCAAATATCAATAAAGTGGGGTCTATATATTTTTGTTGTTGTAGTTAACACAACACAATAGAGCATGAAAAATTGTGTACTATTGTAAAAACAGATTTGTGAGCATTAGGGGAACTGAAGGTGTCAGAATAAACATGAAAGTCTGGCCAATCGTGAAATAGCTATGTCATCATTAGAGCTCGTACAACCTGCGAAGAAGCTGCGCTGACTGAGCTTTACTTTAATGGCATACGTCAGTAACGTCGTGAAAGCGCTGTCTCAAGTCGGACAAAATTTCTAACTGACATGCACTGCTGCAAATCAGATGCAGATCGGTCTGCGCAGCACAACATGAAGTCGAATGCACAACACACCGCACACACAAGACAAATGGGTTAGTCTAATTAACAACATACACCTTGAATCAATGAAGGGAGAAAACCCTAAACATTGAGCAAGATATCAAACTTCAAAATAAGAGCACAACGTGGACATGAAAACAGAATTCCACAACTCTGACATTGGAATAACATAAAGGATAATTAAAAAATAAGATAAGGAATACATAATTAAAAAGTTCCCTCAAATGTCAATATTGACTTTAAGCATACAAAATTACTTTAGACTAGAACCTTCAAATTAAAAGCATCCCTAAAGTTTTCTTTAGGCTATGACAGAAGAGAAATGATAATTAGAATGGCTTTATCAGAAATGCTAATGCTGTTGGCCCGATCTAATGAGTCATGAGTATTCTCAATTCTCTTACCTGCAATGATACTGGCCATTCTGAACTACGCAGATGCCACCGTTGAGACAGGGCAAAGTGCCACACACCTCCGCCTGCTCCCAGCATACCGGGTTTACACAAATGCATGTGAAATTCTGTATAAAAGAAACAGAACACCCCAAGGAGGGTTGGTTACATGTCAATTGGAGAAACATGCTGAAATCTAAATCACACAATAAAGTGAGCTTGAACACCATTGCATTTGCATCACCTAACACCTTTTCACCAAGTGCTGTTGGTGCTTGGCCAGAGCTGGTGCTCGGCCCAGGGGATCTGCAAACTCACATTTCCACTAATTTGAAAGCCAAACAATGTAACTGGCTATATAACCCAGCCACAAACAATGCAACTGGCTATGTAACACAGCCGCAAACAAGCATAATGCATCATAGTCATTGTTAGTACTTTTGAGAACTGGGCTGTATGATGGTATATATCATGGCGACGGTATAAAATGTCTATCGTTATAGATTTTGTGTACTGATGTGTAGCCAGTACCGTTGCAAGGGCTGTGCCAAGTGTGCGACAGCACAGGGCTTCGCGCAAAGTAAAGTGACAGCTGAGCTGACTTGATGATGTAAAGCCAATAGTTAAAGTTCATGTTTTTGTCCTTTGAAATACTATAATAGTTAAAAGGCATAGCTAAAAATGAGACTGTGTATCGTGATGCTGTATTATTCTGCTTGTTAAAAATGTATTATGCAGTAACTTAAAATATTTCTCTGCTCGTGTGGCAGTGATTCATGCGCATTTCAGTCAGCACGGCATCGCACGTCAAGAGAGATTTATTCAGTCCATTCAAATTCTGATTGGGTCTCTGAAATGGGTCAAACCATAGATATTTCCATAGTAAATATATGCTACAAATCTGCGCTTACTCAAGGATGTGCATTTATTGCATGGACGGAGAAAGCATGGATGCCTGCAAGATTTAATCCGACAGTAGGCCTACGTTACGCACAAAAGGTTTTTATTTAACACTATAAAATTAAATAAGCATAGCCTAACTAGTACGCACCTTTCGGAGTGAGAGCAATGGTGCCACAGATCGAGTGTAGCTACTTTATCTCTAGGTGTTTTAAACCTTTTTAAATCTGAAAACTGCAAAAAGAGAAAAACTAGTGCTGGTTGTTCTCTCAATACTATCTGTTTTACTGACTGAGGAATCACTTCAGATGATTCAGTGAGAGAGCAGTCCAAACCAAGTGGATTCAGGCCATTTTGCAAACGTGTTTGACCCATTCATAATTTGGAACATAATTTAAGCGTCAAAATGAATTTACACAGTTTAACTTGAACCTAATGCTATTAAACTGAATATACAATTTTTTCCTTAAATATCCACATAAACAAAATTGTTTGTTACTACAGCAACAGTAGATTAATATACCCCCGGGCCTCGCACATCACTTTCGCACAGGGCCTCACACTTCCCTTGCGACAGGTCTGCGTGTAGCACAGCACTATTGACACTTTAGAGAGATGAAACGCATGAATGAGATAATAGTGGGATAGTTAGTGGGGTAGTTATCGATGTTAAAAATAGTTATAAGTAATAAGTGGTGAAAAAGAATTCAGAGACTGCTCAACTGGCACACTGCCAAAGTGCATGCATGGAAAGAAGGCGATCGCGAATTTGGGACGTACTTGATGTTAAAAAGAGTTAAGCGCAAAACTGTGAAAAAAATAACTCAATGCGGTGATCACTGCTCACGCTGACTGACACGCAGCTGAAGGGAGCGTGCAGAAAGCCGAATCTCTCAGCGGTTCTTTCACATCTTACTGCACTTGAATGGTCAAATACACTCACCTAAAGAATTATTAGGAACACCATACTAATACTGTGTTTGACCCCCTTTCACCTTCAGAACTGCCTTAATTCTACGTGGCATTGATTCAACAAGGTGCTGAAAGCATTCTTTAGAAATGTTGGCCCATATTGATAGGATAGCATCTTGCAGTTGATGGAGATTTGTGGGATGCACATCCAGGGCATGAAGCTCCCGTTCCACCACATCCCAAAGATGCTCTATTGGGTTGAGATCTGGTGACTGTGCAGGCCATTTTAGTACAGGGAACTCATCGTCATGTTCAAGAAACCAATTTAAAATGATTCAAGCTTTGTGACATGGTGCATTATCCTGCTGGAAGTAGCCATCAGAGAATGGGTACATGGTGGTCATAAAGGGATGGACATGGTCAGAAACAATGCTCAGGTAGGCCATGGCATTTAAATGATGCCCAATTGGTACTAAGGGGCCTAAAGTGTGCCAAGAAAACATCCCCCACACCATTACACCACCACCACCAGCCTGCACAGTGGTAACAAGGCATGATGGATCCATGTTCTCATTCTGTTTACGCCAAATTCTGACTCTACCATCTGAATGTCTCAACAGAAATCGAGACTCATCAGACCAGGCAACATTTTTCCAGTCTTCAACTGTCCAATTTTGGTGAGTTTGTGCAAATTGTAGCCTCTTTTTCCTATTTGTAGTGGAGATGAGTGGTACCCGGTGGGGTCTTCTGCTGTTGTAGCCCATCTGCCTCAAGGTTGTGTGTGTTGTGGCTTCACAAATGCTTTGCTGCATACCTCGGTTGTAACGAGTGGCTATTTTAGTCAAAGTTGCTCTTCTATCAGCTTGAATCAGTCGGCCCATTCTCCTCTGACCTCTAGCATCAACAAGGCATTTTTGCCCACAGGACTGCCACATACTGGATGTTTTTCCCTTTTCACACCATTCTTTATAAACCCTAGAAATGGTTGTGCGTGAAAATCCCAGTAACTGAGCAGGTTGTGAAATACTCAGACCGGCCATGCCCAGGCTCAAAATTGCTTAAATCACCTTTCTTTCCCATTCTGACATTCAGTTTGGAGTTCAGGAGATTGTCTTGACCAGGACCACGCCCCTAAATGCATTGAAGCAACTGCCATGTGATTGGTTGATTAGATAATTGCATTAATGAGAAATTGAACAGGTGTTCCTAATAATCCTTTAGGTGAGTGTACATACACAGTTATGTCTAAATGTATTCATGTTCATAGTTGGATATGTCTCAAGTGAAAGTAAACAGTTGGGTGTAAAACGGACGTGTATCGGGCAATGAAATAAACCTAATTTGACCCGTCTATCAAATCAAACAAAAACTTTCTAACTATATGTTAAATAACCCTGTTGTCTCTGAAAAACTTAATTAGGTTCATTCATATTTTTGTTATATTGAATTTGTCATTGTTTGCCATTTTCTTCTTTGATCTTATCTTTAATAAAAATAACTATATTGTGATATATATCGTTATCGTGAATAGGGCTGGACAATCTAGAGTAATTGAACACATCATTATTATTAATGATGATTATTTAGTTTTTTGCGCCTCATAGTTCACTGACCAGGTTTGTAGAGTAAATATGCTCAATTATCAAAGGTCTTATATGTTTTCTAATGAAAGAGTGCATTTCTTTGTTCGCCGTTGCCGGCCATTCGCCATCCGTTGCCGGCTAAAACTCTATAGGTCAAAAAAGAAGCCATATCTAAACATGATCCAGAAGCGCAGGCGTTTTCTCTGGGCCAAGGCTCATTTAAAATGGACTGTGGCAAAGTGGAAAACTGTTCTGTGGTCAGACCGATCAAAATTTGAAGTTCTTTTTGTAAAACTGGGACGCCATGTCATCCGGACTAAAGAGGACAAGGACAACCCAAGTTGTTATCAGCGCTCAGTTCAGAAGCCTGCATCTCTGATGGTATGGGGTTGCATGAGTGCGTGTGGCATGGGCAGCTTACACATCTGGAAAGGCACCATCAATGCTGAAAGATATATCCAAGTTCTAGAACAACATATGCTCCCATCCAGACGTCGTCTCTTTCAGGGAAGACCTTGCATTTTCCAACATGACAATGCCAGACCACATACTGCATCAATTACAACATCATGGCTGTGTAGAAGGAGGATCCGGGTACTGAAATGGCCAGCCTGCAGTCCAGATCTTTCACCCATAGAAAACATTTGGAGCATCATAAAGAGGAAGATGCGACAAAGAAGACCTAAGACAGTTGAGCAACTAGAAGCCTGTATTAGACAAGAATGGGACAACATTCCTATTCCTAAACTTGAGCAACTTGTCTCCTCAGTCCCCAGACGTTTGCAGACTGTTATAAAAAGAAGAGGGGATGCCACACAGTGGGAAACATGGCCTTGTCCCAACTTTTTTGAGATGTGTTGATGCCATGAAATTTAAAACTTATTTTTCCCTTAAAATTATACATTTTCTCAATTTAATCATTTGATATGTCATCTATGTTGTATTCTGAATAAAATATTGAAATTTGAAACTTCCACATCATTGCATTCTGTTTTTATTCACAATTTCTACAGTGTCCCAACTTTTTTGGAATCGGGTTTGTATTTCACATACGTGTGTGCCTCCATATATGTAAATATTTTCATTTTATAAACATCAATACATTTCTAATGAAAAAGACAAAATTCCACAATTTCCAGACAATGCAAAAATGTTGACCCAATGGACATAATCTAAATTTGTTTGCAGGGAACACGTTCTACACAAAAATACATTGTGATTTTTATTGATGTTAACAAAAAGCAAAAGTACAGAGAGCATATATAAACTTAACTGCAACTAAAATTTATATATGTTATATAAATTTATAAATGCAAATACATAAAGCAAAGCCTGTGAACGCTTTATCTGCTGAACAATGCTATAAATGCAGTTTAGGTAGCTCTAAATCCAGACGATCACATGTACCGTTGTTATATTTTCGTCATATTGCCCAGGCCTAAAACTTGTTAAAGCAATAAGGCATTACAGACATAACATCTGAGTTGATGCGTGGTCATACTTCAAGATGGGATTTGTTGGTGAAATTAAAGTGCTGAGAACATCAATATATTCTGGTTGTTTCATTGTATTTTGTAGAAATTTTCAAAGTTACCTGGATAACTGTCAGTTATTACCGTGAGGCAGACAATACAGACTTCTGCACTGTAATGCTGCTCACACCTTTATACATTTGCTTTGAAAGGAAAACTAGGGTTGTCTATTGAACCATCCACCTTTGTAGAACACAAGGCTCATTACAATGGATGTTTTTTAATAAATGCTGACAAAAATATTAATATTTAATTGATGAGTTGCCAATACAATATATGACCTAGTATATAATTTTCACCCAGAATTCAGTATATCTGACATAAAATGTTTTGCTGCCTGGATTCAGGTTGTTTCTGCGAATTGCAGCAATCTATTTGCTTGTCTTTTCTGTAGCTTTCAGAAGTCTGTACAAAGATAGCCCTGATTTCTTGTTGAATGTGCAATCGACTGTATCTATTTATACAGTCGATAGCACAGCTTTCCCATTTTAGATGTGTTTTGGGTGTTTTTTTGCAGCATTCACGCTGAACACCAATGCTGCCACTCAGTGTTTTTGCCACTCAGTTGGTGTAACACAGTTACACGCCGTCTACTGCGACATCATGCGCATACTCTTATATTGGAACCTCAGTTCTGCCAAACTGTTGCCTTCTCATGACATTCTATGGCAGCACCTGAAACAAGAAAGAAGATAAAAACATTTGGATTAGTCAGCGGTCACTTGAGTTGGTTCTGGTTAAATTATTTATACCTATAGTAAATGTCTTTTTTTAATGTCCTGTAATGCAAATTGAATTAGCGTTAAAGAAGTCATGACATGTTGAATCAAATTTGACATAAGAGGTCTTTTGTACCATTAAAACATTCTGCAATATTCATAGCTTAAAACATCCTCCTCATTATAAACAAAGCATTGATTTAATTCAAAAATGGATGTTGCCGGATCTATGACTTTATTTGCATGAGACTGCTTCCAGAGCAAGACATCAGCAAATACTATTTTGACAAATAGTACTGATTGGCCACCATAAGCTGGTGTGGCGTTCTGGTGCAATATGGCTGCTGTCGCATCATCCAGGTGGTGCTGCATGTTGGTGGTGGTTGAGGAGATTCCCCCCTTCCATATGTAAAGCACTTTGAGTATCCAGAAAAGTGCTATAGAAATGTAATGAATTAGAATTTTTTTTTTACATACTAGTCATATGGTTCATAGAACCTTGGAGATGTTCTTCGACCGAAGAGCTCTACTCTGCAGGCCATCAGCATGGAATAATCTAGAATAAAAAATTTAATAATTAGTCAAAGTGCCAAAAATATTTAGTATAAAATGTCAAGTTTATTAGAAGGAAACATGCTAGAGCAGAGCTGAAATGCAGAAAGAGAAATAATAATATACAGAATATACAAAAAATAATTAACAGAATGTATGTATGTTTTTTTTTTTTTTTAGGTTTACTAATTTAGTATTGCTCATACAGTGTCACTGTACATACTGCTTGACATTTGGATGTCAAAGCCTTCTTAAAATGAAAAAAAAAATATATATATAATTTTATATATTTTTTCATTACAATGGATTATATTATAATGGATTATATATGAAATATATTGTGACAAAAAAATTATATTAACTTGTTTAATGATCATTTTCAGTGCACCTGTATTTCTGTAAGGCTAAACCTTACAGTTTATGGATGGATGCAATATAAATGCTTTATGTACTGCATGATCTACTGTGTGTACAAACTGTATTCGTAGCTCGGTGGCTTTCAATAATGAACATTCATATTATTAAAGGTATTAGAGCCTTCTTTTGTTGTAGAGGTTTTTTTCTATCTCTGTCGCTTCTGAAATCACAGAACATTTTATCAATATTTGTTTACCATGAGAGACCAGAACATGTCTGAACTATTTGGATTTTTCGCCCTCTGTGACGTCGCGATTTACAGTAACAATTTACAGTAATGTACAACGCATCATTTTAACGTTAGTTTAAATAAATGTCCTTACTTCCAATCATCCATTGACAAATTTACCAGCAAAACCTTTACAAAACTATCAAAACCTCTCATTTACACATAAAATGTGATTAAATGCCCAAACGTTCATAAACGAGAATTAGCCTACCTCTTCTGAAAATGTTTATGTTTTTTTTTTTTTTTTTTTTTGCATATCTACTTCTTAAACCATTTCTATAAAGTACACACTCTAAAAAATGCTGGGTTAAAAACAACCCAAGTTGGGTTGAAAATGGACTAACCCAACGATTGGGTTGTTTTAACCCAGTAAATGGGTTGTTTTAACCCAGCGGTTGGGTTAAATGTTTGCTTAAAACAACCCAATCTCTGGGTTAGTCCATTTTCAACCCAAATTGGGGTGTTTTTAACCCAGCATTTTTTTAGAGTGTAAATATTCAACAGAACCGTGTCAATTACAGGTAAGAAAAGTGTCAGGAACAGTTGTGTGTATTACGTGTGTGCTTTTATGGTCTAAACTCACCTGAAAGCAGAGAAGACAACAGCGAGAGACGAAGTTTTGCTGCTTTGTCTGTTGTGTTTCCCATACAGATACAAAGCGTAGACGTAGATCATTCCTAAAGACGTACATGAAGGAATGGCAAAGGCCATTCTTTGTGTTCTTTTTGAAGAATTTTCGTAGCCTGATGAAATTGATATAAATACGTGTTCACTGTCCTTGCCGTCCAGAATAAAAGAGAACATCCCAATCGAGTGAAGGGATTTGTGGAAACTGTGGTTCCTAATTATTGTGATCCAACACTTGCCTCACATTTCAGGATGAGAAGAGAAACACTTCAGGTGAAGGCTAATCCACTTCTTACCTCAGAGACTGTGTTATGATCTATATGACCTTATTTTTATTGTGAGTATTAGGCTTATCATTATTGCTGATCACTGATTGTGCTATGATATTGTAATATTTACCATTATATAATCATAGTAGTATAGAAAAGTTTATGAAAGTATCACTCCACAATACAATAGCAAAATATATATGTATAGTATTTTTATGGACCCATTGTGCGAGCTGTCTCTTTAATACCACGTGCTTTATATACATGTTGCTGCTGATTGGGCTGACATTTTTAACACACCCACCAAACAAGAGAAAACGTATCTCAAACCCGTTGCACACCATTTCCAGGAAACATGACGTTCAACCCGGAAACCGTATCAAAACGTTGCGCACCGGTTTGATCTTGAACGTGCCCCAGGATTAAACCCAGAAAATAACCAACAGGGAAAATTACATCGATTAGAAGTTCTGAAATTCGGTTACTTTTCGATTAATCGTTCAGCCATCCGTCCAGCCATGAAATAAAATTGCTCATATCGTGAGAAACTGGATGTTGGTCATGTCACCCACCCCTAATTCAAAGTAATTATGCCATCACAGGTTGGCCTTGATGTAATGGTCAGATATAAAATAAAAAGTGATAAAAAAATAAAATAAAAAAAATCTGATGTTATATTTAAAGAAATCCTTACATAAAATAAAGTAAGCTACTATACAGCAAGACAAAAAAGTAACACTGAATCTGCATCACGTCCAGCTGGGCCGGCTACATAAACTGCTAAGACTAGTCTTAAAAGTTAGTCTTTAAGACTAAAGATTGGTCTAAAGATTTAAACTTAGATTGGTCTAATTTGAAACTGAAAAGTAAGACTGATTACCCCTTACTAACTGCTAGTTGTTTGTATACTACAATCTAAAAAATGCTGGGTTAAAAACAACCCAATTTGGGTTAAAAATGGACTAACCCAGCGATTGGGTTGTTTTAACCCAGCGATTGGGTTGTTTTAGCCCAGTGGTTGGGTTAAATGTTTGCTTAAATTAACCCAGTCGCTGGGTTAGTCAATTTTCAACCCAACTTGGGTTGTTTTTAACCCAGCATTTTTTTAGAGTGTAGTTCTTAAGATCAGTCTTAACATAATGGCTGTTTATGCAACGAAAAATATTTGCTTGATTAAAATATCTGCAATTTTTTTTAATTTTTTTATTAAGTTTCAAAAACTTGTTGAGGACATTATCCTGTCCCGTGACCACTTATGTTATTGCTTCCTGGTTTGAGACCAGCAGAAACACCTTTATTTCAGAGGAAACGTGCAGAAAGGGACCAGATTGGACACCAGCTCTGGCACTAGCACAGACACCCTGTCGGTAACCTTGGACTGCCTACAGGACAAACAAAATTAGTGACTTAGAACATACATTTTTTTTGGAGCTGATCATGACAAACCAGGGAAATAACCAGCATTGAAGCATCCAGAGCTGAATAAGCAGTACAATAGACAAGTCATTAGCTGGTTTTGCTCTCCGGCTTTCACTAACCGATCCTGACATCAATAAAAATTTCTGACTCAGTCATTCAAAGAAGAGTAATAGAAGCCGAGAACAATCCCAGATGAAAGTAATACGGAGACTCCCACTGATATAAGCATTGGTGCAGTTCTGGAGCGGCGTGAAGGATTATTTCATTTTCATACAGATGAGCTCTCTTAGGAGGATGTCTCAGACAGACCAAATCAATGTCAAACAAATCAATTTAATGTGTCTGAGTGTGTGTATGTGTGTTAGAGAAAGATTAAAGTCTATCTTTACTGTCCATGCTCTCAAATGACTAAGGTACCTCATGAGAATCTTGTACGGACAGGCCCATGTGCTGAATTTCACTACCAAGTAAATGAAGGTCACACAAGACAATTAGTCTGCCACTGGCCCACTTTCTTCTAAATTCATCTCTTCATTACAGTAATGGATCATGAACAGCAGACTGTAACTGTAACAATCTGGGGAAACATTTCTAAGTGAACATGGCAAAAATGTGCCATAATTTCATTTTTTGTGCTGTACTGAATATGCAACAACTTGTTCAAGCTCAATAAAAAAATGTTTTAAAAAAAATACATATGACATGCCCATTCTGCTATCAAAACAATTATTAATGGTTATTGTAACCTTCAACGTGACACAGGCTGATCCGCTTCAGGTGTGTCACAGAAATTTGCATGTGGCATTTCAAATTAATCACATTCTCTCAGGCAAAAAAAAAAAAAAACAGCATTAGGAGCAATGTAGAAAAAAGAAAGAAAAGGCCTCACAAGTTTGTCTATGGTGCAGGCCTCGTCCAGTTGACATCCGTTAGACTTGCAGAAGCTGTCAACCTCAGTGGTGGTCTCACAGTTGACGCCTGTGAAACCCCCTGGGCATGTGCAAACATATCCATTTGCAGTCTCCTCACAGCGACCGTCATTCCAACACGGGTTTGAATCGCAGAGGAGCCTCTTTCGATCACAGTAAGTACCTGCAATGAGAATGAATAGATATTTAATGATCATCATTAAAATGAATGAAAACACATGCTTCTGTCGGGCGTTTGTGCGTAACAACTTTGATGATGAAATCATGATATTTTAGATGATCGTGATATATCATGTATCATTTTTTTCTTTAAAATTTAGGATGAGGTTTAGAACCAATTTAAACAATTTAAACTTAGCTATCCAGCCACACAGAATGACCAAACCTGATCAAACATTGTTACTTTTATGAATAGCAACAACTTACCTCACCTGTGGGAAAACTTTCAGTGTACTAAGTGTAGATTCTAAAAATTATACTGCAAATTATGTTTTGGGGTTTGTTTGATTTATGTACTTTGACTTGAGCTTTTCTTTACTTTTGCTTCAACTTTATTATGCTTGTCTTTACTTACACCGGGTTTACGATGCCAGTGTGCCAACGATTAAATTAAACCATAATGGTATTTGCAATAGTACATTCCCTCTATGGATCTTTTGCTTAAATTAATAAACATCATCACTTATGTTCTTCTGTTTACCAGAGCATATTAAAATTAATAATAATAATAATAATAAAAAGAACAATTGTAGAAAGAATCATGTTCAAATTGTATTCAAATACACTACTAATCTGATTAAAGACAGCTGATCTTTAGCTCCAAATCATGTTCATACTAATTGTAAGCTTCTAACTGCTTAGTGAGAACAAATGCTCAAACTTTACGACTGCAGTGACAGCGGACAATTGCTCCAGCATATCGACAGTACTGAAAGTCTCAGCGTGACGTCCCATGGCTCTCATTTGGTCTGATGAAAAATGAGAACATAAAGCTCATATCGCCCTCTCACTTCTCAGAATGCTTCACTAATGTGGAGGTTCAAGGGCCCAAATTATCTCCCCATTGCCCATAAAGCAGACAACCCAATCATACTGGCTGAAGGTTTTGGACCGAGAACATCTAGGCTGCGGGTTCCTCTAAGGTAACTCTGGATTGGAACATCAGTCTGATTTCCGCTCCTCG
Source organism: Paracanthobrama guichenoti (assembly GCA_018749465.1). Taxonomy (NCBI): domain Eukaryota; kingdom Metazoa; phylum Chordata; class Actinopteri; order Cypriniformes; family Gobionidae; genus Paracanthobrama; species Paracanthobrama guichenoti. Next base: position 20,055,331 of record CM031955.1, on the reverse strand, counting down.
CAGGTTAAATTTAGACTTGACTATGCAGCACTGTAGGTTCAAGGTGAACATGATTTGATTTTATTCCCTAGTGGTTCTCTGTTTGCTTTAGCTTTTTTTCCCCCTCCATGTTCCTCAGTAGGAGCTAACTCATTTATCTTCCTTGTTACAGCGTTTTCCTTTTGTCGTTCGGTTTTTTAAAGCATATTCCAGTGTGCTAAGCTCACAGGATGATACAAAGGTCATCAGTCCCAGAAGCACCCAGCTGCTTTTGAGGACACACCACTGGGCGTCAATCTAAGTGTATGTCTCTCTGCAGTTTCTCAGGGATCCACAGTGGGAAATTGAAAATAAAAAGCTCTTGACATTATAAAACACAAAGCTTAATATATTCTTTTATTCTTCTACAAGAACTAACTCTGATTGGCAGCCATCCCTTGTAGGAGGTCTTTGAAATAGTAATGCGCATCATATAGTTACATGATTCAATGTTTGATAAATGTTGAGGACTTCATGAAGGTTGATGAAAATCATAAAAGCAGTGATATGAAACAGATAGTGCCACCCTGCTGTGCATTACATTGATATATAAACCCATCCAAATCAGAAGCCAACCTTGCTATTAAAACCACTCAGAAACTAAGACAATTACAGGATTCAAATTTCCACAAAAACCATGGGGCAGGTGAATAGCAAAATTAATAGTGTACCCAATAGGGCATATCCTATTAATTTCGTAACATGCGGATACAAAAACCCTGGCAGTCTGAATGAGGTACACAGGAGAGTGGAATCAAAAGAAAATCTCATTTGAAGTGTCCCACGAGAGAGCCTCATTATTATGTGTGTGTAGGCTCTGGTCCGTAAGGGCATTCGGAACCGGGCCAGCCGTTAACTTCACTATGATTAATGGGGTGACAGTTTGGGCAAAGTCAGAGAGCTGCTGGCTCCACAGGGTGCCCAAACAGAGCAGAACTGGAGACCAGTTACTTTCAGTTCCTTACAAGGTGCTCCAAGAATATGCAATGAGAGACTGCGCTGATGTACAGATGTCACAAGGCAACAGTTCTTGTGGTTATCTGCCATCTAGTTGAGCTGAATCTAGTAATATGTGGCTGCAGTAAAGGAAAGTCTGACACAAATATTTTATTCTCAAAACCTTACCACCAATTACCTCCACAGATGCGCATGGAACAAGATTTTTTGAAAACTTTAAGAAGGATTAATCTCCAACAGTCAGCTTCACACAGAAGCAAACATGGAGCTTAATGTCACATATCATTGCAGTGCTGGACTCTTAAGCCATATAAGACAAAATAAGATTATATTTTATAATCAAACTATATTATACACTATATTGCCAAATGTTTTGGGACGCCTGCCTTTATATGAACATGAACTTTAATGAACATGCTTAATTCCATAGGGTTTAATATGGAGTTGGCCCACCCTTTGCAGCTATAGCAATTTCAACTCTTCTGGGAAGGCTTTCCAAAAGGTTTAGGAGTGTGTTTATGGGAATTTTTGATGATTCTCCTAGAAAAGCATTTGTGAGGTCAGGCACAGATGTTGGACGAGAAGGCCTGGCTCACAGTCTCCGGTCTAATTCATCCCAAAGGTGTTCTATCGGGTTGAGGTCAGGACTCTGTGCAGGCCAGTCAAGCTCCTCCACACCAAACTCACTCATCCATGTCTTTATGGACCTTGCTTTGTGCACTGGTGCGCAGTCATATTGGAACAGGAAGGGGGCATCCCCAAACTGTTCCCACAAAGTTGAGAGCATGAAATTGTCCAAAATGTCTTGGTATGCTGAAGCATTAAGAGTTCCTTTCACTGGAACTAACAGGCCAAGCCCAACCCCTGAAAAACAACCCCACACCATAATCCCCCCTCTGCCAAACTTTACACATTGCACAATGCAGTCAAGCAAGTATACTGTTCTCTTGGCAACCGCCAAACCCAGACTCATCCATCGGATTGCTAGATAGAGAAGCATGATTTTTCACTCCAGAGAACACGTCTCCACTGCTCTAGAGTCCAGTGGCGGCGTGCTTTACACCACTGCATCCGATGCTTTGCATTGCACTTGGTGATGTAAGGCTTGGATGCAGCTGCTCAGCCATGGAAACCCATTCCATGAAGTTCTCTACACACTGTTCTTGAGCTAATCTGAAGGCCACATGAACTTTGGAGGTCTGTAGCTATTGACTCTGCAGAAAGTTGTGACCCCACTCTGTGATTTTACTTGGCCTACCACTTAGTGGCTGAGTTGCTGTTGTTGTTCCCAATTGCTTCCACTTTGTTACTTTTATACCACTAACATTTGACCGTGGAATATTTAGTAGTGAGGACATTTCCCAAATGGACTTATTGCACAGGTGACAACCTATCACGTTACCTTGTTTGAATTCACTGAGCTCCTGAGAGCGACCCATTCTCTCACAAATGTTTATAGAAGCAGTCTACATGCCTAGGTGCTTGATTTTATACACATGTGGCCATGGAAGTGATTGGAAAACCTGAATTCATTGATTTGGAGGGGTGTCCAATACTTATATATATATATATATATATATATATATATATATATATATATATATATATATATATATATATATATATATATAATCTGTTCTGGCTCAGGCGTACAAACATCACATTGTTATTTACAAACAACTAAAAGGATTTGAGTAAGATATTCCCCAAAAAAAAAAAAAAAAAAAAAAATCTACCTTGAGACCCTTGAAAAATCATATCAGATTTTTTTAAACACTGAATTTGATGGTATTCTCAAAAGAGGCCAGTTTTCATGGGTTTAAGTGTTTAATCCCAAGTGAAAATTCATCATTGTGATAGTCTTAAATCTGTGTTAGACAAACCAGACATTTTTCTTCTGCATTAAAGCTGACATGACATTAGAGGCTGCTATCTGCTTGAACAAACAGCCGTTACACAAAAGTCAATTAATCAACAAGCAAAGGCCACCTGGACCTCAGACTGGAGGCTTTATCATGATGTTATTATCGGGAACACCCAAGGGACCGTGCAACTTTTGTTACACATTTATGGGTGAGATGCTCATTAGCCCAGCAATGGTTTTACAGAAGCAAATGAGACTCATTACTTTCCAAAAGCCTGCCTTATAAACAGACTGGGAAGGACACAGGAGCATAAATTGTTTATTTCCATTGCTTTTCTAAAAGAAAGGCCCCATTCATGAAGTTTTATCAACCTAAGCATATCACTCAAATGAAGCCACAGCTAAAGCCTTTATTAAATAATTGGCCATTTATGCACCAAGAATCTTCTAAAGACTTTCTTATATGAAGGCTTCAATTGTTCCATTTTTCAAATCCGCTTCTTCACTTAGGAAAGACAGCTTAATGCGAGTAGAGATAAAAAAAAAATAGTCTCACTCAGATTTGAGTTTGTATAATTGCGCTGCCATTGTGAAAGCACCCAAAATGACCCATCATTAATCACATGACTCATTATCAAAACACAATGAGTCAAATGAAGCCAAACAGTAAAAATTAAACATGCATTACTGGACCTCAGAAGAAATATCACTCTATTGTGAAGTGCATAATTCACAGTGGCTTTCTAAAAATTATTCTAATTTTAAGCAAAAACTGTAACCGCACTTACCTGTATATCCTGTGAAACATTTACATCTGTAGGAAGTTGTTGAGACCTGTACACAAGCTCCTTCTTTGCACCCTTTACTGCAATTTTGATGCCCAGTAATTTCAGAGCAGTTGACACCTATGGTGCGAAAATAGATATTATAAATACAATAGATATAGATATTATAAATACAATATTGAATCCATGAATATTATTCAGTACATTATCTGATATATATATATATATATATATATATATATATATATATATATATATATATATATATATATATATATATATATATATATATATATATATAAAAAATGTGGATACATTTCTGCTTTTCTGAATTAAATAATTCCCTATCTCCTTCTTCAGTGATATATACACTAATGTTGACTTTACTAAGCTTCATATAATGCAATATGGTTTGAACTTTGCAAAAATTGTAAATATCAACAAATATTAAAGGAATAACCGCTCCAGTGCAGTATTATTTTCCTGTCATATTTGCCATTCAAGAAAAGTGGATGGTTATTTTAAATGCCAAACTCGAAAAAGACAAAAAAACAAAAAACAAAAGTGTCATTCAAGTAGTCCATGAAAAGGTGAGCATTTTCACAAGCCTTCTAAATTCATAAGATAGCTTTGTGTGAGGAGCAGAGTGAAAATTAAGGCATTATTCAAGTTACTATCTATCGTCGTGTTTAAATATATCAAATTCCAGCATTGTGTTTTTAAAGCATGCACCGACGCGATTGGTCATGTGACACGAGACAACCAAATGGTGTTTGGCGTCAATGACCTCAACGTACAACGAAGTTCCAAAGGCGCCATCTTTTAATTGAATCTGACAGCGGATTATTTGTAAGCAACATTCGAAAATAAAATTACATCCCAAATCATAGTATGTTGAAATATTCCAAAGATACCCGTATGGTCTACTATTTCAGATATAGTAATAATTTGTGCATGGCTGTACTAACAAGACAACAAAAAACAAATAAATGAACAGATTAACGTTTAACATTAGGCTCTGCGCATTTCATGTTTATATTCTAGCCCAAACTTATACATAAACAAACACCCTTTGCATTGCACACGGCATATTCAGAAAAATATCCATTTCATAGCACAAGACAAGTTTTATGATTATTTTAAAACATTAAATGTATGTAATACATACTTGAAATCCATTACATTCAGGAACACTGAATAAAACGGCTTCATTGAAAACACTGGGTGATTTATGAAGTAGGCATGTCGTGTAATATGGGGGAGCAGCATGTATTTTGAAGAGAAAATGACACCTCTGGCCATTGTGTCGGGGTCGTTTGTACAGTCACAGATACTGTACGGACAATCCGACACAATACGGCTCAGTTTTTCTACGTATCTTGCTCTGACCAGCTGCAGAAGTGATTCTACATATAGGCTATACTGGGTTATCACCATGCTTTTCCAGTGAGGGGGAAGGGATTGTTTTCTGCCACGCCAACTCTGCCCCACGCCACGTCCCCAGCTGTGACACCAACCAAGTGTATACCCCACCCACCCTTTTTTTTTTCTTCTTTTGACCAAAGACTATTAAAACTGGTTAAATAATAAAATATTGTGTATCTGGAAAATAGTGATCTTGTGGAGTCCATGCCTCGACGGGTCAGGGCTGTTTTGGCAGCAAAAGAGGGACCGACACAATATTAGGACAATAATGTTATGCCTGATCTGTGTGTGTGTGTGTATATATATGCATATATACACACACCAACTGTGACACCCACAGTTCTCTGCTTTAATCTGACTCAGATCGCACTGGCCTAGTTGTACATGGTACCCAGTGGTCTCTAGGGAATGCCTCCAGTAGTACTTCTCACAGAAGTACAATGAATTATTCAGCAGACATAAAAACAAACCACATTAGCTAGTATGACAACATTACACCACTTTGAATATTCTATTCTCCTTGTTGCTCACCAAGAGACCAACATTTAAACAACATTTGGATGCCGATTTTATTGACAAGCAAGACATGGAAAAGAAAATGAAATCGTAGGAGGAGGAAAACTATTAAATATCATGCAATTAAAGAATGCTTTCAGGTGGCACAAAAACATATGAGAATAATTACCATGATTAGGGAACTAGTGTGTGTGTGTGTGTGTGTGTGTGTGTGTGTGGGGTAAAATCATTTATAAAACACCTATTCAAATAAACGGTCCATAGGGGCTCTGGTTTTGAAATAATTGCACAGTGCTAAATGTGGAGCGCTTGCAATTATGACCGATAAATAATAAATAAGCGTCTTCAAAGAAACTAGGCTGTTCTGTGTAGGTGGGTGGACACCCATTAAACCTCCCCCCATCCATTATGATTGAAAGGTCAGCATGGATTCATAATGTACTCTGCATTAAAGGGATGTTAAGCTTATGTTAAGCTCAGTCGACAGCATTTGTGGCATCATTTTGATTACAACAGGATGTGATTTAAACTTAAGTAAAAATGGCTGGTTATAGTACATAATTTACTATGGAAGTAAACTGCAGGGTTGTGCACCATTCAGAATTTCACTGAGAATGCCATATAAATTCCTGAATTTGATTTAAGGTAGCAAAAAGGATGCAGAGTTACAATTTGAATGTACAATTTGAATTTGTTTGAATGTCTTGAAAAAGACTGTGAGTGCAAGTTTTGCTTTATGCAATAAATGCTTCCAGGTGAGTTTAACTTGTATTGAGCCTGTAAACTTCTTTTGAGTTATGAAAATTATATTCACTAAACAACAGACAAACGGTCACTTCTGCAGAGTAAACTAGAGTTCCTCACCTGTGAATGGAGCGAGACAAAGACATTCGTAAGGTGGGAGATCTGTGAAGGCAGTTCTCTTGTTCACGCAGGTGCCTCCGTTTAAACAGGGCTGTTCATAGCATCCATCAACATTCTCGCAATATTGTCCTGAAAATTGTTTGTGGCACTGACAGCTAAATGAATCATCTTTAAATGTAGTTTTACATTGACCTTTACCTGAACACAGGCGAAGAAGAGGTGAGCTCTGGCAGTGCTGAGGCTTTACCAGAAGTGCAATGCGTAGGCCAAGCCTACACAGATGACTACTGCCTCTATGAACGACTGTGAAGTAATTCATACCAGATGTCAGCCACTTCGATTCCACTTGCAAAGTACCATTAATACTGTTGGCAAATACCAACTGCTCCTTTCTTGGCTCTAAAATCAAGCAGTTTTCAAACTCCTCTTTGGAGACATTGATTAGGTGGATACCATATTGTTGCAGCTTTCTGTCAGCAGAAACAAGCATCACATCTCCAAGTTGGAGGTCCAACGGGCAAAGCTGAGGAAAGTGATATGGCCCAGTTGTCCACAAGTATCCATTAGTTTCTGTTTGTCTGTTCCAGCACTGGGTCAAGCTGCTGCAGGTTTTCTCCATGAGGGTCCACCTCACGCTGATGTTCTTTGGTTGAGTATGCCATTCACGAGACGTGGCTCTGCGGCAGGTTACCTGGCCATAGATGGTGCCATCTATTACAAAGCTGAGCAGGAAGCCAATGATAACTAGGTCTGGGTTTCTCATGTTTGTCTTTCTTCAATCTTGACAGTTTCTTTATTTATCCACTTGATGCTTTTCTTCAGTCCGAAGCTTGTCTGTAAACAAATACATTCAATTCAAATTCATTAACAGCATGATTACAGCCTTTAAAATTAATAAAACAAATGTCTCTAAGAAACATAGCATATTTTCTAGCATTTTTCATTCATTCACTCACTCTCGTGTTGTTGTTTTTTTGAAGAATCGTTATGCTTCTGTCATACAATCGCCATTAGGGCCTGGTGTCGATACAGATTTACTGATTCGATTCAAATTCTGATTAATAATCTCTCAATAAGATTCTGGTACATTTGGCCACACTATTGGCCATCATATGATTCACTTGATTCAATAACCAGCTCATAAGAGTAATTTGTTCACAAATTGGACTACACTGTTCACATTCTATGTTTTTGCAATGAGCGCAGTAAGGACTCATTCCAGTTGTTCCTGTCTGATGTCACCGTTTGTCAAAATATCCCAAAAGCAAACAACAAACGGTGCTAATATACCCTCATGGTGTGCTGTAGCACTACAGAAAAATCACCTTTATATGTACCAAAATCTAAGCTGGCCCGACAATGATTAATTTTTTCTGAAACACAAAATTCACATTCAATAGAGACTAATCAGTCTGTAAAATCAAAATCAGTGGGTCGGGCGAGACTCGAAAAGAGAATTGCTTGTATGAGCACTTCTCCTGAGCTTCGTTACAGAAGCCGTTGGCAGTGCTGGCACCACGAAATCAACAATGTCACTAAAGAAGTGTGTTTCTGGTTGTGAGGGAAAGATAACCTTGTCCAGCTTCCCAAATAACCCAGCGTTAAACAGTGGATGCAGTTTGTTTCCGGAGCAGCAGTTTGTTTAGTTCTGTAAGTGTGTTTGTTTGTTCCCTGTCACGAGTCGAAACCGATGAGTGAAACTGCATCAAATGTATGTTTTGTTGGCAATCGGCACATAAGTGCCTATCATGTAAACACCACAAACATATATTGAATAGAGTTATCCAGGGAGGGATAATGGCAAGAATGTATTGGGCGTGTGTGTGTGTGTGTGTGTGTGTGTGTGTGTGTGTGTGTGTGTGTGTGTGTGTGTGTGCGCGCTCTCTTTAGCTCCGCCCACTGCACGGCGCCACTAGTTCGGCTGTTTTCTGAAAAAAACGGTACAGTGTATCTGTCTTTTATAAATATGATAAAACCAAAGACTCTTCGGAGATATGAAGGATGCAATACTACTCTATAGGTACTCACAATTTACATTAGATTGGCTAAAACTGTGTGTTCTTTGTACCTTTCCCACCCCTAAATGGTACATATTATACCTTAAAAGGTATATATCAGTACTTTAAGAGTGCGGATTAATACCTTAAAGGTACATATTAGTACCTTTTCGGTTTTGTACCTCAGGATACCGCCCCAGTGACAGCAATGTACCTTTTTTTTTCTGACAGTGTAGCTAACTTGTAAATTATGACACTATTAGGATTAAAAATTAACAATAGGACTAACCAAACTGTGCACTACACAGAAGCGCAGTCACATCAGGATGAGAACAGAATGAGTTTGAAAAACACTGTTACTATGAACTGTTATTGTATGGACAAGAGCTTTGGAACAATTATTAAAAACTATAATTTTTTTTTTTATTATTTATTTAATATTTACATAATAAATAAAAAAATCTGTTTTTGTCTTCCACAGAAAAAATAGCAGCATGCAAGTTTGAAATACCATGAAGGTGAGTAAATAATGACATTTTTATTATTCATTTAGCGTGTAGATATAGCTCATGTGGAGGAATAAAAAGCATCTGCAATAGTTGTGGAACTGGATAAATAAGGAACTCATGCACAGAATACAAAATGAGAAAACCTCCAACCAGTATGACATACATTGAGTGGCTCAAGCTTTAAATGTAGTTTCAGGGCTCCTTCACAACCCTGCAGAACCATGGATTTCTCCCACAGCTTGGCATCGTTCTGCCCCCGGGGAATCAACTTCAGTAAAATGGCCAGCTCTCTGCTCTACCTGCCTGCATGAGGCTAGTCAAACTAATGAGCAGTCACATTTGACTCTCCTTTCCTGTGTGCTCTCAATCTTGGACTGCTTGCCTGGAAGAAACGAGTGGCAAGGAGGGCAGTAACTGGCTGCTCCACTTGTCATAGTCACCTGAGGTTTTTGTCAGTTGTGTTGCACCCACTTTTGCTAGTTGTGTAGACTGAAATTAAACTGCATTTGCCTTCACTTTTAATTGATTTTTAACATTTGTAGCCAGTTTTGGTGTCCATTCACTGCCATTGTATGGACATTTCTCAAATATCTTCTTTTATGCTCCTCAGAAGAAAGTCATACCTATTTTGGAACAACATAAGGGTGAGTAAATGATGGCAGAATTCCATTTTTGAGTAACCTATCCCTTTAACGTAACAATAAGCTCAGATAGCCCCCACTAAAGGCCTTGGTGTCTGTAGCTCAATCATAGAAAGGACTTTAATGGTCTCTTACCACAGGAAGACAATTTCTACTTTTGATTTGCCATTACAGGATCTACAGTCTATACCTTTAGTGGAATTTAAATTGGTCTGAATTAAAGTCAATAGCAAAGACCTTTCAAAATAAACGTAAGACCACTCATCTAATCTAACTACATGTATTCATGTGTGCTATTACTGTAGGTATGTATAACCAATAATACAGTCACTTATCTCTTAGCTGGTGTTGCCCTATGCATGCAGAAATCGGATCACACCTTAACAAAATATAATGTTTCCATAAACCCAGGTATCTTGATACTGGTGTGGTATGTTGTAGCCTTGTGATAAAGTCACTGCCTAATTTACCTGACTAATGTAGTGAAGTCGAAAAGTATGTTTACCCCTTTTTCAACATAAATAAGCATATCTATACTGAAAGTATAAAAGCTTGGACAGTTCATAGGTAATATGTTTTTGAAATATTTCCTTCAACAAGAGGGCTCAGTTGTGCTCTGTGAAAGAAAATAAGCACACACCTACATTTAGTACCTGGTTTTTGCCCCTTTGGCATGAATATCTTCCAAACTCATAAACCTCAGTTGTGTTCCTTCTGATGGGCTTAGACAGCTATTTTGATCTTGGCATGATGGTACCATACTGTATACAAACCCGATTCCAAAAAAGTTGGGACACTGTACAAATTGTGAATAAAAAAGGAATGCAATAATTTACAAATCTCATAAACTTATATTTTATTCACAATAGAATATATATAACATATCAAATGTTGAAAGTGAGACATTTTGAAATGTCATGCCAAATATTGGCTCATTTTGGATTTCATGAGAGCTACACATTCCAAAAAAGTTGGGACAGGTAGCAATAAGAGGCCGGAAAAGTTAAATGTACATATAAGGAACAGCTGGAGGACCAATTTGCAACTTATCAGGACAATTGGCAACATGATTGGGTATAAAAAGAGCCTCTCAGAGTGGCAGTGTCTCTCAGAAGTCAAGATGGGCAGAGGATCACCAATTCCCCCAATGCTGCGGCCAAAAATAGTGAGCAATATCAGAAAGGAGTTTCTCAGATAAAAACTGCAAATAGTTTGAAGTTATCATCATCTACAGTGCATAATATCATCCAAAGATTCAGAGAATCTGGAACAATCTCTGTGCGTAAGGGTCAAGGCCAGAAAACCATACTGGATACCCGTGATCTTCGGGCCCTTAGACGGCACTGCATCACATACAGGAATGCTACTGTAATGGAAATCACAACATGGGCTCAAGAATACTTCCAGAAAACATTGTCGGTGAACACAATCCACTGTGCCATTCGCCGTTGCCGGCTAAAACTCTATAGGTCAAAAAAGAAGCCATATCTAAACATGATCCAGAAGCGCAGGCGTTTTCTCTGGGCCAAGGCTCATTTAAAATGGACTGTGGCAAAGTGGAAAACTGTTCTGTGGTCAGACCAATCAAAATTTGAAGTTCTTTTTGGAAAACTGGGACGCCATGTCATCCGGACTAAAGAGGACAAGGACAACCCAAGTTGTTATCAGCACTCAGTTCAGAAGCCTGCATCTCTGATGGTATGGGGTTGCATGAGTGCGTGTGGCATGGGCAGCTTACACATCTGGAAAGGCACCATCAATGCTGAAAGGTATATCCAAGTTCTAGAACAACATATGCTCCCATCCAGACGTCGTCTCTTTCAGGGAAGACCTTGCATTTTCCAACATGACAATGCCAGACCACATACTGCATCAATTACACCATCATGGCTGTGTAGAAGAAGGATCCGGGTACTGAAATGGCCAGCCTGCAGTCCAGATCTTTCACCCATAGAAAACATTTGGAGCATCATAAAGAGGAAGATGCGACAAAGAAGACCTAAGACAGTTGAGCAACTGGAAGCCTGCATTAGACAAGAATGGGACAACATTCCTATTCCTAAACTTGAGCAACTTGTCTCCTCAGTCCCCAGACGTTTGCAGACTGTTATAAAAAGAAGAGGGGATGCCACACAGTGGGAAACATGGCCTTGTCCCAACTTTTTTGAGATGTGTTGATGCCATAAAAATTTTAAATCAACTTATTTTTCCCTTAAAATTATACATTTTCATAAACATTTGATATGTCATCTATGTTGTATTCTGAATAAAATATTGAAATTTGAAACTTCCACATCATTGCATTCTGCTTTTATTCACAATTTGTACAGATTTTTGGAATCGGGTTTGTACTTCAATGCTGCTTATGTCCAAACTAACCCAGTTTATTGAGGTTCTACTTATTGTAATTTTATTAATTGGTGCATCGAATTCTAATTTTACACTGATAATGTAGCAAAATTTTCCTCACAAGATATGGGCCTTTCTGTTATTTTACAGTGTACAAATCATTACAAAATGTACATGTGTTAAATTAAATTATATTGCATTTTGTCTGTTGACACTTGTGAAATGCCAATCCAATTTCTGTGTTTTTTTTTTTTTAAATTCTGTGTTTTTTTGGTCACAGGAAACACTATAAAATGTCAAAGAGCTTGTCCCTATTTTTAATTCCCATTAGTAAATTGCAACTGTTATTACTTGAGTTGCTACTTGTTATTGCTAGTTACCAGTGCTATTAGGAGGAGGGATATTCTCATTTGAGAGTCTGGTTGGGGGAAATAAATCAAACACGCCCTTTAGTGCAAGATGAGTCATCAGTATTTTTGGTCCAATTTAGGAGTAATTTAGCATATAGAAGGATTCAACTGCAAAAACCTGTTGAGGTTTTCACAACTTTTTTTGTTTCTTGCACGCTCATATCTCACATCTGACCACGTGTGATGTTAGCAAAGCTTGAGCTTCCCTAAGGTAAAAACAGCAAGTGACAGTGCTAAATAAAATATTCCCTTTTTCTCTCACACACATTCTGCAACCTGATTCCTCCATGTCATCCACAAAAAGGAGTTAAATCAGACCGAGTTTCCCCACTCCCTCAGGTCCTGCTCAGACTTGTAAGGCAGATAAAAGAATAGTGTTATGTAGATATCTCTGTGGATTGAAAATTCCCATGTCTTTATCTGTGAATGTTGGTAAAAATAACCAATAAATGATGACTCGTTTTCATTGGATGTCATGTGAAACATTCTCATTGGATAAGCTGAATAACAGAGGAGGGGCTAAGAGGTATGTGATTGACAGTAACATCCTGATGCTGCGCAAAACAGCGAGAACTCTTCTGATTGGCTGTGATTTGTGATTGTGTTGCAACATGCACCATTTTTGGGTTTGGTTTGGACAGACTAATCTGTCAAGCCTGGTTAGACTTAGACATAATCCGGTTTGACATGCAAACACATATTTGCCCAGTTTCACAGATATGGTTTAGATTAAGCCAGGATTAGGACATTTAAGAAGCTTTTATAAATGTTTATTCACTGATGTGAATGTTACGTTCAAAACAAAAACAATGGCAGTGACATATTTTAAGATATTCCAGTGCAAGTTGCTTCCAGTTAAAACAGCTCAAACATGCATTTTAGTCTGGGACTATCTTAAGCCTTGTCTGTGAAACCTGTGGAAAGGGTCTAAATCGGTTTTATCTTAAGTTTGAACTGTACATTAGGGGGTTGCAATGGGATCCCACGGGATGCAACGCAAATCTTGTGAGAGCGGGCGCTTTCACCTTTGCTGTGGGTGGAAATGGGTGGTCAAAAATGTAGCAGGGTCCCTGGGATTTGTTGAGAAAAAAATGTAAGTGCCATGAAAGGTGCACGTTCAACAGAGAGCGCTTTCCTGTGCTTTCAAAACTTAATTTTGAGTATCCCTGCATATCCCAAGATATTCTCCATTTATTGTAACTAATAAAAAAAAAATCGATTGGGATTTAGGAATGATTGGTGGATTTCACATTGGGTCCCGGTGGGGGACCCAATGTGACAATGAGGTTAACAACCTGACAATGATAAATTGGATTTTAAAGAAACTGAGTGTCTATTCACACCAAGTGCAAATAGCGTGCCTTGTTGGCAAGTGTTATTTGCACTAGCTCCGCCTAACAATGCCTGGTTGGGCCAAACAAGATAATAAAAAAACCCTGGGTTCGAATCCTCTTTTTGCAGAGCTTGTTCTTATCCCTTTTCCCATCACATAACACATCGGAAAGGCATTTACTTTTAATAAAATGTTCTAAAAGTGGAAATAAAGTGGCTAACGAAATGTTTAATAATAATAAAAGCATTTATTGGGTAGGGTTAGTGGTAGGTGTAGGGAGGGTTTTTATTGTCTCATTAAGGCAGTATCCATTTAATAATTTTAATAAATATAATAATTTACACTGTTATTATTGCATCCTGTTAATGTACAATGATACTGAGGTGCAAATATTATGTATCTGTCAAATAATGTATAAATTACATGCAATTACTATTTACACATATTACAAAGAACTACTTTTATATGGTGTAAATAGAATATATCGCTATTTGCACTTAGTGTAAATATCATCTATTGCTAAGAAAATATGTTATTTTCACTTAATGTAAATAGAATCTAGTTGCTATTTACACTTGGTGTAAATAGCATCTACTGTACTTAGTGCAAATAGCTGCTGCCTTTAAGAAATTAACAGCAAAATCATTGGGTATATCTGTTAGACTGTTAAAACGAATCAAATACATTACCAACCTAACAAAACTCTGTCCATGAGTGTTGTCGAATTCATGAGACACGAATAACTTTGATTTAAAAGTTGGAGTTTTATAAGGCTAAAAACATGCCAAATGTGTTTGCCATTTGTGGTGCTTTACTTTAATTAAATGCAATGTTTTATGTCTGTTATTCTGAACTTTTAGCACAGACTAACTGTTTGTGTAAATTTCTTACGTTTGTAGGTGCGGATGGGAGTGGGAGGCAACGGTCAGAAATTCAGTTAAATGCTTTGTGAATGTCATTTGTGAAATGCTTTGCTTTAAGAGTGTGTGCTAGATTTCTCTCTCTCTCTCTCTCTCTCTCTCTCTCTCTCTCTCTCTCTCTCTTTTAAAAAAAAAAAAAATGCCACTTGGTTTGACATTTTGTAATCTGAGAGAAGCTACAGTGTCCAAATTCTCCTTGGAGCCACTGTACTGTGTGTATCCACACCATGGCAGAGAAAGGTAGCTAATCTTTCGAATCAGATTCATTCGATTTAAATACAAATTGACACAAGATTAGCACTGATTGTTCATTGAGCGGATCTGCATGTCAAACCCTTCTCTTGCCCCTGCATTTAACTCACAACCTTTTTTTTTTAAATATCTGTCAAGGAACTGTGTGTCCCCTCGACAGAGAAGCGATATCTATCCCAGAGCTGTGTGATCAAAGTGTATAGATGGAAGGCTGACAGATATAGAGAACTGAGAGTCTTCCTGTGCGTGGAGCCAGAGGCAAGACTGCACTATCACCACGTCGTCTACTGGCAGATGGATGCCACAGGGACATGAGAAAGCTCAGATTCAGCAGTTCAAAGCCAAGACACAATGAAAACAGCTTGAACACTGATGGTAGGAATGATGACATTATGCTCCAACTCAACAAAGGCAAGTGGAATGAGGCAACACACTGAAGCAAGACTATGAAGTAATGGACGCTGAACGAAATCGGTCAACTTCCGATTTCTAATTATGTTCCTTCGAGCTTTGGCATTTCAAAGTGTATCAGAAATTAACAGCCACTGCTGTGTAATGTAATTATGCAAATATCTCATCTTCTCCGAAAGTATGTGACTTTAATTAGAGCACAGGGTCTCCCGCCGAAGAGCGGACATGCTGGTTGGACACATCCTTAATCTGTTTGGACAGATATTATCTCACTGTACAGAAAGCATATTTTTCTATGGAGCTTGGACCAGTCGCTCTGGAAGTGGGGATGTTAATCATAGCGCAATCAGAAGCTAATTATTTCTGCTCCGAAGGAAAAAGGAGACCTGAAAAAGGGCACTTCTGTGCCAAAAGAGTGAAGTATTGCTTTACACTGAGAGGCTAAGTGCAAAAACAGGGTAAAAATAAAAAAATAAAAAAATAATTAATATATATATATATATATATATATATATATATATATATATATATATATATATATATATATATATATATATATATATATATATATACACACACACTCACTTAAGGGATTATTAGGAACACCTGTTCAATTTCTCATTTATGCAATTATCTAATCAACCAATCACATGGCAGTTGCTTCAATGCATTTAGGGGTGTGGTCTTGGTCAAGACAATCTCCTGAACTCCAAACTGAATGTCAGAATGGGAAAGAAAGGTGATTTAAGCAATTTTGAGCGTGGCATGGTTGTTGGTGCCAGACGGGCAGGTCTGAGTATTTCACAATCTGCTCAGTTACTGGGAATTTCACGCACAACCATTTCTAGGGTTTACAAAGAATGGTGTGAAAAGGGAAAAACATCCAGTATGCGGCAGTCCTGTGGGCGAAAATGCCTTGTTGATGCTAGAGGTCAGAGGAGAATGGGCCGACTGATTCAAGCTGATAGAAGAGCAACTTTGACTGAAATAGCCACTCGTTACAACTGAGGTATGCAGCAAAGCATTTGTGAAGCCACAACACACAAAACCTTGAGGCGGTCGGGCTACAACAGCAGAAGACCCCACCGGGTACCACTCATCTCCACTACAAATAGGAAAAAGAGGCTACAATTTGCACAAGCTCACCAAAATTGGACAGTTGAAGACTGGAAAAATGTTGCCTGGTCTGATGAGTCTCGATTTCTGTTGAGACATTCAGATGGTAGAGTCAGAATTTGGCGTAAACAGAATGAGAACATGGATCCATCATGCCTTGTTACCACTGTGCAGGCTGGTGCTGGTGGTGTAATGGTGTGGGGGATGTTTTCTTGGCACACTTTAGGCCCCTTAGTGCCAATTGGGCATCGTTTAAATGCCACGGCCTACCTGAGCATTGTTTCTGGCCATGTCCATCCCTTTATGACCACCATGTACCCATTCCCTGATGGCTACTTCCAGCAGGATAATGCACCATGTCACAAAGCTCGAATCATTTCAAATTGGTTTCTTGAACATGACAATGAGTTCACTGTACTAAAATGGCCCCCACAGTCACCAGATCTCAACCCAATAGAGCATCTTTGCGATGTGGTGGAACGGGAGCTTGGTGCCCTGGATGTGCATCCCACAAATCTCCATCAACTGCAAGATGCTATCCTATCAATATGGGCCAACATTTCTAAAGAATGCTTTCAGCACCTTGTTGAATCAATGCCACGTAGAATTAAGGCAGTTCTGAAGGCGAAAGGGGTCAAACACAGTATTAGTATGGTGTTTCTAATAATCCTTTAGGTGAGTATATATATATATATATATATATATATATATATATATATATATATATATATATATATATATATATAAACAGACAACAATCAATAGATGCATCTAAACCAGCTTCGGTGACCTTCATAACCTACAAAACCATTTATTAGTTACGAAAAAGAGAGGCCTTAAACAGTCCATAACATAGACTGTAAAAAGTAGTTTAAAAGTAGTTAGTTTTAGCGCTAAAATGCTTTGTGAAATACTCTTAGAGCAAAAATTTAGTACTGAAAGTCCTAAAATTAGGACTGAAAAAGTTTTCAGAAACGTGTTTTTGACGCGTGTAAAAAGAAACTTTTAAGAGTTTCTCCTAAATCGGCAAGTTAGGAGCTACTTTTAGCCTTAAGATGTTTTGTGAATACGGGCCCAGATCTACAGTTTAAAAGCGGGTATGTAGGATGCAGAATTAAAAAAAGTAAAGTAACAGACTATTTCAGACAATAAAATCTCATAGAGCTTTTTAAGCTGTGTACAAAAACTCAGCTCAGTACTTCAGGTTGAACTTAGGTTTTTTTTATAGATTATTATTATTATTTTTTATGTCTTATATTTTTCTACTTGACTGAATCTAAAAGCTGGTTTCTGTCTAAGAATAAAAAATAAAAGGTAACTGTACATTTATGTCTTTTATGTGCATTTATGTCACTGGGCAGTCTTTGTATGTCACAAAGTGACTATTATTGTGACTTTATTTTAGTGACACCGCAGTTGCCATACCCTTGCATTCAGACAAGCAGGGGAAATAAACAGCTCATGATGCTGCTCGTTAGTTATAAAAGCACATTTAAACAGCCTGAGCCTAACGCCGTGTCCTATCCTATGGTCCTAACCAGGCGCGATGTCCAATGTGACAAGGTTTCAGCGGCAAACCAGGCTCAACCCGAGATCGATCAATCAATCAAAAATCCCAGCCAATCAGACGAGCGTGTGTGTGGGCTCTCTCTACAAGGGCACTGACTGCATTTGCAACAAAATGAATATGTACAATATCGAATTCCTAAATCTTACACCATTTTAGCATGATTAAAAATACATACTGCGTGACTTTATCATAGAATACTCTTGTTTACTCACCTTGAGTTGACATTTTAAACATAGTTGTTTCGTTTAATTTATTTTCAAGATCTGAGCTGAATTATCCATTGTTGCTTTCAGTAAGGCTACGTCAATAAAAGGTCAAACTCACTTGAAATTCTTTTTACATTAAATAAAGTACATAATCTGCACTTGTCATACTTTGTATTTTGTTCCAGCCACAAAGCCTCGACGTGAATCGCCGTTGCGACTGGTTAGTACAAAAAACTCTGATTAACATGCAAGATCATTTTTTCTCACGTGGTTAGGACACAGTGAATTATAGGGCTGTTTCAGTATTTGCATTGATTTTGTATTGTTGTTAAGTCTGTTGTTAAGTTCTTTTAGTGGATTTTTGTCCACATTTTGTTTAGATATAATGTGATTATTTGGGAATGTCGTTGTTGTATGGCCAGAAGGACTCATGCCATACCCCAGGTTTTTGTGAAACGCCGCCACTGGGGAGATTGCTTGTGATGTTTCTCATTTATACTGTAAGTCACTTTGAATAAAAACCTCTGCTAAATGTAAATGTATAGATGAGTGGTTCTCAAATAAGTGATGTATCATTTGACACTCAATGACACTCATTTCATGACATGGTGTGCTCTGCTAAGAGGGAGATTAGCTAAATCTGTTGGGGGGCCTCCAGAACCATCGGTTGAGAATCATTGGCAGAGATCTTTAAGTAAATCATAAATACATTTAAAACAGACTCTCATCAGAATATTGCTATTCAAATTCAGTTCTAATTTCTCACCTCTGAATAATCTTCAATGCTCTCATTTTTTGTCCAGTGATCAAACCAGAAAAAAGAGCCTTGGCAAGTCAGAAAGAATGAATGCCACAAAAGTCCTGAAGATAAATCATGATTAACCTGCTATTTGAACAGCCTTGCAGCACTGGCAGTCTAAGCCCCTCTCAAGAGCTGAGTAGTAACCTTTTGACTAGATATGGACATGGATGGTGTTTCTGACACAAGTCCATTAAATTCAATACATGTGATGTATTGTAATTCATTTATGTGGGCCTTCTCATCCAGATGGTTTGCCTGGCCAACCATAGGCATTCTATATAGGGCTCTATTCAGATAATAGTACAATATCTGAAATGTTTAGAGCAAAATATCACATGCTGGGTTAATTCAAAAACCCATTTGCAAAACCCTGACTGACAGTTCATAAAGAAATTGCTATCAGCATTTTGATAGCAACAGAGAAGCCAATATCTGGGCGCTCTTTTACCACCTGATGCTCAAGCTAAACTGTGATAATCACATTTTCAGCCGGTATAAAATCACATTCCACATTAGCATGCAGCCGAATATTGCTTCAGCCCAAATTCTTAAGAGACTGAATCAGCAAAAACGTTACCTGGATCTTAAGAATGAAAGAAAGATTGCAGGTTAAAAAGGCGCTGAGGAGAACATGATGAAGTAGCTGTTAATGGCTATTCATGTGATCACACTATCGATTTTTGAATCAATCCAATTATCCAAATGCTTTTATATATGGTTAATCATTTCTTGAAGCACTCAAACTTGTGAATTTATTGTGTGCCTTCACACTACGCCCGGAGTAATGTTGAGGGTAAGCATATGCTTTAGGACTCCAATTCAGGCAATTCTTTGTTAAAAAGAAATGATGGCTATAAAGCCACTTCCTGCACAAAAATATTGACCCACATATTAAATGTTTTATAAAAGGCCTAGGCCAGGAATATGAGCTTTTCAGTTAATTCAGCGAATTTATCTTTCCCACTGACAGCCCATCAGCTCTATAAATATGATATATGACATGAGCGCAGTATTGATAAATCCACTTGGCACCCTGTGAAGATGCAAAATGATTCTGATGACTATTTTTAGTATGATTCACAATTTATGACCAACCTTTTAAGCTGATATCAGCCCTCAGCCATAGATTATAATGAGAAACATCTTCTCTATCAAATGAAATCTCTGAATTAATGCTTATTCTAGAATCCAGGTGATGGGCATGACAAAAAAAAAAAAAAAAAAAAAAGAGATATCACAAAGAAGCCATTAACTTACTTTACAAAGTTCCACTTCAGTCTGGAAGGATTTTGTTTGTCCCAGTGGGTTTTTGAACAGCACTCCAGGTGAATTCAAAGCACCGAAACTCGTTTAACATCTTTCCCTGACTGTCACAGTCCCGTCACGGCTTTGCGTGCTTAATCTGACTACTGAAGCGACCATCTGTTCTTTATTGTCTGTTCCCAGAACGACAAGTGCCTGCTCCTTAAGTTCATGCTGCAGACCAATGCTCGACATAAAGAGGTTAATAAATCCACGAAAACATTTTATGTAAACGATGTTGTAACAAACTGGAGTGTTTATTGTTATGTTTACCAGTGGGCGGAGGTTTTGTAGCATCAGCAGCATAAGTTGAGTCTGTTTCTATGGTTACCTGACGCTCCCGAGGATGCAGCTCTGCTCTTTCAGTGGTTCTGTGCATGAGAGGATGCTAGACCTTTAAAAACCCCTTTGCTGTGAAATGCAAATGCTTGCTGTAACTACATATAAAACAACAAAATAATATTATATAACAGAAAAGCATGCGGGCTGTTGTATTAAAACTTTTTCAAATGATTTATTCCCTTCAGAAAAGTTGTGTGGTGCATGAATGTTGCTAATAATACTTTAATGCAAACCCTAATGTGCTGTGTTTTGTTTATTGACATTTTCATGATTTGTTGTCTTACTGACAAGTAACATGGTTTGGAAATACAAATGTACTTTAGTTGTACTACACTCAAAAAAATGATACGCTGGATTTACTTAATTTTTTTTATGTCAACAGGTTCCACGTAATTAGGTTATGCTGAATTTAATTAACATTGTTTATTTCAGTAAACTTAATTTTTTACGTTAAGTTAATTCAATGCCATTTAGCATTGAATTAATCAGGTTAACATTCTTAATTTTGTTCAAAACTATTAAGTTGAATTACTCTAAAATTAATATAAAACCCAAACAAATAATCCAGTTTAACTGATTATTTTTATTTAGTGAAATACTATTTTTTACAACATTACAAAACCTTTTACAAGATCTTATTGGCTAGCTAGAGGATGGTTTTATTACATCCATGGCATGCCCATAATAGTTGTTTTTTTATTATTATTAAAACAACTTTAATTGTTATCAGCAGATCCTTACCCCAAGCACATGCTCTACACTTCACCACAATGGTAACCTCCAAAAACACTAACATAACACAAACTTTTAAATACCAACATAAAACATTAAACATTAAAAAGTCTCTCCATTTTCTCATCTTGTTAGAAATTTATCAAATAGCACTTTATTTAAACATTTACTCTCCGAATTCAGCCCCTTTGCAAAGCATGATGGGAAGTGAAAGTCCTGTTTGATTGGGTTACTTGACTGAAACATCCATCCATCCATCCATTATCTTCCGCTTATCCGGGGCCAGGTCGCAGGGGCAACAGTCTAAGCAGAGACGCCCAGACTTCCCTCTCCCTAGCCACTTCCTCCAGCTCTTCCGGGGGAACCCCGAGGCATTCCCAGGCCAGCCGGGAGACATAATCCCTCCAGCGTGTCCTAGGTCTTCCCCGGGGCCTCCTCCGGTGGGACATGCCCAAACACCTCCCGGAAGGTGTCCAGGAGGCATCCGAAATAGATGCCCGAGCCACCTCAACTGGCTCCTCTCGATGTGGAGGAGCAACGGCTCTACTCTGAGCTCCTCCCGAGTAACTGAGCTTCTCACCCTATCTCTAAGGGAGCGCCCAGCAACCCTGCGGAGAAAGCTCATTTCGGCCGCCTGTATCAGGGATCTTGTCCTTTCGGTCATGACCCACAGCTCATGACCATAGGTGAGAGTAGGAACGAGATTGACCGGTAAATCGAGAGCCGCCTTACAGCTCAGCTCCTTCTTCACCACGACAGACCGGTACATCGACCGCATTACTGCAGAAGCTGCACCGATCCGTCTGTCAATCTCCCATTCCATCCTTCCCTCACTCGTGAACAAGACCCCAAGATACCTGAACTCCTCCACCTGAGGCAAAAACTCTCCACCAACCTGAAGTGGGCAAGCCACCCTTTTCCGACTGAGAACCATGGCCTCGGATTTGGAGGTGCTGATTCTCATCCCGGCCGCTTCACACTCGGCTGCAAACTGCCCCAGTGCACGCTGAAGGTCCTGGTCTGAGGAGGCCAACATGACAACGTCATCCGCAAAAAGCAGCGACGAAATCATGTGGTTCCCCAAACCGACACCCTCCGGCCCTTGGCTGCGCCTAGAAATTCTGTCCATAAAAATTATGAACAGAACCGGTGACAAAGGGCAGCCCTGCCGGAGTCCAACATGCACCGGGAACAAGTCCGACTTGCTGCCGGCAATGCGGACCAAGCTCCTGCTCCGGTCGTACAGGGACCAAACAGCCCTAAGCAAGGGGCCCCGGACCCCATACTCCCAGAGCACCCTCCACAGGACGCCACGAGGGACACAGTTGAATGCCTTCTCCAAATCCACAAAACACATGTGGATTGGTTGGGCAAACTCCCATGAACCCTCCAGCACCCTGGAAAGGGTATAGAGCTGGTCCAGTGTTCCACGACCGGGACGAAAACCACACTGTTCCTCCTGAATCCGAGGTTCCACTATCGGCCGAATTCTCCTCTCCAGTACCCTGGCATAGACTTTCCCAGGGAGGCTGAGAAGTGTGATCCCCCTGTAGTTGGAACACACTCTCCGGTCCCCCTTCTTGAAAAGAGGGACCACCACCCCGGTCTGCCAGTCCAGAGGCACTGTCCCCAACTGCCACGCAATGCTGCAGAGGCGTGTCAGCCAAGACAGCCCCACAACATCCAGAGACTTGAGGTACTCAGGGTGGATCTCATCGACCCCCGGTGCCTTGCCACCGAGGAGCTTTTTAACTACCTCGATGACTTCAGCCCGGGTGATGGATGAATCCACCTCTGAGCCCTCAGCCACTGCTTCCTCATTGGAAGATGTGTTGGTGGGATTGAGGAGATCCTCAAAGTATTCCTTCCACCGTCCAATGATATCCCCAGTTGAGGTCAACAGCTGCCCATCTCCACTGTAAACAGTGTTGGTAGGGCACTGCTTCCCCCTCCTGAGGCGGCGAACGGTTTGCCAGAATCTCTTCGAGGCCAACCGATAGTCTTTCTCCATGGCCTCACCGAACTCCTCCCAGGCCCGATTTTTTGCCTCCACAACTCTCCGGGCTGCAGTCCGCTTGGCCTGCCTGTACCCGTCAGCTGCCTCAGGAGTCCCACAAGCCAACCAGGCCCGATAGGACTCCTTCTTCAGCTTGACGGCATCCCTTACTTCCGGTGTCCACCACCGGGTTCGGGGATTTCCGCCTCGACAGGCACCGGAGACCTTACGGCCACAGCTCCGAGCAGCTGCGTCTACAAGGGAGGTGAAGAACATGGTCCACTCGGATTCAATATCTCCAGACTCCCTCGGGTTCCGGTCGAAGCTCTGTCGGAGGTGGGAGTTGAAGATCTCTCTGACAGGGGGCTCGGCCAAACGTTCCCAACAGACCCTCACAGTACGTTTGGGTCTTCCGAGTCTGTCTAGCTTCCTCCCCCACCATTGGATCCAACTCACCACCAGGTGGTGATCAGTTGACAGCTCCGCCCCTCTCTTCACCCGAGTGTCCAAGACATACGGCCGGAGGTCAGATGAGACGACCACAAAGTCGATCATCGACCTCCGGTCTAGGGTGTCCTGGTGCCACGTGCACTGATGGACACCCTTATGCTTGAACATGGTGTTTGTTATGGATAAGCTGTGACTAGCACAGAAATCCAATAACAGAACACCACTCGGGTTCAGATCAGGGGGGGCGCTCCTCCCAATCACGCCCCTCCAGGTATCACTGTCACTGCCCACGCGTGTGCGTTGAAGTCCCCAGTAGAATGATGGAGTCTCCAGTTGGAGCACTTTCCAGCACCCTCCCAGAGACCCCATTAGGGCTGGTACTCTGCACTGCCGTTTGGCCCGTGAGGCACATACGACAGTGAGAGACCTATCCCCTACCCGAGGCGCAGGGAAGCGACCCTCTCATTCACCGGGTTGAACTCCAACACATGGCAGCTGAGCTGGGGGGCTATAAGCAAACCCACTCCAGCCCGCCGCCTCTCACCATGGGCAACTCCAGAGTGGTAGAGAGTCCAGCCTCTCTCAAGAAGTGTGGTTCCAGAGCCCAAGCTGTGCGTGGAAGTGAGCCCGACTATCTCTAGCCGGTACCTTTCAACCTCCCGCACAAGCTCAGGCTCCTTCCCCGCCAGCGAGGTGACATTCCATGTCCCTAAAGCCAGTTTCCGTGTCCAGAGATCGGGTTGTCGGGGGCCTAGCCTTCGACTGTTGCCCAATCCACTATGCACCGGCCCCATATGATCCCTCCTGCAGGTGGTGAGCCCACGGGAGGGTGGCCCCACATTGCTCATTCGGGCTGAGCCCGGCCGGGCCCCATGGGGGCAGGCCCGGCCACCAGGCGCTCGCATACGAGCCCCAACCCCGGGCCTGGCTCCAGGGTGGGGCCCCGGCTGCGCCATGCCGGGCGACGTCTCGGTCCTTGTTTTAATTAGACTCATATTGGGCTTGTGAACTGCTCTTAGTCTGGCCCATCACCAAGGACCTGTTTGCCTTAGGAGACCCTACCAGGGGCATATAGCCCCAGACAACATAGCTCCCAGGGTCATTCGGGTACTCAAACCCCTCCACCACGATAAGGTGACAGTTCAAGGAGAGGTGATTGAAACATGCTATTTCAAAATAAAAACATCAAGTTATGTCAAAGAGTAACGGTTTTAAGTCAGTTTAACATGAATCAATTACATTTGAACCAGAAACCTGATATAATGGTGTTAAATCAAGATGAATCGCTTAAATAAAGTGAACAGCATCATAAGTAAATTTTGAGTGTATCTCCACTAAATGCACTAGTTTTGTGAGGTGAACAAATCAGCTAGGCAAGTTTTAGAATAAAATTGTTCCCAATGCTTCTTATTGCTTAATTGGTGAAACTTTTTCGAGTTCTGATCGAATCTGACTAGTCCCGCTCACTGGGCAGTAAATGTTACCAAATAATGGGGATTTATGAGGCTATGTGAATTGTTTTATTTCAGTTTAATTTAAAATCAATAGGGGTATTGGCTCTCTTTAGTGTTGTTTATATTGTTTTGTTGTAAATTGTTATATGTTGCTGTTGGTGAACCTGGTGCACCCCTGTGCATTTCAATTCAATTTTCTCTTTGCATTTGCAATATTTATCAGAAGATTAGATATTGTCCTTAAAAGTTTAGGTCTTGTACTATATTAATAAACTACCTGTCACATGTGCACTCCTCTCACACTCCGAGTGCTAATAAGACACATCTTCTGCTCATTAACTGGATGTTTGGACTCCCATATAAGCACAGCATAGCCAGTCAGTCAGGCAGTGTTTGAAATTGCCCCCTACCCTTAAATATAGGGCACTATTTGAGGGGACAGCCATTGTGGTGTCCGATACCATAGTTCACTCATTCTATCCCATAATGCAGTGCAATAACGAGTGTATAACCGATACACACTGATAGTTTGCTAAGGTTCAAATGATTATTAAGCAGCAAACATAGAGTAAACTATGCAAAAAGCGGCAGACCTTCGACGCACTCAGTGTCCAGAATTCACTCACTAACTTTTTATTCACTCCTTCAAGTGGGCTATATTAGTGGAGTAATGTAGAGAATAGTGAATGAGGCTAGGGGCGATTTCAGACACAGCTTTAGGGTCTAGCCATTGTGTATGTTTTAAGGACTCACCTTCTTATCTGCGTTAATGCTTACCTGTCTTATATATAATTACTCTGGGGACTCTTGTTGGACAATTATCTGGGTCTCAACCTGTGGATATACTTTGTATGGACCGATTTAAAAAAAGGACATCAGTTTGACATAAAGTTAAGTGATTGTTTGATGCTTACCTTAGTTATTCAACGTTTGAGACTGTTCGAGTTCAACCCTTTTGAAAAGCTACTTGTATGGAAGGTAATCCTGTGTTTAAGTTTAATACTTACCTGAGGTCCTGAATGATCATTCTTCCTCTGCTGTTATACTTAGCTGAAGATCTGTGTATCCTTTGTTCTCACTGTAACGAGAGGTTCAGTATAAAGGAAAAAGGAGAGAGGCTGGAACTTGCAAACGATCAACATAACTTTCATATCATAAAACAAACAAACAAACACACAACAAGATGGAAGTAAAGCAGCAGCTCCTCACAAACGACTGCCGCACAAATATATAAACAAAATATAACATAAATAGTCTAGGCCTGATCCTCTCTTGTTCTTCACTGTTGTCATTCCTGTCACAGTCTCCCTTTTTGTCCTTCCGGACCTTCTCTGTGAGACTTGAGGCTCAGCATTTGCACCTCTGGTCTCACTCTTTTCCCATGGCTCTCTGCCCCACCTTGCTTGCCACATACCCCATCTCTCCTCGCAGGCCAGGAAGGATGAGGAGAGACAGAGATGAGAGAGGGGAGAGAGGGAAAAAAATTCTTGGTCCGATTCCCAAAATGCACTGTCATCCGATCCTTCACCGAATTCCCCCGCGATGCCTGGCGGTTGAGCTGGATAGCCCTAGGTGGAAGGCCCTCTAACTCCTCCGATGCCTGGTGAACGTCAATGCCAAGAGATGGGATGGGAGAGCTCCTGGGAAAACTAGGTTGCTGCTGAAAGAAGTGTTAGTGTAAGGGTGGTTTGCCTACAGTGGTTCAGGCTGCAGGGTTGCCGAATGACTAAAGAAATGTTATCAGCAAGATCGTAGAAAACTGTACATTTCCTGTCTTTTACCACCCACTGCTACTTATACCAACGACGGAAATAACCACAGTTACAATAGCAGAATATGTGGGAGAGCGTTTCAATAGTGTGATGATAATGTACTGCAATAGTTAACACTTCAAAGTTAATACTGGATCAAAACTAGTTAGCACATCATTTGTAATTGAAAGAATTTAATGACAAAATCTGGTTATGGTTACATTTAATTACAAAATAGATGTATGAGATGATAAAAATAAAAAGAAAACATATACCATTAATCATACCCAGCATGTATAGAATGTCACCTGAGAGATAGAGACAGAGAGAGAGACTTTAGAAATTAGAAGAGAGAAAGAGACAAAAAAAAAGAAGAGAGCAAAGAAGATAAGAGCCAAAGAGCAGACCCCAGGAAGAGAGAGAGCCAGAGCATAACAGAGAGGAGCCAAATAGCAGGCCCCAAGAAAAGAGAGAGTCCGAGAATAACAGAGTCAACATTTGCAATATTCCTTTATCCCTTCCTTGACCATGTGACTGAAACCCAAATGTGAGACATTCAAACTGACCAATCCGATAATTCAACTTCCCCCACTGTACTAAAGTTGTGACACACATTTTGGCCTACACATTCTGGGACTATCACCACCTCTGTCTTTAGAAATTCCAAATGTGGGGGTTCCCTTGTGGGGGTTGAAACAGTAAAGCAAATGTCTTTGTTCATTTTCAAATATCTGATTATTTTCAATCCTACATTAGTGAAGGTAGCAGGGGCTCACTCTGTGGTCTGTGTGGGTCCTAACGCCCCAGTATAGTGATGGGGACACTATACCATCAAAAAAGCACTGTCCTTCGGATGACACTTTAAACCGAGATCCTGAGTCTCTGTAGTCATTAAAAATCCCAGGATGTCCTTCAAAACAGAGTAGGGGAGTAACCTCTGCCCATTGGCCTCTGTCCATCATCATGGCCTCCTAATAATCCGCATGTATATATTGGCTTTATCACTGTCTCCTCTCCACCAATAAACTGGTGTGTGGTGGACTTTCTGGCACAATAGTTGGTGGTGGTTGTGGAGATTCCCCACTTCCACATTAAGTGATTTGAGTGCAAACAAAACCCTATATAAATGTAACAAATTATTATTATTTATTTTGGTACAAAAACAGTGCTAGTGTCTTGATGCCAAATTCAAAAATGTGGTAGTGCCAGCTGTTTTTTCTGTGTTGAGGCCCACATTGTGTAGAAGCAGGAAAATGTCAGCTCCCTATAATGCATTTCATAGGGAGAGATTATAATTTCTGGCCTCATGTAGCTGCAAAGGTCATTTTTGTTGATTTTTCAGAAGTGATCATCTTGGAATCTAGAACAGGCATAAAACTGAGCATGCAGACATCAAGTTGAAATGGTGAGAGATTATTGTTTTTTACAATTATATCTGGTCTTATAATATTCAACACTGTTATTTTCATATGTTAAGAGAATATATAATTTATTTAATGAGTGATTTAACAATGACATTCAAACTTCCAATCTGACTTTCAGAATTCTCTTATGAATAATGACATAACAAATGTTTCCGGGAGGACAAATTAAGTAGCTGTAACAATCAAAATGCATGGCGAGGACTTCTCCTTGATTATTGCTTCTGCTTGCTGTGAGATTTCATTTTATTAGCACTTCTAATATTCTTGTGAAAACTCTAAGTTTATCAAGACTGACATGTCCAGAATGTAATGGGATTTGCCTAAATTTTAGTCTCTTTAAAATCTCCTTCATCTCTGTCTGCTCCTTTGAACAATCACCTTCATGCTACCTTAAGCCTAACAATGACTGAATCAATAAAATGAAAATTGATTAACTGAGGTCATGTCCTAACAAAAAAAGTCTCTATATTATAGATCAGGCTCTGACTAATACCAACCATTCAATCTGTAAGGTCTCAATACAGATAATGAGAGAGAGAGGGAGAGAGAGAAGTGTGTATATATATAAAATTTCCTCAATTCTACAAACAATACCCTGTAATGACAACGTGAAGGACGTTTGTTTGAAGTCTTTGCAAAGAAAAAAAAAAAAGAAAGAAAAAGTAATTCAAAGCCTTTGCTCAATACTTTGTTGAAGCACCTTTTTGAGTCTTTTTGAGTATGATGCTTGGTACACCTATTTTTGGGAAGTTTCACCCATTCTTCTTTGCAGGACCTCTCAAGCTCCATCAGGTTGGATGGGGAGAATCAGTGCACAGCCGTTTTCAGATCTCTCCAGAGACGTTCAATCGAGTTCAAGTCTGGGCTCTGGCTGGGCCACTCAAGGACATTCACAGAGTTGTCCTGCAGCCACTCCTTTGTTATCTTGGCTGTGTGCTTGCCATTGCCATTCAGGCCAAATAGTTCAATCTTTGTTTCGTCAGACCAGAGAATTTTGTTTTTCATGGTCTGAGAGTCCTTCAGGTGTCTTTTGGCAAACTCCAGGCGGGCTGTCCTGTGCCTTTTACTGAGGGGTGGCTTCCTTCTAGCCACTCTACCATATAGGCCTGATTGGTGGAGTGCTGCAGAAATGGTTGTTTTTCTGGAAGGTTCTCCTCTCTCCACAGAGAAACGCTGGAGCTCTGTCAGAGTGAGCATCAGGTTCTTGGTCACCTCCCTGACTAAGGCCCTTCTCCCCCAATCGTTCAATTTGGCTGGACAGCCAGCTCTAAAAAGAGTCCTGGTCATTCCAAACTTCTTCCATTTATGGATGATGGAGGCCACTGTGCTCATTGGGACCTTCAATTCTGCAGTATTTTTTATGTACCCTTCCCCAGATCTGTGCATTGATATAATCCTGTCTCAGAGGTTACAAACCATGGACTTCATGGCTTGGTTTGTGCTCTGACATGCACTGTTAACTGTGGGACCTTATATAGACAGGTGTATGCCTTTCCAAATCATATCCAATCAACTGAATTTACCACAGGTGGACTCCAATCAAGTTGTAGAAACATCTTAAGGATAATCAGAGGAAAAAGGATGCGCCTGAGCTCAATTTTGAGTGTCACGGCAAAGGCTATGAATACTTATGTACATTTGATTTTTTTTGATTTTTAATAAATTTGCAAAGACTTCAAACAAACTTCTTTCACGTTGTCTTTATGGGGTATAGGGGCTAGATGACTGGGTCAGAGCATCTCCAAAACTGCAGCTCTTGTGGGGTGTTCCCAGTCTGCAGTGGTCAGTATATCTATCAAAAGTGGTCCAAGAAAGGAACAGTGGTGAACCAGCAGCTCATTGATGCATGTAGGGAGCGAAGACTGGACCATGTGGTCCGATCAAACAGACGAGCTACTGTAGCTCAAATTGCTCAAGAAGTTAATGCTGGTTCTGATAGAAAGGTGTCACAATACACAATGCATCACAGTTTGTTGCATATGCTGTCCATGCAAACCAGTCATGCCATGCTGACCCCTGTCCACTGCTGAAAGCGGCAACAGTGGGGACGTAAGCATCAGAACTGGACCACGGACCAATGGAAGAAAGTGTCCCAGTCTGATGAATCACATTTTCTTTTTTTCTCATCACGTGGATGGCAGGGTACATGTGCGTCGCCCACCTGGTCTCACAAGTCTCCACTCCCCGGGCCTCGGCCCCTGCTTCTACAGGATGTCTGCTTCCACATTCAGGCACCCCGGGATGTAAACTGCTCTGATTGAGTACGGTTTCCCTTGGGCCCACTGGAGGATCTGACGGGCCAGCATGTATAAGGGACGAGACTGTAAAAGCCTGACTGCCTGACTGGTAGAGGGACCCTCTCTATAGCCTCTTTTCGCAGGAGAGTCTGTACTTCTTAAGTTATAACCAGAGCCTGCTCGGGGCCCACCAGCATGGGCTGGACCCCGTTGAAACTGGGTGGACGATATCTGAACTGAATGGCGTACCCTTTCTTTATAATCTGCAGGACCCACTGAGATATATTCGGCAGATTCTCCCACTCTGCTACGAAATCTACTAAGGGTACCAGCCTCTTGAGGCTGGCCTCTGGAGTACTCTGTACCACGAGCGCAGCGCCCTGAAGCAGCAGACCGGCAGGGAACAACTGGCTGGACAGCACCACCTCCCTCCTCAGAGGGTGTGAGCCATCCTCGGATGACTCGCAAGGGCCCTCCACGCCCCGGCACTAGGGTGGGGTTGGTGGACTGACCCTGTGAGGGCACCGGAGGCTGACGGGCACCGTGTACTGAGGTGAACACCGCCTGCCCTTGGGGGGGACCACCCTCACAGCCCTGGGCCAGCTGGCGTCAGGGCTTCTTAGATGCAGCCTTCCTCGAAATAATGATGGTCCTCAGATCCGTCTTACCCTTAGAAGACTGCACCTGAGGGTGGCAGGAATCGCTCATCAAACCTGCTTTTAACCGAAGAGCGCTCATTCTGATGTTCACACAGCCAGTCAATGTTCAGCTTGGCCATAGCTCTGCTCAAAACCTCCACGAGCTCGTCACTAGCAGGGGTCTGAAGTGGCGAGTCTTCAGACCCTGCGTCGACACTACATATATCCGCCTCCTCAGAACTAGATAACTGACCCTAACCCTAACCCTAGCAGATGAAGTCAGAGAAAGGGCTGGGCCCGTCTCTGACCCCTCTGACAAAACCATCTGCGAACCCCACGACATGAGCCGCAGCTGAGCCTCGGCCACAGTGGGACCCGTGCCGCGAGGAATGCGAGCCGCGGCGCCCTCCTCGAAGAGCGCCTGGTGGGATCGCAGCACGCAAAGAGGCAGAGCCTCACAAAGTTCGCAGCTGGCCCCCTCGAGAGCCGACTGCGCGTGCTGCTCTCCCAGACAAACAACACACATTGAGTGTGTATCCCCACTCGTGATGTAGCGAGGGCAGGGAGGAACACACTTCTTGTAATGCTGTTCGCTCGCCATTATAATCTCTGAAGTGTCAGTAGTGTATGCTTTTTTTGTGTAATAAAAATAACAAAAGTCTGAACTCAGACACAAACACAGAATTGAAAAAGGACAATGATACACAGAGCGTTGCTGAAGACAACAGAAGCTGACGGCGTGTGTGTCTGCCGGTGTGCTTTATAGTTTCCGGTCTATGACGTCACCCGCCTATGACGTTCCGTCTCTCCACTGGACTGATTACACACGTGCTTCACGACGCAATCACGCAGAAGCGTTCTCATTGCAGTGACACAGCGGGAGTTGCCTTGAAAGGGAACAACATTTTCACTGCGGTGAAAAGCTTTGCTCTCCCGCTGCCACACACAAAGCGAGGCATGCACCTTGGGGTGTGGTCTAATAGCTCTTACACAATTATATATTATAAAAAAGACTAATATCTAGACCATTCTGCCATGAGGTACAGTAATATCTCTTGTCACTGTAAACAAGTTGATGCCCATTTTAGGCATCTAGAGCTGAACAACTCTGTCTGCAACTGGACTTACTAACAAACAGACCTGTGAAGAACAGCAAATTAGCAACTGCACTGACTGTGAACACTGGGTACCCCAAGCGCTCCAGAAAGTACTCACTGTTCACACATGACTGTTCAACCAATTATAGCAGTAACCGTATAATTACATCACGTAATCACGTTTACTGTGATTGGACTAACAACTGAAAAAAATCAAGCTCCATACACATGAGAGTCAATGTGAAGGTTTTGATTGAATGTGGGCTCAGCAGCAACCTGTCCCTGAATGACAATAAATACTAGAGAACACATGCATAGGCCTACTTAATAAAATATTTATTATATAAGTATATATTTTTTCTTTAAAGTAACTTAATATGTTTTACCCTTAGCTAACACACACACACACACACCATAGGCGTACATGTTTTTTCTATCCCCTTACACTAACCCTACCCCTAAACCTACCCATCACACAAAACTTTCTGCATTTTTACATTTTCAAAAAAACATAATTTAGTATGTTTATTAATCCACAATGTAGGTGATCGCAGGTTTTACTATTAATAATAATATAAACCTGTGTACACACACACACACACACACACACACACACACACACTCTTGTTTCTTTTGTATGTCTCTTTTGGTTATATAGGTTACATCTATGATTTACATAGATTATTTGAAAACACTCCTCAAACCCAGTGAATGCAATTCCTGTGAACACATGTGCTCACAATAGAAAGAACATAGGCAGGGTTTGCTGAGGAAAGCCAGTCAGTGGACCAGCACAGCCGACAGGCATCAATTTGTTTCTAGATGTGATTACAAGCTCTACTGCACATTTGGGGCCACCTCAAAGAATTAAATATCTTGAAATATATCTGCGATTCATGCATGGATGAATGAAACGGATAAATTGACACGTAAACTGTGTCAAATTGGGCAATTCGGTGATTGGGCAATTAATTTAATGAAACTCATTTTATTCCTCTGTGACTTGAAAACACCATCTCTGGGTTTATGATGTAAATATTTGTTTTGACCCAATTGAGATTATGTATTCTATTTGATCATGTTATTTGCAGTCGTGTTCACATTTGTTTGTTTATTGGAGCGCTGGGATAAACAACATTTCTGATTGCAAACGCTCCTTTAACCAGCATAGGGGGAGGGTTTCGTTTTACAGAGCATGTAAAAAATAAATAACTTTATTTCTAGGGCACTTGGCAATGCTCAGCTTTAGCACTATGGGTTTTCCTTCAGTTTTAGGCTAGATTAACGAGTTGCCCTTTTGCTTTGAACGTTACCCATATTTCTAATCCCTGCAGCATGGGGAATCTTCATTAGAGAGAGAAATACTGACCTTCAAGTGTCTTTATGAGAATGTATAGCAGTGTAAAGTAAACATTTATCCATGTGACTCCTCAAACTAGCATCATCATTTGGACCTTAAAATGCCTCTTACCACCTTTTTCATCATATCAGAGTTCAGGTACCATAGCTCTGCTAGAATGGAGGGAGATGCTAAATGTCAGGCCTACAAGGATATTGGTATATTCTCAACAGTGTTGGAGTGTAATTGGTCTCAGCCTCAGACACCATGCACACGGACCGCCTTCGGTCTGTTTGCTAAAACGTCTGATGCACATGGCACACAAAAATGGAAAAATTTTCATGAAGGCAAAAGTCTGATTGACTACAGGTTTTCTTGGAGCTTAATGTGTGGCGATCTTTAATGGTAAACCAGGAAACATCCGTTTTTAAAAGTTCTGGTACTGCAGCAATTAACATAAAAGTACAGACTCTTATAGCACACGGGTCTGTTATTGTTATTGAATGTGCCTCTAAACATGATGGTGAACTGTGATTGGCCACTTTACATGTCCGAAAGAGTGTATTTACAAGTTGAATGGAAACTTGGGATTTTCTTTAAACCCAGAGTTTACAAGTTTACAGTGGCTTCATAAATGTATGTCTTCAACTAACTTGGAAGATTTGGTGTTTGGGCTCTAACCTGCCCTTGTGAGAGATTCTCACCGAGCCTCATTTTCTTTTTTCTTTTTAAGAAATTAATTGACGTCATCACACGGAGCTTGTCTTCTTTCACATCATTGCCCAGGCCAAGTGCTTTGTTGTCATCATCGTGCATTTGGTTTGGTAGAACCATGATCTTTTCTTTGGTTCCCACGGGCTCATGTTCTGACTCACCCCTCCCACTTTGACCTGAAAAGACCAATGGCTTGAGAAGAAATCCTCCTGCTTTTAAGATCAACTCCACATTTGTCACAATGCACTTCAGCTTGTAGAGGTCATTGTGAGACGTGAGAATGTCGTCAACATAGCCGTCTTGATAGAGCACTCTACGCTCTTCTTCAGGATGAGAAAAGGATGGTAAATTAGCAGTTTCACGCATTGCCAGCTGTGCGATGCATCCTGCTGGTTTGTCCCCAATGTTGACTCTTGTGACCGCATATTCCCCTAGCTTCTCATCTTCAAAGTCTCGCCAAAGGAACCTGTGCAAGTGCATTTCATGGTCTTCCAACCAAACAGAATTATACATCTTCTTGATGTCTCCTAATGCACCATGCACACCGCTTCTAAATCTCAGCAGGACAGCATGTATTGGATTAAGAAAGTCAGGACCTTTTACTAGTAAATCATTCATGCTGACACCCCTGAATCTTTGGCTGCTGTTCCAAACAAGCCTCACTGGTGTTGTGACTGAGTGAGGGTTCGGAGCAATAAGATGGCTTACGTACCACACGGGCCCACTCCAGTTAGCGATTGTGTCTTTGGTTAACTTTACTGCAGTCCCTCTGTCCAGCATTTCATGCACTTGAGCACTGTAGGCAGCCTTCCACTCGGGCTCTTTGGATAGTTGTTTCTCCATCCTCAAGAATGCAGCCTCAGCTGCTCTCCTATTGTTCGGCAAGGAATCTGGATCCTCCTGCCAAGGATATTTGGCGATGCGCCAATGCCAATGTGTCTCTTTGCTGTGGTTGTCCTCTGTGACATAAGTGAGGCCCTCTCTTACCATTTCGAGTTACCTCTCCTCAGCGAAAGTCATATATTTCCACAGCGACACCCGCCACATTTAGGTTCACATGCTGCACCAATGGAATCCCACCTCCACCACTCCAGAAAGTCTCGGATGCTGGTTGCAGTGCTTGATTCATGAAATCTGGCCATTGATTTACTTGGTGAATGGTACTCTGTTACTTCATACTTCACAGCTGCCATTGTCATCAATCTTGCAAAGTGCGTTTTAGATCTATGGGCTGATACAGCTACCTCTTGGAAGAGCTCTGGGTGGGCTCCTCCAACCGTCTTTCCCAGTGGTCCATCCCACAGCACAAGGTCTCCAACCACTCTGACTCTCTGTGAAGCTAGCTGCCCTTCTCAATGACTTATTAGCAGTTTGGCCACCTTAGGCCTCACAAGTTCAATGAGAGGAACATCTGAAAAGAAATTTTGTAGTCGCTCAGGTGGCACCATTTTGTGAATCTCAGCAATGCTTTCTAATCCATAGCAGGACAACTGATGTGACTTGAGAGTGCCCTGGGAAGTTTTTACTCTGACCTTTAGAAGATACCTTTTGGTCTTTACATGAATTTTCATTCTGCAGACTCCATGAATGACAAGAGTAATTCTTTCACCTTTTAGGTTCAGACGGCTTGCAGCACAGTGTGTTATGTAGTGTCTGATGCTAAATCAATTAATGTCCCAATTTTCTGTCCAGCATTAGCTGTCACATTGAGAAGCATCATGATCACAGGCAGTTCCAGCAACCCACCTTCTGCCAGTAGACTTGGCTGATCTTTCGTCACATTGAACACTCTTGCTGCAGTGTTTGAGAACACACTTCGGCATTGCTGTGCTACGTCTGGTGGAAGTCTACTGAGGAAGTCCTCTTGATCTTTAGTGTAGCCTTCCTGCCATTTTGTCCTCCATGACAAAGTTTCCCTTTTTCCTGAATAGCATTGCTTTCCCTTCTTTCAGCATTTGGGCATACGTGATAATGATGCTCAGGAATGCTGTCCTCCTCACAGCTTTGGTTTTTGCATAGAAAGTTGGATTTGCAGAATGAATGGTCCCTGTGGACTTCAAGACACCTTTTTCAAGCTCCTAGTTTTCCTACTGCAGCCTTCTTGTCTGTTAGCTTCAGTGACCGGGACACGTCCAGAGACATGGATGAGCCATTCCTTCTTGAGGGACTCAGGAAGTTTTCCTTCAGTTGACTTCATCACTAACGGATTTTTAATAGCACCAGTATTTCCAAGGTCACTCAAATCTCCAAGTGCCTTTTCTACCGCTTTGAATTAATTCAACTGTTTTCCGTGGCTGGTGACTTCTGATAGCAGGGATTCTTTGCAAGTCCTCCACTATTTCAATTGCAATAGCTGTCACATTACCATAGCGATTTTCCAAGACACGGAAAATGTCTTCTGCTGTATTAAGTGGTGAGCCGGAGATCTCTTACAATCCTCTCATCGAGACTGTCTAGCAGCTGAATCTTCTT
Source organism: Paracanthobrama guichenoti (assembly GCA_018749465.1). Classification (NCBI taxonomy): domain Eukaryota; kingdom Metazoa; phylum Chordata; class Actinopteri; order Cypriniformes; family Gobionidae; genus Paracanthobrama; species Paracanthobrama guichenoti. Next base: position 20,018,438 of record CM031955.1, on the reverse strand, counting down.
CACCTCCTTGGAATCAGTAGGTTCGCCCTGCTTCTGGAGTGCTTCCCAGTCTCTCTTCCACCTGTGAAAGTTCTGTTTGTTACCAGTGAACCTTGAGAGGGATGTGGGCTTTAGCTTTATTGATGCCTTGGTGCAGTTGGAGATCATTGGTGGAGGCGTTGTCCTCTCTGCAACCTCCTCTTCTCCTCTTGCCCTGATGAAATCTGCTTTCCTCAAGACTAATCTGGTCATGTTGAGCTCGAGACCTCTCAGGCTTTGGCGGAAGTTTTTCTGATCGCCTTCTGGGATGCACTGCTGCCATCTGCTGTGCAGATCTTTTGCAGTCTTTGCTAAACTTTGAAGGTGCTTGAGGATGAAGTTGTATGCTTCGTGATTGCCATCTGGAACTACTGCTGCGACATGTTCACTCTCAGCTTCAGCAACATGCAGTGCTGTGGACAGTTCAATGTCTTCATACCTAGCCCAGAGAGTTTCTTGAAGAAGACATTTAATTTCATTTAATTTGAACTCACACTCACCCGCAGTTTTCTCAAGGTCGGCTTTTTGCTGTTCTTTTAACACAGTTAACTTATCTGCGTCCAGCTCCACCTCTAACTCTGTGAAGATGCCTGCTTCAAGATCGTCATTTGCTTCCATGACTTTCTCTGCTTGCTTTGTGAGTTTACTCAAACTGTCCTGAAGATCCTCTTCTGTCATCTCTTTGTAGGCTCTGCTTACGGAGTTGACTAGTCACGTGAATGCTCTTTTCTCTACTGTCCTTTCTGCTTTCAGCTGCTCGAGGGACTTCCCGATCGCCCGCTCTGCCATCTTGAATTCGTGGGGAAGGAGAATTTAATTCTTCAAATGAAACCTCTTTGAGTTTCACAGGTTTCCAGTTCCTATTGGTTTCTCCAGCTTGATCTCCCGTTTTTTCACTGTTGTAAGGAGCGGTTTTACTGCTAAGACAAAAGCTGAGATCCAACACCCTGCAATAAAACAATAAAACTCAATCTGAAGAGAAGATCTCACAGAGAAACTGTAGGACACCGCCCTGACCAAAACCCTCTCTACCTCCCTTTCCCCCCTTCCCCCTGATTCAAGTCCCAAAATGCAGATATACTACATATGATTTATCTTGTGAATCTATTGTTTTATCCCTTTCATGTCTGGTGTCTTTTTAAAGGTCACAGTGCGATTGGTAAAATGGTCTCAACATCACTGAAGTCACTGGTAGGGTTAGAAAGATTGAAACATATGAGAATTGTGTTCTCCTTTTTTGAGAGGCCTCTCCGAAGATATCTGATCCTCTCCCCCAAACTAGGTGTTTGTGTTGCAAATATTTACAACCCTTTGTTCTGGTCTTGTATTTAAGGAAGGGTAGCAGGGCTGCCATTTGGGAACATTCTGTAGACAGAGCCCCCATGCAGTGTTGTGTCAGTGTCCTAAGAGGCACTCACACACACTGTATGTATTGTGCCAGATATTACTCTTTGAAACTATTTTCATATTACTTGGTAATTGTATTTTATATTCTTATGCTGAAAGTTGTGTACCATGGATTCATGTTTAATTATGTTATTTAAGTTCTGTCTGGCCAAAATAAACCTTTGTCTTGATTTACCTTGTATTATTCTGAAACCATTTCTTCTAGTATTGATCAATGTGGAGTCCTTTATTTCCGCAATTCTTTTGCCAGAATAGATCAAACCGAGGACCCCTGACTGAAGCATGGAGCGCAGCATGCGGGATAATCTGATTTCTGACTATTACTGTATTAGCAAGTTGCAGCTTTCGTGACTATTACTAAAATTACACTTTTTGTTGAGTAAGCATGTGCGACCACTTAAAGGTAAAATATTCACTCTGCAATCCTCTGACTAATATCAGAACTGGCTAGGTTGTGATCGTGGGTGGGCGAAACTGGACGCTTCGTTCCTGTGCGATATCGGGTCCCTTGATGAACGAATATTTGAAATTAAGAGATACTAAGAAAAATCAACGATCCAAATTAAACCACAACTAAAATTATGATCAGCTGTTAAGTTACAATTGTAACAAATGTAACAAAGTTACAAAGAATTGGAGTCAGATAAAATTATTCATGGAGTCAGATTTAAAATTCGATGGTCATAAATTAAGTGAATCCAACAGAAGTGCTGAAAAGGCATACACACAGAAATCCTTCAACCAGGCCGTTAGATTCCGTTTTTGGGCTAACGGATGGACCTTACACTGTCAAGCTTTCTGTTGCACAATTTCTGTTGCAGTCACATCATCAAAAGAGGTCTTAACTGGATTCCACTCTTCTTTTTATTGAATGTATTAGGTTGGTAAGTTCAAAGAGTATTGACAGAAGAAAGGTGAAAACCTTCAACAGAAACAAAAATACAAATATGTAAATCAATTTAAATAAAGCTGTGTTGTCAGTTATTTCGATCTCTTTTGAAATACAGTACTCAAATGATATTCAACAAGCTTAAACACTTTCTGAGTACAAACTTTAACATACACAATTTAAAAAAAAAAATTAACCTGAATACAAAATTTCAGTGTGTATATGAAAATCACATAAGCTACGTTATTTTAACGATCTGCTTAATCACATGTGAACTTCAGAATTTAATACTTTTAACAGCACTTTATCCGCAATTAAATCAAACACAAATAAAGACTCACAAATCAAAACCAGTAATATAATAATATTAATATCTGCTACACAACCTATATTCTGCACAAACACAAACAGACTTGCTGCGTCAACACTGATTAGGCACCTGCCGCTTCACCAGCGTAACTTTCTTCCATTCACAGAAAACGGACGATTAAAGTTCTCTTACCGGCTGCCACTCTGTGATTTGATGATGTATTAGATGTCTGTGCACCTTCTCAGTGTCCCGCCGTTTAGATTTCAGTCTTGCTGTTCAGATTATGGCAGAGAGTTTGTGTCTGCTTCCACTTTGTTTCCTTTTTCTTTCCTATTTTCCGCCTTCTTTGCTCTGATTGGCTGAGAGACTACTTTAGATAATTTGCATTTATTTATATTTTATTTGTTTATATTTTATTTAAAAAACTTATATTTAGAATTTTGACTTGACAATGTATTTAAAATATAAAAAAGCAAAACACACCAGATTCACGTTCTTAGTTCTTCATTTTATAAACCCCAATGCTCAAAATAAATTACTTTTAGGAGTATATTGAACATTCTTTTGAGTTCACAAAACTGACAAATTTTAAGTAATCTGAATTGTTTCATTGTTTTGGGTTTTATGATCTTATTTCCTTTTGATTTAGACAAACTTAAATTTAACTGAATCTGGGCTGGGATTTTCTGGGCTTGGGGTGAGGAAATGCTAAAAATAGGTGTCAAATTATTATTATTATTATTATTTTTATTTTTTTGTACAAGATTAATGTTAAACTGAGATTTAGTAGTGTTTAATGTTTAGCTATGCTAATTTAGAAGAGTTTCTGTTATTTGGGGTTTTGAGGAGTTACAATCATGGTGACAGGTGGATCATGATCTTAATTTGAGAACAGGTGTTCTGCAGTATACAATGAATGCAGTACTCATTAAACAATTGCTATGCTAATGCTATCAAAGCATTGTTACCAATTAGTATGTCAGCATTTATTGAATTAGCTAGATAAAGCTAGCCAAGTTTCCACTACTAAAAATATAAGTTGTTATTACAGGATAATTTTAAGTGAAATGTATGAGTTTTGAGTTAGCTTACTTAAACATTTTGAGTTAAGAGCAATTAAAATGCACATAAAATAAACAAAGTTTGATGTAACTAATTGCCTCAATTTTTTTTTTGAGTTTTGCCAACTTATTCAGATTTACACTGTAGAAGTAGAGATAAGAGAAGGTACGCCACCACCTTGCTCTGACAAAAGTGACTTAAACACATATGACGTTATAAACACAACTTCCCACCTCATAAATACAAACTTCTTAAGAGGACTTGAACGCACCAATAGAGCTCAGACCTTGTGTCGAGGTAATATTTAAACGCTTGCCTAAAATCTCCACCTCCATATTAGACAATAATAATTTTACAAAATGAATATTACTATTTAATATTTAGTTTCTAAAATCACCTTTTCTACTATATTATATATTATGGTGTTAATAGCTTAGTTAGTTACATTTATCTGGCCAAATATGCTGCTTAATACTGTCACACTACTTGAGATCCCATGACATTTAATTTAATCTCCTATATTTTATGTTGAAAACAGTGATTGTTTGCTTACAGTGTTAATTAATGCAAAACATGTTCGGATATCTGAGATTGTATTCAAATGTTCATTATCACTTAAAACCATAGAGATACATATTCTGGCAAAACAAGGCAAGAATGCATCCATCAGGGATACTAGAAACACAAGCCTATTATCTGCAATAGTTGTTATACATTTAATTAAGAAAATAACAGAGTAGCTTGTGAGTTGTATATTGCCATCAGCGGCAATGCCAATCCTTTGGAGAGATTTTAATAAATCAAGTGGTCAATCTTTTAGTCAATTCTTTCAGTCAATCAAGTTGACCTGAAGCATTTCAAAATCTTTTTTTCATGTCTTTTCAGTTGATGGCAGGTGCCATCTTGGGAATTTCTAGTTGCTGCATTATGTATTTAATTAATAATAATAAAATCAACATGTAAATGAGCTGTCTCGGATATTATAAGGCCTGCAATACAGAGAGTGATACTAATCAGCTACCAGCTTCATCAGTTGTTTAATTTTCTCAGCACACTATTTCTTATTAGTTTGAAAATGTTAAAATCACATTAATGTTTATTGCTGTGCATCCAGGCAATTAATGTATAACTGTGATAAACCAGTACAATTACCCATACTATCAGTGACTACTATCATGATGCTTCGAAAGACACCGTCATCTTCTTTTAAAATTCATAAGGCAGAGTGATTTCATCCCTGAACCTCCTACATACATGGAAACGATTGTGGACAATTTAATGTTCTTGAAACACTTACTGCATATTGCTCATAATGGCAGAGGAAATTTGAATGCAGAACACAGTTACTCAGAATTGTCCTTCTTGGTAAATCATGACTGATCTAATTGTCTTGCATTATAGTGTGCAATAAACCCATAAAAGATTTTGCAGTTACATCCCAGCAATAAAACGGTCAATGTGAACAATTTCCCCACTAAACAGAGATTGTATGAGATATTACACACTCTGCTGACCCTTTTATTGTACCTTGTAATTAGCACAATGCTAAGTGTATATTATATTGTCAACATGTGATGATTAATTAGCAGAAGGTTAAACACAACATTGCTTGACTTTACTATTAATGCTAATAAGATTACTTCTTTGTGGCATGATCCGTGTTTATGAGAGAATGAAATGACCATCTGTCTCAACGCAGACCTGCTTAAGTATTCTTAGTGGACAGATCATGATCACCTGGGAATTGTATTAGACAAATTCTCAAAATTTAAAAAAATAAATAAAATAAATAATAATAATGTAGGGCTTTCAATCAATTTTTAGTTTTAATATTGTTTCATAAATGCTGAGAAAAGCTGCCAAATTTAAGATACTTTTATGTTACTGTGGCAGATGAAAGCATTGAATAATCATTGCAAAAGTGGTTTTAAAAGTAAATGTATTGTTTGTTTTATTTCCATCGAAAAGCTGGCACACTGTTGCTCACAGGCACACTTTTTATTCTCACCAAACAGAAAAGAAAAAAAAATGCCTGACAGTGTGTAGACATTATGTGTTTTTTTTTAAGATACCCCTTTCTTTTATACTGTTTTATTTCCATATAACAGAACATAAGCCTGTCACTGCATGGGCTACAGTTCACAGCAATAGATTTTGCAATCAAGGCTTTGTATTTCCAACCCAGGACCCACCCCAAGCATAGTTTGGATTTGAGGCCTTAGCCCAAAGTGCTGGGCCATCAGAAAAGATGGTTGGATAAGCTCCTGTGGAGTTTTGTTGGAAGATTTGTTATTACCATAGGTTCAACTTCTTTGGCTGGGACAAGCAAATCTTTCTCAACGGACGTTTCATTTTTGAAGGCAAACAACTGATTAAAAAACTGAACTTTAACAAACAGGGTATTGCGTGCTATAAATACTGTTGCCACTTATGACAATTGCTTGTGGTGTTCCTCTTGCGAGGATATGTGCACTTCATTGCTGTTTCTTAATTGCCCTAACACTGTCAGAACAAAAGTGCTAAAATGATACCTTTAGGGTAACAGCTTGTCACTGGGACAGTACCCTTAAAAGGACATCTTTGTACCTTTTTTACCCCTAAAAGATTCATTAGTAGTACTTTAAGGTACGTATTGCTACTTTAAAGCCTGGGATACACTGCACAATTTTAGCAATCCTATAAAATCATTACAAATCACACTGTGCGACATGGATCTATTAAACTTACGACATGTATGTACACTGTATGATGATGACACCTATTGACTCGTAGGCTACGATGCAAGTTTCTATAGAAGAATAAAACGTCATCAGCGTGCGCTAGTGGGAAACAAAAAGACCATGATGAATCACACTTTGGCTATTATAGTTTGTATGTGTGCTTAAAAAAATGGGATGCGACAAAATAGGAAGGGAAAAGAGCTTGAGGTAAGCAGTTTTAAGTTTTAGCGCCATGTCGCAGTGATATCATGTCACATTTTTATTGGCAGGCCAGTAGACGTAGATCGTAGGAGCAAACACACTGTTTGGTGATCATGCTGAATTTCTGACACTGTCAGAAAATTGTCGTAGGCTATTTTTGGTCTTTGGTCCGTCTTTGAAACTCTCTCACTAACATAGGGCCAATGATTAGGAGCCACACTCACAGAAAGCGTCACTATTGTTTCACGAGGGCAATCTTTCGTCTGGGACAGCCATAAATCGTGCAGTATATCCTGGGCTTTAGGTACTAATATGCAACTTTTAAGGGTAAAAAAAAATATACAAAGATGTCCTTTTCAGAGTACTGCCCCAGTGACAAGCTGTTGTACACCTAAAGGTACAATTTTCTTACAAAAATTCTGAGAGTGCATATCGCTAGAAAGGTAGGCCTATACGGAACACAATCTAGCTCACATTTTGAATTCATTTATGACTGAAATGTGGCCGGTATATGTTAACAATCAAAGTATTACAACAATTATATTATTATATAAATTATTATAAAAAGAAAAGCATGTTGTCATGTCACCATCAGTGTCCAAATGTGTAGTGAGCCAGGGTCCTTACTGTCCTTACCAGTGTCCAAATTCATGTACATGATATACTGATTCATGACTATGATTTATATAATTGTATATTCATTATCAATTATATTATACCTAATAATATAATCCTAATAATTAGGATTTGCTGCAGACTATTGCTAGTCAGAGACAGGTGGTAGACATATTAAGGGATATTAAAGCATTTTAGTGGACAACAATTTAGACACTTGACAGCAAGATGAGTCATCAATATTTTTAGTCTGTTTTCCCAGAAGAGAAAGACTCAGTTTTAAATAGTTCAGTTTTTCAATTTATTTTTAGCTGCAATAATGATTTCTTGGTACTTTTTACGACCATTTATGACACCATACATGCATATTACAGTTTAAAATAAAAACAGCACATTTTACAGAAAATTACATTTCTGGGCTAGTCATTTACAATGTGGTTCAGTGAAAAAGCATTGAAAAGGCTGGTAAAAGAGAAAATATGAAAACATTACATCAATGCAGCTCATCTAAGCTTCTTACCTGTCACAGAGAGACTCAGAGAAACCCTTGGGGTAAAGAAGCCGTGAAATATTTATCAAGCAGTGCCTGACTGTGTCATTCCAGTGGTGATGACAGAATGGAAAAAAAAAACGTGCTGTCCTTTCTGCAAACCTTTGCATAAATTACTTGCATATGATGATGTCGAGAATGAAGCATAAAGTTATGAATGGCAGTGAATATAAGTATGTCAAAAGAATTTGATCTGAATACGATGTCAGTGCATATCTGCGTTTATGGGGGTACTTATACATGTCTCACTGAAATACTTGATATTTGTGTAATGGCCACTAAACTGTCCATGTCAACTGCTACTGGAAAGTAGTATCGCTCTCTTGCGTTTGTGTCTGCTTGTGTGTGTGTGTGTGTGTGTGTGTGTGTGTGTGTGTGTGTATATATATATATATATATATATATATATATATATATATATATATATATATATATATATATATATACTGGAAAAACTTAGAGGAAATAGTTTCAAAAGTTTCATTTCTGTGGATGGTATTTGAGAGGTTTTGAACTAGGATGACAGTGATGTTTGCTGACTAAACACCTTCTTAATGGAACTTGTTCTCATAGTTTCCTTCACAGGGTCCTGGGAGAAATAGCTTATGAACAGATATAATTATGTTGTTGTGAGATATGACACTCAAACAGTAATGAGCCCAGTGAACAGAAAACGTGTATGATGAATTTGTTAATAATACTCTTGGTTCCTTTTCAGCATCATATTGAAACTGAAACTGGAAATCAAACTGGTTCCCATTATGATGACATTATATTAGGCCTCCCTTGTTCTTTTAATGCTGTTTCATCAGGTTTGTGTGTGTGTGTGTGTGTGTGTGTGTGTGTGTGTGTGTGTGTGTGTGTGTAAAAAGACGTGTGCACGTGCTCGTGCATATGGAACTTTAGGAAGCTGTGAATTATCATTCTCATGAATAAATCAGCATATAATTGTGGTATAATTATGGCATATCATATGGATCCTGCAGTAAGATATTTTTGTATAATGACTGCTAATCTGTATTACTGAACATTATCCCAGGCAACTGATTCCGTGTATAGCGATGCTAGTTTCTTGTTCTTCTCATTAGATAAAGGTTAAGACCGAGTCAGATACTTGATTATTGACATAAAATATTTGGTACAGAAGTGTGAAATAATCCTTTGCAACTAATGCTCTTGGTTTTAAACGGTGACTACAATTTTTGAATAATTGATCTTAATCCTAATTCATTTCCACCCATCCCTGTATTACACATGTTAAGGTTTTGTCATAATCTCAAGTATGCTTCTTTGATGATTATGTTGTAGAAAAAAGTTCAATAGGGTTCTATATAGATTGATTCTTGACTCAATTTTAAAAGAAACCTTTATGCCATAAAGGTTCTATATGTTTACTGAGCTGTTTAATTCATAACATTTTATTAAAATAAAAATATATTAAAAAGAAATGAATTAAGATTGAATCCATAAAATGATTACATAATGAGAACCCTTTTAGGTTCTATATAGAACAGTTTCTTCAAAATCTATAGTGGTCATGTAATAAAAAATAAAAAAATTCACCTGAGGTCCACTTATAATTTTGCTGATATTTTCCACCCTGTCTTTTTTTATTTTATTTATTTATTTTTTGCTACTGTATCTTTCACATATGTGGCCTTACAGCATGACAAACACGCATACTACTTTATCTGATTATTTGTAAGTGTGAGCTTGTGAAACGTCTCGGGTTACTTGAGGTTACTTCTCGGGTCCTCTTACCAAAGCCCTGGAGGATGCAACCCCCCTGGTGGAATGAGGCACGCCTCATAGGCTAGAGCAATGGCATCCCTCACTCAGTGTGTAATCATTTGCTTGGTGGCTGCTGCCCCCCAGTTGCGGCCCCCATAGAAAATTTAAAGTTGAGTGTGGTGGATGTAAGTCGGGAGAACACAAACTAGACACAGTAGGTGGAGTTTCTCCTGCTCCGGCGTAGTGAAGGATAGAAAGCTTCAAGAATGACAGAATGCACTGTCGAAAGTGGAATTACTTCTTTCTCTTTAAAGAAGTAATAGCCATGAGATAAAAGATTCTTTTTAGGTCAGAAGCTTAATAGGCACTGACTCTAGTGGCTCAAATGGTGTCTTTACTCAAGGACTATGACTAAGTTACACAAAGGGACCTTTGCTCAAATGGGAGGCTTCAACCGCCTAGCACCACGTATCAGAGGGTGCTTCCTCAATGGAGCACCATCAATCAGAGAATGGCAAGCCTATATGGCGGCCACAAATACCATGAGTAGCGGGACATGTGCCAGCTGACAACTTTCCCTGCTGAAACTCCAGCACTGTAACAATCTGGCAGTGAACTGGGTCTGCACGGTGTGCAGCACACTATCTTTCAAAGGCACACCATTTAAAACATAAATTCATCTAGTGACATCAGCTGGAAACCCAGCATCTCTTAGTTGGCCCCCCTCAGTGGCCAAACGTAAAGGTTCCAAAGCTCTAGTCGGGGATGAAATATTGTCCCGTGCGCCTGACACAGAAGGTCCCTCCTGTTCGGAATCACCCAGGGCAAGCCTTCGAGGAGGGATATTATTTTTGAGAACCAAACTCAGGTCGGCCAACAAGGCACTATTAATAAGAAGCATGGTCTTTGGCCTAGAGTCTGATGAGCAGAGTGATCAGTGTAAACTCATAAAGATGCAGTCTGGGCCACGGATGGGCCATGGCATCCAGAATCAGGGGGGCTTGGTAATTCAGAAATAAGTAGAAGGGACATTGTGCTGTCTCCTGTGAGGCGAAGAGGTCCACCTCTACTTTGTAAAATCTTTACTAAATTTGCTTGACCACCTTGGGGTGGAGTTTCCATTCCCTGTGTGTCACAGCCTGTCTGGACAGTAAGTCTGCTCCCACATTTCAATGCCCAGGAATGTAAATCACCCTGAGGGGCAGGAACTTGTCCTGAGCCCAAAGCAGAACCTGCTGCGATAGCCTGTTTAGACAGTGTGAATGCAGTTTACATTGGCAATAATGTAGGCGACTACCGTAGTGTTGTCCACCTGCACTAGGACCTGGTAGCCCCTTAACTGCTGGAGGAAAGTATTTTAAGGCCTGAAATACAGCCATCAATTTGAGGCAATCGATGTGCCAATCGAGATGATGACCTCCCCAGATCCCTTGGGCTGGACGGCAATCTAACGACCACTAAAAGGTGTATTCTGAAATCCACTGCCGCTTCAATATACCTGTGTGTATATTGAATCGATAGCAACATGTTGTTGTGTTTTTGGATTTTGGAGGCATCACACACCCCTAACATGCCAGGAGTGCAGTAACAGTGCTTGCTCACTTAGCCCGGCTTCCAGATATGAAATATGGATTTGTCTTTGATTTTATTTATATTTTATATTTCCTTTTACTTAAACACTAAAGAATCAAGATGAATATTGCCTGTACTACTGTCTCTCTGTCCTCTACTACTATCCTCTCACTGAGAGAATGTTATCTGCATGTTTTGGGAAACTTTCTGGTTTGAATTGGAGCTTAATCTCCAACTCCAAAACCAGCTGTGTATCTGTATATGTGCACAGTATTCTGTGTTACAGATCAGGACTGGAGGTGGATTACAGGCATCCTAAGAGATGGGGTGGACTTGTTGTTTTGGGCAAGCTTAATTGCACTCCTGACTTTTGGTCTTCATTATTCACTACTGGTCTTGGGTCATAAACTGTTAACCCCTAACACCACACCCCAGCCCGTACAGGAAGCGTCTATTGTTAGCATCTTGCGACGGCAGCGCGTCTAGAGTGGGACCCGAGGTGAGGAACCAGGGTCTGAGCCACATAGAAAGGGTACCCCTTTGAGCCACAACTGAAATGGTCGCATGTGCAAAAGGACCATAGGTATCGCCGTGAACACAGCTGTCATAAGACCTAGAAATCTTTGGAAGTGATGGAAGTAATACCCTGACCTAGCCTGATATTGTTCAGGGTCTTTAACCCACTGAACCCTAAGGTGTTTTGACATGCCCTGACATTTGTGCTTATTTCTGTTTTATGCTGTCATGAGTAAAAATCCAGCAGAATGCACCGGAACTGTGTTCAGAGGGTTAAAATTAACTCAACACTTACAGGAGACGGCTGTGCCCTCATAGTGTCCGAGTCCCATACAACCCCTAAACACATTGTCCTCTAGGCAGGAGAGAGAGCGCTTTTCTTGTCGTTGATTCTCAACCCCAGAGATACAAGATGAGCAAGGACAACATCCCGATGTCGAAGTGCAAGCTCTTGAGTCTGGGCCAAAATCAGCCAGTCTATGTAATTTAGAACGCGGATGCCCGAGAGTCGCAACAGAGCCAGTGCTGCATCCATGCATTTTGTGTAAGTGTGGGGTGACAAGACTAGGCCAAACAGAAGGACCCAATATTGGTAAGCTTCGCCCCCAAAAGCGAACCTCAGGAACTTCCGTTAGGATCATGAACTTGTATGTTCTGAGAGAACCATTCAGACCATTCCCCATCTTTTTTGTTTATCAGAAAGTACAGACTGTAATAGCCTGACTCTCTCTCTCTGGGAGGGGGGCATTTTCTATGGCCCCTTTGCCCTCTTGTGAAAGCAAATGCACCTGCTCCAGTTCCATGGTTGTGGGGACCACGCTATTGAAAGCCAGAGGGCCGTGCGCAAACTGTATTCTGTAACCCCTTTCTACCATCTTTCAGACCCAAGGAGAGACACTTGGCAGGACAACTGTCTCTCTCTGAATGTTGGCAAGACCAAAGAACTGATTGTGGACTTCAGGAAGAGACAGCAACGGACATACTCCCCTCTCATGATCAGCGGGTCACCAGTATAGAGATTGAGCAGCTTCAAGTACCTGGGAGTAAACATCTCAGAGGACCTGACCTGGACTGCACACATTCAGACACAGGTGAAAAAAGCCAGGCCAAGAATGCACCACCTGCGCCAGCTGAGGAAATTCAAGGTTTCACCAGCTATCCTGAAAACTTTCTATTTAGGGGCGATAGAAAGTGTATTAACTCAGTGCATCACAGCGTGGTATGGGAACAGCACCAGTCATGACTGCAAAGCCCTGCAAAGAGTCGTGCACTTATCCGAGCGTATCTCAGGGTCAGCTCTCCTGTCTCTGCAGGACGTCTACACCAAACGCTGCAAAGGTAGCGCTACTAAAATCATCAAGGACTCTAATCACCCTGCAAACCCTCATTTCACGCTGCTGCCATCTGGTAAGCGCTTCCGAAGCCTGATGGCCAAAACTGAGAGACTCAGGAGGAGCTTCTTCCCCCAGGCCATCAGACTCCTGAACTCAGTCACTTAATGTCACGTGACCATCGATATACTGACATTGCACTGCACTTTCTGTTCTCGTTGTTACTTTGTAACAACCTGTTATAAACCTGTTTGCACATTATACTTCTTTGTACATTTCTGTTAACCACATATTTATAAGTCTACAGTTTACTCACTGCACAGTTTATTTCACTTATTTATTCCACTTCTTTATTTATTTATTTTTTTTTCTACTTGACTTGATTTATTTATAATTCTACAGATACATACATACATATACATATACACACACACATATATATATATATATATATATATATATATATATATATATATATATATATATATATATATATATATATATATATATATATATATATATATTCTATTTTTATTCTATTTCTATTATTTCCTCCTTGTGTTTTTTTAACTGTGAATTTGCACTGTCCATGGAACGGACCTGTTTACATTTCACTGTCGGTTGTATATTCTGTATATAACTGTGTATGTGACAAATAAAACTCTTGAATCTTGAATCAGTTGTTTTCATGCTGCCAACATCCCTGAAAGGGGCACTACTGTAATTGTAATACTTTGTCTTATTGGGGGGGATGTTAAATGTTCTGGGTGATAGCAGGAAGACACTGAACATTCAACATTTCGCTGGAAACCACTGCCCCCGAAACACAGAAGGAGGCAGGGATGGAACAGGGGTTTAGTGAGGTTTCATATCTTTCAGCAGGTCAGCCTGTAACACTGCCATAGCATGCAGAGCAGCACCAGCATGACCCGATGACTGAAACGCCTTCCTCACCAACGTGGATGTTGTTCTGCTTGGCTTGGTGGAAAGCGATGGCTTTTTAAGTGACGATGAGTTCCCACAGGAGAGATCGCTTGCGAGCATTCTCAAAGACCATCTTCAGATTGCTATTTCACTATTTAATTCCTTGAATTTAATGTAGCAAGAGAACAGCCAGTCAAGATATAGTATATTAATACAGGCATCTAACTTCTCAAAATAAGATGAGTATCTATAATTTAATTCCTCAGAATTAAATGCAGCCAAAGATCAATCAGACAAGTAAACATAGTCTGGATGAAAGGCTGAATGTAGTATATTAATACAGGCGTCTAACTTCTCAAAATCAGATGAGTATCTACAATTTAATTCCTCAAAATAAATGCAGCCAAATATTAACCAGACAAATAAAAACAGTCTGGATGAAAGGCTGAGTATAGAATTATCATATTTCATATTATCATTTTCAACATACAAAATAATCATAAAATCACAGCTTGCAAACAGTTTGCACACAATCATAGGAACAAGAGAGAAAGGGAATCTTCTTTTTGCTCAGTTCCCTCCGCGTTATACATGTCAGGAAACAGACTAGAGATGTGGTAAGTAATGATAAAGACAAAGCTTTATTGAACAGCATTAATGCAATGAAGTTGGATGAATATGGCAGTCAGTAGAAACAGATGGAGAATTGCTGATGGATAAGTTGTCACACACATGTACTCAGTAACTGTAGATAGAATGATAACACTTTCCTTTTCTTTGTAGGGTGATCACACAGAGCTTGGAAGGAGAAACAGAGATGGAGACAAGGAGCTGAAGACTGGAGACTCGGGTGAGGAGATGAACAGTACGTAAGTAGACTTCAGGTTAGTAACAATCCAGGATAACATCAGGGGAGTCCAAGACTAGACTAGACAGTCAGCTGGATGAGTGACAGCTGGTGGTGATTGTGATAAGGTTGGCAGAGTGTAGGTGGGGACTGGTGATTCTGTGACAGTACCCCCTTCTCCACGGACCACTCCAGAGGGCCGACGACGACGAGATGGATGACCACTGTTGCGTGGTGTAGGTTTCTCTGGATGGGCACTGTGAAAGGTGGTGAGCAATTCAGGGTCCAGTATATCACCTCTAGGAACCCAAGATCGTTCCACTGGGCCGTAGCCCTCCCAGTCCACCAAATATTTGTGATTTCAAAGGGACCAATGTACCTGGGACTCAGCTTCTTACAAGGCAGACTTAACCTAATGTTCTTGGTTGAAAGCCATACCTTCTGACCCAGCTGATAGTTTGGAGTGGACAATATACGGGTGTCAGTGTGTTGTTTGTGTGTGTTTGTTAACCGATGGTACATCTGACGGTTCCCCCAACCATGGAAACATGGGTAGGAAACGGAGTAAGACCTACGGCTCATTGATGAAAAGAGTTTTGTGCGTACTCTGCCCAAGCTAGATATTGACTCCAAGAGTTCTGGTGGTTATGGCAGAACGTTTGGAGGAAACTGCCAACTTCCTGTACCTTCCGTTCCATCTGCCTGTTGGTCTGAGGGTGGTATCCAGAGGATAGGCTTACGGTCACATCTAGGAGCTTCATGAATGCTTTTCACACTCTGGAAATTAGGTCCCCTGTCAGACACAATGTCTTCGGGAATCTCAAAGTATCTGAAGACGTGGTTAAATGAGCTCTACAGTCTGCATAGCAGTGGGCAATCCCTTGAGGGGAATAAGACGACATGATTTAGAAAAACGATCCACAATTACCAGGATACAAGCGTTACCTTGGGATGAAGATGTGACCAAGGGCAATTTGGAACAGGCAGAGGAAGGAGCTTGCCAGATGGGAGGAGTTTTCGAGATGGCACAATCTCGTACATCCACTTACAAACCTCCTGATGTCCCGTGCCATACTGGATTAATTGGCCCCTAGGTGACCAGTACCACCAAAGGAATGAGCATCCTGAATGAGTTGTATGTGTTGATTACGTGGAATTGTGTGGAAGGTACTGACAATCTGGTGGGCAACCCGGTGGAGGATTCTCGAGGACAATGGATTCCACTAGGATTCCACTGGATGGGACTAATGAAGAGACGGTAATCAAGGATAGTTTCTGGTTGTTTGATGTTCTCGTTGAATATGTGAATACAGGATAGTGCATCAGCTCTTCTGTTCTTGGAACCAGGACGATAGGTAATCTTGAAATCAAATCTGGTGAACAATAATATATATATATATTATTAAAGCGGAACCATAATATACACATTGCCTCGGCAAACGCAAGATCCGAGCCTCTAGATTCACTGAGATTCAAGTCAACATGGAGTGGGGCTAAAACTCCCGATAATGCATCTTTTTTTGTCCTATACATTATAAATACACACTCAGCGTTCCCGAGCGCATTCCAATGATGTCATCGTCAGAGGTATGGGGTGTGTCTCATTTCTTATTTGTGCATCCTCGTTTCCTTTTCTCATGTCTCAGCTCCACCTCCATATGATGCGAGGAAGGATACAAGGAAGTATAATGATGACAGAGAAATCGAAGGAAATATTATTTGTACATTGGAATATTCTTGATTACTCAAGCGTCACTTTAGAGCATCATCAGCTGCGCTCAAGGGATCTGCCCTTGTGTTGTTGAAGTTTAGTCATTTGCTTCCTCTGGTAGTCTCGTTGTGGTGCAATTATAGAATTGAGATGTCCTCTAAGATGACTAACTTTGATTGGTTTCTGGGTCACAGCCTGGAGGACGAAGGAGTGAGGAAATGAGGAAGCATCAATTTGAGGAAATGAGGAAGCATCAGTCATCAATCAAAATTATTATTATTTCTGTATACTATTAAAAATAAAGCTTATTTAACGGCATTAATTGTTCCATGTAGAACATTTAACATCCATGGAATATTTTAGAGAGAGTAAAAGTAGAAAAAGGTTCTTCAGATTATTTTAATATTTTTGTAGGTTCTTATAAGAACTTTTTATCCAAAGGTTCTTTGGGGATACAAAAATGGTTCTCTCTGTAAAAAAAATTAAAAAAACTTTTGGAACTTTTTCCAAAAACTTTTTTGGGGCTTGAGAGGATGTTTTGGTTTCTGAATGGTAAAGTACACTATTATAGTACATCAAGCTATTTTATGATGAACATTCACCAGCCTTCACCAGCCTTTTTCTGCCCCAGAGTTGTCTGACCTCTCTCAGCAGTATGGTAAGCAGCATCTTTGTCTGGCAAAATGCCTAAGACCGCATGCAGGTCACAGAAATGCAGCATTCTACACATACATAGAACAAAATCATCAGTAATTAAAGGCATTTTAGTTTTAGTTAATTTTAATTCAAGGAAGTTAATCAAAAATAAACCCTTCCAAGGTTACACTTTACTTTGATAGTCCACTTTAGACATTCTGCTAACTATAAGTAACTTTGCAACTACTGTACATGTCAACTGTGTGTCAACTAACTCTGATTAGATTATTAGTAGATGATTATTTTATAGGGTTAGGGTTAATAGAATAAGTTAACATGTACTTATATAGTTACTGTGAATGTTACAAGAATGTCTGGGGAGCATCAAATAAATAAATAAAGTGTTATCAGTCATTAAGCACACAGTCTAATAAAATACTCTATGAGTTGACATGTAGTTGCACAGTTACCTATAGTTGGTAGAAAGTCTAAAGAAGTGTTAACAATTAAGTGTTAACAATTCCAAATTCCAATTCCAAAACTGCATGATTTTATTTTCCATTTGTGCAACACAAAATGAAACTAAGCATTAGAAATTTCATGATTATGTTAAATTCAGAAAGTGTTGGGAAATATTCCTTTGGATATTTTTTATGTAGTTTTTATGTAGATATTATTATGTAGTTTGTGATTTAGTGCTAATGTTATAGTTTTTTTTTTTCAAAAGGTTTACCCTTGTTTGTGGTATTTGTTTCATTCCTGTTTTATCCTGTTGGGAAACAGAGCATAGCCGCGGTGCTTAATGGTGAGTGAAGAGGAAAGGATACACAGCAAGGACACACAGCACGTGCCTCCATGGACCTCTGGGATTAAGATATTAAATGTGAATTATGGCAGATGAGTACATCCGTCACCTTGCCGAAAGCAATGATGTTCCGTTTTTACAGAGCCATCAAAAACCTGCTGTGTCAGAGATCAGCATGATTTCAGGTCTTTGTCACGATGCAGGAACAATACATCACTTCATTGAGAAAGGCCTAGAATCAGCCAGTCGTACCTATGTGAATGATTTGATAAGAATGTTTTGAAGGAGGATGAAATTTTTTACATCAGCATTTATGTATCAGGCATGTTCTCCCAAAGCTTACAAAATAACCATTGTTAGAGACTGCTCACAAAGAACACATTTTTCCATTCCACTACAGTTGTAGTTGTTTGAATACACACTGTGTAGTAATACAAACATAGTTTTAATATATATATATATATATATATATATATATATATATATATATATATATATATATATATATATATATATACACACACACACACACTCACCTAAAGGATTATTAGGAACACCTGTTCAATTTCTCAATGCAATTATCTAATCAACCAATCACCTGGCAGTTGCTTCAATGCATTTAGGGGTGTGGTCCTGGTCAAGACAATCTCCTGAACTCCAAACTGAATGTCAGAATGTGAAAGAAAGGTGATTTAAGCAATTTTGAGCGTGGCATGGTTGTTGGTGCCAGACGGGCCGGTCTGAGTATTTCACAATCTGCTCAGTTACTGGGATTTTGACGCACGACCATTTCTAGGGTTTACAAAGAATGGTGTGAAAAGGGAAAAACATCCAGTATGCGGCAGTCCTGTGGGCAAAAATGCCTTCTTGATGCTAGAGGTCAGAGGAGAATGGGCCGACTGATTCAAGCTGATAGAAGAGCAACTTTGACTGAAATAACCACTCGTTACAACCGAGGTATGCAGCAAAGCATTTGTGAAACCACAACACGCACAACCTTGAGGCGGATGGGCTACAACAGCAGAAGACCCCACCAGGTACCACTCATCTCCACTACAAATAAGAAAAAGAGGCTACAAGTTACATGAGCTCACCAAAATTGCTCACCAAAACACCATTTGCGCCTTCATTCCTGGCACTTTGGACCCTCTTCAGTTTGCCTATCGTCCCAATAGATCGACTGAAGATGCCATCTCTCATGTCCTCCACTCCTCCCTCACTCACATCGACAGCAAAAGTGGGAACTACGTAAGGCTGCTATTTATTGACTATAGCTCAGCCTTTAACACCATAGTTCCCACCAAGCTAACCTCCAAACTCCTGGATCTCGGCCTGAATCCTTCTCTCTGCCACTGGATTGAGGACTTCCTCACTGGCAGGCCTCAGGTGGTGAGAATAGGCCAGTCCACCTCCTCCTCCATCACCCTGAGTGTGGGAGCTCCACAGGGCTGTGTCCTGAGTCCCCTGCTCTACTCTCTCTACACGCATGACTGTTTGTCCACACACAGCTCCACCTCTATCATCAAATTTGCTGATGATACTGTTGTCCTGGGCCTCATTTCCAACAACAATGAGACGGCATACTTGGACGAGGTGGAGCATCTAACATCATGGTGCCAGGACAACTGTCTCTCTCTGAATGTTGGCAAGACCAAAGAAATGATTGTGGACTTCAGGAAGAGACAGCAACGGACATACTCCCCCTCATGATCAGCGGGTCACCAGTAGAGAGAGTGAGCAGCTTCAAGTACCTGGGAGTAAACATCTCCGAGGACCTGACCTGGACTGCTCACATTCAGACACAGGTGAAAAAAGCCAGGCAAAGACTGTACCACCTGCGCCAGCTGAGGAAATTCAGGGTTTCACCAGCTATCCTGAAAACTTTCTATTTAGGGGCGATAGAAAGTGTATTAACTCACATCACAGCGTGGTATGGGAACAGCACCAGTCATGACCGCAAAGCCCTGCAAAGAGTCGTGGCGCTTATCCGAAGCGTATCTCAGGGTCAGCTCTCCGTCTCTGCAGGACGCCTACACCAAACGCTGCAAAGGTAGAGCTACCAAGATCATCAAGGACTCTAATCACCCTGCAAACCCTCATTTCACGCTGCTGCCATCTGGTAGCGCTCCAAGCCTGATGGCCAAAACTGAGAGACTCAGGAGGAGCTTCTTCCCCAGGCCATCAGACTCCTGAACTTAACGCCACGTGACTTCACTTCAGGATAAACATCGATACACTGTCATTGCACTGCACTTTCTGTTCTCGCTGTTACTGTGTAACAACCTGTACTCTTTATACATTTGTTAACCACATATTTATAAGTCTACAGTTTACTCACTGCACAGTCTACTTCAATTATTTTATTCCACTTTATCCTTATTTTTTACTTTTTTCTCTTGACTTGATTATTTATAATTCTACAGATATATATATATATATATATATATATATATATATATATATATATATATATATATATATATATATATATATATATAGATAGATAGATAGATAGATAGATAGATAGATAGATAGTACTTTTTTATCCTATTTCTATATAATTTCCTCCTTGTGTTTTTAACTGTGAATTTGCACTGTCCATGGAGCGGATCATACCTTGTTACCACTGTGCAGGCTGGTGGTGGTGGTGTAATGGTGTGGGGGATGTTTTCTTGGCACACTTTAGGCCCCTTAGTGCCAATTGGGCATCGTTTAAATGCCACGGCCTACCTGAGCATTGTTTCTGACCATGTCCATCCCTTTATGACCACCATGTACCCATTCTCTGATGGCTACTTCCAGCAGGATAATGCACCATGTCACAAAGCTTGAATCATTTCAAATTGGTTTCTTGAACATGACAATGAGTTCACTGTACTAAAATGGCCCCCACAGTCACCAGATCTCAACCCAATAGAGCATCTTTGGGATGTGATGGAACGGGAGCTTCGTGCCCTGGATGTGCCTCCCACAAATCTCCTTCAACTGCAAGATGCTATCCTATCAATATGGGCCAACAGAATGCTTTCAGCACCTTGTTGATTCAATGCCATGTAGAATTAAGGCAGTTCTGAAGGCGAGAGGGGGTCAAACACAGTATTAGTATGGTGTTCCTAATAATCCTTTAGGTGAGTGTATATATATATACACACATATACACACACTATATAAACTAAATCACTGCCACGCAATGAATTCTGGGGTAGGATGCAAAGGATCCATCCATTGTATCCTTAATTGCCCGCTAAATGAAGGACGCATTTAGAGGAGCCTTCGAATGCGGCCTTCAAAGGATGCAGCCTCTGAATTGGGACACAGCTGCAGTTTAAGTAAAGTAAGTGTGTCCTTATTCAATATCTGCTGTCAGATGAGATGTTAGCAGCGTCTCAATTCAGAGGCTGCATCATTCGAAGGCCACATTCGAAGGCCGATTACATCACAGTGACGAGACGAAAGCAATCCCAATTTTGAAGGCTCTTTCAAATGCAGCCTCGAAATGCATCCTTTATTTCCCGGGCAATGGAGGATATAATAGTAAGTATGTAAAAATGTTTGTACAAATAAAAAAAATAAAAATAAATATAAAGCGGTTCAAATATTACATTTTATCTTACTAAGATCTGATTTTATAAAATGTATACTCTTTATTATGTACAGAATTGGACCAAGGTGAACATATTTAGAAAGGTTGTAAACCATTTTTAGTTTTCAGACAGTTTCATATAATTTCCAAAAATTCCAGTAGTATAAACGTTACTGTGAATCGCCCCCTAAACCCTCATTCACTATTCCCTAAGTTATTCCACTAATATAGTTCACTTGAAGGAGTGAATGAAAACAAGTGAGTGAATTCAGACAGCCGTTGTGTGTACACTGGCTGTACACTCGTTATTGCGGTGCAATGTGGGATTGAACGAGTGCACTCAATAACGTTCACTATGGTTTCGGACACCACTACAAATGGCTGTCCCCTCAAATAATGCCCCATTTAAGGGTATAGGGGGCGATTCAGCCTAGGATATAAATGCTAGTGGAGACTGAAACTAACGCTTGTGCTTTTGTTTCTTTGCCAGAGTGTGACTAACAGGAGGTTGGTGTTTTACGGACTCACTGCCGGCAGATTCACACAGGTTCAGCACTGTCTGCTCAACAGACTTTCACCCTCACTCACCCAGACCACAAAGACACTCTTTGGAAGCACCTAAGAAGCACCACTTTATGGAGACACAGACCTGAGGATTACAGTCAAGCATTCACTGGTCTACTCTCCTTGCATTTGCTCACTTGTAAATAAATATAGGCCTATCCTCCGGGTTGAACACACTTCTTCCGTGTCCGTTCCCATTTTTCCCCTCGGGAAACCATTACAAACTTTATTTTCACTTTGTGTCATTTTCTATATTTTTGATGACTGTGGTAGCTCATACTAACTTTATAAAAAGCCTCACCTTATACTGTATTTTCATTAGTGTTAACTGCACGATTTTCGTCCGATTTTGAGCCAAATTCTGAATTGCGACTCTTTTTTGGGTCGGGCTGATTTTCAGCTTTGTCGGGCATTGTTTGTCATGCAATCGGATGGTCGGACAAATTTCTGGCATGTTAGAAATTCTGGTTGCCCCTAGTGAGGGTATCGCACAGCTGAAGCAGAGCTACAAACTGATTGCCCTATTTCCCCTCACTGCGCCTGCACGAGGGCAGAAGTTGAACCATTTCTTCTTTAATGCAGCAAGAAAGAAAACAAAAAGAGGGAGATTTTTAAGTTCTGTAGGCAGCTATCAAACCAGCAGCAATTCAGCAAACTGTTGCAGGCCTCCAGTTTCTGTAGTAAAATGGATAATCTAAATGTCTGTACATTATCGAGCACGCTTATCGCCAACATTTTTCGAGACGCTTTTCAGCGTGTTCACACCCAAGCGATTTTCACTGGTGATGCGCAGAGTGAATGTGCAAATTCAGTAGATGGCGCTCCTGGCACACAAGGTGGTGCTGTGCCACTTTACGTTTCTGACACTCGCTTGTCACACAGAAGAAGAGAGACAGTAATTACTTGCTTGCCAAAACCATTCACACACTTTTTGCTAACTGGCAAGCAGCATTAGGATCTCGTCTTCTTCTTTTTCTACTTACTTTCTCTTCATCGTATCAATGTGTGCTCGGCGAGACCGTTTTGTGCTTGAGCGCCACCAAGTCATGTTTTACTGTAACTTCAGCAGCTCCAGGCACATGATCAAAAGTGCTGATCTCATTGGTCGGACTGTTTTTAATGCGCCACGTTAGAACAAAAAACCATACCCGTTTTTAAAAAAAATTATGCTTTTATGCCTGACGTTTTGCGCGTCGGTGTGCACACTCACATTGACACCCTTTGTTTAGTGACGAGGCGTTAAACGTCGGCGATAAACGCATGTAAAAATCGTCCCGGTGTGAACAGGCCCTAAGTCTTCTAAACCACCATGTAGCCTATCCAGCACCTCTTTTATTAATTCAGCTACTTGATCATTAATTTACTTGTTTCATTTTTGACCATAGGCTATCTCTCTATGCTCTATAGTACACTATATCATATGCATATCGGTGCAACCTGGCACAGGGGTTTATCGTGCATATTTCACACATAGTGAATTGCATAGTGAACACAGAGTGTGAGCAATCAAGTCACGCACGACAATCGGACTGTACAGTGTGAGCACATAAATCCTGAGCTCTGGCTTAACATTGCATGCGATCTACAAACCAGCTGAAAACCACTGTGCTAGACAGAAGCATTTGACCATTGCATTTGTGTCTTTTGCAGCATCTTTTATGACACAGTGTTCTAAAAACACAGTGCTCAAGTTAAAAGAAGTTTAACTTTTTAAAAAAGCACATTACTACTTTTAGCATGGGATTTTTTTTCGATCTATTGACCAGCATCCCACGTTTTTAACCACAAAAATTGCCCTGCTGTTCAAAAGAGACAGAAACATGCAGAAGGCACTTCAATGTAGATGCTTGGTTGTGGTTCTGAGTGTGAGAATAAAATAAAGTGCTTGAAATTATTCAAAACAAACATAATAAGTGACAGTCTGGCTCTCACGCTCAGGTCCAAAATTAAAATTTATTTTTTTACATTCATGTGGTGATACTGTATCTCTCCAGCCACAGCTTCCAGACTCTAAACTCTACATCTAATATAGCAGCATGTGGTTTGTATAAACAGAGAAGTGATCGCTCACTGCAATACTGATGATGAGGTTCTGACACTTGATTAAATACTGAACACAAAACAATGCCGCTCAACTGAAATGCCAGATAAGTCTAAACTGCCTGCCAAACATAGCAGCAGAAATGAAATTATTGCGATTTCACAGTTAGCTGTCTACCCTAGATTCAATTTAGTTTGTCGTTCACTTGGAACAAAAGTACATAAAATTGGGGAGACATTGTATGAGAGGCTGCTCACCGCAGAGCAAATGGGTGGAGCGAACATCCTCCCCACTAGAACTCCAGAGAGGAGGGGCGAATGTAATTTGTGATTAATGGGTGGAGCTAGAATATCCAGCCACACCCTAACCCTACCCACAACTCTATCCCTCCACCCCATTGGAGCTCCAAAGAGCTGAATGTTAATTGACTCTGCAGTGAGTACCACTTGCACTGTATTACATACACCATTCTGCCTAACAAAGGCAAAACACTAATACTACACAGTTATTCAAAAAATAATTTTCTCATGGGAAAAATCAGTCACGATTCAGTCAAGTTATTTTTATCAGTTCTAATATTTATTAGATTATTTGAAGGGCTCCATCACTTTGTCTCAAGCATAAAATATATACAGTAATCATACCACTGTTATAAATAAATAGAGTAAAATTTATTTTAAATTCCACTTAAATTCATGCATTTGAATTGAGGTAGCAAAAGAACATAGAACGTGTTTAATAATTTATTTATTTATTTTTTTGCATTTCAATCATCCAGTTTAGAGTTTAGGGCAGTACATATTTTAATGTGAATATTAATTTTAATACAATCTGGTGGGCATTTTGGCTGTTTTGATTGAATTTAGTTTAAAGGGGTCATGAATTGAGAAATCAACTTTCCCTTGAGCCTTTGATATATAAAAGGTCATGGTAATATAAGAATATCCTGTAAGTTTCTGAGCTGAAAACGTCCTTGTTAGTCAAAGAGAAAAGCTTAGTCAAAAGCTTTAATTGACACCATGCCCAGCAAACGATCGTTCTCAGAATATGCCAACCCTTGTGTCAGCGTGTGGTGAAACATGAGATGAACAACACCTGATTCTATAGCCCCGCCCACCGACTCATACCCGACATGACACAGGCCAACATAGAGCTAAACCGGATCCAACTTCTAAGCAATAAACATACCGCATAAGCTTTATTCGGATTCCAATATTATGAACGCATGGATGGACTTTATTTTTAATGAATATCCAGCTCACGTGGGGAAAACATTGCACGGTTGTTCCTTTATTTTACCATGAATTTGTTTGTAAAAAAGAGACTGGATTTGCAGACAGGATGAGATTACATGAATGAATGAAGCAACACACTAATGTGAGTAAAAAATGTTTTTATATGTGATAGTATTGCATTGTTACATATCGTTTGACATCTATTGTGTGTACGTGTCTAACAGAACATACCTTAGCATGCTGTCAAAGGCTGGAGAATCCTTTATTAGTGGTGTTGTTGGTTCATTGCAATTCGGGATCAGACTCGTGTAACGAGTCCCGGCCAGGGGTCTGCTAGCAGGTATATATTGATAATCCTGGTCGAAGTGCTCTGGAAATATTGGAAATATTACACAGAAATTAGTGACGCGGGACAACAGTTGCTCTTTCTCCATTCAACCGCATTATTTTACTAATCCAACTTCATTTCAACTTTGTATCTGCAATCATGAATTATTACTGTTATCTTTGGTTGCACTGTATTGAAACACAGGTTATATCCACAATTGGATAACATGAAGTCACATATTCTTCAAAAGTACATTTTCACAGAAATGTATCTTCACATATTTCCTCAACATTCACTTATCACAGTTTTATCTTAAACCATAAACACACATTTTCTCTCTAAACAATATTCTATGTTTTCTCTCATTAAACAAGTATTTCTGTATTCATTATACATTTTGTAGATTATAATAGATATAATGTAGATAACAGAATAAATCTCATTTGCAGTTAAGCTGACCTATATTTACATTATGTGTACAAACTTCAATAGTAAACCTATTTGTCTCATAGCTTTAACACTTAATTCCTATGAACCGAAACTGTTAGTCTAATATTACCACATGCATTTTTACCCAAATTTACATCTGTAAACTGCCTTTACGCTGTACATTAGCTTTATTTATTACCCGTAATGCATAGTCTTACACACAGTTACTTTTCACAACACCATAATAAACTCAGAAATATCCCAGAGCCGTTAAGAATATATAAAAGAAAACCATGCAAGCTTCGGCCACCATTTCCTCAACTTCACAACGTTATCATTAGACTTGACTATTTACACACTTAACATACCTTTAGCTTATCAAACACACATCATATTAGCTTATAAACATTTGTAGTCACATAAAAGATGTAAAACTAACCTGGAAATATTGGAAATTAGTGACGAGGGACAACAGTTGCTCTTTCTCCATTCAACCGGATTACGAGCTTGTATTCCTCTGTGTCTCGCTAAGGGTCCCAGAGTGACGCGGCTGAAAGGTACTGCCACCTTGTGTCCATTCTGTGAAACAGCATGTCATAGCGCGCTTCTGTGTATTCTCTCAATAGTATTTAATTCGTAATAAAGGTAAGAAAACAAAAGATAATAATCTCAACAAAACCTATTTTTGTGAGTGTCACACTCAGACACGTATGTTCCGAGGCTCGCAAAGCCCAACGTCCCGGGGCTATGTGTTTTCCAGACGGGCTACCAAAACGTATCTTAAATAGTGAAATAACATTCCTTTCTTGATGTGCATTGTTCACTCTCTTGACTTGTTATTTGAAGGAAAAATACAACCGCGGAAGTTTTGATCATGCTGTCTGCAACGTACTTGGCGTGTGTGTGTGATGCACAGTTTGCGCTTATATCCACCGATCGGGACTATCACAACTTCTGCTTCATGCTGACTTTAATGAGACTTTAAGATTTTATGAAATCCTCTGTTGTATGAAGTTTTTTTAAATGCAGTCTTCCTGTAATTCTAGTTTAATTTCCGATTCAACATCTTGAATCCATGAATATCAAAACAGTTTATGTATTAATCACATATATACCATAGTTTATTAGTACAGTAGTACTGAATAAACTACATTATATAATATGTTAAAAGCTGATTCATAAGATTAATTTAATGACACAAAGTAGAAGTTTTCAATTTATGAACTGAAATAATTTTTTTTTAAGACTTTTTTTATTGCCATCTTTGGGTTCTGTGCCCAATTCTGATGAGCCTGTGAAAATTCTTTGCTGCAACTCATGTAGATTAGTGGTAACGTGTTCAGTAGTGACATATTAGGAAAAGAAACAGGTGCACACATTCACAATACAATTTCACTGTTGATAAAAGAAGTTCAAAAAACAGAATTGGAGAAAAACAGCTCTAGCATACAGTATATGAGGCAATGCTGACCAATCAGGTCAGTGTAGTATTAGGATTTAACAGTAGACGACAGCATACTCTGCAGAGAAAAGCACATAAAGTCATGCAGGAAAGTGAGTAGTAGCTCTAGGCTAATAATATGGGATTAGCAGTGGGAGTTAAGAGCTCTGCCTGCACTGGAGAAGAAACTGCTCTCAAATCCGCTGGTCTTTGAGCATATGGATTTGTCACGTCTTCCTGTAGGGAGGCTGGAAGAACTAACGGGCTGGTGAGAAGAATCAGATCATCTTTAACTGACCTGTAACCTGTAGTAGCTTTCAGTTGCCATTGGCAAGAGTCAAACAATATAAATGCTGGTAGTCACAGATGTGAGCATGATGGAATTGTGTACGGCCAATGGAAGAAGGATAACTGCATAATGCCCAAAGCATTTTGGAAATATGCATTATCTTAAAGAGACAACGATATCTCACGACCAATTGGTACACATATACGAATTGGGCAACTTGTAAAATATGTACGATTTAGCAAAAATCTTATAAATTCGTACTAGTGAGGTCGTATAAATACGTACAAATTAGACACCCCATAAAATACGTACAAATTGCTGTGAGATCAGGTTGTAAAAAGATGTTTAACACTTTGAGACTTGGTATCCTGTTGTTACAGGGAGCAAATTTAGACTTATTTGGTTGATCTAGGAGCAACAGCTGAGTAGCCCGCAAGGTTAAAGTACATTTACATTTATGCATTTGGCAGACACTTTTATCCAAAACAACTTACATTACATTCAAAGTACACATTTTTACATTTTGTCAGTTGTTGCTTTCCCTGGGAATTGAACCCATGACCTTGTCGTTGCTAGTGCCACGCTCTTATTGTTTGAGCTACAGGAAAGCTCAAAGTAAATCTGGGGATTCCAAGGGTGTTGGTTAAATCGCCTCCGATAGAAATTAGAAATCGCATTTGCGGGGGCACTGCGGTGCGATCGAAAAGGGCACTTTCACTTTCACGATTAAAGGGGCACCCTCCTCCCCGCACACGCCACTATTACTACTATCTGTTACTATCATTTAGAAAAATGTGTTAGTTTAAATAAAGAGTTTTGATGTTTTTGTTTTGAATAAGTAAAGAATAAAAAAAGGATGTTCTATATGTAACGGAGGCCAGCTAGTAGTTGCTGTGCGAGTAAACCTCACTCCTCTGATCTCAAGAGACGCTCTAGCGACAGACACTGGAGGTTGCAGGCTTTAGCCTCCTTGTTAGAGCGTCCAACTCTCATGCTACCGGACCCGAGTTTGAGTCCCGCATGAAGCGGGTGGTTCGAACAGGAGGGCTTACGTATATAGTATGTGAATATAGTCTGGACACATTGCATTTACCGTGTTGTTGTTTTCATATAACCTACCAGTGTCAGTTGAGTTACTTCACAGTCATTCATCCTCTCCCGTAGCTTCATGGGATAGTAAAATGCAAATACACAATACTCTTTTTCACCTACTATATAAGGAAGTATGTGATTATGGATGCAGCCACTATGTGTCGGGCTACTGTTCTCTTTCTGCACATTACATCATTACACCAGTAGGCAGAGACAAGTGACTGTATTTATGAGTGAGTCATTACATTCAAACAATTTGATCAAGCTAAATGATTTTACGAGCGAGTCATTAAATTATCATTAGTTACTTTTTATTTAAAGTAATGCGTTACATTTCGCATTTTTTTCTCATCTGGGCTGGGCTTTCTTTATAACAAATTTAAAATAACAAAAGTTCTATTTCTGGCAATTGTAAAGGTCCTTTCACACCAAAAGTGATATGAATAAGCTTTAGGCTGAAGAAAATGCAAATTCACTCATGTACAGTAGAGGGTGCAACTCAAACAATCCTTTCAGCAGTGCTGCAATTCTGCATAACAGAAGAATATGATGCAGGAGAAGAAGGTTCAACACTCTTCAGCAATAAAAATAAAACACAAATGTGATGTGTTTATCTAAAGTCATTTTTGCTTATTAGTGTGGTTGAATACTGGATCCTTGAAGGTCAGCAGCAAAGACGTTGGTTAATAAAGTGGGATTAAATACATAAAGTATATGTGTGTAATATTCTGAGTTTGCATTTCACTGTATTTATTCTGAGGAATACTGATTATGTAAATGCATGTTAATATAATATACATTAACTACAATAATCATCTTGTTTACAAAGAGCGCACACAACGCCTTTGCACTTTACTGTCAATTTCTCCCAACAACATCTGTGGACAGGAGAGCTGTCAGTCAATAAACAGAACATCAAAGTAACTTGCATTACTTATTTGAAAAAGTAACTTGGATGTTTTTTTGTTGTAAATTTAAAAGTAATGCATTACTTTACACGTTAAAAGTAATCTGATTACGTAACTCTGTTGGTCTAAACATCAACACTGCTGTGATTCGGATTGGACTTTGAATGAAAAACAACCAAAAAATGTCCAGCATACATGTGAAATCATTCAGTAATGTTTAAAAACACTTAAATATATTGGGGACTTAGGCCCACAGAACGTGTTTTTCAGGTTCGAAAACGCGAGGCGCAGTTGCAGGTGCAGTTTTTTTTTTTTTTGTTGCTAGGAAACCCCGAATCAGCTGTCCTGTCAGTCTAATCAAGGTAACGGTCACCACAACGGAAGGCCCGCCTCTTCATTCATTTGATTGGACAATAGAAAAAAACGCGATGATGTCGGGCGCTTTTCCGCTCAGAGTTGAATTTGTGCGCTCAGAGCGCTCCTTCTAAAACGCGAGGCGCCCGGGGCACATAAGCAGCGTGCATAGCGTTCTTTGCCAACCGAAATCTATTAAAAAAAGGCGCCTCTCACTGCAAAAACCCGTTCTGTGTGATCGGGGCCTTATTCTGTTTATCTTATTTCACTATATTCACTGCCTCTCATGTCATTGACTGTCATATTTAAAAGTTTGCTGAGAAGTTTAAACATGGAGACAAAATTTGAAAAACAATGGCTTGTTTGCAGTTGTTTCTTGAATAGCATTTGCATAATTGTTAGCAAAATCTTTTAATTTGGCGAGTTTGACTTCCCCAGAACAGTACTGGGAAAAGTTGCATCTGATTATTCTGCAGGAATATATTATAAACCACAGAAAGAAAACAACAGCGAAGATTTGCATTAAACTCTTGGTTTGTACACCATATGGAAAGAGTGATGGTGCATTCCCCTGCAGTATTCAAGATGAACACTCTTTACAGCGGTTTACAATGTTTTCCTTGGTTTAATGAAATATCCTCCTACTTGAACCGTGAGGTCATTGCCGAAGCTATTTATTTACATCACCCTGAGTGTTGACTCTGACTGCGCATGTTTTAAATGCCACATCTAGCCTCAGGATTAGATATATGTTGCGATAGAGATTATTAAACTTCTTTTTTATTCAAACAAATTGGTTTAGAAACCTTCAAATACAGCATTCATAATCCCTAATGAAAACAGAGCTGCAAAGTGAGCCCTTAACATGCTGGGAACATTTCCCTTATTCAATTAGCATATTTTACAGGCCTATCAGGAATGCAAACACCGGGTGCCAGATGAGGAGGAGGAAAATGGAAAGCATAAAGAACAATGTTAAATGGAGGGCGAATGTAAAGTTAGCTATGCATTTAACTTGAGCTAATGCATCATATATTGACCACTGACATAATAGGACATGAGGTTACAGTACCTGCTGAAATATATGACTTGTAATAAAGCTCTCCCATGTAAGCGCTCAGGACACATACAGAAAGCTTGACACAAAAACACAGTTTTAGACTTCAGTTTTAAAGTGATCAAAACTGAGTGGTCCTTTTAAAAGCAAGAATGCCAGAATTGTATCCTTTGTTTTGTGTCATTTCTTTGGGATACATATTTCAAACAGTTCAGATTAGCCTCATTTTAAATATCCAGTGGATGTATGAGTAGTGAATACATTCAATCAATAGAACTATTCATATGGTAATTGTTTCTCAGGATGACGTCTGTTCAAGAGTGTTTGTATGGCTCCTCTGTGTTCTCAGTTCTCTGAAACATGCATTCTTTGTGCCAAATGCCCAAATTCTCATTACCTGCAAAAGTGTCAAATACCAGCCATCTGGAGTTTAGCAGTGGTCACCAAAAATATTCACAAAGTTTGGGCCAATTCCTTAATTTAAACTCAGAGATTAATTAAATTAATTACCACAATGAACAGCAGGTAATTTGAACATACATTTTCTCCAGCAAAACAGCAACATTTCCTATATGTATATGCGCAGTAGAGCGAGAAAACAAAGAATTTCTCCAAAAACCATTTGGGTTTTTGCAAATATTGATGGCATGTTTGTTTACAGAAAGCTTTTGTTCACATTTTTCAATGATTCTCAAACAATTCGTCCAAAGATTCAGTCTCCACCCTTTAAATCCACCCTTTCTGTGAGCCTACTCTCCTCTGACTGGTCAGTTGGACCAGTCTGTTGTGATTTTGGTCTACTGCTTACAGTGCGTATAAGAAACTAAATGCCGTTACCATAAACTTCAGCTCCGGAGGCTTCCTAAAGCTCAGTGATTGTACACTCTGTAAAGACAGTAAAGATGGCGTTTATTTTACCATATCAATCCGAGCGTGAGTCTGAAGATGAAACATTGGAAGAACTAGTTATTCAACGCAAACCTTCAATGCAAGGGAGACTTGAGCAGGACGTTTTGACGTACATTATGAGATGTTGCAACTGTAATTCCTCCCCATCAGCATTAACAAGTGTGTTTATCAACAAACCAATGTGTATTTCTAGTTTATTGCGGGGCACATGTGGGAACTGTATAACAGCGCATACGCTAGCTGAGATCTAATGTGAATGATTGGTGTAACATTAAAGTTTGTAAAACAAATCCTGCTCAATCCTTCATCATTACTCAAAGCAGTAAGAATGACAGACAATCTGCATTAATGGACACAATTTTTTCAGGAGGTAATAGTGTCCCACAGCTAAACTAACACAATATAAAACACAAAATTACGTATTTTTAACATCTGGCAGAAACTATACATCAATAATTAATCATACTTACAGGTTGCATTTCTGAGGAGCAAGTTGGTCCAAATAAAGTGAGTACTGTCCCATCTTGAATGGATAAATGTTTTGTAAATCCCATTTAGACTTCATGGAGATTTGAGAAGCAATCATAAAAAGGTTATACTGCTGTTGTATCTGTGGTCATTTTAAGCACTGGCTCTTCACATCCTCATCCTTTGGAAATGTTCACAAAGATAATTTGCTCTTGCAGAGAAGAAAACAGCATTTTCTTGAAATGTACACAACACGACCTAGCTACAGTGTTTGAGGGTGGGTCAAAGTAGTTGTTCGCGGGCAGACAATGAAGACCATAGGTGGGCTTTATGCAAATGTTTTACCGCATTACCTATGCAGGTTACCGAAGACTGGAAATCCTAAGGACTCGTTTAGGCTGTTCAAAGTCGATTCTTTCTTTTGGGAGGCAATAACTTTATTTATCTTCCACTTTCTACTTTACAACTGCAGACAATTTATATTTAGGATGGCCATTTCCATAACACCAAAAAGGAGGACACTTTGTGGCATTTAGTGAGGCAAGAATAACTGCATGGGACTCTTATCTGGTGTATTCACAACTACAATACAATTTTGTCCATCATATCGATGCTATCATGATACAGTGATTCTGAAATAGACTACTCTGTTCATTGCCAGACAATTTGATCTACGATATATCTTGATGTAGACCTATATGTAACAGAAGAGGCAAAAAAGTGTTTGCTCACAGTATTTGTATTTATTCAAGACATTGTGATGTCGGTTTCAAAAACTGACCACTGAGATGAACCTGTCTTGCAAAGTGCACAGTGCCTAAAAACTTTCTGGACTTTTGGAAATAACAGAAACACATAAATAAACAAATAATGAATGTGAAAAATAAGTAAATACACATTTCAGTTCTTAAAAAAGTAGGCTACACCCTCTGCAGCAGCTCAGGCAGCTCTTTAAGAAGTGAAATGTATATTTATTATTTTTCGCATTTATTATTTGTTTATGTACTTCTGTTATAAAGTATGACTGGTGATGCTTGACTGCATGATAAACTTTACAAAGCTCTGCAGTGGAGATTTTGTCATCCTGAGGAGATGTTGCTTCTCGAAAAAATGACTGTGGCAGAGGAGGCGTGGTTTAGCGAGGTCTGCACGAAGACGAGAGTTGGAGAAAGATTGCTGTGAGCAAGTTATATTGAGCTGAGTTGTTGAGAGCGCTGTGAGTGCGAGTTTATTTTGTTTGAGAGTTCTGAATAAACATGAGTTCCAGTCACACCGACCCTGTCTTCCTCCTTATTCTACAAACTTTGTTACAATGACCTAAGGGAAGACCTGCGGCTCGCCGTTTACTTTTATGTTTTTCCGTGCTGGCATGTCGGTTGGGCGACATGTTGGGCTTATTACAGTGTGCTTTTTGATATAAATTTGTGCTCTTTTGTCCATTCCGGATTAAATGAGGTCTGACGTTTCGGCATGTTAACGATATGACGTAGCCAGCACGTCGTGGAGGCTTGTTTATGGTTTTAACCAATGATATATCAGATATTTATTTGATTGACACCATTTTCAGCCAATTATTTGTTTGATCAGAGATTTTACGGCATTAGACGCTATTCTGCTGCGTCCAAATAAAGACTCTAGAACGGGGTTTTTTAGGCCAGTTCAGTGCGACTTCAAAAAGGAGGACAAATGAGTGTCCGGCTTGAGGCTGTGCCGGACCCCGGACAGGGGGCGGACTGTCCGGCCAAAATCCAGACGTATGGCCACCCTATTTACATTCACAGATAGATGTATTACACACTGCATGAAAGGTAATATTCAAAAAAGCATATTAGGGGCACTTTCAGATGCGTTTTGGTTGATTGGATCACAAGTGGATGATGCTAAATATACACTCTAAAAAATGCTGGGTTAAAAACAACCCAAGTTGGCTTGAAAATGGACTAACCCAGCAGTTGGGTTGTTTTAACCCAGCGATTGGGTTGTTTTAAGCAAACATTTAACCCAAACGCTGGGTTAAAACAACCCATTTACTGGGTTAAAACAACCCAATCGCTGGGTTAGTCCATTTTCAACCCAACTTGGGTTGTTTTTAACCCAGCATTTTTTAGAGTGTAAGTGTAATCGTAGTCTAAATTCCTGTTTACACCTGGAATAAAGATGCGTTTAGGCGATTGTATCACAAGTGTATGATGCAAAATACAGGTCTAAATACAAGGGTCTAAAATGTTTTGAACTTGACCACTTCCAGAGGTAGTTGAAAATGCATTTGCCTGTATTGCTTTCGTACTGATTTTTTTAAACTTTGTCGACTGAAGACTCTAGTTTGGTTTGAAGAGGAAAAACGTACCAAGCACAATGTTCTCTCACCAGTCCTGATTTCTAACACATACTCACTGCATTTGGCATGGTCTTGCGGATATTAGAGCAGAAACAAAAGCAGCTGCTCTCCATATATGTTTTCCATCATCTCTGGTTGTCTTTATATGTAAATTGCATGAGTTTATTTCAAGATTCAAGAGATTCAAGATTCAAGAGTTTTATTTGTCACATACACAGTTATATACAGAATATACAACCGGCAGTGAAATGTATTAGATTGAAAGATCTGAAAAAACCCATACATTTACCTGCCCATAGACCCTTCCTTTGAAGAAATCAGGACAGAAGTGGTTGAAAGTGGACAAAAGAGACAGCTCTAAACTGGCACGTGTCTCCCTCGTCTACTTGTGATCTGATTGACCAAAACGCATCTTAAAGGTGCCCTAGAATGAGTTGAAATAATATTTTAAATTGTTCTCTGATATCTACATAGAGGGTATGTGACTTATTTAAGGGTTAAAATTGTCCAGATATGGTTTTACAGGTCCATTTACAACCCTAGAAATTGTCCCTAGAATGAAATGGTCTGTTTTTGCCTTATTTGGAAGGGTCATGAATATTAATGTAGAGTTCTGCTCTGATTGGCTGTTTCACTGCGGCTCATTTCAGTGACAGAAACACATCTATACTGTCTGTCATGACAATGGAGAGATTATGCATCCAGCTTTATATGTGTGAGCCTGTTTCTGATGAAGATGCAGATTTTGAGGAACAACCAATTGTTTTGAGATTGGAAAAGGACGCTTCTGAGCGGTAAGTTCAGTCTTTAGTTTCAGTAAGAACCTGCAAAATGTAACGTCAGTACGTTATTATAACTTCAGCCTACGTGTGAACTAGCATATAACATTAACTTTACACTTAACTCATAACATCAGTCACAACTTTGTATTTAGCATTGTAAAATATTTTAATCATTGTAATGCATCACCGTATGATTTTACAATGATAGCTTCTTCACTTTGAATCACTTAACTCTAAACAGCGAACTGGGTAGCGTGTAAATATGTTGTTTGTACAGTACAGTAAAGGTTTTTTTTTTTAACAAATTGACTAGATACCTTGTCAAATGACTATCGTTTCAAGTTAAGTGGTCGAGAAGGTGACGTTAGCTAGAAGGATCGAGTGAGCTATCTGTAAGCAACTACGTAGTTAGCTCCTGAGTTGTTGATGAAATATAGGCTAAATTATAATTCTATCCGTCAAAAGGGATTGCCATATGTATCTATGGTTGTATTTTGTATATGACACTGGCAGGAAATAATATTAACCTTTGTCATTTGACATTTGTCATACTGTTATGTATGCTACTTGGAGTTTCCTATTGTTACTGTACTAGCATCTTGCATTGGATCTAGACAACACAGGGGATATTATCATTAATGTTGTTTCACTAAGAACAGTCAATAAGTGGATGAAATCACTACTTACTGCTTGCAGGAATATAGTTTGAATTGACGCTTCTCCAGTACCAGATGCTGAGCTAAGCCTATTTGATATCGTCCCAGCCAGGTTAGAAAAACTGTCCGTGGTGAAATGGGCCTAGCAAACGAACAACTTTGAATTAAATTGTTGCGGTATCCGGTTATAGATAAAAATCAACCATGCCTGTTGACAGTTTTGTTCCAATGAAATCCTCACATCCCCTGCACAGCCTGGAACATAACATTTATTTCCATGATCTGCCATTTTCGCTATCTTCGCTTGATGCTTGTTTCTTCACAATACCTGGAGAACTCCTGATGATTCGGCTGCAGTTCCGCCTGGTCTTGAACATGTGCTGGCATATGCAAATTTTGAGGGTGTACATATTAATGATCCCGACTGTTGCGTAACAGTCGGTGTTATGTTGAGATTCTCCTATTTTTCTGTGGTGTTTTTCATGCACGAGAAGGAGGAAGCAATGGTGTTTGAGACTCACAGTATGTGATGTCCATGTACTGAACTCTTGTTATTCAACTTGTTATTCAACTTGTTATTCAACTGTTATTCACTGCCGGTTGTATATTCTGTATATAACTGTGTATGTGACAAATAAAACTCTTGAATCTTGAACTATGCCAAGGTTAATTAAATTTTT
This sequence comes from Paracanthobrama guichenoti, assembly GCA_018749465.1. Taxonomy (NCBI): domain Eukaryota; kingdom Metazoa; phylum Chordata; class Actinopteri; order Cypriniformes; family Gobionidae; genus Paracanthobrama; species Paracanthobrama guichenoti. The sequence goes on along the minus strand of CM031955.1, from coordinate 19,981,439 downwards.
CATTCTAGGGCACCTTTAATACCAGGTGTAAACAGGCTCTAGTTCTGCTCCGCTTACACTAGGTAGTGTTGTAGTCAAGACTGAGACCGAGTCGAGACCAAGACCAGCGTGTGCCGAGACCAAGACAAGACCGAGACTTTGTGGGGTTGAGACCTATCAAGACTATGCATCAGTAATTTAGTGATATCCTTACAGTTGTGGTCTTGACTGGTCTTGAGATAAAATCCAGAGTCTGAGACCAAGACAAGACTGAGGAGAAATGCAGTCGAGACCGAGACAAGACCAAGACCTTCAAAAAATTATCCAGTCCTGAGTACTACAAAACTAGGACTGTAGGACTGTAATGAGAGAGAGAGAGAGAGAGAGAGAGAGAGAGAGAGAGAGAGAGAGAGAGAGAGAGAGAGAGAGAAAATAACATTTACAAACTTCTTTGACTTTTCTCAAAAAAAAAAAAAGAAAAAAGAAAAACATTGTTAGTTGAAAAGTGATTGCTTAAAGACACTGTGGATTTAAAAAGGGTGTGGGGGGAGGCAGGTTTCCCAGAAAAAAAGAAAAGAAAAAAAAAACGTACAAGATCCAGTAAATTTGTTGAGTTTTAATGGTTTTGAAGTTCATTATATTAAAAATTCTCAATCGCTTCCAGCAATTCTGGCAGAGACTTACGCCCAGAGAGAATTAACATGAGCTCAGCTGTTATTTTAATCTTGATAGGAAAATGAAGTTCTTGCAGATTCCATTGTTAGCACTCAGTGGAAATCCCAGGTGAGACAAAGTTAACAAGCAAAGAGATGAGACAATTACATCTACTGATGAGACTAAGTCGCATGGACACTCACTTTTTACAGAAAGCTTTGTAGATAGCAATGCAGATCTTTGTTAATATTCTTTTAAACACGTATGTGGCACTGCAAACTTCCATTGCCATAAATTCAGCTGAAACTATTCAATGTTATGCATCACCCTTTACATTTGCATTTCCTAATGATAAAATATCTATTTTAAAATATTTAAAAAATGTGTATATATATATATATATATATATATATATATATATATATATATATATATATATATATATATATATATATATATAATATATATTAAATACTGTTCTTGATTTTATTATTTTAAATGGGTTTTTAATAATACATTATAATACATTTAATATATAACTATTATATATGACACAAATGTCAGGAAACTATTAGACCTCTAAACTAAATCTCACATTTAAATAGCTTATTTTTTGTTTAAACATAAGTTGTTTAACATTAAAGATTTTTATTATATAACCAAAATATGACCATTTGTTTGTTGAAGATCTCAGGGTGGTTACAACAAACATTTCAGCTTGACTTTTGGACTGTTTTCCCTGTTTCGCAAAGTTAGTAAAGCTATTGTTCTTCCATTGCAGTTTGCAGTTGCAAACGTTCATCAGATCTACAATGAATAAATCATCATGCATGTGCTGGATTTGCTGCTCAGCCCTGAGGGTAATGCTCACTGAACCCAGGCTGCAGGTGTAGGTTGCTCTTTTCCTGTAAGACAGGAGGTAAAATAAAGCACGGGTCCAGTGTGACCTAGTTATCCATAACCCTGCTCTTACCATCTCTCTCTCTCCCATTATATCAATCCAGAGATCTGAGACACCTGCCACAGTTGCCCAGAAGACACAGGTGTCTTCGAGTCAGTGTGGTAGTCACTTGTGGCAGGCCGGTCCCCTGACGTATTTTGGAATAGTAATTGGACGGGGACCAGACGTGTCTCTGAGAAGCTACCACATGAATCAACCTGTACAGGGCAGTGCTTTTAACAGGATATAACACTTTGGGTGGTCCCAGTCGCCCCAAATGTTCCATTCATCTTTCTCTCCTTCTCTCACACATTTTGTCCTTCTCTCTCTCTCTTTCTTTTTCTCTCTCTTTGATTCTTGCCATTATAACTCTAAAGGGCTGTGTTTCCCAAAAACACCTTTTTATATGTTTTATGTCGCTGAAACAAAAGAAAAAAAAAAAGAACTGCGATTGTCTGTATATATTTTTTTAATTCTTGCAAAGGTCCCTTTACGTAATACGTAAACTCAGAATGAGAAGAAAAAGCCAACATTTCAAGGTGTAAACTCTGAGGGAAAAAAATCTGAATTGCGAAACGTAAAAAAATCTGAATTGAGATAAAAAGTTGGAATTACTTTTTTATTTTTATTTATTTAAAAAAAAAAATTGTAATCCCATGGTGGAATCTTCTATAGCAATCTAACCCAGGACCATTGCTAAAATTCACAGGGCCGAGATAAATAGTCCATCATTACAGGGCCTGGGACATTGTTGGTTGTCCTCCCTTGACGACGGCCCTGATTACCCTGGTAAAAGTCTCATGAGTGCAGCTAGACTCTGTTCCCAGATCGAGGACAGCTTTTCCAGATGGCCTTCTGCTAAGTTCAGAATAATTAGCCTTAAATATATAAGGAGTTTTCCCTAAATTGGCCATGTGTATTTAACTGGGGAATTCTCATAATAGTGGGAGGCCGCCCAGCCAGCCATGGTGGACAAGCAGCGTGATGGTAATTATTTTTAAGACTGGGAGAAGAGAATGCAAATCATATAGAGCAAGAAATATGGAACAGATTCTGCTCAGTATAGCAGAACACTGTATATATAACAATTAGATGTGACGGTAAAATACTGTGAGAGAAATAAATAAAGTAAAGAGAGTGTAATGAAATCAGGGTGTTTCTTCAACTGTGGGCACTTTTGATCCTGTGGACTCACTTTTTACACTCTTACTACTTGAGGATGGACTCGATGCTGAAATCAATCGTTTGGCCTCTGAACTCTTGGAATATTTGTACTTTTTGAATAAATTGTGCCTGCAGTTGTATCTGCCTGTTATATCCTGTTTTTTTATTTATTTTTATAATACACAAATGGGTAGGTTTAGGGAAGGGATTTGTTTACGTGTTAAAAAAAAAGTGTTTCATAAAAAAAGAAAATAAATGTAAACAAAATTATGCTGGCCGATTAAATCGAGAATCACACTCCATGTCATAATGGCAATCATAGTTTCAATCATAGTCCAATATATAGTTTCATCATGACGATAACCATGCCCAACACATCTTTATACTGTCATTGACTTACATAGGCATCACTTCCATGGACCCTTCACGGAATTTTCGGTGATTCTGTGAAACTGCCACAGATTTTAAGTTAGGGGGCCGTGTACATTTCATGGAATTCTGTGAGACCAGGTTGGGCCGTTTACAGAACACCATTTTCAAATAAAAATGGAACACTTTTTATGTGTTTTGGCCATTCATTTACACAACAACAGCGTTTTGGAGGCCTGAAAACCCGAAACTGGTTTCAAATTGCAAAGTGCAAAACGATACGGTTATTGTCTCCATGTAAACAACAAAAAATAGAATTTGTGAAAAAGGCATCGTCATGCGCATGTAGTGTTTCTTTACAAAGTGGAATCGCCATCTGCTGGCCTAGCATAAATAATTCAGCATTTTTAGTCCTTTTTGCGGATCCTTGTGAACGGGGATCGTTTTGACAATGTTGTCTGTACACACAAAAAAACAAAACAAAGGAAAAACGTTCCATTTTTAATACATCGTTGTCGGGTAAACCTCCTTAGTTTGATTTTGTTTTATTGACCATGTGCACAGAACATTCTTGAGAACTTCTGCAATAATATAAGCCAGCTGGAAAATTTCGGTCAAATGTCATTTGTTGGTGTGTCAGTCATTCTTCAATGTCCTGAGGTAGCTTTAACAGCATCAATACTGTAATACTTAGTTTATAATCAGAATATAGTCAGTTAAAAAGTCAGGTCTAGCATTAATTTAGTTGATTTACAAAAGCATCCGATTTACAACGGATGCTTTTCTCATGGGTTGGGGAGCGATCCTAGACGGTCGCTCGACTCGAGGGCTGTGGAGGGGTCATTATCTCTCCTGGCACATCAACTGCCTGGAGATGATGGCTGTCTTTCTTGCTCAGAAGAATTTCCACCCAGACCTCAGGGGCCACGATGTGCTCATCCATACAGACAACATTTCAGTGGTTGCCTACATAAATCACCAGGGGGATTTGCGCTTGCGTCCACTTTGCAAACTGGCACATTAAATCCTCCTGTGGTCCAAGGGGAAGCTGCTTTCACTCAGGGCAGCTTACATCCCTGTGTGTCAAAACCAGGAGCAGGCATCCTGTCAGGGGATTGGAGGCTCCACCCCGAGGTGATAGAGCAGATATGGAGGCTGTTTGTGTCTCGAGAGACGTCTCAGTGTCTACATCTGTATGCTTTCCTCCGATCATTCTGCTCCTGGGAGTTCTAGAGAGAGTTTGTTGGGACAAGGTCTGTCCTCTCTTAATGGCCGGGCAGAGTATGGTTCTATGATCTAGTGTCTCTCCTCGATGGCTCAGGACGGCTCAGGAGATTCCGGTCAGCAGGCTCAATTCTTCACCCCACCCAGAACTGTGGAATTTGTGAGCTTGGCCTCCGAGGGGCCCAGCTCATAGACTCCGGTCTCTCAACTGAGGTTGTTGAGACCATTCTTCACCCAGAGCTCCTCCATGTATGTCTCGAAGTGAGAGTTTTCACTTCTTGGTGCAGTGGTCATCAGCTGGACCCAGTTAACTGCCCTGTTGGTACAGTGCTGGGGTTCCTGCAATGGCGATTTACTGCAGGGTTATCCGTCCACTTTAAAGGTTTATGTGGTGACCATAGCTCCTTACCACATTTCTTTGGGTGGAATATCTTTAGGGAGAGACCCCTTGGTAGCATGTTTCCTGTGTGGCATATTGAGGCTGAGGCCTGCAGTACGCACCAGGGTGCTGGTTTGGGATTTGGCAAGTCCTGCACAGGTCCTGTTTCGTAAACCTGTACCCGCAGTACTTAAAGTCCTCCTGTAGTCCATAATTGTATCCCTTAAAACTCATCTTTGATCATCAAAATTACATATAAAAAAATTAAAAAATAAAATAAAATAAAACTTTGTGCCTTAAAAAAGCTTGAATGTAACTCTGCACCCTTTCTTCTTTTAGTATGCACGGATTCATGAATATGGAAATTAGCCCCTGTCCCCACTCACTCGCACAAGTTCAGAAATACAGTCGGCCAACTTACTGAGGTAAATGTTGCACAATGGCACTCTTTAGAACATCAGACACATAACAGTAATTAATATGATTATCCTTTTGCTTGACTACAGTTTTAAACAGCTAATAAGGTGTTCCTGATGTTACACAAACCATGTTCCAGTTTGCCATCTCAGTCTGCCTTCAGTATCAGTCAGTATCCTTAGAAACGCTTTGAACAACTTAGAACATCAGTGGGGAAAGGCATATAGCTCATCATAACATTGTAATATACATCATACACATAATTAACCTGCTATATTGCTAAATCTACCCGATTTTTCATATCAACAGAAAAATATACTGGGATAACCTAGCTTCTCTTGAGACTCCGCCCACTGCTTCAGAGAATGGTTAATGGTATGTTAAATCCCGCCCACACGTTGAAGTGTGGTTCATTGAAATTTTAAGGAGAAAATACTCAACAATGGTCTTAACATGAATTTGCACATGGTTTGTCTTAAAGCATATTAAAAACACCACAGAAACATATAAACAACATTAAAAACTTTATTTTCACCACGGAGGGACTTTAACAGAACACCCAACCTGTTATCCGACAGCAGCATTAATTTAATTTCCGTATTCTGACCCGACCTGTTTGACATAAAGACAGCGACCTGAACCGCACTCCGCATTAAATCTAGACTACATCAGATAGACAAAAATTATTTATTTTCTCATGTGTAACATGCAATTAAACCAACATGGCATTCTGACTTGATTGTTTAGGAAAAATAGACAAGCAGCGCAACATGGTTTAACAGAAAAAAGATGAGAACGTGCATCCGCGTAAACAATACAAAACTTTTGCCTCTATGGGAACAATCTGCCCATACAGGCTATTTTGAACAAATGTGCATAAATAGGCTATTCTGTATACTGACGCTTAGAGGTCTCCATAAATCAAAAGAACATAGAGCCAAATGAGTCTATATTGTCATAATATTATATTAGTGGATATTATATTATAGTGGATATTAATGCTTGTCTCTCCTGAAACTTTGCTGTGTATACGTGGACACTGGTCCTCTTAGCAGCATGAAAAGTAAAACTTTTATTCAAATTGAGAATAGATTATATACAGAAAGCGAGCAAAAAGCACTCTCTCACTTCAGAGTGCTTCAGAGCACAATTAAAGCACAATAGGAGATTTGCAAGCTCTTTCGGTTGTCCCTTCGTGCTTGGAATTTGCACCTGGTATGGTGAAAGCGTTTCTTCAACTGTTCATTTGCAAGGTTACATCATCAAAGCAGAGGATGAGCAAGCGTATAGTTGTGGCTATCTCTCTTGCATCATTCTACCAGGAGTACAGCTGCCTCCAATGCTCTTCTGTCAGGTATATCACTTCAAGAGGTTTGTGATGTGGCAGGCTATTCCTCACCACACACATTCGGGAGGTTTTACAACCTGGACCTGGGCTCTACCCCAGGTCCCAGGTGCTCTCATCTTAGTGCTTTCTTCATGATTTCACACAAGACAAACACTTGTTTTTATGGCAGCGTGGGTATAGACGTTCCTACAGCGTAATTTCTTGATGCAGTGTGAGTTCCTTTGAAAGGAAACGCCTCTGTTACAACTGTAACCTTGGTTCCCCTAAGGGGGACAAGACACTGCGCCGCCTGCCATACTTCCTACATGCTTGTCAGCAACTTACTTCAGACTATTAGAGGCTAGCGCTACACTGTTTGGGCATGCTTTATAGTTTCCTGGTTTGTGACGTCATCCGCTCTGACGTCTCTTCACACCACTGGACTGATTTCACACGCAAGCGTCAATCACCAAAAGCGCTCCCACAGCGCCATTTCTTGATGCAGCTTCTTGTTCCTCTCTTCAGGGAACCAAGGTTACAGTTGTGACCGAGGTGTTTCCAAGGCAGAATGGGACATTCATATGACAAAAAATAAAAAAGTTTAAATATGATTTAATGAAAATCACTACTATAGAACACTGAAAAGATGTTGAGTGTAGAAGTTGAGTTCTGCGGGTTCATTTTTGCAAATTCATTTGGTTTATTTTATTGACTCAGAGACAACACCTTTTAGATTTACAAACAAAATGCACATAAATGCAAACTTTCTGAGGCCTAAAAGCAGACACATGCCTTTCAGGCGGAAAGACTCAATACATCTCCAGTGTCCCTTTGAGATGCGGTCAATAGCAGTTAACAGCTTTAAATTAAGTTATTGACAGGGTGCATTAACTTGACTATGTGTAGATGAAACCTCCCGTAAGCATCCTGCATTCGTCATCCCAAACAGATCTAAATAAAAAAAAAAGAAGAAGAAAAGTATCTTTTGTTCCCCACAATCACTGCAACGTGAGTGTACAGTTCATTACTGTACAAGGGAAAACCCAGGAGATGGGCCATACTTTTCAGCACACACCATTGGCATAATTTTTCTAACTAAAAATGTAGTTGTCATGGTCAAAGACCATAAACTGTCAGCCCTACATGTGTAGCCCAGCCCATTAAGATGCTTTGAGTTCAATTAAAGTTCTTCTTATATTTCCGCTTTGCAGAAGAAACGTGACTCATTTCAAGTGCCAACTAGGCCTTAGACCCAACTGACTGAATGAATGCCGTGTGCACCAGGCTGTGTCAAGACAAGGAACCTTGTGCAATCCATCTACTGCAGCAAATCTGGCTCTGATTTCCACTCGCTGTCCATCGGGGTTTGGCTGCCAGTCCGTGGCTCGCGTTTTTAAAAGAAACTGCAGGGACACGGACTGGCAGCTCCCTGAATAATCAATATTGACTTCCAGGCCTGATCTATTTTAGGGCCACTCATGCTGCAAACTATAGATCTCTAGGATTACTAGACTTTACTCTTCCCACTTTGGAAGTACTGTCCATTCTGTGTGTGCACAGTACTCACAGTGCCATAAAAGCTCAGCTGGTGCTGTCTGTAGGCTATAAAGTCAAATATATCGATACACTGTTTTAAAGTGCATGCTGCCACAGTGATCCCGACTAATACGCAACAGTTAATTCCAGTCCTCAAATCTGACTGAGCAGTGTTCAAAGAGTGCTAATATACAGTTCAACAGCACTTTTGATTTTTCATTGTTTGTATCACTCTGCTTGTCTGTCTTTGTGTGTTTTAGACAAGACTAGGCCTACAGGTACATAAGTAGCTGCATTAGTGATAGGGATTTTTCAGTGCCTTTCTGCATCAGTGCACCAGTCTGTGTTTATGTCAAGTGGCTGTGTTTATGAGTGGGTCCAAACATGATTCATTTAGTCATCCATTCAAGATATTGATTCATACAGGAACCAAACATGTTAGCCTTTACGAGGGAGTGAGTGAATCATTCACTAATCAGATTCATTCAAAACACTGAATCATTCTTGAACTATAAGCAACTGGCTGTATTTTCGCTCATTACAAGAATAGACAAAGCAACTGACAATATTGTGTCTAAAATATAGCCTACATTTACAATTACATTTTTTTATTATTATTATTTTTTTATTAAACTGTTATACAAGCAATATCGCAATCGAATCTATCCTTTGGCTCACTAACAGTCTTTTCAGTCATTTTGTCATCAGTACATTCTGCTGACACACAGCCTGAACAGCGTATGCGAGTGATCTGAGTGCTCGATAATAGGTTCACATTAGATAGTGCAAAGCGCCAATGAATTGTAATTTGAATGGCTCACATGCTCAACTGTGCGCTAGACAGAGCTTGGAACTTGGAAAATGAAGCATACCCGGCCGGGCCTTTACCAACTCGTGTGAAGTTGTTTGAAAAACCCATTGTTTTTGCACAGAATGTTTTTTAGCAAGAAAGAATGACGCTCTTCTAGTATAAGCTGATAATAGTAATTTTACTGTATATGCAAGAAGAGATGAACTTCATGCTCAGTAAACAATAACAATTTCCGATAGTTAATAGAGGGAGAAAAATCAGTTTGAAAACATTACCTTCACAGGCTCTTGACAGCTCAGTGAAGCTAAATGATTTCTCTCAAGCACTGCTGGATCAAGTTAAATGTCTTGCTTGCAAACATCAATCCTGTTTATCGCATGGGGCTAGGAGGTGTTTGTGCACTCCTGTTTAACACATCTCTCCTCACAGGCACAGCCTCTGAAAAGCACAACAGCGGAGTGGCATTTTCTTTCACTCCCACCACGGAGCTGCCGGCTCTCAGCTCACATTTATCTGTGATTGATACGCGACTCTCACAGGACGTGTGAGACCCAGCTATCATACTGTGTCAGGCCACTATCAAACAAATAGTGTTCATTTCCCAAACAGTTTCCGCACTTTTGTCAGTACGACTGGGGCTGATGAGCTAAATTCTCCAAAACGTCATTAGCCAGGGGTGGTCCTCAAAAAGGGTTTCCTGAAAAGATCACACAGTTAACACACTAAAGCGCTGTTAAAAGAGCCAATGGCTCATCTCAGCAAATCTAACATTCCATTAAGCTTTCATAGAAAACAAACGTAATTTTTTTTTTTTTTCTAATTATTTTAATAGCTTTAAAGGTGAAATGACTGTGAACCATTTTAAAGTTTCTATGAGATCAAAATGGACAAATTCTTGTTTTTGTTTTTTTATAGAATATTGCAGTAGTTATTACACATGATTTAACCTTGCACATCATTATTTTATTTTATTGTGCCCTTGTAATCTTTAATCAAAATAACTTCTCTTCTCACTTACCATCTCTTGGCACTTTTGTCACTCACTAGATAGAATGTTTGGACCCGAAAAAGTAACGCATGACTTCAGACTTAACAATAGTATAGCAAACCATAACTATCCAATGATCCGATCAATTTCCTATGGACAAATCAAGTCCCGGCTTGTTCGAGAAGCCGGTTCACTGTACTGTATATACAGTATGTCACAATAGGGAATAAAAGGCTATCAAACTTCCATTTAATGTTGATTTTAAGGTCCCTTTAAATTCCCTTATTCCATTTATTGTAACGCGTGTCAATGTTTAACTAGTACTGACAAGAGTGTGGGACGTTGGGCCACATCATGACAATTAATTGTGTGACATTTTTGCCATGCCAGTTAACATCTTATCAACTGATTCTTTGATTTCTAGGATGCATCACTGGTTCTATCTGTATGATACCGTTATTTTTGGAATGAAGCACATCTAATGCATTTTTAAATGCACATTTAAAAGACACTGTGTGGGAATGTAGAAATGTACAAAATAAACATAAATATGTCCTTGTTTGTAAATCATTGTGATTAGATTTTGTTAAGAGTTGTCATGAATTGGTAGGTTTAGCCTCAGTAAAGTTTTTCAGGTTGTGTTCAGGTACTGCACTTACTGGAAGAAAAATAGTGTCCTGCAGTGCAGCATCCATTTGTCTGTGCTCATAGTGAATCAAAGTAAAAATAATAAAAAAAATAATAAAAAGTAATAATAATAATAACTAAATAAAAAAAGTTGCTCTGTTGGCTCTGTTGAATTTCTCTTGTCATGCTTCTGTAATATCATGCGTTGCTAATGGAGATCATGACATTTTCAGCTTGCAGCCCAAAGCCAGAGCGCTGGTAATGCAGGAGGGTTGAATGTTTCTTTTAGCACAGGCACTTTGAGCTATTTTCTAAACCCATTTGTGTTGCCCAGACACAGTTGTTATTTGTCCAGCTGGGTGAGAGGGACATCCTTTCAGGTCAAGCCTTTGTTGATGCAGCATCTCAGTGGGTTGGTTACCTTTCAGTGCACACAAGTAATAAATTACACCTTTACCAGGCATAATCACAGCTGGCTTAACCAGAAAACATTCCACAACATAATACTATATGGTTATCCGTGAATTGCTCTAATGATTATAAGGCTTCAGAATGAAGAATGGTACAATAATTAGTGGCTTTCAGTCATACAATGTGAAGTTAAAATACTTTTCTATACTTTCAAACCATTATGCTAGCTGTCCGTCCGAGCAGTCATGTTTGTAGTTGGGACCCCTATAGCATTTAAATCTATTCATTATTTTGTATTTGCATACTGAACAAACAAAACCTCCTGGAGTAACTTAAAAGAAAAAAAAAAGGATCAGTCATATTTTTACCATATGATGCAGGTTTTTAGGTTAGAGTTGTTTCCATATATTGATCTGTATTTTTCAGCGTATATATAAAAAAATATATACAGTTATTTAATTATAGTCAAACCAAAAATTATTATTCAGACACCAGATATAATTTTTTACTAGTGGGTGCAGGACACTATAGTTCATTTATGTAAGTAAACTGTGACCCAAAATGATTTATACAGTGGACTACCAGTAAAATTGATAAAAGAATCTTGAAACACGGACGTGATGTTAAACTGTCCATTATGCCAATGGTTGGTATGCGAGAGCTGTATCTCAGACGTGGGGAAGATGTAAATTTCGGGACACATCATCAGTAGTGTACCTTTGAATCAGAGGGGTGTTTCGGGCCTTTCAAAACTAGACACCCTCATCAAAGGTGGGTAATCAGTTACAGGGTAATCAAACCTGAGCTTGTATCCCATGCCCAATCATGAGAATTGCTTGGTTGTTTAAAATGGCACTGGCCATGGACTATGCAAGGTAGGGGCGCCCTTCAGAGACTGATCTAATTGTCTGTCGCAGAGCTTGTCCATGGATGCCAAGGTCTTTCTGCAGTCTGATGGTGGAAAAGCCACAAAACCTCTGCAGCCCACTTCAACCGGATAGACTTTCACTTTCCATCCACCTTGTTGAGTGTCTGCTGCCAGTTCTATGTAACACAGTTTTTTGCGTGTCATAGGCCTCTTCTGTTGAATTATCCTATGGGACTGTGAGCTCTATGATGTAAACAGACTTCAATGAAGGGGACCAGAGTACCAAGTCTGGCCTAAGGGTGGTGGCTGCAATCTCAGGTGGAAAGATTAGTTGCTGGCCAATATCGACTAGCATCTTCCAGTCCCGGCCATGACTAGCTGTCCAGCTTCTGGTTTGGTCGGGGATGGTTGGGCTTTTTTCTGTCCCTTTCTGGATGAAGGTTGGGGCCGTGATGGAATTGGTTGCTCTCAGGGCAAGGAGTTGGTGTAGGGGGGAGCGCGGGGCACAACCTAACGAGGGTTAGTTGTAACACACATGGTTTAAAACTTTCCACACATGCCAGGATGACGAAACTTGTGTATTCACTAGTTGCCATATCAACATTATTTAGAGAAAGAATTGCGCCAAAAATTAAGAAATCTCTGGAAGATATCACTGAACATTTATGTAACCTATAGCAAAAGTACATTTCTTAAGTTTATTTTTCATCTGTTTTTTGTGTTTATGTAAAATAAGACAAATCTGATATTATTTTAATCTTATATCTGTTATTTAACAGTTGAGATGGTTCTTTAATGCAGATCTAACAGCAGAAGACACAAGCCAGGGTTAAATCCCAGTTGAGCAGGTGGGGTGTGTTTTCACACTGCTGCTACAATGAGCCCCTATTAGAACGACGCTATTATATTCTATACTTTTATGAACTCTTTTGGGAAACCATGAGAAAAGGGTGAATAATGACTGAAAACAATGTTCAGAAATTATTCATTATTTTTATGTTTTGAACTATGCTGTATAGCTGTATTTATGCTTTGTTGTCAAACTTAAAAATTTGTTTATTTTAAATTATTAAAAAAATGTCATTATTTTATTTTAAAAAAAAAAGATCTTGATTAGATCGGATAACATTTTAAGCTGTCATTTGATCATGTTACAATGTATGGGGCATTTTGTCACATTTCACTTCATTCTTTCAGGGTAAATCAAGAAAAAGTATACACTGTATTAATGAAAAAAAAAAACACATTTTGTACTAGACATGTGGAAAATTAATGTGGGAAAAAATAAATACCCTGGAACACCAAGTGGATTTACACAAATTGAGAAAGTCAAAAGCGTTAGGTTGTGCCCCCGCTTTCCCTATTCCTCTTGCTCTCAGGAGCTGCTGCCAGACTCGAGGACCTGGTTGTGTCTCCAGGTGTAACGACCTTGTGTGAGAGGGTGATCTTACATGCAGTCAAGATGTGTTTGAGAGTCGCTGGAGTTGGGCAGAGGGCACAGGTTGGGTCCTCGCCATACCAGTGGTAGAGGTTTTTTGGAGATGGGAGCACATCATAGGTGGCTCTGATGATGAAGCTGATGTTGCTTGCCTCCATTTCCCAAAGCTCCTCCAGCTGAGCTTTCTCCTCCAGGCCTTCCCACCTCATAAATTTTCCCTGCTTGGCAAGAGAGACAGCCTGCGCCTGTCTCCTGACGGCGCAGCTCCTCGACCACCATTTTCCTCCCTCTCCGATGTTGAGGCCTTACGCTGTTGGCTTACTTGCTGTAAGGCCAAAGTTTCCTCTTCCCAACTGGAAAATTTGGGACCAAAGCATTACTTGGTAATTGGTTGACCTAAATTGGTATTATTTAATTGTGTACTTAAATTTAACAGCTGATTGGCTGATTGTAATCCATTACATACCTTTCTATAAAAGTTATCTGACATTATCAAGATAAATTTGTTCTGACACAGTTTAACTCTGAGTTCTTGTCCTATTTTATTACCATTTTCTAAAATATAGCTAATAAACTGGTGATAATGTGAGAAAATGTCTGAATAAATTTAGGTTTGACTGTATATATACAATTTTTTTGGTCAAATTTCACATTCATTACATGAAAAAATCAATCATCAAAAGATGAATTATGCTTTTGGTTCTTGGAAAGAACGTTGTTTTAAAGCATGAGGGGCTTACAGTCATGCATGATGGCACAAGTCACAACATATAAAAAATAAAATAAAAAATGTAGCTTGGAAGTATAGGACTTTGATTTTATCTCGCTACTTGATTTCAGATTAAAAAGCTAAATCTAAAATCACTTGACATAACCTATCTGCTACTCAGAAATTGTAATATATGTTAATTGTGCTGAAAATTGCTATTCCTTTGAGAAAAATTAGTATAATCAAAACATTATTCTCATAACAATTATTCCGTGACAATTATATTTTCTGTAATTATATTAACAGCAGTTGCTGCCATGTGACTCAAGAGTGCATGAAAGCAAGATCTGGGATCTAAGACTGTAGAATAGGCCATGGTCCTGGAAACAAAGAGATTAATTGCAAAGTGATAACTAATTTGTTGTGAAACCATAAGCTTTCCACAGACGTAATTGCTCCCCTCAATTGCTGCCACGCTCTATAATGCTTAATTTGTGCTTTAGCACGCTGTCCAACGGCACACTAATATTAACAGACAGCCATTTCCAAGCCCTTGCTAATGCAATAAGGGCTTATGCAGAATAACACTCCAAGTATAGGGAAGGTAATCAAGGCATGAACAAATTCTTCATTCCCAGCTTTTCACTTAAAGGAAAGGCTGGTTAATGCAGGGACTTTTTAACTAGGGCCTGTCCTTGGCCTTATTAAGTCTTATATACAAGGATGGCTTTCTCAATTGTCAACACTGCCAGAAAGCTTCCTCCACAAAGCTAAACACTCTGTTAGTGCTACAGAGCTGTGAAAATCCCATAACAGCACTCTAAGCTTGCAACTCAGTAATTATTCCCCTGTTATACTTGGAGAGCTCTGCTGATTTTGTTCAAGAGAATGGGGAATATTTCGCATCGCCCAAGAAGTTTGTAGAAAGTCCTGCAATGATATTGCTTCAGACAGATTTTCTGTGACGTGTCTGTTCTGGTCCTCAAATCTGATTGGCTGTTCAGCTCCCAAGAGTGCAGATGTTAGTCCAACAGCACTTGTTCGTGTCGGAGCCTATTGCCTTGTGGGCAGATCTCCGGACACATAGTGCAACAGCGCTCGGCAACCCGAGTTTGAGTCCCGGCCAGGTTCTTTCCTATTTGTACCCTGTTCTCTCCTCCACTGTTCTTCCTGTCATCCTTCACTGTTCTATCCAAATGAAGGCAAAATGCTCAAAAAATGTAAAAAAAATAAATAAAAAAACTAAATAAACAACAACACTGTCTGTGTATCATTCTGTTTGTTCTCGTTTCCAGACAGACTAATCAGTCTGTGCATTAGTGGCGTGTATTGTTCGCTCCTTCAAATGATTCATTTAAAAATGCTAGTTTTGGTTTCTTTGGCTTTGTTTGGTATAGTGCATATTTGGCAAAGTGAAAATAGACAACATAGATAGCTGCAGGTCGTGTGGTAATGGGCATGCCAAAAGGTAGAGGCATGGTGAAAGGTGATTTGCTACGACACAAACTACCCTGCTTAAAAATCCACCAAACCAGGCATGATTCTATGCTGGTACAGGTTGGTTTTTGCTGGTTAGTGCTGGTCTAGTTGCTGACCAGCATGTTCATGTTGCTCCTCACAAACCAAATCTGGAGCTGTTGAAGCTGGTTCACCAATGGTCTCATGGTTTGAGGTGAGTAGATCAGCTGTCTGTCTGTTTTGTAAGTGGGCATTGTTTTTTTCTTACATATTTCTATATATTTAAAGTGTTAATGAAAAGGAAGAACAATTGAGGTTGGTACATGATTTATTGAATTATATGATAATAATTTAGAAATTTATTTTGCTCCTCCGCTTTCGAAAGTACTTCAAGTAACTGAACATTATAATTGTTTTAGTTATGATTACATTATTAATCAATGTCAATGGTAAACTGGCAAAATGTTTCAAAGCATCAAAATAATTGTTT